>JBANSL010000020.1:28124097-29324097 GCA_037127255.1 Persicaria tinctoria | reverse complement strand
CGAGTAATAAAAGGAGAAGGAAGAGAAGTAAGTACAAACGTTGCAAAGTAGAGAGGGGGGAGAGAGGGGAAACATTAAATGCATGAGGGGCACATTTAATGCAAAGGTCTTTCCGCATAGAAGGGAAAATGATGAGAATTGCGGGGGCCATGGAGAGACCTATAAAAGCCCTGAAATCTTAGACAAAGCAATCACAAAAACATCACATATCAAGGTGGGAGGGAAATTAGAAGGGGTGCAATTGAAGGTGGATCAGGTCTTACAGATGACTCGTGATCATTTGCATGCCAGACAATACGAAATATGTGACAACAAATTAATATTTAGTATCAATCGAACGCTAAACCGTTCCACCATTATACATTATATAATAACAAGTATGGGTAAGTCTACTTGCAGTTTTTGTTTTACGCCCCTTACTACTTCTCATCCGGCCTTTTCATATCCCCAGCCGAAAGTGACAATTTATCGTAGGGGATGATGCAGATTGGCCTTTTCTAATGTATACATCGTTGAAAGAAATTGGAACCCAAAATGCCCCCTGTCGATGGTGGTGGATTCGTCCCCAACAAAAAACTCAACCGGAGGTGATCCATCTATTGAGTTGGTGAACAACATATATTTAACCACTCCTCACATGACCCAACACATGGACATCAGTGGGAAGGGTCAGGTGGTCGATGGTTTGAGTTCGCTTGTTGAACTAATTAACATTGACGCCTGGAGGAGCTTTGAGAATAATGACTATGTCCCGGAAAATATCACGCTTGGCATGGAAAAACAAGAACATGGGATGAATATTCTTACTACTGACACATATACAACCAGGACTGAAATCTAAACCGCTACGAAAACCATTGAACTAGACACGACAACCATTGTCCCATACATGAACGTTACAAACATGTACTATGTGTAAGTAGCGATGAGGAGGAAACTATATCGGGGGCTTGACAAACATGACATAGCTAAGCTAGTGATTGCCATGAGAACCCTTATGCCTGCCATATGTTTTACCGTTAGCGCCATGGGAATGTCTAACACACACCTCCATCGTTTTACACCAGTTAAGCCAGGGTTTTGTCATATCATTGCTCGTGTGTGCCATGGGAAACACAATGGGTGCCATGGGTACCTAAGTGTCCGCCATGGATACCGTTGTTGGTGCCATACAAAATCGCAAGAAACATATTCACAAACCAATCACATAAACTCATTCCTTTCTAGAGTCTGGTCCTATACAAAAGATACACCTAGTCCCTAATTCATACTTCTCTAATTACACACCCCGACATATTAGAATGTCATGCAAAACACAAAAGAATTGCATTCCTTCTTTTTCGTATTGAGAAGGTACATCAACTCCAACTCGTAGTAGGTGGATTCCACTCCCAACTTCTCCATGATCATGTTCATGAGCGCCCTAAACTACAAGGTCTCCCCTGCGAGCGCCCCAATCTCCATATACCAATTTCCGTCCGGCTGCTGAAGACCCAAAGGGGTTGTGGGTTGCGACAACAACGCCGCTGGTTGTGTTGTAGACAGCGCATGCGGTGGAGGGTTGGGAACCGAGTAGCAGTAGGGTTGCTGCAGGTAGAGTAGCGGGTAGCCGGCCCAAGGCTGAGGCCAGTACGACGAAGGGCTAGGCCGGGTGTCCTCCCTGGATTGCAAGGCTATTTCGTCGGTAGACATCGAGAGGAGGTGGGAGATTGTGGCGGAAAGGAGAAAGAAGGAACAAGGGGGCGGCGGCGGCGGCTCGAGGGAGCGGCGGCGGCGGCAGTAGGGGGCGGCGGCGGTGGCTAAGGATGGCGGCGGCGGCTAGGGATTGCGGCGGCGGCGGCTTGAGGCTGCGGCGGCGTAGTGGATCGTTAGATGTGAAACAAAATTAGGGTTTCACACAAAAGTCTGATGCCATGTAAATGTTTGTAGAACTGAGTCCTTAACGAATCTCAGAAGCCTACTCTTGTATATATATATCAATGGATGAAAACCCTGAGGGTACAATGGTAACTGTACATGTATAAATAATATAACGCTAACAGAATAAGTTCTATAGGTGGAATTGGAATTCATTTTTAAGGAATAATGTTTTTTGGTGCTAATTTTTAAAAATAATTTAAAGTAAGTGAAAATGTAAATAAAAATGAGGTGTACGTGGATGGTAACTTTTAAATAATAGGATCGATATCTGAAAGCTTTTCACAATTTCATAATTTAAAGTGTTCACAATTTCCGTTCGGGTTTTCCCATTTGAGAAAAGACAGCATCTTCGTTTTTATATCAACTTTTAATTTTCTAACTAAGTTAATTGAGATAACTTTTTCTTAGGGAGAGATCGAACACTTATAAAATATATATATATATATATATATATATATATATATTGTCTTTTTTCAATATATATTCAAGTATCCCACCCCTAATTTAAATAAAGTATAAAAACTGAATTGTGACATGAATATGTGATTATAAACTTGTACCGAAAAATATGTCCATGTTATACATTTATTGTTGACGGGAAAGTCAACTCAAATAATATGAGGTATAAAAATGCAAAATGATACTCTCTATATCAAAGTATCTGTCAAGCTAATGCACTAAGCAAGACTATCAACTAGTGTATTAAAAAAATCTTCTAATTTTCACAAACTTGCACTAAAGAAATGTTGAAAGGATGATTTTTCAAGACTTAAAAAGAAATTCATTCATTCAGTATATTTGTGTATTTTAGAAGGAAAAAATAATAATTTTTCGATGGAACTATTCAAGCGACAAATAATTTGGAATAAAAAACTCTAAAAAAACAATTAATATAGGACGGAGGAAATATAATAAGATTTATTTGATTGATTGGTTTTGGACATTTATTATTTGAATAATGTTATTTAATTGGCAAGTAAAATTATAGAAGAGGGACGGAATGGACCGCCATTTGCACTAATACTCCCGTGATAGCTTTGCTAGCTAGATTGATTGTTACATGTCGGGATGGATGCATTTATGACTTTACATAATATTGTTCATCACTTCTACACTTTGAGACATTTTTCAAAGTTGAGAAGACAATTTATGGGTTAAACAATATCGAAATTTTTGTTACATTATTATATATCCGAGGTTTTACAGGGTGCGGTGTTTAACAAAATTGCGTCTCAAAATAAGAAGAGTCATGGCCGACGGTATATGGCTCAAGGCGACGGAAGACATAATCGATCAGAAATTTGACGAACTCTTCGAAATGCTTCGTGTCCTCATAAGGAAGAAGGAGGAATGTACCATCCTCATCAAAATCAAGTTCGAGATCTATCTGATTTCAACCGAAGTACTGAATAGGGTGTTCTCTGCTTGTGGTACTTTGGAAAGCGTGGAGAAATTAAGCCCCGAAGATGATTTCCATTTAAAGGTTTCCTTCCAAGATTATGATTCTGCGATTAGAGTTATCGATTGGTACAACGAAAGATGCATATACGATAGATGTTGCAAGTTTGAACTATTTCAGGCTTCCAAAATCAGTGATAGGCGAGAACAAGGTCGCCCCAATTGAAGACGATGACTCACAAATCGGTCAGGAATAAACAAGAATCGTTGATGAGCAGTTGGAGATTTTTTTGGATCGTGTTCTAGGTGATTCGAATGCTGAATTAATTGACATAATAATCGAAGCCTCGAACTTGAAAAGGGTGGAAGGAGACATGGAGAACTTCGCGCCAGAAATCGATGCCTCGACGGTAAAAGAGAAGTGAATGGAAGATTCAATTGCCGATGTGAAACAAGAAAGCAAGTCTTCGCTGAAAATCGAGAGCTAATTGAAAGAGAATTCAAAGGCTAGTGAGTGGGTGGAATCCTCAAACTCAGAGAAAGAGGCCAATACAGAAGAGCATCTGATCCAGGTAACTACTCTCAATCCCCGCGAGGTTATGAAATGTGATGGTGCAATCAATGGGTTCGGTGAATTGGTGGTGCTCTTGATCGAATTGATGGAAATTAGGTTGGCTAATGCTAGAGCATATTCGTTTGAGTGTTTGAGAACTCCTAGTGTGCACAAGGTGTTTGTCAAAATGCCTAAAAGGGATGTTCAGTTAGTGATTGGTTTAAAAATTGGTATTTTTTGCTTGAATCTTGCTAGTTTCGGGACAAGAAGTGTTAGCTTTGGTATTGAATCGAACCAAGACTTTATTCAAGTGCCTTATGATAGAGGAAAATTAGGAAATGCACTAGCTGCTTATTCTTCGAGGGTCTTACTAGATTCCTACATTGAAGTAGATAACATCAAAAAGTTTGTATTCGATCCAGGCGACTTTGATCCATTGCCGATGAAAGGCCGAGGTTAAGTTTATGTTCAATCTGCTAATTTTAGGGGGTCTAATCGAGGGCACTCATAGTTCTAATTTTTTGGGGGGTTTCAACTGATCTCTGCATTGGAAACTCCTATGAAGTGGTTAGCATTTTGAGTTCATTTGTTTCGAATCCAAGAGGTGGAGTTATTATTCTTGTGTATGATCTAGGAGGAACCTTGTGTATGATATATATGCAGCAAACTAAGAGTTTTGTGGTGCAGGAAATGAGGATATTCAAGTTACTGAGGTGTTGTGGGATGTCATGGGGTCATTAGTGTTGTTATATTTAGGGGCCTTAGAAAGTACTCCATGATATATTGCTACATGTGTGCATAGTGGAAGGAGGAAATTGTAGGCAGTTAAAAGTAGGGGTGGGTATATCCGGGTACCCGACATGAACCGTATAATCGTGACGGGTACCCGAAACCGTTTGGCTCTAAAAGGCCAAACCGTATAAGAACCATCTTAAGCCGGGTACTCGACACGGTAAAAATATTCGGATACCCGGGTACCCGACACGAACCATATGTTTTTTTTCTGTCCTTCTAGCTTTTCTTCGTCTCGTTCAGATCTTCCCCAATGGATGCCTTCACTCGGTCTTCCATGGCATCCTTGAAATGTCCATCGCTGCTTTTCCTCATCCAAGGTAGTGGACCGAGGCGCTCGAGTTCCTCTATCAACGTATCTCTTAATTGCAGATCTCGTCTCCTAGCCTTGTCGCCTTCATCTCCTTCCTCGGCCTCAGATCTGAGATCTCATAGAGAAACTTTGACGGGAGGATCCAGGGAAGGAGTGGAAAATAGTGCTAAATCTTCTCGATCTCGATTGGATGATAGAACACAACCTTATCTATCATCGCCGGGTTTATTTTCTTCTGCGATGACATCCAGGAGCTCATCTCCTCGAGTTTTTTTTGTTAATCTCGGACCCGAGCCTCTTCGAATCTAGGGTCACACAAACAATGAAAGTCGATTTGAGATGTGATTTAGTGATTTGGAATGTCGATTGAGAATTAGGGTGAAGGAGATTGAGATTGGAAAGGGTTTTGAGAATTAGGGTAATTTGTGGCCTGACAAAGTCATAAAGTACAAATCTAACCACACCATCACCACAATCAGGAGGGTGTACAAACTCTGAACCCCTTTCATGGCGACATTTAGAGCTAAGAGTATGTGTTTTGAAACATACTCCACTCAACCAAATATCTATCCTCTTAAAGGTAGTTTCAACCTTAGTGACAACAAGCACATTAGAAGAAATAGCATCCCTTGTTGTTACCTGAGAAAACCCGTAGAATGACGAACCCTAAAGTGTGTGATCAAGGACGCTTTGGTAAGCCCTTAGCCGCTACCATCTTGGCACCCATTGAGACCCACAAATAGACAATGAAACTGAACCGTAGCACTAGGCATTGACAAGCAAAAACAAGGAACACCCCAAAACAAAAGGCAACAACACCAAGCGAACACCGAATTCCCTAGCATGCCAAACGAGAACCATGAACCTGTTGTACACCGAATTCCAGAGAGAACCATGCACCTGCTGAGCGTCAGATCAAAAACTCGAGCACGAGCACCCCAATCAGAGAATCAATAATCTGCTGAACACCGATTGAATTCAAGGGAGAACCAAGACCCTGCTGAAAAATGAATCCTGGAGAGACCCACGAACCTTCACATACATCACCAAGGAACAAGCGACAAGGAGACCCCCGAATTCTCGAGAATTTTTTTTCGAAATAGCAAAAAAACGTAACGTTATTATGAGAATAGCCAAGTTGTCAAAGATTTTACGGAAATAGCCAAAACAGGGTAAAGTCGGTGTTTAAAACAACGACTTTACCCAAAGTTTTTTTTTAAAATTAATAAAATAAGTAAGTCGCGGTTTGTAACCGCGACTTACCCGTATTTTATTTAAAAAACAAAGAAAAACTAAAAAAAAACATATATGGAGAGTCGATGTTTCAAACAGCGACTCTCCTTTTTTTTCCCAAAGCCGATTGATTTACAGCAAAACAAGGACGTCCCGTTCGCCGGAAACAACAATGAATGAACAGACAGAGCTAATCGCCAACCATTACAACATCAATCTTCAATCCATTTTAGCAGATCCATTTTAGCCCAATTTAATTTTCACTTGCAAATTACTCCTCGACCATTACAAACACCCACGACCTGAAAATACCTATCAGGCTCGATAATGGGGGCAGCGACGGCGGCAACCTCCACCTCTACCTTCCGAACAGATTGTTCGCCGATTTGCGGTCGAGCAGATTCGCTCACCTTCGAATTTGGCTTCCTCGGTTTCGAAATTGACTTCCTCGCCTTCAGAACGATATGCAAATTGGCGAATTCGGCTTCCTCGCCTTCCTAATTGGTGAACGATTTGCTCGAATCGGCTTCCTCGCCTTTCGAATTGGACGACGACGACGACTGTGCAGACCAGGGGAAGTTGGGGGCAGCGACGGCGGCAACCTCCACCTCCGCCTTCCGAACAGATTGTTCGCCGATTTGCGGTCGAGCAGATTCGCTCACCTTCGAATTTGGCTTCCTCGGTTTCGAAATCGAATTCCTCGCCTTCCGAACGATATGCAAATTGGCGAATTCGGCTTCCTCGCCTTCCGAATTGGTGAACGATATGCTCGAATCGGCTTCCTCGCCTTCCGAATTGGACGACGACGACGACTGTGCACACCAGGGGAAGTTCGTGGATCTGAATGTGGCCGTCGCCAGCAATGGAGACGTCTTCAGGCTCCTGCGGCGGTGGACTCAGCGTCTCTAGGCTCCTCCAAACAAATTTCCGGCGAAGGGGAATATCCTTATTTTGCCTTAAATCAACCGGTTTTGAAAAAAAAATTAAAGAAGGGTCGACTCTCCCATATATGTTTTTTTTTCCAGATTTGCTAAATGCACAGTCAAATTATCGCGATTTGCACGGTTTGACATGTTCGATTGCGCAATGCGAAAGCGCGCCTTAGTTCCGACGAAAATCCGAGCCGGTAGTTGCGCACAACGAGTGCGCCAAAAATCCGCATCTGCGCACAACGAGTGCGCTGAAGATCCTCATCCGCGCACAACGAGTCCGCCGATTCCGGGAGTGACGCGCCAGCAGCTGCGCACAGCAAGTGCGCCGATGGACAGGAGCGAGCCGACGCCGATTTGACAACACTGTCACGGGCAAGGGAATCTTTGTTGTTGCGTGTATCCGGATTTCATGTTGCACCCGCGCTTCACGAAGATACGAATGCCCTCCATCGCCTATAAAATCCGACGTCTTATGCCTGCCCTTCACACAGCTTTGCCCATTTCATTGTATCTTTGGTTCTGAAATTTTATAGCCACTGTTCATTGTGTTTTATAGCATCAAGTTGTTCATCCCATCTTCATTTGGTTGAAAAAGTAAGAGTAATTTTCTTCTTTATGCATTATCTTCATTAGGTTTTGTGTGTAGCTTACACTAATTAAATTTACATTTAGTTAATCGGAAATCATTTATCTTCATTAGGTTTGCATATGGCTTACATTAATTAAATTTACGTGTAGATAATCGGGAATCATGACATCCAAAATGAAGAAGGTTGCAAGTAGTGCCATGGGTTGGCTTTGAGGGGATCGATCCGAAACATATCTGAATAATCGGTACCCTCTTCTAGAGTAAAGTCGGCGAGATCCTACAATTCGAAACATATTGATGATATAATACACACACATTGGAAACAAACACATTCAAAACATATAATCCCTCCGTTTCACAATACATTGTCACCTCACTTTTAAAAAAAAACATCATCATTCTATTAACTTTTTCATAAATTTTATTATTTTTAATACCCACTACACATTTTAACCAATTATAATATTTTCAAAAGTCAACAATACACAAAACAATATAAATTATTACAATCGCTTGCCTATAAAATATCTAACACCATCTAATTTGAAGCAAAAATTATCATCTAATATACCCATGTATTGTGAAATCGATAGAGTAGATGTTAAATAAATCTCTCTAATATTGACATATACAACTATATATTCAAAAATATTGAAAACATGGAAGATATATACATGAGATTTTAGTACAATCGTCTTTAGTCTTACATCGACATGAGCTAGAAGTTCTTGCGGATTGTTGTAATCGTATGGGTTGAATGGTAGATCATCTTCAACCGGCGACGACAGATGGAGAAATTTAGGATATTCGAAATATTAGCTTCACTAAAGGTGTCAAATTGTTCATATTTGTGCCCTAAACACGCATTATATACATAGAGATCATAATCGTTTATTATTGGAAAAAATATATCTATTCGCATTTATCTCCAAATATATCTATATCTAAATATATAGGATATATCTTTCGATTATCTATCTTATTTTATTCCGTGTACATATCTTTGAATTATCTATCTTATTTCGATTCGTATATATCTTCGGGGAGTTAAAAATAAATATATTCGCGCACGCGCAGTATGTGTACGCCGATTTATGAAATATATATATATATATATATATATATATATATTAGTGCGCGTACGCGAATTTATTAGTGCGAGGGCGCGAATCTGCGCACTCGCAATGCGCGGTCGCATACCGTGTAAAGCGCAAAATAATGACCGTGCATATAACAACCCCCTTTTTTTTAGTTTTTCTTTGTTTATGAAGTTAAAATGATTTTTTTTTAAAATACGGGTAAGTCGCGGTTTGTGACTGCGACTTATCTATTTTATTATTATTTTAAAAAACTTTGGGTAAAGTCGCTGTTTTAAACAACGACTTTACCCTATTTTGGCTATTTCCGTAAAATCTTTGAGAACTTGGCTATTCTCATAATAACTTTACGTTTTTTGGGTATTTCGAAAAAAAATTCAATTCTCGAGCACGAACCTTCATACAACCCACAAACCTTCCCAGAGAGACCCCCGCGCCCTCGCCGACGCCCAAGCCTCTCCTGCCGAGGAGAATGGGTTCCAACCTCAGGAATGCCAGCTCCGACCCCCAAGAACCTTCAGAGAGATGCCCCTCGCCGTTGGCCAGGCCTGAACGCCCACCCTAGTAGAATTATCGGTTATTATAATAATCAGAAAGAAAATCCGAAAGTTATATAGTAAGTGGTATAAAATATATTTTGATTACATTAAAATCATATTATTTAAATTGTAAAATTACATTAAAATATATATAAATCATATTAATATTTAAAATCATTTTTGGTAAATATTTATAAAAAAAATTATTAAAAATATTTTTTTTAATTTGTTTATATAATATTGTTGTTAAAAATAAATATTTTATATATATAAATATAAATCATAATAATAATATTTACTTAAAAACATAAATAAAATTTTAAAAATTTGTAGTAAATATCAATTTATAGAATAAATAATTAAGTTTTACTCATATTATTTAAATTGTAAAATTACATTAAAATTAAAATATATAAAAACCATATTAGTATTTAAAATCATTAAAGCTAAAAGTCTCGATCTATATGAAAGGCACTGAGTTTTTTTTTCTTTCGGTTTGCTTTCATTGATAACAGGATTACCTTACTATCTCTATAGGAATAAGAGTGCCAACGCTTGACTAATAGAATATCAAAGAAATGGAATAGGCTGCTACTTTAGGCTCGCTTCGCTTTTCAAGCTCCGCTACAACTAGCACTTTTCAGCCAGTTGAGAAAGGAATGCCCGTTAGGGCAACGACTTTCAAGCTTGACTAATAGGGCGTTCTAGAGAGAGGCTCCCTTAACTTTTGTTGCGGAGCTCGCTGCCTTCCCGCCCGTGCTTAGCGTTCTACTTGTGATCTTGGATGTAGTGGAGGATTTTGAGAAATGCGCTCGGCCTAACGGCCGCCTCCCTCCATAAGACCCTCTTTATCTTTCTCCTCGAGAAAGAGAAAGAAGAGAATGCATCTTTTATTCTCTTCTTTCATAAATATTTATATAAAAAAAATTAATTGAAAATATTTTTTAATTTGTTTATATAATCTTATTATTCTAAAATAAATATTTTTTGTATATAAATATAAATAATAATAATAATTACTTAAAAACATAAATAAAATTTGTGCAGTATATATCGATTTATATGTGACTGAGTATCTTCTGCCATCGGTAAGGCTGTTATATGAGCCAAATAACTCGACCTGAGCTCGGACTCGGCTCGAAAAAAAACTCGACTCGAATTCATTCAATTACCTATACAAGCCGAGACTGGACATGATTTTAAGCTCGCTTCGTTTGATTTAGGCTCGAATAGCTCCAATTTTACGGAATTAGTAAAATTTCATTTAAGTTAATATGTTATGACAGGTAAAACTACCTAAAGCTCAAAAAAAATTCAATTCGAACTCATTCATTTACTAATAGAAGCCAAGCTTAAAGGAAAAATAAAGATCGTTTAAAAATTGGGCTCGGCTCGACCAGAATAACAACATAACGTGGGGAGTAAAACCCTGTACCCTCACTCCCTCAGACTTCAATTCCCTCCCTCCCTCCCTTTGCTAAACCCCTCATCGGAGCGGCTCCGTCGGCGGTATACACTCTTCCTCCCCGCCGCCCTCTCGGATGCGCCGGATGTCTGCTAACCTGCGCCGTCTTCACAAGGTTTGCCATTCCTCCCGTTCTCTCCTTCTTCCTGATACACTGTCCGCCATTCACTTCCGAAACCTAATTCGTTCTTTAGCATCCCCAATCCCCCCAAATTGCATTATAGAAGCTCACTCATTTTCCTCCTCTTCATTTTCGTCTCGTTCCTCCTCGTCAATTTGTGCACTAACCGGCGATTTTCTGGAGCAATTTCTGCCCCGACCTGCCTCTGATTCGATATTCAACCCCGATATTATTAATTCAATTGAACGGAAAAGGATTACGATTGGTCTGTCAAAACTGATTAAGTTGAATCAAGGTTATGTGTTGAGGGGATTATCACGGAAGTTTTGCCCGATTTTACTTTTCAAAGTCATGAAATTCTTTGATGATAGAGAAGTTGCATTCGCATTCTTTAGGCTTGCTTTTCGGGATCATTCTGGGGACTCAATCAAGTCGTGCTGCGATGCTGCACATCTACTGGCAGCTGGGAATTGTAGGCTGCTAGCACAGGATGTGATTTATTGGGTGATTTCGGGAATTGGATCAGGCAGAGGTGGAGAGTTTGTTGATCTAATGTGGCATGATCATACCACATATGAGTCGGACTTCTCTGTTTTGGATTCACTAATGAGGGGTTTTGTAAAGGCGGGGATGGTTCCTCAGGCATTGGAAGTATTGACCAAGATGAGGGAGGTAGGTGTCATGCCTTGTTTGTCAGCGGTTCATACTTTGATTAGTGTTCTGCTTAGGATTGGAGACTATGGTAGTGTGTGGAAATTGCTCAGAGATATGATTTGTAGGGGTCCTCGCCTATCTACTTGGTCGTTTAATGTGTTGATTCTTGGGTTCTGTAGGAAAGGGTGGATTGAGATTGGAGAGAGTTTGTTTCATATAATGGGAAAGTATAGGCGCATACCCGATGTGTATACATATAATATATTGATCAATGCGTATTGTGTGAGAGGCAGAACTTGGGAAGCTTATGAATGGCTGCGGTTGATGATTGAGAGTGGTTGTAGGCCCAGTTCGGTGACATTTGGGACACTCGTTAGTGCATTTTGCAAGGAAGGGAATATTGCAGAAGCAAGGAAAATATTTGATGGGATTCATGAAGCTGGTGTCTCGGTCACCACTGTCACATATAACGCATTAATTAATGGTTATATGAAAGCAAGGGAAGTAGATCAAGCAAATATGCTTTTTGACCAGATGATGAGCAAGGGTCTTGCTCCTGATGGCATTACATTTAATTGTTTAGTTGCTGGGAATTATAAATACGGAAGGGAAGATGATGCAGAAAGGCTGTTAAGGGAGTTATTTTCACAATCCATGCCGATCCCAGATTCTTCACTACCTGAAATTTCAGTTGCTGGCTTGTGTTGGGCAGGTCAGTTGGATGGTGCCATGGAATTGTTAATGGAGATGTTTGATAAAGGAATGCCGGTGACTGTTATTGCATTTAATTCCATTGTTGCAGCTTGTAGCAGAGCAGGTTTGATGGATAAAGCCTTTGAAGTCTATAAAGTTATGGTTAGATTTGGGTTTACTCCATCTTCGTTGACATTTACTTATTTGCTGATGGGTTTATGCTACAAGGGTCATCTATATGATGCTCGAGAGCTCATGGATCATATGAGGCACAAGGGTTTCCCTGTAAATAAAACAGCCTTCACAGTTCTTCTGGACGACTATTTTGCAGCTGGTGATGTGTCAGGTGCTCAAAGTTTGTGGGATGAGATGGAAAGGTTTGGTATATCTCCTGATGCCGTTACTTTTTCTGCCTTCATTGACGGGCTCTCAAAGGCAGGTTTCGTCAAGGAGGCGTGTTGGAAGTTTGATGAAATGGTAAAGAGACGTCTTGTGCCAAATAACTTTGTCTATAACTCTTTGATAGGAGGTCTCTGTAACTACGGAATGATTGATGAAGCATTAAGGTTAAAGGAAAATATGAAAGAAAGAGGACTGATGCCAGACAATTTTACGATAAACATTATCATTAATGGGTTTTGTAAGGAGGGAAAAATGCAATCAGCCATCGAAGCATTTATGGACATGCATCGAATTGGACTGACACCGGATATTGTGACATACAACACTTTGCTTGATGGTTATTGTAAAGCATTCGATATGGTTGGTGCAGACGATGTTGTGAACAAGATGCATGCTAGTGGTTGGTACCCTGATATATTTACGTATAATATACGTATGCATGGGTATTGCTCTAGTGGGAGGATAAATCACGCAGTAAAAATGTTGGATGAGCTTATATCCGCTGGAATTCTTCCCGATACTGTGACATACAACATCTTAATTGATGGTGTCTGTAGAGATATACTAGATCGTGCCATGATTTTAACAGCAAAGCTTCTTAAGATGGCTTTCGTTCCAAATGTTATCACCACGAATTCATTGCTCTCTCACTTCTGTAAGCAAGGGATGCCAGAGAAGACCTTATCGTGGGGCCAGAGGTTGTATGAAATCGGTTTTGACTTTGACGATGTCACAGAGAAGATATTGGATAGAGCACTAGCACAATGTAAGTTGCAAGGAAACACCGGAACTGGAAGAGTTACATCAAAGAAAAGCCTTTTTCTTGACTTCCTAATGTACATTAACTGTGACTTTTGCCAGAGAAATGTGCGCACAGTTGAAGCTAGTTAGCAATACCCGTGTGGAATTCTTCTCTTTTTCAGTAGCATGCTGCCTGCCTGCAGGCTGGGCGAATCATATTGATGTTTCTGATGGCCATTTTAGATATGCCTGCAATTCCACCTCTGGATGGCTTTTAAAACCCCTATTTACCTATTAGCACAGCACTTTATATGGCCCATGAGCTTTGAAGTGCTTCCATGCCATCTGCTTTTCTTCCTTCAGCATGAAGAAGGTTGCAGCCAGTGTATCACAACTACGCACGTGGCTCTAATATTTGAAGTCAGGAAATGGCTGAAACCATATTTCGGCATGTTCAAGGTAACCTAAACAGAGTTCTTTTAAGGGTTTCACCCACAGTCCGTGAATTTCGGAGAAGTTGCAAACTTGTCTCCGAAATATGAAATTTGGTTTCATAGTCTTTTTCTCAAAAATACATTACCAAAAACTTCACATATATCAACAAATTTCAAGGGCCCTGTAATTTTTTTTCCCAATTTTCAGGGACTAATTGAAAAACAATAACTTTTGGGACCCATTTGTCGCTGTGTCGACTTTAATGGACCAGATAAGGTTTAGGAGCACCATTTGTAACTTTGTCTGAAGTTGCGAATGGATGTACCCTTACTTCTAAATTCAGATTGTTTGAATTGAACCTTTAATTTGATATACTTTCTAATGATTGCAGCTGTTGCAAGTATGAACAACTTTGTTATCAAAGGATTTTCATTGCAGCCCTCTTAAAAAGATGTGCGTGCATGGTAAATGGAGTTGCTTGGTCGTCGAATCTTATAAGAAAACTGAGGTAGTTTGTGTTGAATAAATGAAGTTCCTTTTCGCTTCATGTTTCTTTTTTCTCAGTAGGTTGGCAATTGCAGTTCCTGGTTTATGGCTCTTAATTAAGTCTTCATAAGTGGCTTATTTGTCAAGCACATATCAAAAACTGTGGATGCTTAGCCCCTGTAATCTTTTTCATTGCCTGTTATTGACCTTTCACTTTGATTCAGGCCGGAGATCTGGAAGGACTGAACTAAGAAGAAAATGATCACTGCTGGTCAGTTTTCACAGTGATAAGCGCACAGAGACTTGTCACAACGCGATATGGCATACAAGTTTCCCCCTTGAAGGGCTTCAGCTTAAAACTGTAAGTTTCAAGGTAGATGGCTTCATGCTTGATCACTGAAGTTTCTATCTTGCCGCATTAGTTGTGATATAATGATACATGAACAGCTTTGAGCATCCACTCATTTGCATGATTCCTAATACATATCATTACTCACACTAAGACTTACATACATCATCTTCTTTTCCTACATCTTGTGTTCCGCAGATGAAAATTGAATACTTGTAAGAATAGTTGTTATAAGTTTTGGGCATTGGAGCTCTTTCTCTCTCTCACAACATACATCCATCCACACATTACCATCACTCAACACATGAAAATCAATTCTTGGGAAAGTGATTATCTTTGATGTTCTGCTCAATACTTGTATCTCCAGCACATATACCTTACCGCAACATCAAATCTGTCAAGGCACCTTAGCTCTTTGCATTATCATGAACTTCCTTCTACTAAACCCATCCACTTGGTCCCCGAGCTTAGCCAGGTGTGCTAGCCGCCTTCTCGCTGATTCAGGCACATCTGTCTGATTTGGCTGCATATCAGAATCGTCGGGCTCACTATCAAAGGAGTCTGAGCTCTTCCCGCTTGGACTCATATGAGTATCATCACCTTGTTCTTGAACTATCTGTTTCAGCTGCTCCACTACCTGGCTCATCTTCGGCCGATCCTTGGCATTTTTCACCAGACAACTCTCAGCTAACTTGGCAATCTTCCGAGCTGCTGATAAGGAGTACTGGCTTTCCAATCTCGGGTCCATTATCAAGCCAAACTTCCTGCTGTCGGGTGGATACTGCTTCACCCACTCTAGAAGCTTGTGCTCTTGTCTAGGACGACCTCTCTCCAGTGACCGTCTACCTGTGAGAATCTCGTACAAAACCACACCGAAACTCCAAACGTCGCTCTTAGCCGTCAGATGCCCGGTTTGGATATAGTCTGGGGCTGCATACCCATGTGTTCCAACTACCTGAATCCATGGAAAGCCAAATCAATTCCCAGATTCAATTCAACCGGTATCCCTAGAAGCTCAGACCTTTTAACTAAGGATGAGTGTGCACTTACCGCGGTTGATACGTGGGTATGGCCTGCAGACGGACCTTCCCTAGCTAGACCAAAGTCCGAAAGCTTTGCCTGGAAATTCTCGTCCAGTAGCACATTCGAAGCTTTGAAATCGCGGAAGATCACCTACGATTCCCACATCACGGGAACACCCTCTCAGTTGAAGTTTTCTTGTGCATATTGCAAGAACTATAGCAAGTGAAATGTATGCAGAGGAGCAAACCTGGACTTCCAACTCTTCATGTAAGTAAGCCAACCCTTGAGCAGCCCCTAATATGACCTGCAATCTCGTCTCCCACGGAAGAAGAGGGTAAGCCCTGTTGAAAAGATGGTCTTCCAAGCTTCGATTCGTCATATACTCGTATACGAGCAGGCGTTGGATCCCCCGTTCGCCATCAATGGCACAGTAGCCTATGAGCTTCACCAGGTTTGGGTGCTCCACAACACCAAGAAACTGAACCTCAGTCAGCCATTGCTTATGGCCCTGTGCATAGGAAAGTTGAGGTCAAGTTGGAGTTATTCATCGATTGTTTACACATAGTAACTATTCGATTCCAGTCCAGTCAGGTTTGTTTCGGGTTCCTCGAGGCGGTATTCATCGATTGTTTGAATTGTGACTGATCGAAATTGCCAAATTGACTCATCATTCATAGATTAATTGACTACAGTCAAGACGAATGAATGAGTTTGACCCAAATGCCCAGCTAAAAACCCAGTATAGATCATTTGCATTTGAAGGCACACGAGGTGTTGGTGTTGACGTCAAGAGTCAAAGACTCAGGAGCCGTGTTAAAAATAAGTCATAAATAGAATCAGTTGGCCCTTTTGTACAAGGAGATGGAGATCCCACCCCACCCATCAAATTATGACTCCAACAACAAGGTCTATCACCTTATTTCTCCAATTTACTCCATCAATTAATTTTAATTTAAAAAAATGTCATTTTAGACATTTATATATATTTTTTTTAGCAAAACGAATAAAAATACATTTAACCTTTTTTACATTATAAATAATCTATATGTTTTTAAACAAGATTTTATCTCTAAAATAACATATTTTCTTAATGGATGGAATATGTCTTAAAATTATAAGACAAGGTATTAAATAAGAAAAATATTTTCCTAAATATAAATGGGTAATCTGAAATTTAAATAGAGTAAGGTCTAAGAGAGAGATGAATCTTTGTTAAGATAAAGGGCTCATTTTGTTGAGCTTATGAGTTACAATTCGTAGAATTTAGCTTTTAGGAAATGATTTGTCACGAAAAAATATTGTTTGATTTTTAGATATTAAAGGCAAGAAAGAGAATTTTGTATTAATAAAAAGTGGAAGTAGAACTTGCCTTGTTATTCAAGTTAAGCGAACTTACCATGAGGCATCAGCTAGAGCTATTAGAGCTACTGAAGAACCTACTAGCTACCCTATTGTCAAACTATTTTCCGTAAACCTTTAAACAACTACAAATAATTTCAATTTATAATTATCCAAACTGCCAACCACTCTTAATATGTTTTCCCAAAATAGTTAACCATGTAAATCTTATACTAATTATCATCAAGTTTATAATACCTAATAGGCTAATATACCTGATTTTTACCAAATTAAACATAGAAATTAAAATTGAACTCCAATTACACCCTCTTAATGTAACCTTTTTTATCTATACCTTGTGGCGGGAAACATTAAATCTTAAATCCAACCAAACAGAGCCTTAACAATAAGTCGTCCGGAAAATTCAGAAATTAATTAGTACCTGATATCCATCTTTGTTAAGCTTCTTAACGGCGACGACGAGAGGCTCAGCCTCGCCGGAAGCGGATCGGGCCTTAACCTTCCCCTTATACACGCACCCGAACCCGCCCTCTCCGATCTTCAACAACCTGTGGAAGTTGTTGGTGGCCTGCCGGAGCTCCGAGTAGCCGAAAACCCTAAGATTCCGGGCCTTCTCCTCGTACAGCTCGGTGATTCCCCGGGCCGATACGGCTGACCCGGTCGATTTCGCCGTCCGGTCGTTTCCTGAGCTCTCCCCGCCGGAATTGCCCGAGCTTCCGGTCTGCAGGTTCAGCAGGTCAGGCGCCGATCTTCGTCGCTTCCACCATGGCTTGTCCCTGAAGTTGAAGAAACATTTCATGATTGATCGAATTCGTTCTTCTAGAGAGTTTCTGAGGCGGATGCCATGGAAATTGAAAATCGGAGAGTTGTTGGAGGAAAACTGGGGGAGGGAGATATCACAGGAAGTGTTTGTATTAATTAAGACCTCATTCTTGACTTTGAATTTGTCCAGTTGTCTTCTGAAATTTGCCTTCGTTATTTTAAATAAATTAAAAACGTTTCTTTTTCCCAAAAAAAAGTAAAAACGTTTTTTCAAGGATTAGGTTTATTATCTGTATTTATAAATATTAATGAGATTTTATTGTTTTTTGAACATAAATTTGAACAATTTCAATATAGAGTTTAAAAAATAGACAGAAAATCATCTCTATTGGATTTAATTATCGAGGTATTTTTAACGATATATCGAAAAATGTTTCTTTATCGAGGTTTTTAAATAAGATTTTTAATTGATGATTATGACTTTTCGAAACGACATGGAAAATCATAATGTTAATTGTTGAGTAATAAAACTATAATGGTTCACTATATTTACTAATCTAATTTATAATTAACTAACTAATTTTGAACATCCTTTGAATGAGATTAATAAATTAGCAAATATAAAACCATATATCTTCGACTTATTAAAAAAAATTCATAGGTGAAATTCACATGATTGAATCTCTCACCTTATAATTAAACCCTTGTTTTTTTTTTTTGGATAGTTTAGGGGGAAGTGGAAAAGGACAAGATTGGGAAATGTAGTTGAAAAATGTGGTTAGTCAAGGAAGAAGCTGGGGATTGCGAGATGTGTTTGACTATCGAATATATTGCTGAAAATATATTATTAATTTATTCATATTTAAGATTTAAGATCGAATATAGTTCACAAGATTCCTTTACGAGTTCAGAAATTATATATTTGCATAAATATGCGACTATATATATGTATATTGAAATTTTATATTACCGGACACTATTAATACAATTAAAAAAATTACAAAGGGATCGGTCAGTTGACGGGTTCAACGTTTGGCGCAATCGCCAGGATTCATTAAATACAGTTTTTAATTTGAATTATGATTCATATAATAGGGAATGTCATTCAATATGTATAAAAAATTAAATGACATTTGCAAATCCAACTCCCATCCTAAAAAATTTGTAAAAGTGGTGATTTTTTAGGTCATGTTTATCGGTTACTATTCAAGATACTAAAATTACTACTTTTTTTATTCATCTCTACCCGTCACATCAGAATAGCATCACTTTATCACTTTTTCCGGTTTAACAATAGCATCTCTAGCATCGCACAATCCATCATTTTTTACCAATTCAGTTTATGAATATACCCTTCTATAATAATTATTTCCAACATGTTTATAATATGATTATAAAATTATATTAGTATTTAATTACTAAAATGTAATTATAAAATTTAGATTTAAAATAAAATAGCAAACTCTATTGATTAAAAAAAATTACACAAAAGCTAATATATAAACTAAATATAATATATTGTAATTAATCAATTACAACTTACCGAGGAAAATTACAATATAAATATATTGCAATTAATCATTTTTTTTCAAAATATGCAAAACATATTCAAAATTAATGTATGTGGGTAGAGAAAAATGAATCTAGTAATATGGTAATTTTTAATATTTTTTTACATTTTAAATAACGAAAATGATATTACGGGAATGTAATTAAAATGTGTCAGATTACATCTCTGCCGTCAATTCCAATAAATCTAAGTCGTTCATCTCGTCCACCAATGACATTGTGCCAAGTGTCCTCCCATGTGTAGCAATATGGCAGCCAAAAGGAAGATAGCATCGATGCTAAATTAAAACCCTTTAAGTATCCCTCCAACCTCTCCCTTAATATTTAATTATTATTTTTTACTTAAGAATCTTGAATAGTGCCCCGTTAAAGATGGTCTTAGGTTAATCGCAAAAGTAACAAAAGTGGAGAGAGGGGGAGAAAAAAGATTATTAAATGCAAAAGCCTGGGATGAAGAGAGTGAGAGGAAAGAGAAAGGAGGGGATCAATGGCGGAACTTGGACAAAAGTTTTACAAGGATCAATTTGTTTTCGGAAATTTCGCCAGATACCCCTGAGGTATTGCAATTTTCGCGAGATATACAACTCTTTTGCATATTTCACGTGGTGCCCCTGAGGTTTTCATTTTTTTCGCCTCGTGCCCTTATGGGTTAAATCTAACAGTTTTTCTTATTCCCCGTTAGTTTGCCAAAAAAAAAAGAAGAAGAAAGAAATGACAGAGAAGGCGCTCGAACAGGAGAAGAAGGTGTTGCACGTCTGCTTAGATTCGCTGCTCGAAGGATGACCTAGACTGACGCTGCTGCTGCTCGAAGGGCGTCTGCTCGGATCCGCTGCTCGAAGGTGAGTATACGAACCATAATCTAGGGTTTCGGTATTTGGGGTTAGGGGTGACGCTACTGCTGCTCGAATTGGGGAAGAATTGAAAGTGAGGTTCTGATTTTTGATTTGACTCTTTGCTTCAAATCGAATTGGGGAATTTGGGAATTTGGGGAAGAATTGAAACTAAGGGTCTGCTGCTCAAATTGGGGATTTTGGGGATTTGGGGGTTGGTTTCAATTTGAATCTTTGCTTCTTGTTTCTGTGTGCAATTGGAATTGGATGTGGAACCGAGGGTCTGATTGTTTATGAAACTCTGTTTGCTTGTTGTTTATAAAACCTGACTTGTTTGACACAAATTATACCCCTAAGCATACAATTGGGGAGAAAGATGACGTATTTATTTATTGGTCAATTTTTGACATTCATAAGCATTTGTTGTATCAATTGCTTAACAAGATCCGGCGGTGACTTGAATCAATAACAAGATCAATGACAATGTTTTCATGTATGAGGAATATATGTTTCTTAGATTATTACGAAGTATGTAGTATGGATGCCTTAAATTTCATCTAATCCTGAGTATATGCTATTTATCTAATTAATCTCTAGTTAATTCATGTCAACTTTGGGAAAACACTATCTCTAGCTATTTATCTAATTATTACGAAGTAAGTCACTGCTTATATGCCATTTTTCACTATAGATTGCGATCTTTAAAAAAAAATTGTGTGTGTAGGGGGTGTTGGGGAGGATTATCCGTTTTCTTTCAAATTATTCTTCATTTAATCTCTATTTTATTTTGCTATATTCAAGGATCATCATAAAACTACTATTTGCCTTGATACAGAACAACTCTTTCTTGTGAGAATGACAATTTTGTTTTAAAAAAAATTAGTTGCTCTCGATAACTATCATCAAATAAAGATTGCAATTCTTCACTCTTCCCCTATGTCCATGGATCAAGTGATGGAGCTTGCTCAGACATTAAAATTTGAAAAATATCTAACTTTGAAACTCCAAAAAAGATGTAAGAACCGGTAAATTGATGAACGAAAAAAAAAAATTTACTGTCATAGTTGTTAGGTAAGAGGTTAGCTCATCAACGAATTGCAAAATGATGATTTAAATGCTTTGATCAGCATGCCTTGATCTCAAATTTTAAAAGATTACCACTACTTGTTATGACTTATGATCAATAAACTACAATTTTTACAAGCCGTAAATGTGTTATAAGAAACCTTGGATTCTAAAGCTTGTGATGATATTACTTTATATGCGCATTTGGATTTTGGTTATGTTCTACAATGTGCTATTCTAATGTAGTTGTGCTTGTTTGCGTTATTTACTCCCAACTCAAAGCGACAAGACTTGATCTCAATATATAAGCTCAAATTCTATCTTACTAAGCCTATTAGCTCAAATGGTAGAGCGATGTGCGAATGCACAAAGATGCGGGTTCAAGTCCCGTATATGCTATCTATGATTGTCTTTTTGAATGATTACTCTGTTATTTATGTTGCTTTTCAAGTCATTTTAACAAGCGGATCTTTGTAGCCTATGTGGGAGTCAAACCCACATCTTGTGCATAAGCACATGCTCTACCATTTGAGCCAATAGGCTTTAAAACAAGCTTAAAGGCAATAAATCTACCAAAAAAAAATTGAAACAATCTATATCAAATCAGGCTTCACTCGAGAATCCAAGATCAGCAAGGCAAGGTGGAAGAGAAGTCAGTATGGCAGGCCAAGCAAATACCTCTGTGAGCAATTCAAAGGACAACAGGTACATATACATTCAAATTGATGAAAGGACTGTAGCTGATGTCGTTCAAATATCGATGACTCCTGGTAACATTGAGGATAACATGAAGGTTCCATTCGATGGTCCTATCACTCGTGCAAGGGCCAAGAAGATTCAAACTGCAACTAAAGCCTTTCTTGTCCGTCACCATGGAACTTTAGAGCAAGGGTGCAGGCCACCCTGGATCACTTGGCTCAAGGTTACACCGCCAGCACAAGAAGTGAGCCTGCGTCCACACACGGAGCTCATGAAGACTCGTCTGCACCCACCATCCCACCATGAGTTAACCTTACTCGACATAAGCTTGGACACTCGACAACACCATGGGCCGAGTGGGCCGAGAAGCTTCTTGTGCATGGGCCGAAATTATTAGTTAATTATGTTATTATTTTATGCATATTAGATAAATAAGGTGGAAATTAATTATATCTCTTCTAGATATAATCCTTGGTCACCAAGTTATATATTAAATATCTATCTTATTAGGATTTATTTATCTTAAGATTTATTTCATTTATCTTTAGGTAGAATTAATCTATCCAAACCCCTTTCCTTTGCAAGGAAGGATTGGTTAGATCTCTCATAAGTTTTCTATATATTCATATTATGCAACTTTGAATTAATTAGATTGAAATAGAATTGAGAAACCCTTTTTGGATTAAAGGGTTCTTGGTTATCAATCCAAAAGCTATCATTGTTCTATGTTCTTGAGATTTTCAGCAATAACAAATCATCACCATCACATTGATTTCCATCGGAAACCTTAAACCAAACACATCCTTCGAACCCTAGTTTCTGTCGCAAAAGGAGAAGCCCAACCTTGGCGTCAGATGTGGCCAGACTCGCTCCCAGCGAGCGCGGAGCCCAGGCGCCTCGCTCTCACTACCGCTCCCGCGTGCTTCCAGGCGTCGTCGTCCGCGTTCTCCAGCGCCAGGCATCCCGCGCGCCTTGCTCCTCGCTCTCGCTCGCCATCATCCTCGCTCCCAGCGAGAGGCCGTCCGCGCATCCACCTGCGCACACCCTGAGGACCCTGTGTCCTGTGTGCCGAAGTCCCAGCGCCAGTGTCCCGAGATCCTCGCGCACCCAGTCCTTCGCTTCTCTCTTTCTGTCGCTATTTCTCAGTTCTTAATTGCTGAAATTACTAAGTGTTAAAACTGTCACTATTTCAGAATTTTAATTACTTGTTTTAATTTGTTCCAATCAGGAGATATCAAAGAGCATTGCAAGATCTTAGCAAATATACGGCGTGGTTCTTGATCTTGAGCCCACAGGCGAAAGATCGGGTATCCCAAACGTATCAAGTGGTATTGGATTTCAGGTTAATGCAAGTTCTTTACTCTCTTAATTTCTTATTTGAGTGATTTATTTTTCGTGCCTATTTTTCACCATAGTCGATGCATAAAAGTTAAATCTTTATTATTCACCCATCAAAATTGGCACTTTATTTTTGTTATTCTTTGTTTGGATCTTTAATTTCGAAGATATTGAGTTCTTGACTGCAAGTTGTGATCTTTTATTCCTAATTGCTACATATCATACCTATGACTGTGATTCTTGGATTAAAAGCATTATATGAACTTGCACCACTAAAGAACCCATATTTCTCCAGTTTCTAGCCTATTTTCCCTATTTTCTTTATTTTTTCTTACTTTTAGATCATTGTAGCTTGTTATTTTTTTATTTTATTTTTTTTTTCTCTTATTTTCGGTTCCTGCTTTGTAATTACAGCAGCTATTTTATAGCCAAAAAAAAAGAGAGAAAGAAAGAAAAGTTTAGCATACATTACATTGTTGAGTTAGTAACTCTTCCTTTGTTCATTCTTTTCTTGCTACTTGTTAGATGATCTAATCGATTTTAAGCATTACAAAAGAACCCTACTTGTGTGATTTTGTGCTGTGCCGACACTGGAGCCTTGGTCACACCCCTCTTTCTCTGAACCGTGTTGCAACCGTCAGATAATAGTTGACGGAGTGTGTGCACTTGATTGCCCTTGTGATTGCTATTGTCGATTATTACACCTTCTTCTTATTCAAGCATCACATTGTACATCTTATTCTTCCACAATAAGCCGCTTGTTTATACTTGCTATCCGTGATATCCGACTTGTGGTTGATTTTATTTGCAATTTGATTATTACTTGTTGTCTTCAATATTGCAAAATTCTGTGTCCAGGGGAATTGCTTGAATATTGTGCCTTGTTTTCTCGCTCTTTGATTTCTAAAACTTGAATCACTCTTACGAATCACTAGAGCTTGCATTACTTGGTTTTTGGTCTTTGCTTCGTTTACTTGTTGCTCTTCTGATATTGTAGGAACATGTCGAACGATAGCGACCCCAACCCTTCCCCTACCCCACCTGCTGGCATTTCTACTTCTGATATGCAGTTCATTATTAAATCTGTTGTACAAGAATCTACTCTGGTTGTGTGTAAGGAATTGGCAGAGGCTGAAAATCGTCGAGCTATCGAACGTCAAGAGGACCGCATATTTTACTCTGACCTCATCAAACAGGCAGTCGCGCGGCAATTGGAAGAGGCAAAACAGGCGGAGGCTTCTGGATCTACCCCTCCCTCTGGAGGAAGGCCGCCTCCACCACCCCCAGATACTACACCTCTTTCAGGTAATGTTCCACCTACAGGTAACCCCTCTTATTCGGTTAAACCTCCCCCTTCTGGTCAATTAGATTATCAGCTTAAGTCTGCTACTCCTAACCCTTTCACTGGAGAGAATGACAACGATGCTCTAGCGGGCTTCAATGGCCACCAAGATCGCCGTGAGCACACCCCACCACGGCATCAGCAAGGGAGGCCACATCAGCATCCGCAACAGCCATTTTATACTCGTGCTAACTGGGATGACAGCCGCAGCAATAATGATCTAAATGAGACGCCACATTTGGAGGATGCTTACCATGAGGTAAATCCTAACTTTGATGATTTACCCCCTCCTAATTTTGGTCATCCTAGATTTGATAATGCTCAAGCTATACAGAGACGAGATGTTAAGCTTAAATTAGAAACCTTTGATGGTAATACTGATCCTGAAGCTTATTTTGTTTGGGAAAATCATACTGACTATCTACTTGAACATTTACGCTATGAGGAAACGGAGAAGTTGGAAGTTGTTATATTGCATTTAGTAGGTAAAGCTCGCACCTGGTGGTTCCGCACTCGTGAGATGCGCCGTCGTCAGGACAAGCAACCTGTTGAAAATTGGCCACAACTTCGCTATCTCCTGAAAAAGACACATGTGCCTGAGGAATACACGGAGTCTATGAGGATGCAGCTCGCGTCCTTCCGCTAGGGAACTCGCTCTCCTAATGACTACAAGGATGAGCTTGAACGACTCTCCCATCAGGCTAATGTTTATCTTACTGAACGTGCTTTGTGTACTCAATTTCTTGCTGGTCTTAATATTTCGATTAAAAATCCTTTAGTTATCCATTCCATTAGAGATATTAACACTTTGACTCATAAAGCACAGCTTCTGTATGAACAACAGCAGCAGCAGCTTCGGCTACAGAGGAATCGATTGGACCAGACCTCTCAAGGTCACAGGTTTGTTCCCTTTAACCCTTCTAGTCAATCTAAACCTTCTACTTCTAACCCTTCTATGTAGCAAAAGGGAGTTTCCGACTCACCTCAACAGGGTTATCAGGTTGAAACTAGAAGAGTTGCTGCACCTTCTACAGATCACAACAAAGATATCCGTTGTTTCACTTGTGGTGGTTCTGGGCATGTCTCTCGCAATTGCCCTCAAAAAAGGAAGGTCCTTCTCAATTATTTGGGAGACAATTACTATGAGGAGGTGGCTGTTGAGGACCATGTAATTTCGAGTGAAGTGGAGGAGGACCAGCCGTCTGAGCCTATTGTGGAGATCGATAGTTCAGAATATGACAACTTGCTTTGCATTATCAACCGGCGGGTCCTACACATTCAGGAATCTCCCATGGCTGATCAAAGGGAGAACATATTCCACGCTAGGTGTCTTGTTCGCGAAGCTACCTTAAGCCTTATCATCGACGGTGGGAGTTGCTGCAATCTCATTAGTGAAAAGGTAGTGGATTTCCTCCATTTAACTACTACTCCTAGAGCTACTCACTATGGATTAAATGGCATTACTGATGATGGTTCTGATATACTGGTCACCAAACAATGTTTAGTTTCCCTTTCTATTGGAACATATCGTGATCAAATATTATGTGATGTTGCTCGAATGGATTGTAGTCATATATTATTAGGACGTCCTTGGTTATATGATCGTTCTGTTCTTCATGATGGTCGTGCAAATACATATGTTTTCACCTATGACGGGAGAAGAGTTACTCTCCTACCCCTTTCGCCACACACTATTATGAAGGACCAGGTTCGCAAGAAGCAACAACAGGACGCCCAGAGAGAAGCTAACAGGATGGAGAAGCTCAAAGGGAGCTCGGCACAACAGGCCACCCCCGCGGCCCAGCCTGCCACGCCCGCGGCCCCAGCAGCAGCGCCCGCGGCCACTCCAGCCGCACCTGCAGCCCCCTTGGCGCCTCCTCCTCCACACTCGACGTCGACTCAGCCCTCTTCTGCATCACTTAAGGGCTCTGTAGAACGTCGGTCTTTGGTCTCTCAACCTCAGAGAGGGACCATCACCTGGAATGCTCATCGACCTCATATTCTTCTGGTAATGAAACATGTATTACTTAATGTTGAATTGAGTCATATTCCTGCACCTATTGCTGCACTTCTGCAGGATTATCTAGACATGCTTCCAACTGAGCTACCCCAAGGCTTGCCTCCTATTAGAGGTATTGAGCACCAGATTGACTTTGTGCCTGGAGCAGCCTTGCCTAATCGCGCCGCTTATAGAGCTAGTCTTGAGGAAACAAAGGAGCTGCAACGCCAAGTCACAGACTTAATGGATAAAGGCTTTGTTCGAGAGAGCCTGTCTCCCCGTGTCATACCTGTCATTTTGGTTCCAAAGAAGGATGGCTCCTGGCGCATGTGTGTTGATTGTCGCACAATCAACCAAATAACGGTTAAGTATCGCCACCCTATTCCTCGTTTAGATGATATGCTTGATGAACTTCATGGTGCTGCTATTTTTTCTAAAATTGACCTTAGAAGTGGATATCATCAAATTAGGATGAAACAGGGAGATGAATGGAAAACGGCTTTTAAAACTAAGTATGGCTTATATGAATGGTTAGTAATGCCTGTTGGTTTAACAAATGCTCCTTCTACTTTTATGAGGCTTATAAACCATGTGCTAAGAAGACACTTAGGAAAATTTGTCGTTGTCTATTTTGACGATATCTTAATCTATAGTAAGAATATACATGATCACTTAAGTCACTTAAAATTGGTCTTTGATTGTCTTAGGAAAAAGAAATTATATGCCAATTTAAAGAAGTGTTCTTTTGCATCCGAGTCTACCATTTTCCTTGGTTTTGTAGTGACTGCATCTGGATTGAAGGTGGATGAGGAGAAGATTCGTGCTATTCAGGAGTGGGCCAGGCCGAACACACCCACTCATGTCCGCTCATTCTTGGGCCTTGCTGGTTTCTATCGACGCTTTGTCAAAGACTTCAGCCTAATTGCCGCTCCCCTACATGAGCTGACAAAGAAAGATGTGACATTTTGCTGGACTGACTCACCTCAAAAGGCTTTCGACGCCCTCAAGGATCGCCTGACACACGCCCTAGTGCTGCAGTTACATGACTTTGCTCAACCTTTTGAGCTCGAGTGTGACGCTTCAGGCACTGGCATTGGAGGGGTCCTGCTGCAGAACAAGCGTCCCATCGCCTACTTCAGCGAAAAGTTGGGCTCCGTTGAGCTCAACTATTCTACCTACGACAAGGAGCTATTTGCAATGGTTCGCTGCTTACAGACTTGGCAACATTATCTTTGGCCTAAGGAGTTTGTGATTCATTCGGATCATGAAGCTCTAAAGTACCTCAAAGGACAAGCAGTGCTCAGCAGGCGACTTGCTCGATGGGTGGAGTTTATAGAGACCTTTTTCTATATGGTTCACCACAAGAAGGGAAAGGATAATGTGGTAGCTGACGCGCTATCATGCAGGTATGTCCTCTTAAACCATATGGATGCACATGTTTTGGGTTTTGCATTGATAAAGGAACTATATGCTTCTGATGGTTTCTTTAAAACTATATATGCTCAATGTGTGTCCAAAGGTGAAGTTGATTCATTTTTTGTTGATAATGGTTATTTGTTTAAGATGGGCAAGCTTTGTATCCCATCTTCTTCTATTCGCCGATTGTTGACTCAGGAAATTCATGAATCTAGAGGACATGGTGGTTTCGAAAAAACCTTAGCTGGACTTAAGAAACATTACTTTTGGCCTAAAATGTCTAATTATGTGCGGAGATTTGTCAAAAGTTGTGTTACATGTGCTAAAGCCAAATCGAAATCTAATGCTAATGGTCTATACCAACCCCTGCCTATTGCTAATGCACCCTGGGAAGATGTTTCTATGGACTTTATTGTAGGATTGCCTAGAACTTCTAAGGGTCATCATTCCATATTTGTTGTTGTAGACAGATTTTCCAAAATGGCTCATTTTATTACATGTCATAAAACTGATGATGCTATTCATGTTGCTCATTTATTCTTTAAAGATGTTGTTCGCTTACATGGATTGCCATTATCTATAGTTTCTGACCGTGATACTAAATTCTTAAGCTCTTTTTGGAAAACTCTATGGTCTAAATTGGGTACAAAATTGCTATTTTCTACTTCTTGTCACCCACAAACTGATGGCAAAACTGAGGTCACAAATAGAACTCTTGGGGCTCTCCTTAGAGTCATGCTGCGAACTAACCTCCGGAGGTGGGAAGAATGCCTACCATTTGTAGAATTTGCATATAACATGTCTAGGCACTCTGCAACAAAACTTACCCCCTTCGAAGTAGTATATGGCCGAAATCCCTTAACACCTGTGGACATGATGCCTCGGCCATATAAGGACAAGGATAGCGTGGATGCAGCTAAGCAAGTGGACTTCATCAAAAGCTTGCATGAGCGTACCAAGGCGCAGCTGGAGAGGAAGACTGCGCAATACAAGGCCGCGAAGGACAAGCATCGCAAGGATGTGCAGTTCAACGTTGGTGATCTGGTCTGGCTGCATCTCAGGAAGGAAAGGTTTCCGCAACAACGGAAATCTAAGCTGGACCCCAGGGGAGATGGACCATTCAGAGTGATTCAGAAGATGGGTCCTAATGCCTACAAGCTGGATCTCCCTGTCGATAAGTACAACGTCCATTCCACATTCAACGTCGCCGATCTATCCTTGTTCGTGCCTGAAGATGACTCTGACGACTATTTGAGGACAAATCGAAGTCAAGTGGAGGAGAATGATGTCGTTCAAATATCGATGACTCCTGGTGACATTGAGGACAACATGAAGGTTTCATTCGATGGTCCTATCACTCGTGCAAGGGCCAAGAAGATTCAAACTGCAACTAAAGCCTTTCTTGTCCGTCACCATGGAACTTTAGAGAAAGGGTTCAGGCCACCCTGGATCACTTGGCTCAAGGTTACACCGCCAGCACAAGAAGTGAGCCTGCGTCCACACACGGAGCTCATGAAGACTCGTCTGCACCCACCATGAGCTAACCTTACTCGACATAAGCTTGGACACTCGACAACACCATGGGCCGAGTGGGCCGAGAAGCTTCTTGTGTATGGGCCGAAATTATTAGTTAATTATGTTATTATTTTATGCATATTAGATAAATAAGGTGGAAATTAATTATATCTCTTCTAGATATAATCCTTGGCCACCAAGTTATTAAATATCTATCTTATTAGGATTTATTTATCTTAAGATTTATTTCATTTATCTTTAGGTAGAATTAATCTATCTAAACCCCTTTCCTTTGCAAGGAAGGATTGGTTAGATCTCTCATAAGTTTTCTATATATTCATGTTATGCAACTTTGAATTAATTAGATTGAAATAGAATTGAGAACCCCTTTATGGATTAAAGGGTTCTTGGTTATCAATCCAAAAGCTATCATTGTTCTATGTTCTTGAGATTTTCGGCAATAACAAATCATCACCATCACATTGATTTCCATCGGAAACCTTAAACCAAACACATCCTTCGAACCCTAGTTTCTGTCGCAAAAGGAGAAGCCCAGCCTTGGCGTCAGACGCGGCCAGACTCGCTCCCAACGAGCGCGGAGCCCAGGCGCCTCGCTCTCACTACCGCTCCCGCGTGCTCCCAGGCTTCGTCGTCCGCGTTCTCCAGCGCCAGGCATCCCGCGCGCCTTGCTTCTCGCTCTCGCTCGCCATCATCCTCGCTCCCAGTGAGAGGCCGTCTGCGCATCCACCCGCGCACACCCTGAGGACCCTGTGTCCTGTGTGCCGAAGTCCCAGCGCCAGTGTCCCGAGATCCTCGCACACCCAGTCCCTCGCTTCTCTCTTTCTGTCGCTATTTCTCAGTTCTTAATTGCTGAAATTACTAAGTGTTAAAACTGTCGCTATTTCAGAATTTTAATTACTTGTTTTAATTTGTTCCAATCAGGAGATATCAAAGAGCATTGCAAGATCTTAGCAAATATACGGCGTGGTTCTTGATCTTGAGCCCACAGGCGAAGGATCGGGTATCCCAAACGTATCAGTAGCTTTCGCCTAAGGGATAGCAGGTGTATATACTATGCAATTCAAAGATTTTGCTATACGCATATACACTATAGCTTTCGTAACAAATCAGGCAACTGATTCAGACAACAAGTGCATATACATTCAAATTCGGGATGGGTATTAAGACAACTAAGTTAGGGATCACAAGTGTCGGTACTCAATCCCGTTAGAATAGTGTCTAATCCCTCTTTTCTCAAAGGGAGGAGAAACATCAAAAGTAAAAAACAAATCAACGACCAAGATGCAATCAGTTCCTTTGGTTTGAATGCTTAGAAGCTTTCTATCATTTTTAGTCTATCAAATCTGAATTAATGATCCATTTTTCAAAAATACCAGTCTTCAACATTTGACATTTCCCTTTGTTTCACTTCAAGATGACAATATATAGCAAATAATGTGCTATGTGGAAATATCTGACAAGTATTTACACTATGCAGCAAACACAACATTCTTCAAATCAAATTTTCAAACCAAATCAGGAAATTCCTAAAGTTGGGAAATTCCTGGGAAAACTCTTCAAATCAAATTAGGAAATCCCAAAATCTAGGGTTCCGTAGATCCCTAAATCCCAATTGAAATAATTATAATTAGAACAACTTAAAATAGGATTGATTCCTAAATTCACCCCCCAAACCCCAATTTAATGATTCTAAAACTATAATCTAACCCAAAACCCCCCACAATGTGAAAATACCCTAAATCCCTAACTTTCAAATTATAGTTTTGGGAAAAGAGATTATTACCTCACAATGTAGTTGCTCACGCTCCACCAGAAGGTCATAGTCGCTCCCCCGACGCTGTTAACTTGATATTGTCCGTGTTGATATCTTCAATGGACCCTTCCTTTTGATTGTGCTAGAGAGAGGGGAAGGACTGGGATTTCGAGCTTACAACAAAGAGTCCAGCACGTCGGACTCTCCCTATCTCGCTCTCTCGAGCTTCTCTAGTTTGGTGTGCGTCGAAATCCTCTGCAATAGCTTTTTCTCCTCCACCTCCGGTCGCCAGCGAGGCAATGGGCCGCCACCGCTTTCGTTCTCAGGCACAACGCCTCCAACTTCTCCTCCCATGACCTGCCTCGTCGTCTTCACAACTCACCAGGGCAGCAGCGAGAGCTCCGACCTGGCGTCGTCCTCACCGGCGTGCTCTCTCATCGTCGTCCTCACCTGCCTCGTCGTGCTCTCTCTCTCTCTCTCTCTCTCTCTCTCTCTCTCTCTCTCTCTTCGATTTCTTCTTCGCTTCCTTCTTTCAGAGCCTTCTTTCTTTCTTTTTCTTTTTTTTTCCCAAAAGGTAACGGTCTAACCATCCATCTGTTAAAATTTAACCCCGAGGGCATGACGCGAAAAAAATCAAAACCTCAGGGGTACCACGCGAAATATGCAAAAGAGTTGTATATCTCGCGAAAATTGCAATACCTCAGGGGCATCTCGCGAAATTTCCGATTTTTTTAAGGGTTTGGAACCTAGTCAAAGGCTCATCCCTACGTCTTTTTCATTTATATATGAAAAAACAGAGTACATATATAGGAGGGGACTTGATGCCAAAACTCCGTACAAAAAATAAATTATAACAAATTCTATCTAAATTATAGTACTCTATGTTCTTTCATAGAAATAAATTCATCTATAATTTCACTTGATGTAAAGGTTTTAACCATTTCCCTTTCAATGTCAACAACTAAGTTATCTGCCAAAAAATCAGCTTCCATCTTGTAACTTGTTTCTCGACCTTGTTTTGATGATTTTCATGGCTAAAAATGCTCTTTCACTAGTAGTTGTAGACATCGGAAGAGTCAAAACAAAAAAAACACAAAAAAATTCATTCCATGCATATTGCTAGCTCCATTATTTCACTATTCCACCGTTTGAATTAGGGTTTGAATTAGGATTTAGAAGATATGCATTCTTTTCAATTAGAAGATAAGATATTAAGTGGTTGAGATATTAAAAATATGGAAGTTCAAAATAAAATGTAAATGCTTTAAAAAAATAAAAAGAAGAAAATCTAATTAATTAATTAATTAATACTACCGTAATATACATATATTATGAAGAAGAAAAAAATTGCCAGGGTGCTCATGGCCCCCACCCGCCTCCATTACCTTCCGCCACTAGGAGGGACATTAAATGCAAAAGAAGAGAGGGGAATAACTTTTCACATAAGAGAGAGGAGGAGGAGAGAAGGAAAGTGGAAGTAGTGTCATTGATGAAAGATCGGGAACACAAATAACCAAGTGATCAGTTACATATCAGCCAATACGGAATTTGTGCCAGCAAATTAAAATTGCGTGCAGACCGAACGCTAAACCGTGCCACCATCATACAATGTATAATAACGAATATGGGTAAGTCTCCTTGGGGTTTTAGTTTTACGCTCCTAACTACTCGATCCTCATCCTTTTCATATCCCCAACCGAAAGTGATAAGACAATCTTCTTCAATTTCTTTCGCAAAGGAGAAAGGGTAGGACGTAACCCATCCGTGTTCCAGGTTTACGATGAACAGGGTGCCCTATAGTTGGCTATTTTGAATGCTATGTCAATGCCAACATTTTGCTTTGAATTATGTAATCGGCCCACCGTGTGCAAACTCTCTCTCTCTCTCTCTCTCTCTCTCTCTCTCTCTCTCTAATGTTTAAACGTGTGCTATAACTGATTGGAACTCCTCACAAATGCACCTAATTCCAAACATGCGTGCCAAACAAAATTTATATGAGAGATATTTTACGTGCCACCAACAAGTAAACTTGTGCCATCAAAATAAATTGCATGTCAATGATGTTTTGACGCCCACGAATTGATAAGAAATTCATTAAATCCATGAGTCAAACAAGAAAATTACGAGTCCTACTACCAACAAAAGCGGCACTGCAAAGTCCTAAAACTAACAAAGTCCTAAAACTAACAAAAAGAGCAGTCATAAAAACAACAAAAGTAAGCAAAGTCCACGAGGAAATTCAACCCTCTCTCCCCTGCGAATGAAAGAGAAGAAGATGGCCTTATCACTTCCAGTTGGGGATATGGAGAGGATGAGAAGTAGTTAGGGGCGTAAAACTAAAATCGCAAGGAGACTTACCCTTATTCGTCATTATACATTGTATGATGGTGGCACGGTTTAACGTTCGATCGATGCGCAATATTAATTTGCTCGTACATATTCCATATTGGTTGACGCACAATATTAATTTGCTGGTACGTATTCCCTCTCCTTTGCGAAAAGTCGATCCCCTCTGTATTTAATGTCCCTCCTCTCTCTTGCTCTCCCTCTCTCTATCCTTTCACCTTTTGCATATAATACTCCATCTCTCCTCTCCCTCTCTTCACTTTTTTTTTTCGATACAAGATAAAAGTTTGGGTGGTGTCAGACCTTGCTGACCCACCACCCAATTGCGTCCTTTCAGACGAGGACGAGGAACTCCCGATGTGAAGAAAGAGCTTCAACGTCCATCGTATGCCCGAGCCTAGCCACCAAATCAACAACTCGATTCACTTCACGGAAAACATGCCGGCAGGTGGCTTCCTCAAAGCATTGCAGAAGGTGTTGAGCGTCTAAGACGATCATCTCAATCTCCTAGGGACAGCGTGTAACGGCCCGGGATTATGATTCCCGAGTTACGTTTCGAGGGATAAAACCCCTCGTTAGGATCTTGCGCCCCGAGTACAGATTGAAGGTTTGAAATCGAAGATGTGCAGTTTAAAGTGGGATTTCACACCCAAATCCGGAAGGTCCGTTGGGGACCCCGGGGTAAACCCATGTACCTGTCCTAAGTCACAACGCAGGAAATCCGTTATCATGCAAAGGGCATACGTTCTGAAAATGATACAACCAGTGCCACGGAAGAGCCGGGTCAAAACAGAGTACAATTAGGGAGAAATCCCAAAAGCATGAATCTGGTGAAGTCAGGTTTCAAACACTCACACTCCGCCATAAGAATAGACCCCGTCATAACAGCACAAAATCAAGCAGTGTATCGGGTACCTGAAACTATACCACCAAGTCAGGCCAAGAGTCTGCCCGCGGGTCCTCTGACTGCGCTGAGGACATATAATACGCATATACCTAGAATAAAGGATGCCTTCATGCAGTACTGAAATCTTAACCACACTATCATGCTCCTAATTCATATATGTAGAATATTAAGTAAGGCCTTAACAAAGAATACCAAGTGGTATATCCCTCTTCTACCACCACCCCTCTTCCAGGTAGGGTGGAGACTGGCCAGTTCGATACTATAGCATATCAAATCTCATCATCATATCGCATCTCATGCTCATCTCGTATCTCATGCTCATCTCGTATCTCGTGATATATATATATATATATATATATATATATATATATATATATATATATATATATATATATATATATATATATATATATATATATATATATAACTCAAGGAGGACAACACCCGATGAAACTGGGCTGCCCTATGACCCTAGCAAGGACTCTAGGACTCACAGATAATGACCGTTCTGTATTCAAACGCATACAGAATAAGAATGCTCATTCGTAAGTGCAATTCCTAAGCATGATACTACATGACATGCTTTTATGCATATGCAGCACCTACATACTATATGACACATCAGGCAGGAGGTACTGGTTACTGAGTAAGCCCCGGAGGTACTTACCTGGCTAGCAGATCGGCAACAGAAGAATCCAGCACACAATAGTCACAATCACAGAGTATCACCTAGTACATAATGGAATATATATATATATATATATATATATATATATATATATATATATATATATATATATATATATATATATATATATATATATATATATATATATATATATATAAGTCTACATTCAACTATTAAGCACTCAAGCACACCTCAATCAATAGAACAAGTAACATATTATGAAAGTCATTTTATCGCATCATCCACTCCTCGAGACCGCATCGTTCTCCATAAATCATTCAACCAATTATGCATGTTCATATACGTCATTTCCACATATACCTCAACGGTTCATCAAAATCATAAGACATAATTTGTGTGATATAAAATCCTACTAGATCGCCATAATTATCCAACATTTAATCTCATATAATAATTCACCACAAGTCATGTTATTAGTCATACATATCATACTGTTAGTCAAACGATCATATTATCATGCTAGTTAGTCATCAAATTAGTCTTATTCCCAGGTTAGTTTCAAAACCGTTTCAAATCCCAGTTAAATAGTTAAGTATTCCGACCCTTGAAAATACTCACAAAATTTCTTTTTCAATTTATTTATTAAATCACTTTCCAACCTTGAAATTCTTTTCCAAATTCTTTTCCAAATTCTTTTTAAATCTCCAAGTCCAAATAATGTTATATTTTAAACCCCCAATAATATTATATTATATCTTAAATACCATTAATTAATTAATTACGAATAAATCTGAACCGAACCGAACCCATTTAAATCCAACCGAAACGAACCGAACCGAACCAAACCCATAAACAAAAACCCAACCGGTTAAATATATAACAAAACAAATAAGAGGCCCCACAACGTATCTTCTTCTTCCTCCGATTCAAAAGAAGGATCTCCCGCCCGGCGCGCCATGGCTGCTCGACGTCGCTCGCCGGCCACCGCGCACAATTGCGCCCTCAGCTTCGCCTCGTCTCGCGTCCTCGTCCTCATCCTGTCCTCGTCTTCCTAGCTCGCTCGTCTCTGCTCGCTCGCTCTCGACGCTAGCTCTCTCTCTCACACTCACGGCGCCGCACACGGCCTTGCCGCTCTCGAGCTCGCCGGAGCTCTCGAGCACACCCGATCATCCCGCATTTAGCTCACGCTCACTCCTGACTAATCTAAGCATCGAAAGGAAGCATGGAATCGAACGAGAAAGAAAAGAAGGCTCGGGAGCTCACCGACGTGTTTGCGACTTCGGAGCTCTCGGTCGGAGTTCTGGGCGTCGTCGGAGGCTCACGATGGCTCGTCGGACCTGCATCGGGCATGAGTGAGCGTGATGGTGGGGCTCGAGGGCAGTTTCGGTCAAAAACGAAGGAGAATCGCTTACCGGAACGTGGCTCGCTCTCAACAGGGCAAGTGGCGCTTCGGAGGCTCGTCGGCGGCTCCGGTGATTCCTGGGCAGACCTGAGTGGCGTTGGACGGATCCTGATGCTGCTGGTAGCTCTGAGGAGGTGTCGAGGGCTGCCGAGGGTCCTTGGGTGGAAGGAGAACGAAGGTGGAAGAGATGGCTTGGTTTGCTTCTTCTCGGCAAAATAGGGGTGAAGTGGGAGCGGGGCTGCGGTGGTGGTGATGGCGATGAACTGGTGGCTGCTGATGGAGGAGACGGTGATGAAGAAGAAAGGAAGGAGCGGTGGCGGTGATGGCGTGAAGGAGAGAGCAGGAGAGGCCGATGGTTGCTGAAATTGACGGGGAGAGGGGTGAGTGATGATGGTAAGGTGACGGGGTGAAATAAGCAGGGGAAGGGTTTAGTTTGCAGGGTAAGGTGAGGTGAGGGAGTTGGTGAGGATTGAGTGTGAGAATGGGTAAGGTAAATACCCGGAATTAATCTTGAATACGCGAATTTCGAACTCCGAAATTAGTTTTCGAATGTTAGTTTTCCCGAATCCCACTCTCTCGATCAATTAGATTTTTTTTTAAACTTAAAAGGATATCGTCATCCGATAATTATTTTGAATTTTCGAGGTAAAAGGACGGAAATCGTTCATCAAATTTTATATCCTGGTCGGAATCCGCTAAACAAGTTTTAAATTCGACATAATTTCTTTTTAATCGTCTTTTTCCGAAAAATTAGGATTTGAAAATCCGAGTCTTTACATCATCCACCTCTAAAAACAAGTCTCGTCCTCGAAACTAAAATCATATTAAAATAGGGGATGGAGTTTGAAATTAATGAGTCTAAGGATCATGTCGTTGATCCAGTAAGCATCTCATAAGTGCCCCTATGAGATACTCACAGTACCGTTGCCGTGATCATAATATCCCCAACAGACCGTAGTAAGAATGTAATATGGGCCCTTATCACATCCTTACTCCGACCCTTCGGTCATATCATAACTCAAAACATCACAACGTTCTCTTTAAAACACCGTTCAAAACTTCAAGTTCGGCATTAGTCAAAAGCATTTCTAACCCCTCCATTCATCCTACCATCCACCTCTAAAGGCTAATCCCATATTCCCTTCGTAGGTTTCAAGTCAGAATCAAAGTTCAACAGTTCAGTTTCTACCATTTCCATCATCAAGCATCATGTATATACATCGAATAACAATAGCATCTCACGTCTAATAGCATAACATAATCACCTCAAGAATAGCCACATAGCATATCTAGCATCGTATCATATATGGTAGAATTTATCACATCATCTCACGGAAGTTACACACCATATCAATCATATAAGCACGTCATATCAATGAGATAAGTACATCATACTCATTCTAACTACCAAGCGTCATCGCATTAGAGGTAAACAACTGCTTCCGTACAGTAGCATTCCATCAAGTTCAGGGATAACTATGCTAGTACTACAGTTCCCTATTGTCAACGACAACACATCAGAGAATCAACATCGTCTATAGCATAGAATTCGCACAACATTCGTCCCCAAGTAAAGTATACACTAGATCACTACCTCAAGAGAATCTGTCTACACTGTCAATCACGACGAGACACGTCCACTACTCACCATCCCTTGCACTAAAAGATCAACTTCACCGAGGTCTACCAACTCAATCCACTACCAGTTCTAGGCACCATTGTATCCTGCTCACATACAACCTTCCTAGCCTCATAACTATTCGCAATCAAGGTCGAATACCCAAACCAACTACAAGGTATCACAACTCCTATACCATCAAGCCATCTAAGGGCCAATCCACTTCGACATCCCGATCTCAAGTCCTACCTTCCACTCGACTATCATCTCCTAAAGAGACATCGCGAATCACCTTGCTAACTTAATCATACTCCCCACGCCACTAACCACTCTCACTAACCATCCATCTCTAAGGACCCAACTCATGCTGACCATCTCACACCTGACACTCCCGACCAATTCTAATGCAGAACCCAACTAGTGGTACTCCCAACCACGAATCAACATGCCCGTCAAGCCGACCCACTCTAGATCCTCTTCTCGGCATACTCTACCTAGACTAGTTCCATCAACTCCGCATGTTCCCCAAGTTGCCTCAAATCACGCTTCCTTAAACTTCGAAATCTCTACCACTTAAACCCTTATGTACCGATCAACATTTTCACCGAATTCCTATGACATCCTCGTCCGAATTTCCTAAGCACTGCAACTTCACCAACCTTAAAAAAAATCTCTTCTCCTCTAACATCCTCAATACCTTATGCTTTGCCTAGTTCCTAAATCCCTGCTCATAATCTCTCTATCTCAACCTTAAGCCCACAGTCTTACTAGGGATCTCAACTACATCCTTGCCTAGCTACCAGCCTTTCCTCGAAGATTCATCTCACATCCTCAATTACCCCAATAGCCACAATGACCTCCACTCAAAAATCCCGATTCATTCCCTATATCAAAATCCTCCAACAATGCATCTAGAGGTCCTTCACTCATAAATTCCCCAAGCATTACCAATCCTATCTAAACAACCCACAAATACTCATTACACGAACAACCCTGATATGAACAACCTAACATCCCCGATCGATAATTTCCCTAGCAACCTCATACTATTCTTCCTTAACAACTCCTCAACCTTATCCCTTACCGAAAACGCTCCCACTCACAGCACACACCACCTAGTCCCAAATTCTACGATTCCTCAGACATTCCTTAATCGATCATCCTCGACACCGCCCACGATCTGCTCATAGACTATCTAGAAACCTTCTTTAGCACACCAATCCGTCTCACAACACCTCCCCTCAAGAATTCCCCAATCAACTCCTAGCTCGCCCGTCCACCTCTAGAACTATCCTAACTACCTCTACCCACACCCAATCTCAAGATCACCTTAATGAAACTAGTCCATACCTCAGTCAACCACTCTCTTATACTACCCGCACACACTACATGCCTAGACTACCACTTCTGACTAGGACACCCCCCTCAAAATCTCACCATACTAACCTCACTCCCCACCTAAGACCTACCTGGAAGCTCATCTATACTCACGGACCACTATTTTCAACACATACCAACTCACTCGGCTCTACTCAAACTAACGCATCATTCCTGCACCCCATCTCACACAACCAAAGACCCAATCCGAAGACCTTAATCCACCTGCGCACTTTTCGACTCGTCTCACCGCAGAACCTCACGACTCAAGCTCAAGAAGAAAGCACTACCATATATATAACCCACAATCTATTTACCAGGAAATTAGTACATCAAGCATTGAGGCATACCATCATAGAAACAAGTTAGGCATTCATTGCTACCAGTTCAGCACATCCGTCATCACACATTCAATTATGTCAGTTCTAGGCCTATCACACAATATCAATTCCGATTAGTATAGAAGAATCCACGATTTGAATTAATAATGTTCTTCCTCGTGTCAACTGGGAGGAGCCTGTTCACGATTGCCATCTTTGAAGCACATTCGTCCTTTTTTCCATCGGTGACGTTGTTCCTGGGGCCTAGGGGTCATGGACCCATCACACTTCCGTTGCGCCACTCCGGTGCCACTTGGTCGTCGGTCCTTTCTTGCATGTCGGCGCTCATCGAAGGATCATAAGGGTTAGAAGTTACGGCGATAGGGGAGAGACAGGGACGGACAACACAACTTCCTTAAGAGTTCAGACATGGACGAGGACTAGGGACGACGAGACCAAGGAGAAGATCCCAACCCGAGAGTTACAACGATGCCCTTAGGGTATCCCATGAAGTTATAATTGTGGTACGTAGACACATAATAATCACGAATATCATCACATCCTTACACACTAACATGCACCTATCTCAAGGAGTAGCGATCTATGCATTCATAACATGTTCATCTCATCCACTTTATACGTTCACAGAAGAAGCTAGCAATCTATCATTTCATTCATTAATCATGCTTGATATACTAAGAACATACATGCACGAACGGATATGGGACATGTGTGGCATAAGTTGCATTAGTTTTAACAACATCAAAGGACATTATATACATGACTTATCACTCAGTTAGATACACACAAGCAGGTCGTAATATCATGGGGCCAAGGCAAGCACGTTAGGATATACCTATCACATCATATACATCCATATTCACATAGTATGACAAGAATGACACATGATCATACGAGGGCCTATAATTGGGGAGACATTAGTCCTACATGATACTAGAAACATTCATTAAACATATACACAATCAACATGGTCTAATTAGATTAATTCAGCATGCTAGGACTGTCATCTCATATATTAAACATACATGATACAACGAGGGTTGACCACACTATCATGGGCCTAATTCATGGGAAGACAATAATAATGGGAATTCAATACATACGACACATACATCCACTCATAAATGCAACCATGCAAGGTACGAGGCAAGTCATGCTGAATTATACCAATATAGCATGTCATGAAATCACAAGGAAGCTATCATTATAACTTGACAGAATTCTCTAAGGACAATCACCGGCTCACCACCCTGTTTCCCCACGGGACGCTAGTATGACACGCTGGACACAAGGACATTCACACCGTTTCCGAGGGAAGATGGTAGAATTCATGTTTAGACTCTTTTGGCAAGGCGACACGGTTGACCATTACGAGGCTCAAGAGGGATGACTCCATAAGACAAAGCACTCCTAACTCGGAAGACTGTCGATAATCAACCTCAAGTAACCCTCACATTATACACAATCCTCGAAGGCAGTTAGTTGACCGACCCAAATTTCCCGTAGAGAATGTTGACATTAGGTATGAGACTCGATGAACATCTATGGTTGGAATACAAATAGGACTCAAGTCAAGAGGAACGGACACTCTCGACCCTTACTAACACATCCAAGTGCTTTGGTGGGACGGACGACGGAATCGGGATTATCAAGGGGGTTGTACTCTGGAAGAACTATTCCGACAAGACAAAAAATCTGATTACATAAGAACAAGGTTTCCTCCCGCTATCCCGTTTAAACATACAGCCATGTACATGTTCAAGTTAAGGCATTCTAATTAGTTCGCTATCCTAAGCACAATAGCACTTAACACAGAAGCAATCAACAAGATTAATATAATCCTCTTCGAGGAGGAACGCCCTCGGGCCCAATTGCATATAGGTATATATATAAACATAAGCATAGAGACGATCAATGCCGTCCTTCGAGGGACGGCTAACCGGAGGGGCAAAACCTACCAGCCTCCTACTCAACACTCCAACCTCCATGGTGTTCCTTGGAGTCTTCTAGGCCCATCTGTAAATAAAAGCTATTATTTTGCCTACCGTTTCCCGAGTTCTACATCCATAAGAGATGTCTATCGCTCTAGTCTTTACCCATGAGATTGTTTCCCCTTTATTCATTTTAGGTTTTAAGTCCAATTAAATTCATTTTGCCCTTTTTAAAACATTTTCCAAAACCGTTTGAAATCATTGGGCGATTTTCAAAACCTCTTCAACCTATTGTACTCGGATTGCAAAACCTCAGCTCTGATACCACCTTTGTAACGGCCCGGGATTATGATTCCCGAGTTACGTTTCGAGGGATAAAACCCCTCGTTAGGATCTTGCGCCCCGAGTACAGATTGAAGGTTTGAAATCGAAGATGTGCAGTTTAAAGTGGGATTTCGCAACCAAATCCGGAAGGTCCGTTGGGGACCCCGGGGTAAACCCCTGTACCTGTCCTAAGTCACAACGCAGGAAATCCGTTATCATGCAAAGGGCATACGTTCTGAAAATGATACAACCAGTGCCACGGAAGAGCCGGGTCAAAACAGAGTACAATTAGGGAGAAATCCCAAAAGCATGAATCTGGTGAAGTCAGGTTTCAAACACTCACTCTCCGCCATAAGAATAGACCCCGTCATAACAGCACAAAATCAAGCAGTGTATCGGGTACCTGAAACTATACCACCAAGTCAGGCCAAGAGTCCGCTCGCGGGTCCTCTGAGTGCGCTGAGGACATATAATACGCCTATACCTAGAATAAAGGATGCCTTCATGCAATACTGAAATCTTAACCACACTATCATGCTCCTAATTCATATATGTAGAATATTAAGTAAGGCCTTAACAAAGAATACCAAGTTTTAAATTTTATATCCTGGTCGGAATCCGCTAAACAAGTTTTAAATTCGACATAATTTCTTTTTAATCGTCTTTTTCCGAAAAATTACGATTTGAAAATCCGAGTCTTTACACAGCGCCACACACTAGAGACTGAATTGATCACCAAGAGACTATCACCTTCAATCTCAATCCATCGATAGCCCAAATCTCTAGCAGCAATGAGGCCAGAGTAGAGTGCGAGGGCTTCGGCCATCAAGGCTGAAACGGATCCACAAGCGGACGCACCCGACGCTTTGACAACGTCGAGGTGATCACCTATGACAAAACCAGCAGTAGCTTCACCCGATGGCAGCTTGGAGCCGTCGAAATTAATCTTGAAAGCTCCAGCTGCCGGTTTGGACCATCTAAGATTTCTCCTGCGTCTTGGTGGTGGTTGTGATTGCATTTTGTTTGATTCCATCTCTTCCCAATACAATGTTTTAGAATCCTTTAGTTGTTGCAATTGTTGTCGTAAATATATCTCTTGTTTTCGTTAATCTATGTAATTGTCATCATTGAATATAATCTTATTTCGGATAGTCCATAAGCTCCACCAGATAGTGGCTAATTTTGTCTTTTGGGTTGTGCTGAGTTTCGAGAAGATCTCATTTGTGCTTTGTCTTATTGTTTGACCTGTTTTAGTTGTACTTCGAATGATTTGTCCAATCCCATGATCAATTTTTGAAATCATATGGAGTGAATGGTTACAACTTGTGAACAAGTGTTTCGAGCTTTCATCTGCATTTTCACAAAATACGCAGGAGAGCGGGACCACTACACCTTTGTTTGCTAGTCTAGTTTTCGTAGGAGTTCCATTCATTACAAGTTTCCAAATAAATTTTTTTACTTTAGGGAAGCAGTCCAGTCGCCATATCCATGATATGTCGCTTTCTTGTGCTCTATAATGTCTTGTAATTTTTGCTAATGCTGCTGAGGTAGAGAACTATCCATGACGACTTGTTTTCCAATATAGTCGATCGTCAAAGTCCGCAGTCGGGGTTTTGATTTTTAATATCTTTTGTACAATGTCATTTGGTACTACCCTTTGCAATTGATCAATTCTCCAACATTTGTTTGGTCCTATATAGTGTTCAACCTTTTCTTCCTCGTTGATTGTACAATTTGGGTCTTGGAGTCCTATGAGTTTTCCTTCTTCCATGCATTCGTTTTTCCAGAACCTTATTGTCCTAACGTTTCCTACCTGCCAGATAAGTCCTTCTAGGAATTCATTCTTAATTTCCATAAGTTTTGTCCATTGCCACGATGATTGTTTCTTTTTTTCGTAATCTCATAGATTCAGGTCTTTCAAATATTTTTCTCTTATGATTCTCACCCATAGGTTATTAGGTTCTGCTAATATCTTCCAAAGTAGCTTCATTTGTAATGCCTTATTTAAATCTTTTGTTTTGTAGAGTCATATTCCTCCATATTTCTTAGGTTTGCATATTTTGTCCCATCCAATTAATGGTTTGTTCTGATTGTCTTTGTTCCAGAAGAACCCTCTGTTGATTTGGTCTAATTCATTATGTATGTTCGAGGGTAGCATGAAGCTTTGCATGATGTAGTTTGGTTTCATTGATAGGTTAGCTTTTATAAGTGTCGCTCGTCCTTGTTGCGATAGTGCATTGGCTTTCCACTTCATCAGTTGGGTTCTTGATTTGCCTATAGTCTCTTCAAATGTGTTCCTGTTGACTCTCCTATTAATAATTGGACACCCAAGATATTTGTCAAGGGATACCTGACTAGTTATGTGAAGGGTACTTTGGATATGTTATTTTTATTGGTTAGATACGTCGGATGTCACTTGGAAAGCCGACTTGTTGAAGCTCACTTTTTGTCCTGATATGCTGCAATAGTCATCTATGATCTTTTTAACTTTGATGCATGAGTCATTGCTTGCTTTTGCAAATATCATACTATCGTCAGCAAAGGACAAAAAGGGAATTCTGGTCCCTGCTCGGGTAATGTCAAATCCAATTGATTTTTTCGATTCATCGCATGTCCTTTGGAGAGTTCTAGCAAGGACTTCTACTCCAATGATGAAAATATGTGGTGAAATTGGGTCGCCTTGTCTTAGGCCTCTTTCTGGTCTGAAGATTTCGCTTGGGCCATAATTAACTAGGACTGAAAAAGACACGGTCTTCACACACTCTTCGATCCAAGTGATGAAACGACCACATAATCCAAATTTGGTCAAGACGTGGAATAAGAAGTCCCATTCAACCCTGTCGTATGTATGCCTTTTCCATGTCAAGTTTTATTGTCATCCAACCTTCTTTACTCTTTCTCCCTTTGAAAGAGTGGAAGATTTCGTGAGCAATGGGAATATTGTCTTGGATGGCTCTATCCGATACAAATGCTCCTTGAAGCGGGTGAATAATTTTTGGGAGAACTTTCTCCAGTCTGTCAGCTATGATCTTAGCTATTACTTTGTAAATGGGTGAGCAAAGACTAATTGGTCTATAATGGTTGGTCGTGTTCGGATTTTCACACTTTGGTATGAGGGAAATAAAAATGTGGTTTATTTGTCTAAGTATCTTTCCAAAACGGAAGAAGCCCTTAATTTCTCTAATAACATCGGGTCCTACAATATTCCAATATTTTTGGTAGAACTCTGCTATTATACCATCAGGTCCAAGTGACTTATTTTTCCTTATCGAGAACATGGAATGCTTGATTTCAATGTTGGTAACATCCTTGACTAACATCTCATTATCTGCATTTGTTATCTCCGTGTCACTATTGGTAACATCCTTGACTAACATCCTTGACTAACATCCCCCTCTCTTCACTAGCCATTTTTTTTTAGTATATTGAATGTCACCGAAGAATCTAGAATCTACCAACGAAGAATCTAAAATAATTTGCACATTCAAATCGGCTAATTATTCTCGAATAGTTGTTCCCATAGGGGATATGAATACATTATGCATTAATATTAAATAAATACAATTTACAGAACGGTGAGTCATTTTAAGAAAAATGACCTTAGTAATCAAGCTTAGAAAAAACTAAAAAAGAAAAAAAAAAGACAAATATGTCAAATGCAAAGATACATTCTGATTTGGTGAATAATTTGGGTGACCAAATTTGATTATCAAGGGTCAAACTTTCAAGATTTATGTCATAAATCCAATCTTGCCTATGCAAACACCCCCCCCCCCCAAAAAAAATAAAACTGGGTGACAATCTATCCGTTATCAACAGTTTAAAAGGTTTTGGCAAACCTACAGGAGATTTTGAAATGATTGTTTCGGACAGTCTAGTCTCGCTAGTTTCTTTTCTTCTGTCGAGATTCCTCATGTCTATCGCGAGGCAAACCAAGTTACGGACCACCTAACGCATCTGAACATTGCCATACACAATCATATTAGCCCTGACGATTCTTTGCTTTGCTCCCCTGATCCGTATGGATGCCCTTGGGTCTTAGGATCTCCCTAGAGTCAAATTGTTTCCGATTCAAAAAAAAAAAAAAAAAAAAAGAAGTAACGCGTAATGCGTCATCCCTGATAAAAATTGATGTCATAAGTCCAACCTGATAAGTAATTTATTAGTTATGTCTTGCCCATTTAAACAAAGTGCAGTATTATTTTATGTGTCAATATGACCCATTCAATTGCTTAATCCAGGGTTCAGCGATCGTATCTTGTTTTTAATCATATCATATAGGTTTATTTGCCTTATTTTTCCAGTTAGTTTACAAATTATTTGAAGTACCATTTATTATTATTATAGATGAACAAGCTACTTCATTTATAGTAGTTGACTACACTATAATCATTTTCTATCCGAAAATCAAACAAAACCCATAATTTTAATTAAATTTAAATTTATCCTAAGAGTTCGAAAATACTTTGTCCATTCTCATATCCTCCTTCATAAATCACAAATTAAGAAAAACTAAAGTAAAATAACACAAAATAAAATAGATCGATATCAATTAAAGTTTTTTTGTTGTTGTTGTGACATAGACGAAGAGGGGTTAGAGATAGAAGTTTTGAACCGTTATCCAGTTATCTACTCACCCCTTGGCTCATTTGTTGGGTTACCATAAGGGACTAATCATTCAACATTTCAACCGGTTTACATTATCATTTTCAATAGGTTGTAATAATGTTACCCTTCCTTACTATTTCGACGATTCTTCAGTTCTATTTTGGGCTATGTTCACCTTCCTTTCCCATCATACTTCCCTTGTTTGGATAATTAGTTTTGTACTCCCTTCCCCACAAGGGAAGAAAACTCTACCCAATAGCATCCCGATAGATAAGGTCAATGAGATCTAAATCATTAGATGCAATTGGATCCTTTGGCCGAGTAGCTAAGGTGTGCAACCTTATTAACCACTCAATTGTCAAGACGGGGAACGTATAAGAATAAGACCTTCCTCAAGCCCAACATAAGTGTTTTAATGTCGAACATAATCAATTTAATTTTCCACATGTTCTTCTTAAGATGATTAATGATTATCTCCAAATTTCCTTCGTTTTTATTTCAATGGTCTTACGAATTCATTCGCTCAAGACCAATACCTTATTAATAATAGGAAGTTTACCCCTAGAAAGCTATTGCCTATATGACTATATCAACTGGATTACCCTGCCAATCACGGATAATGTAGCCAATAGAGCTTTTTGACAATGAGATCATAGACCCATTGAATCCTTCCCTTGTTATTTTGACGTTTTGTTATCGGTAAGGTGACATCTCGCCATCGGCACGGTGCCGGTGCCGAGTCTCCAGGTCGGCAGCCATGTTGCCGAACCCGAGTGCCCAAGTCGGCATCTCTAGATGGCGAATCCGAAGCTCCAGGTCAGCACACCTTTTGCCGCGCCCGAATTACCAAGTCAGCAACCAATGGCCGAGGTAATTTCGAAAGCCTATAAATAGAAGCAATGTCGGAGTCATTTCGAATGCAACTTTCATTGTATTCAGTCCCCAAAATCTCTATTCTTGCATCGGAGAAAAATGGCGTTACCGGAAGAAGATGGCGGAGGCGATTTACCGTTCGACATTTTTAGCTATAGTGATCCGGAGGAGCTCGTGAAGAATCTCGAGGTAAATTATTATTGTTACAGTTTGTAAAACGGAATTTTTTTTCAAAACATTCACTAAAAATAAATAATTACAAAAATATTCACACTTTAAAACTATTTACGAAAATATTCATTTTTGTCAGATCAGGCAGAAAAACGCGGTCTGAAACCGCGTTTTATTCGGAAGGTGAAAATTTTAAAATTGAAAGAAAATGGGACAAAAACTTAACAAAAGAAACGTGGTTTGAAACCGCGTTTCTATTGCTAATTTTATTTTCGGATTAAATGAGGAATTTTTTAATTTGTTCACACTAGACACGCGGTTTGAAACCGCGTGTCTTGTTTTTTTTTTCCTGGAAAATTGAAAAGTGGAACGGAGAGAAGATGCACGCTACCGGAGGAGGAAGGAGGGACGCCGGAGGAGAAAGGAGGAGAGGCCGGACGGAGGAGGCAATGTCGGATCCGGTGGAAGGCGTGGGCGCCGCTTGCTCTCTCGCTCTCTACTTCATCGGGGGCGTCGCTTCGCCTTCTTTGTCCCTATTATCTCTCATCTTTCGCTTGCTCTCTCGCTCTCTACTCACTCTCGTTCTCAATCTCTGTCTCTCTCGCTCTGATTCTCACTCTCTCGCTCCCAATTTCTCATTCTCGCTCTCAATTTCGCTCTCCATTTCTCAATTTCGCTCTCCCGCTCTCAATCTCTCCTATTCGCAATGGCCGGTGGAAGGCGTGGTGGATGTCGGGAAGGCCGTAGCACTGGTGGTGAAGGTCGTAGCAGTGGCGATGAAGGGGTGAAGGAGGAATGGTTTGCACCATGGCGAGCCTTCACGCCAGCGAGGGAGAACGCCGACCCGGAGCGGAAGGGGAGACGGGAGAATTTCAGATCTGGAGAGGAAGGGGATACGCCGCGCAGGCGGTGGTCCGAGAGTCGGAGGCGTTGGTCGGTGGGAAGAGGCTCGACGGTGGTCCAAGAGCCGCAGGCGATGGGGCGCGGAGAGTCGCAGTCGAAGGTGGTGCCGGCTCAGGGTTTGCAGCGCCTATTTTCTCCCGCGGATCCGGCATCTCCTCCTTCCGGATCCGGCATCTCCCCTTCCACCGGATCCGGCATCTTCTCCGCTGTCCGGCCTCTCCTCCTTCCTCCTCTGGCGTCCCTCCTTCCTCCTCCGGCGGCCTGCATCCTCTCCGTTCCACTTTTCAATTTTCCAGAAAAAACAAAAAACAAAAAAACAAGACACGCGGTTTGAAGCCGCGTGTCTAGTGTGAACAAATTAAAAACTTACTCCTTTAATCCGAAAATAAAATTAGCAAGAGAAACGCGGTTTCTAACCGCGTTTCTTTTGTTAAGTTTTTGTCCCATTTTATTTCAATTTTAAAATTTTCACCTTATGAATAAAACGCGGTTTCAGACCACGTTTTTCTGCCTGATCTGACAAAAATGAATATTTTCGTAAATAGTTTTAAAGTGTGAATATTTTTGTAATTATTTATTTTTTAGTGAATATTTTGAAAAAAAATTCTGTAAAACGAATATATATAGCGGAAATATTTTATATAATTATGTTTGAATAGAATCATATTGTAGCGGAATGTTTATATAGAGGGAATGTTTATATAATTATGGATATGTTGTTTGAATCGAAACATAATAAAGCATCATATAATATAGCGTTATTGATAATATTTTGTAAAACATAATAAAACATAATAAAACATAATAAAGCATAGTTTTGTAAAACAAAACCATCATATAATATAGCGTTATTGATAATATTTTGTAAAATTCCATATAGTGAGATTGTGTGCGAAAAAGTTCTTAGTACATAAGTGACATTATGCAGGAACAAAACCAACCTCTAGATGTGGGTACAGAATATGGTTTGATGTTTACAGTTGATGGTTATTGGGCTGATCAAGTAAACATGAAGGTATGGGCTAGATATGTAGGGAAGATTAAAAACATGCTACTTGTGATCACTCGGTCATGGAAGAACAAAATGAGTGGATTGGGTACCTTTCGTTTAGTGTGTGATAAGTACGGAGGGGGTCGAGATATTCCAGATGTCGACTTGGATTTTCCTCCCGCATCGAGTAGGCGAGGGAGAACGACGAAGCTCGGATGCGAGTTTGAGCTGGAGGGTCGTCAAAATGATCCTGACAATTGGACAATGAAGGTTATATGCAGTGTGCATAACCACAAGCTAAACGATGTGATGTTAGAACATCCCTATGCCGATCGATTAACCTCAGATCGACATCGTCAGGTTCGTCGTGATATCGTGATTGGGTTAAGACCGCGAGATATGCTGCGCGGGATGAAGTATGATGATCATGACTGCGTGACGGACATTCGTCAAGTGTACAGTGCACGAGCCCAGTTGCGGAGAAGCGCTGCAGAGGGACGGAGGGACCTGCCTCAAGCGCTACACAAACTCCACCAAAAGGGGTACTATATCGCCACAAGGAAGTCCTCTAAAGCAGGAGTAGACGAGGTTACTGACATACTTTTGTCACATCTGCACTCGCGCCATCTTTTGATGTTGTTTCCGTATGTTATCGTGATGGATTCGACCTACAAGACGAACGAACGAGTAAGAGTAATCACATTTCTGTAGACGAGGTTACTGGCGTACTTTTGTCTAGGGGTGTGCAGAAAAACCCGAAACCGAAAACACGACACGAAAACACGGCAACACGACACGAAAAAACCCGAAACCGAAAAAACACGATACGATAATTACACGAACCGAAAAAATACGGTTGTAAACGGTCCGTGTTCGGGTCGGGCAAATCGCCTTGTCGAATACCCGACACCCACCGTTTAATTTTTTATTTTTTTGTAAGGTTCGGTACTAAAATTATAGTACTAGTATTATACAGTCTCCCTTGTATCATCTAAATAAATTGGCTCATTTGGTTTCAGACATGTTAGACTTTTAATTAAATGCAATAGGCGTGGGTTCAATTCCTCATCCCAACAATTTTTCGGGGCAAGGCTGCGTTTTTTTTTTAAATTAAAAAAAATCCCTTTTTGTCTTGTTTTCTTTCTTAAGTATTGCCAACCCCAAACCCTAGCTGAGAAATTAGAACTCACTCTTTCTCTCTCTCTCTCTCCAATACTCCAAATTAATTCAGTCTCTATTTTTCTCTCCAAATCCACTGAAATCGTGAACTCCCCAGATCCGCCCTCTCTCTTTCTCTCTAGATCCGGCGAAGGCGACTCGGTGGAGGCCCTCTCTCTTTCTCTCCAGATCCAGCGACTCGACTTGGCGAAGGTGATAATCGTGAAGTCCCCAGATCCGCCCTCTCTCTTTCTCTCCAGATCCAGCGAAGGCGACTCGGTGGAGGCCCTCCCTCTTTCTCTCCAGATCCAGCGAAGGCGACTCGACTTGACTCGGCGAAGGTGATAAGCCTCTAGATCCACCGTTTCTCTTTCTCTCCAGATCCGGTAAAGCCGACCCAACTCGACAAGGGCAATAAGTGTCTCGATTTGCCCTTTCTTTCTCTCCGATTTGCCCCGATTAGGGTTTGACCAAGTTTAAAAGTTTTCAATTTGGTGTAGATCTATCATATACAATTGTTAATTGTAGGTTATTTGAATATTTTCAATGTGGTTTGGTATATGGTTGTTAACTGGAGAGCTTATATATATCAAATTATTGCTTCATGCTTGTTTTCAACTCAGTATCTACTGGCTTGCAACAACATCGATCTCAGTTTTCAATAGGTTTTAATTAACAAACGGTTCGTGGCGGGTTACACGGTATCCGACGCGGAACCATTTCGTGTTTTCGTGTCGGATACCCGGTATTATTCGGATCGTGTTCGGATCGGCATTTTCAACCTTAACGGTTTCAGGTATCCGGCACGGTTAACCGTGTCGGGTCGGGTACCCGCTTATGCACACCCCTACTTTTGTCACATCCACACTCACATTTCTCTAAGAGTAATTCCATATCTTTATCCATTATGTGAACATAAATTCCATATCCACTATGTGATATATATTTATCTACATTCCATTTAAATCTACATTTTATCTAAATTTCATGTCTACATTCAATATCTCAATTCCATATATAATCTATTTTAAAAGGTTAAATTTGGTGAATATTCATTTTTTATGTCAAAATTAAGTAAATGTCCACTTTTTTTACATAATTAAGTAAATGTCCATTTTTTTAAAAAAAAAAACCACTCCTTCCCTAACTCTTTCTCTTTCCCCCTTTGACCATTTTTAATTTTAACATTGACTAGTTAACATTGACCATTCCGGTCAACGCCTGCATTTGGTGACAATTTTTTGGTGACAGTTGAGTATATTTTTTTGGTGACAGTTAATTGTGACAATTATTTTGGTGACAATTGATTTTTTGTGACAATTTATTTTTTCCGATGACAGTTAGGGGGAAATCTTTTCTAGTGACAATTGATTTTTTTTCTTGTGATAATTGTTGGTGACAAAAAAATTTGGGTGACAGTTGATTTTTTTCTAGTGACAGTTGCCAGTAACACTTTTCCTTGGTGACAACTGGGGTTTTTCTGCTAATAAATGATTTTCCTAATGACAATTGTTGGTGACAACTATTAATGACGATGTTAGTAACAATATATTATCACCATGATATTGTAAGCTTAAAAAAATTGTCACCATAATATTATACATCACCAAGACATTGTCACCAACTACAGAACACTGTTTTCACATTGTTTAATCAACCGTATTGTCACCAACTTATAAAAAACATTGTCACCAACCTCTTTTCAGTAATTTATTGACACCAAAAATAAAACAGTGTAACCAACCTATTTTCATCAAGCTTTGGTCAATAATCCATTGTCACCAATTACAAAACTTTGTCACCAATCTAGTGTCAACCACCTATTTTTAGAAATTAATTGTCACCAACGACAAAACAGTGTCACCAACTACAAAGCACTTTCATCAAACTAAAATGTTTACAATGCTAATGTTATCACATTTGTCATATAATATTAACACATTTTTGTTACAAAACTGAAACCCTAGAACAAGGGGATCATAGACCCAAGAGGGGCTAAACCTGAGCAGACGAAAATTTGATATACAGTATAGTTTAGGGTTTAGGGTTTAGTCTTTAGGGTTTATGGCCTTGTCCCTAAACCCTAACGACTAAACCCTAAAATGTGTGTACGGTACCAATGTTATCAGATTTTTCATCTAATATTAACGCATTTTTGTTACGAAACTAAAACCCTAGAACTAGGGGAGCATAGACCCTAGAGGGGCTAAACTTGAGCAAACGAATAATTCGATGAACAATACTATAATGAAATCACATTTGTCATCTAATATTAACACATTTTTGTTACAATAATAACCCTAAGTAGATGAAATTTGATGTAAAGTTTAACTTTGTACATCAACTTGCAAAAATATCAAAACAAAGGGGAACAATTGAGACATTCATACTTAACATCCAAAATAGCAAGACCCTCTATAGCCATCCTCTCTCTCTCTCTCTCTCTCTCTCTCTCTCTCTATATATATATATATATATATATATATATATATATATATATATATATATATATATATATATATATATATATATATATATATATATATATATATATATATATATATACGGATCCATATACTTGCTTGAAATAGCTTCAATACTACCATTAGATGCAAGATCATCGATATATTTGATGGTGTACATACCACAACTTCCACTACAATTGAATAGAAGGATAATGAAAATTACATTATAGCTAAATGAGATATAAATTCTATTTGTCACCAAAACAGAATATATAACTCTACCAATTGTCACCAATCTAAAAAAAACAACAAAATAACAACATAAATTTCATTTACCACCAAAACAGAATATATAACTTTACCAATTGTCACCAATCTAAAAAAACAACATAAACTCTATTTGTCATCAAAATAGAATATATAACTCTACCAATTGTCACCAATCTAAAAAACAAAAACAAAATAACAACATAAATTCCACTTGTCACCAAACAATGAAGCAAACCCTTTATAGTCTCATTTAAATTGATGATGTATAATCAAGCTATATACTAATTGTCACCAAACAATCAATTGTCACCAAAACAAACAAGCAATGATAAACCTTTGAAATTGAACAACATATAAAGTAAGAACGAATTAGATTCATCAAGAAGAACACTAAACTGGATGACCCATTTTAAGTAGATAGGAACACACAAACCCTTGACTATTTTAGTAAATGTCTGCATTTGGTGACAGTTATTTGGTGACAGATATGTATATTTTTCCGATGACAGTTATTTATGATAATTATTTTGGTAACATATGACTTTTTTGGTGGCATTTTTTTTCTAGTGGCATTTAACTTAATTTTTTCCCGGTATTACTGAACATTGTCACCAACCCATTGTCATCAATTACAAAACATTGTCATCAACTACAGAACATTGTCACCACCTTTTTGTCACCTCCTATAAAATATTGTCACCACCAATTTTTACTAACTACATACTATCACCAACTACAAAATATTGTCACCAACCTATTGTCAACAACTACGAAATACTGTCATCAAATTATTTTCACCAACAAGTGAACACTGTCACCAAACATTGTCACAAACCAATTGTCACCAACTAAAAAACATTGTCACCGACGAATCTATTATCTCTAAACAAATAACATTATGACTACCCCCTATTGTCACCAACCAACTTTAGTAATCTGTTGTCACCAACAATAAAATAGTGGCATCAACCTATTGTCATCAAAATCTTGTTTCAACAAATATTTGTCACCAAGACCATGTAATCACAAAAATATTGTCATCATCATACTAAATATCACCACTCTATTGTCACTAACTACAAAACACCGTCACCATATTCTTTTCACAAACGTATTGTCACCAACAACAAAACATTGTCACCACCCTATTGTCACTAAACTCTTGTCGCCGACGACAAAACATTAGACCCTAGAGAGGTTAAAAATAAGCAAAGAAGAATTTATTGTCACCAACAATATAACATTGTCACCAAATTATTTTCACAAACCTATTGTTATAAACTACAAAACAATATCACCGACCATCTATTGTCACCAACTAAAAAATACTATCACTAATCTATTGTCACCAATCATAGAAATATGCCTCCAGCTACAATTAGTGTATGAGAACCTCAAAATCTCAATTGATGATAAAAGTGCACTCATATCTTTCGCCATTTCCCAATTCCTTCACATGCTCCAAACTCAAGTTATATAGAATCAAATCAAAAAACACAATTCAAGAAATTCATTACTTTTCAAAACAAAGCATAATCAAGCAAAACAAACCAATTCAATCCAAGGGAAAAATCCAATCTCACAATCGCCCAATTGAAAAACCCTAGAGCTACCATGTTCACCCCATTTCTCTTAGGCATTTTATCGAACATATTGAGTGCATGGTTAAAACAAATGTCTAAAAAATTCCAAATCTCATAAAAACATCAAATGACCTCACAACACTCCCCATTACGCATTTCTACAATCTGGAAATTAATCGAATATCAATTCTTAATGTCATCAATCACTTAGTAGGAAAGAGATCGTGCAATCCATCAAATACTCATGAAAATAGAATTTTATCAGCACAAAAGGCAAAATTAAAGGTATAATTCAAACCTACTTCTAATTTCTAGTACCAATTGTCGACAACAAGTGAATAACCAAAGCACTGTATGTTGAGGAAGGTGGAGAAATTGAACCGGAGATTCAGAGCCAACAGCAAGCATGTGCGCTCGACGGCCTTGGGAGGCATGTGCTCGATCCTTCGATCCTCAACGGCGCCAAGAGACGGCAGGGACGTTAGATCCTCGACGGAGACGCCGATCTTTGCGAAGAGTAGGGCGGCAAGCTGCGGGGGGAGGTGGAGTAGGCGCTGGTGTCGGGATAGGGGAGGGAGAGGATGGCGGAGGGGCTGGTGACGGTGATGGCGTCGTAGTAGAGAAAGGAGGAGTCGAGGGAATGGATATAGACGGCGAGGGCCTTGCCGGCGAGGAGGGAGTGAGTTGAGGAGGAAGATCGACAGTTTATTGACAGAGGGGAAGGGGTTAGGTGAGGGAGGTGATTTAATTATAATGAGGCTAGTTTGGGCATTATGAAAATAGAATGTACACTTACTTAATAACCAATTTAAAATGGACATTTAGCTAATTAGATATTGTAGATGGACATTTGACCAAATTTATCCATGTAAAAATTCCAAAATTAAATTTTGTATAACTAAACCTACATTTTATCTTTATTTGTTTACAATCTATTTAAATATACATTTTATCTAAATTACATATCTAAATTCCATATATAAATTCCATTTATAATTTTATAATATTAATTATCCATAAACTATGTGAAATATATTTATCCATTATGTGAACATAAATTCCATATCTAAATTTCACATAACTCAACCTACATTTCTCTACATTCCATTTAAATCTTGATTTTATCTACATTCCATTTAAATCTACATTATCTAATTTTATAATTGCATTAAAAACTCCATATCTAAATTTTCATGCATTAAAAATTCCATATCTAGTTTTCATGCATTAAAAATTCCATATCTAATTTTCATGAATTAAAAATTCCATATCTAATTTTCATGCATTAAAAATTCCATATCTAATTTTATCTAAATTCCATTTATAATTGCATTAAAAATTCCATATGTAAATTTTACATAACTAAACCTACATTTTATCTTTATTTCATTAAAATGTCGACCAATAATAACATAAAATTAACATTAAATCTCGACATACCTCGGCGGGGGTTGTGGTGAAGGCTCCAGCGGATCGTTCGGCGGGGTTTGAGGTGAAGAGGATCGCGAAGACATTGCGCCACTTCACCATATTTCCTTAGAAGATCTCTTCACGAAAATTTCTCCGGGCTACCGACTTGGCGGGCTTACGAAATAGCTTAGTAGTAGTGTGTGAGTGGTGTGTGTAGTGCAAAGTGAGGGCGGGGGGCGGATCTATTTATAACAGGTCGCCAACATCTATGCCGACCTGGGAGTTCGGCAGCGGTATCAGTGGCAATGGGACGGAAAGCTGAAGATTCCCTGCAAAGCTGCAGATGCCTGACGCGATGGGACACTGTCGACTTCGGAACTCGGGTTCGGCTCAGGTGACGTGACTCGATGTGACGTGTCAGGTTGACCGTCCAATCCGTCTTCCCTTCCGTCAGTCTGTGTCTGTCGGCCTGGAGAGTCGAATTCGACATCCGGGATGCCGACCTAGGAGTTCGACTTCGGCCTTTTCTGTGCCAACTTGGGAACTCGGCTTCGACACCGTGCCTATGGCGATATGAAGGCCGTGCAAATAACAGAACTGTTATTTTGTGATGTATTTCATGACAATTAGTTTATTTGTCAATTTATTTCAACCTCTCAATTCCCCAAACCCATCCCTTTCTTTTTTATTTTTTATTTAAAAAAATAAAAACAATATGTCCCTAAAACCTATATTGATTTTGATCCATCCCATTCTACAACCGTCACCAAAATCCAACCACTTGGGAGGTTGGGAGGAATGAATGGGTCTCCCCTTTGACTACACATTACCAACCGAATTTGCACAACCTGGCAACGCTGACTTTCATACAAGATATTCAAATATTCAACAATACTCGTGCTCAGCTTCATGATCCAACAGTTCTACTATTTTTGTTTTCTTTTTTTTTTTTAAATTAAAAAAAGGTTTGGAAGTAGGAAGTAAATATCCATTTCGACGTCTTTAGAATCAGCGAGCCACTTGCACAGCTCAACAATAAGGAACTTCAAACAGCTGAACTCGAGAGAAGCTGTCATAAGACATGTTTTAGCCGTCGCGCCCACCATCACGGGCCCTTGTACCCTTCAACAATTCGTGCGAATCCCTTGGAAAGTTTTCTACAAGTACAAAATAACACAAGTTATCATTCAAAGAGGACAGCTGATTTGGAAAACGACCTTGTGGGGCCTTTGCCAACCATTACGAGTAGTCACATACGGATCCACCCTATCACCTTAAGAGAACTGGAGAAGAGGTGAGCAACCATCAGCTAGATCAATCTCACCGTGCAATTAAATACTGTCAATGTTCAAGGCTTGTGAATCTTGAAACCGAACACCCTTGGCACGTAGCTCTGTGTCGGCTTTTGGGGTTTGATGTTCCCATATGTCATCAGAAAGAGGTGAGGAAATGTGGTCCCGAAATAAGCCCCGTCTACGCCTTGGCCAGGTTAAGGAAATCGCGCAGATTCTTTTGCTTTAACTATCTCTGAAGAGTTTTGACTATGAAAGAGATGGTATATCAAAGCATCATCATAAATTGCAATTATCTAAAGCCTCAAGTATCAACTGGTAAAAAAACAGCTTATTAACTAGCTTCTTATTTTTATACTGGGTAGACTTGGCACTAAATTTATTCAGACCTATGCAGCCATATGGTGAAGAATATATATATTTTTTTTCACTTAAATAATATATGTGCTGTGATCTACAATGATTAGCAAACAAAATGTAAAAGGATACTTCCTTGGTACTTTGATCTTGGATAATAAATATCCTCACATTTTGGACAGTAGATCTTGACTGTACTTGATCTCGGAATGTCGGACTGGCCAACTGGCAGACATGCCTGCCCAGAGCAGTAAACTCTAGGGCATCTCCCAAATTCATAGTTTTTGTACTTCTCACTCTGAACAATAATAAATGACGGTGTCAATTTCCGACTAAGGCAGAAAGATAAAAAAAATCACCTATATAGACTACAACAGTTCATTCCCAGGAGGAGAGAAGAAAGAAACATCTCACCATGGCCGACATTCCCTTATTAGTCAAGATGTAACGGACATGGATAAGACCATATAACATCTCTGCAGCAGATTCAATCAATTCATTCTGTTCCTCAGTAAAGTCACCTGGACAAATTAGATTTGTTTATATAAAAAAATGTCAGTATTGAGTTAGCTGCCCAGAAACACGAGAGATAGTGTTCAAAGTACAAACTAAGGTGTTATACCTTGCAAACATGTTAAACAAAGACAAAATGAGGTGCCACATGAGGTACGGAGGAGATACAAAAATGAAAGAAGAAAATAAGGCGAGGACAGGATGTATTTGCACAATTGAGAAGAAAAGGTTTGTCATAACAAACCCTTGCACACTAAACCTTCTTCTTCATTGTCCATAAATATTACCCAAAACACTAGTTAATAAGTTTTGCATCACAAAAAAGTGACCCAGTGAAGGCAACATTACTGCAATCACCATGCTGTTAGGCAGAGAAACTCGCTTTAACCTTCTGTTTTCCAGAGAGACTGTTGTCCTTATGGTAATTATTGGATCATTTGGCCAAGGAATTATTTGGATTTATTTGGTTTCCCCAAGTGTGTGTTGTGTGGATTGTGTAGTTTGATTGTCATGTATTCATTCTCCTCAGTCTAATACTACCAGCGTGCAGTAATATGATAATATCATTGCCAATTCACTTTTCTGTTGCAGGTGGTAGAGCTAATAACATTTGCACTCCTTTTTCTTTTCTTTTTTTTCTTCTTCTTCTTTTTTAACCATTTCACATTTTCAAATAGCAATTACAGAGGCAAGAATATCCCTACAACCTAACGGAAAAAACCCATTCACATTATATGCCATCTTTAGTTATGGCATTGTCTCTCACATGCTTCCATATTTTTTTTGTTCCTTGTTCACATCTCCTTTCCAAACTCCCCCTTTTCCCCAATTTTCTATGTGACCCTGAAATTTTGCTCGTTCCAGTTCAATCTTAACTTAAACAGTGTCTACACTAAAGAGAGGCTATTCTGAATCATAATATGCTTTGCAACAGACACATACCTAACAAATATGAAAACCTCAAACCACATAATGAGAATTTCATCAATGCAAAGAGCAATGTGTTCTTTTCTCGGTAGGATCTTAAAACAATAAAAATGAAAGAATGAAAAATAAAATCCAGGAAACAATAATCCGGATCAGATTTTCAGTATGGTATACAGAAAAACTACAAGAATGCTCACCGTGAGAGGACTCAACGTCCAAAATTAGGTCGAGTGCATACTCGTAATAGGGAACTTGACTGCTTAAGCCACAGAGATTGAAATCATCTTGGATGTAATCCTCGTCAACTTCACAGAAAAATTCATTTCCTCGTAGGCTGCAAAACCATGAGATCCATGATGTATCATCACCTTCAGAGCCGAAAACATCCGAGTCTGCACTGTCTGTCTCAGACTCTGCATCAAATATCATCATAGACATCAGCAACTAGTAAAACAATTTTTAAACATGTCAAAAGACGAAGCATTATCCAGTAAGCATACCATAAAAACAGAACCAACAAGTTTATTTGAGATCAGAAAGTGTTTAAATTGTCATGTTGAATGAATTTTAATTAGTTTTTCTCTGAATAATCAGTAGCATTTTCTTTCCACTTATACAGACAATGTATTGATTTCAAGCAAATTAAACCATATAAAGGCCCATAACTTGATAGTGGAGTTAGGCTGACAAGGATCTGGATAGGGCGCAACATCTTCCAAAGCACAAACAGCTAAAGTCCATGAATCGTAAGAAATTGGAAGTCATATGGTGCCCAGGATTGGACACTGTTTCATGCTGAAGGATATTGACGAACAACAATTTAGGAAGTAGGAACATGTATGGACTTTGGAGTAAATCTCATGCTTACTATCATATTTTCAATAGACTTAATTGGATAAGATAAGTCCTAGAATCATACATTCCTAAACATATAACCCAACTTCCAATTTTGAACAATTAGTCATGCCAACTTTACTACCACTTTTATGCTATTAGAAAATCCCCACTCTCTCATCAGTCTAGGGTATACTATATGTCTATATCTCGAATATAGATCCTCATTCAAAATATGAGTGAGCTCCTCATCTGGATGGAAACAACTGCACTCACGGGCTTGAATACCCATACCCCTAAACAATAAATTTTGCCCTACATTTGTAACTAAGATATTCTACATTCTCATCATTCCAATGCAGGTATGCATGTCAGCAGATTCGATCCTACCCTGAATTTTATTTGTAGCTAAAAAATTTCTGAGTGGTTCAATTTTCTAAAGATAATTCGACAATATCCTTTTCAACTGCTAAATATAATCTGGAAAACAGGTTCACCTAAACATGCAAGCATCTCTCTCTCTTAGATCTTCGTAACTCTTGGCTGCAGTAATTATCAGACCTGTCTACCCTCAACGAATTCATTTCTCAAAACCCGGAGTTTCTAGTTTCTATTGGAAACAAAATTCGTCGAATCAAATACATGAACAATAACTTCAATGCAACATCGAAAAAGTTGCCACTAACCATCGGAGCATTCCTTATTCTTGGTCATAGTAGACGCCGACGAACGGAATTCACGGTGATCAGATGGCGTCCGACCGGTGGAAGTGGACGGGGCCGGAAAACGGCCTTCCGGCCCATCCCTATCCTTAAAGCTGAGGCCTCTAGACGACGACGGCGATGCTTGCTTTAGATGATTTTCGGTAACATCGTTAAACTTCTTCCGCTCGAGAGCTCCGATCTCAGACCGGGAAGATCCAGCTCCCTTGTCCTTGTACATAATTGGCCTTTTTATCTTGTACGCCCTAATTCGAGAAATCAAGAGGAAAGTTGGCACTCTTTGGAATGAGAGCTAAGTCGCCTCAAATCGAGCCGAAGCATCGGGTTCGAATTTGAGGAGAGGAGATGGAAATCGAATGGGAAGATGCCAATTTCAGATGAATTTTGCAGTCATTGACAATTGGGGGATAGATGGATGAGTAGACATTCACTTTAGGGTTTTCGGCCCTAAAAGATGCACGAATATTTGGGATTGCCTGAATTCCACAGCCCCACCCCTCTCCAGAAATAGGACTTGTTATCACTTATCATTAACAAAAGCTGACGTGCACTTCCTAAACCAGTTATTACAGCGGCAATTATCTCGCTAAACACACGGTTGCGGTTATTAACATCGGGGGTCGGTGACGATGAAGTATCCACTGTCACTGACATTCAAAGTCGATATGTCATTCGTACCCATCCAAGTTGTTCCGAAGTCGGTAAGTTCCTAAGTCGTACAGTATTGACTTACCTCGCACCTCTCCACTGCCACCTACATCGGAAGTCGGTGATCTCACTATACATTTGGCGAGATGCTATTGTCCAAATAGCAAACCAGAATAAAAAATTAAGTACATTTCTTATTTCTTATTTGACCCTCTAAATTTTATATCCATATCAACATAAGTTTTTAATTTATTTATCTCTAATATTTCTACTCTAATCCATTCACCACACGCACGTCAATGTGCCCAAATTTTTTAGACAAACCGCTAATTTAATGTTATTTAGCGGGAAGGGCAAACCCACGCCCATACTCACAACAAAAGAGCTCGGAATATGGAGACGTAAGACCTTGTGAAGGTTGATAGCCATCGGACAATCAATGAACATGTGCGTAGTTGATTCGTTAGTATTTTCACAAAAGATGCAACCTAAATGAACAACCATATGAGATTTTTGTAATCTGAGAGTGGTAGGTAGACCGTCACAAGATATCTTCCACGTGAAATGATGTACCTTTGGCGGTATGTCCAACTCCCAAATCCAACCACAGTCAAAATTCGGCGAACCATTATGTTCTGATAGCAAGGAGTTGGCCGAACTGGTCGAAAACCAATCATCGTTACTTGGACCCCAGTAAAGGCGATCCCTCGTGGGGTTATTAGGCAAAATAATTCCCAACAAGTGATTGATATCATCCCTCGATAGAATGTTGCTTACAGAGGAGATCAATGTAAAGACCGGAAAGTTTTAGAATATTAAATTATTAAAATAGTGATTTATAATCATTCCGATTTCTAAGATTTGGAGGTTTGGAATTTCCGTCATTGAGCTATTGGTTTTATTTTAAATATTTCAAAACGAGTTCCGGCATTATTTAATTGGAAATTTAGTATATGTTATACTCTGCTTTTATATACCGAAAATTGAAAAATAATGTTCGGATTTGGAAAATTAAGGAGCATTTTAAACGAGTCGGGATAACGCCGAGAGAACGGATTTCGAGATTTGTTTCCGGGTAAATTCTAATTGGTACTAATGGTACCATTCTTACTTCTTTTCTCCTCCCTCCCTACTTCAAATTGGAAGTTGCAGATTCACATGCCAGCTTGGTCTTCTTCTTTTCATTTAAGGCTAAACCACACCTCACCCTCCTTTCTACTCGCACCACTGCTGCCCCATTTCTGGCAAAGGGCACTACACCTCCTACGCCAATCTGCAGCCCTGCCAAGACTCTCCTTGTCTTCTTTCAATTGGAACCCATTCTGCAGAGGAATCACTAGGAGAAACCCACAAACATTGCAACACCAAAATCCCTCTCATTTCCCTCATTTTCTTCCACCAAATCAACCCAGAAAGAGCACCACCACCCCCCTGTCTCCGGCCGCCAGTAGCCACCAGGGCTCCGCCGAGTCCGAGCTTCCCTGTTCTCTCCAGGAAACCGTTGAGCACACCCCCTCCTTGTCCCCATCGGAGCAGCCGGAATCCGCCCCTTCCAAGCAACCGCAGCAGCAGCTGTGAGTTCCCTCGAAGCCCGAGCACACTCATAGGCCACTCCGGAGCCTCGTCGGATCCCTGACGTCCGCCGAAGGCCAGAACGCCGTCGACTTCCTCTGCTCTCCCTCCTCCGGGTATATTTCGATTTTTCATTCGATTCGATACCAAACCCATCAGATCAAACTCGTACTCATCTCTCGCCATCCTTAGGACTCGAGCAACGCTCTTTCCCGTCGAGTAAAGCCGGAGCCGCCCTCGGAATCAGAATCTCACGACGCCTCGGTAAATCTCTCTTCTTCTTTCTCCTTGTGCGTGTTTCGATTCTGCTAGGCGGGTTGGGGTCGGAAATGGTCGTTGGCCTGTTGGGTGAGGTTTTATCGGAGAAGGATAGCCAGTGGCCTGGGTTCCTCCTCCTCCCGTCTTTTTCTTCCGTCATCGAGTCTGCGTTCCAGAGGTAGGGGACGAGGGATCTGTCACATTTTCTCATTTTTGGTTGGGCCGGGTATGGGCCTAATTTTTGGATCCACCATTCATTTCTTCCGGGTCATGGGCCGGATCTTCACAATTCATTCCGGGTTGGTTTTGTGAGAGAGCTAGATCCGGGTTGCTGGCTCTCTCATTCTTTCCTTCCTTTGTGGGCCGGGTCTCAGGAATGGGTTGAGGGTGTTGGGCCTTTTCTTTTGGGTTGTTTTAAAGATGTTATTTTGTGTTAGATGTTTATGATATATGTTATGTATGTTACGGTTTTATATTATGATTAGTAGTTAATTGTTATTAATGTATTATTTTATTACATTATGAGATTTATGATATATATATATATATATATTCCGAAGATTATTGTATATTATGAAATGGTTTTAGAAATGATATTATTTGGACTATGCATTTTATGTTGTTTAAGAAATGTGGTTTTAGGAATTTTAAAGTGATTTATTGAGGTCAATTGATAAGGTAATTTATTTAATATGTTTTATAAATGGGGATTATAAAGATGGATTGATTTTAATGTTTAATTTAGATAAACATTGTTGTTAAATTATTTGGAAAAGGTTTTAAGTCGTTCGAAAATGATTCTTAAAGAATTTGATGTGTTGAAACCAAAATGCCGGAATAAATTTTGTAATATGGTTTTGAGGTATTGGTTTTAAGGTTTAAATGTTTAATGTTTGTCTTGGTTTAACGATGTGGTTTTGAGAAGGGAGTTTGAAAATGGTTTTACCATCGATTTGTTTCGAAGACTTTGAGAACTTGGGTTTCGTGTGTATGAATGTTGGTCTGGTGGCTTATACAAATGGCTTGATGATAGGTGTGTATTGCTTTGGACTTGCATTGGGCCCTTGCTTGTATTATCCTGCTATTCTGCATCTTCAGGTAAGTTCCCTAGGGGGCTTACTCAGGTTGGACATTCATACCTGTTGTTGCATTTTATGTTAGGTGTTGCATATGCATAAAAGCATGCCATGTAGTATCCTGTTTAGGTTGCACTGATTGAATGAGCATCTGCTTACTTTATGCGTTTGAAACAGAACGGCCGTTATCTGTGATAGTCCTAGAGTCTTTGCTAGGGTCATAGGGTAGCCCAGCCTCATCGGGTACCCTGAGTCAATCGAGTCATGAACTTCCTTATATTATGAGATGCCTGCGGGCTTTATTGTGGAGCGGGTTAGGCATGCGTGCCGCCCGATTTTGATGGAATGCATTCACGAGCTGGCCAGTCTCCGCCCTATCGGAAGGGGGTGGAGGTAGGAGAGGGATATGCCATTTGGCATTGTCTTGGGCCCTTTATAGTATTTTTGCACATTATTATGAACTAGGAGCATGCTAGTGTGTTTGACTTTCGTACTGCATTAGAGCATCTTTATTAGGTATAGCATATACTATGTGGCCTCAGCGAGGACTGCCGGTCCCGCATGAGTGGCTCGATCTGATTCCTTTCCCCGTTCTTCTTTTAAAGGTATTTTCTGCAGATTTGAGTGCTCGATGTCTATATGACGGGGTTTCCTTTTTGCGAATCGAAGAACCTGGCTAATTCTATAACTCGTTATAAATGGTAATCATCCACTTATGTTTTGGTTTTGACCCGGCTCTGCCGTGGCGCTTTGTATCTAAATTTTGCTTCCGTCTTGCTTCCGTTTGAAATGAATTTACGAGTTAGTCCCTAGGACAGGTTAAGGGTACCCAACGGCCCTACGATACTTTTAGGGTTCGAAATCCCTCTTTATTACTGACCTGAAAAAAAAAGAGTTTGAAACCTCGACCCGTACCTGGATTGCAAGATCCGAACAAGGGGTTTCATCCCTTGAAACGTAACCCGGAAATCATAATTCTGGGCCGTTACAATCAATAACGGTTTGTTCCACTTCCGTTCTGTGTTAAGAAAATGAGAAACCTTTATATCTTTCAAGCATTCCGGGATAGGTTGAAGAATTCTAGAGTCTAGACGATTGGGAAAGGCCCAATTATGAGACCAAAAATCAATGGACTCACCATCGCCAACACTTCACTAAATGGCTGACTGGAACAAGTATTGTCTGATCGACATGAGACGATTCCATTGCCACGAGGAATTCTTCTTCTTCTGGTAAGTGAGCTGTTGTGGAGGGAAACTAGTTATCAAAATAAATATGAAATATATAATCCAACTAACTCATTGTCCAAGCAAATAAAATACAAGAATCTCTCCCGTTGTAGTGGTAGGGTATTCAGGATCGTATCCATGAGGAAGCGTGTCAGCGCTCGCCTTTCAAGTTCCAAATCCTCTCGAAATCGACCAGAAGCTTTACTCGACGTCAAGTAGAGTACTCAATATCGACTAAAACTATCGAGTTCCTGCAGATTGTACAACATAAGACAAAACAAAGCCAATGTCGAGCAGAAATCTACTCGATGTCGACCAGATTTACTCGATGTCGACTAGAAAGTAGTTGATGGACGGTTTTAGTCGCGTTAACCGTATCAAAATAAATTCGAACCTACTAACTAATGTAGTGTAGTAAGCACGAGTCGGTCCCACAGAGAATCAAGTTATTCCAAAGTTAAGTTTATTTACCAATTAAGAGAAAATAGGGGGTTTTTGTGTGATGAGAATAAGAAATAAAATAAAATAAACTATAAACAAGTTAACGGAGATAAAAATTAAAGGGCTAGTTTCATCTACAAATATCCACTTTAGTTTGACTAGTTGATCCTTGATTCTTCTTCAAGTTCTCTTTTCATCCTATTATTGTTCTTGTCCTGATCTTGTGTAAATTACTAGTCCTACGAGTCCTAGTAACCCTTACTAATTAGATAACCTTAACACAGTCAAGATATAACCTAACAGTAGCATTAAGATTAAGGATTAACCAGGATACATGCAACACCAAGCTACAAGTCAGCATTTAACATGTAATTGATTCTCTACACACCAGTTTAGTCCTACGTGATAGATTACATGGTCTTAATATTGTATAGTGGGCTAAAAGCCCATTAAGGCCCAATACATTTGTAACATATATATATGTTATATCAATGAATGGAAACCCTCAAGGAGGACTTTACATCAATTCTACAATCCTACATGGTATCACAGCCTTTTCTTCCTCACGGAACCCTAATTTGATCCTCCCGCCTCACCCTCCTCTTACCGTCGTCAACCTCGTACCGACGCTGTCCTCCCTCACCGGTCTTCCTCTTCCTCCGACCATCCACCGGCGTCGCCACCACCCGTTCACCATCGCCGGTCACCACAGCCCGGATTCCCGACGCTTGCTCCCTCTCGCTGTCCTCCTCCCTCGCGCACAGCCACCGCTCTCCCTCGTGCACCGCCACCACCACAACAGCCCCCCGCTGCTGCCTTGATCGGACTCAAGCTCCGGCCTTCCTCATCCTTGCTCCTCGGATACCGTCGCCGTCATCCTCAACCTCAACAATGAAGAAAGCTTCGGCCTTTTCGTTTTGTTCTTTAATTTCTTTTCAAGTATTTACAAAAACATCCTTGTATTTTACTATTTTCGTTTCTGGCCCTGAGTTAATTATTTATTAACTCAGGTGGACCAACAAAAAAAAATCTCTTACCATGACTCTCTACGATCACCAACATCACGCCTTCTCTGGATACTCTAGATATCCTACCCCTCGACATGTCGGTCCTCAGGCCTCTCTGACATCGCCTGACCTAGGCTATGTTCCGCCAGCTCTGCATCACGCCTTCTCCTCTACGCAACCGACATCTTCAGACTCTTCTTGGTACATGGACACTGGTGCCACCTCCCACATGACGAACTCCTCAGGTAACCTCTCATCTATTTCTTTTAAGGGTCCTGCCCACTCTATTATAGTCGGAAATGGTGGTCGTCTTGCTACTTCGGGATTTGGCCACGCCAATTTACAGACCCCAACCCACCCACTACACCTGAACAATGTCCTTATTGCCCCAAAGATTGTCAAAAACCTTATCTCTGTCCGTCGGTTCACTACTGACAACAACGTTTCCCTTACGTTTGATCCCTATGGTTTCTCTGTGAACGATCTTACTACGGGGGTTACTCGCATGAGATGTAACAGCACCGGGGAGCTCTACCCTGTCACACCACCTTTTGCGTCCAGTCAGTCGTGTCCGGTCGCCCTCTCGGCATCATCGTCCAGCCTGTGGCATGCACGCCTAGGCCATCCCAGTGCTGCCGTTCTAGATGTCCTCCGTTCCCAGAACCTTGTCACCTGTACTAAAGACCCACGCTCTAGTTTATGCTCTTCCTGCTAACTAGGCAAACATGCCAGACTGCCGTTCCAACGGTCTTTGACATCTACCCTTGCTCCCTTTGATATCATTCACAACGACATTTGGACATCTCCCGTGCCTAGCAAGGAGGGTCACAAGTACTACCTCTTGTTTCTGGATGATTACACTCATTACTTATGGGTCTTCCCGTTGCATTTCAAGTCCCAAGTGTTTCCTGTTTTTGCCAGATTCCATACCTATATCAAAACACAGTTTCACATGTCCATCAAATGTTTCCAATGTGACAATGGCCGTGAATTTGACAACAAATACTTTCACTCCTTCTTTGCCGCAAATGGGATCTCCTATCGCTTGTCTTGCCCCTATACGTCTCAGCAGAATGGCAAGGCAGAAAGAATCATCAGAACCATTACCAACATGATGCGCTCTCTCCTCTTTCACGCATCTATTCCCCTTCCCTATTGGCCTCACGCCTTATCCACCACATGTTATCCCCTAAACATTCTCCCTTCCACTAACCTACACCATCGCTCGCCAGCTCAGACCCTTTATTACGCCGAGCCTAGGTATGATCACCTTCGCACCTTCGGGTGCTTGTGTTTCCCAAACCAGTCCTCCACAGCCCCGCACAAGCTTTCACCCACGCTCCACTCCATGTGTCTTCCTAGGCTATCCGTGTGATCATCGCGGTTACATTTGCCTCGATATCAAGACCCACAAGATCATTCTCTCTCGTCATGTCACCTTTGATGAGTCGCGATTTCCCTTCGCGTCTCCCACACCCCCTGTGTCTCCGTCAGAGTCTGAGTCACCATTCCCTCACTTCATTCTTCCCCAGAGCTCTCCCGGTGCTCTTGCGTCTCCCCCTCCCCCACCTCCCCTCCACCCTCTACCACCAGACCACACACCCGCAGCGTCTCCGGTGTCTTCAGACCCCGTCAGATCGTCTCCATGACCACCGACCATCAACCCGCCATCCACCTCCCATCACCTCGCCAAACAACCTCGCCTCACCTACATGCGGCGCCCACGACCCATAACCCCTCCCTGGCGGCGCCCACCGCAACCCTCGCCGCATTTGATCCGTCCGCCGCCTCTTCCCCTTGCTTAGCCCCTCTTACCCCCATCCTTCCCGACTCCCATTCACCCTCTGCCTCCACCCAGACCTCCCTCTCCCCCGTTCCCACCTCCCACAAAACAGCCCTCCTCGACCCGAATTGACATGCGGCTATGCTCGACGAATACAGGGCCCTTACGAAGAATGGTACTTGGGTTCTTGTTCCTCGCCCTCCTGAGGCGAACGTCATTCGCTGTATGTGGCTCTTTCGTCACAAGTTCCGCTCTGATGGGACGTTGGAGCGCTACAAGGCCCGTCTTGTGGTGAACGGTAGATCTCAACAGGCAGGTATTGATTGTGATGAGACCTTCAGCCCTGTAGTCATGCCTGCCACTATCCGAGTAGTCCTGAGTCTGGCTCTATCGCGCAACTGGGCCATCCATCAGTTAGATGTCAAGAACACCTTTCTGCATGGTCATCTGAACGAGACAGTTTACATGTTTCAGCCGCCGGGGTTTACTGATGCTGAGCGTCCAAAGCATGTCTGTCTACTCAAGCGCTCTCTTTATGGTCTGAAACAGGCTCCGCGGGCATGGTTCCAGCATTTTGCCTCTCATCTGCTCCGTTTGGGTTTTCACTGGAAGCTGTTCAGATACGTCTCTGTTTATCTATCGCAGAGGCTAGACTTGGCATTCTTGCTGCTTTATGTCAACGACATCATTCTCACCGCCTCTTCTGATGCTCTTCGGATGTCCATAATCTCGCAGTTGAGTGCGGAATTCACCATGTCTGATCTGGGTCAGTTGTCTTACTTCTTGGGAGTTGCTGTTCAGCGGCATGCGTTTGGTCTATTTCTCTCACAGAGTAAATATGCTGCTGAGAATGTTGCTCGGGCTACGATGGTCAACTGTAATCCCGTCACGACCCCAGTCGATACATCCAACAAGCTCAGTGCTCATTCTGGTCCTTTGGTTGACGATCCAACACTGTACGGGAGCCTCGCTGGTGCTCTTTAGTATCTCACTTTCACCGGGCCTGATATCAGTTACGCCGTCCAGCAGATCTGCTTGTTCATGCATGCCCCTAGGGAACCTCACTTTCAGGCTTTGAAGCAGATCATTCGGTACATCAGCGGCACCCTCGAGCTCGGCACCACCATCACTCCTTCCTCTAAGCTTGATCTTGTGGCTTACACTAATGCGGATTGGGGTGGTTGTCCAGACACACGTCGCTCCACTTCTGGTTACTGTGTCTTCCTCAATGACACTCTTGTGTCTTGGTCAGCCAAGCGTCAGTCCGTCGTGTCTCGCTCCAGCGCCGAAGCCGAATACAGGGGTGTTGCCAACGTTGTCTCCGAGTGCTCTTGGCTCCGCAATCTCCTGCTTGAGCTACGATGCCCCTTACAGAAGGCCACTCTGGTTTATACTGACAGCGTCTCCGCCGTCTACCTGGCTAGCAACCCATTCCAGCATCAACGCACGAAGCACATTGAGCTTGATCTCTACTTCATCAGGTACAAGGTTGCCATTGGACATGTCTGCGTTCTACATGTCCCGTCCTCTTATCAGTACGCTGATATATTCACCAAGGGTTTACCTAGACAGTTATTCATTGATTTTCGTTCCAGTCTCACTGTACGGACCCCTCCCGTTTCGACTGTGGGGGTTTGATAGATTACATAGGTCTTAATATTGTATAGTGGGCTAAAAGCTCATTAAGGCCCAATACCTTTGTAACCTATATATATGTTATATCAATGAATGGAAACCCTCAAGGAGGACTTTACATCAATTCTACAATCCTACACTACGAGTCCTAAAAAGGCATGATTGCTACTATGGATTAAGGTTCGCTACGAGGAATCTACAAAATCCTAGCAACAATCTCAATTAGTTGTACGGACTAGAAGAAATCAATCAATACTCGCAAAAGAATCAATACAAATCAATAGGAATAAAACAAGAATAGAAATCTCACAACTTTATCAAATCAAAGCTTCAATCCATAAACGAAACGGAAGAGTTTAGACAAAACAAAACATAATTAGGGTTAAAAGCTCCAAAGTCACGGCCGGTTCGTTCGTTGGCTACTGTTTGAATCAATGTATATATAGTACTACGAAAAACCTTATCTATCTAGATTTATATAAATATAATACGGAGTAATCTAAATATCCTAATTTATTATTTATATAATATATATCTAATTTCGTATAAGGTAATGCGGCTTGTGAGACCAACGTCGAACCGCATCTCCTCCATTGGATATGGTATGCCGGTATGTACTTCATCGGCCCATGCATCATTAATTCGTAACTCGGCCCATCTTGTATCTTGTTTATAATTTGTTCAATGTGAACTCCTCTACATTTCCTCCAAAATACCTGAAATATATAAAAATACTAATGTAGATTCCGAAAACCAAATAATATAAATTAACTATAAAATATATAAAATATGCATGAAAATAAGCTAATATAATATACAATTATAAGACTAAAATAGACTCTATCAGTAGTCAATGTTGAGTTCGTTAGTGCATAAAAAACGTAACCTTTGCAATAAAAATAAAGACAGAAACAAACACGAATTTGATGGATTTAATTCAATAATATAAAAGCTTCTTAAGTCGGGGTATCAATGACACAACGATAACCATATAAGAATCATGTGAAAGGTATAAAAGATCATGCCTTTTCATCAAATAACTTTCGTCATTAACAATTAAGAAGATAGAGGCTTTCGCATAAACCCTAACTTTCGTCGAACATTTTGACAGTTTCCTTTCCTTTTCTGAATTGCTTATAAAGTGTCTCGATTTCTGTGAAATTAAACAAGAACTAGTGTAGATCTCCATAATTGGCAAATAAACATAAACTGCATAATTCCTGTATTATTCCAACCCAAAGATATAAAATGTATACAAAAATTGACATAAAAGTTAATGCAAAACATGGCAAAATAGGCGCACATCAAACACCCCATACTTAAGCTTGCTTCTCCTCAAGCAATACTTTTAATGGTCATACAGGGGAAGAAAACAAACTCTCAACATCTTAGGTTCATTCTCATATATCCCTGCAATCAATTATCATCCTCGAAAATGTACAAGTCACCAAATCTGATGCGAGACAATCCAAAACACCTCCGGACACATCTATACTTGGGGATGGACCTAGGATTCAAGCTCGTGAGAATGATGTCATCCTAAAGAGGAAGAAGAAGGCTCTACCATGGGAGAAGGTCCAAAGGTGCAAGTTTGATCCTCTTGACATTTTTAGATTTGTTCAGCAGTTTGACAGCTTTTTGACGTCTCAGTAAAATGGGTCGTTTGGAGTCTGTATTTATCGGATTGGGTCGTGTCATACCTTGTTGGAACGAGGACGAAGAGATCTACAACTTTTATGTTGAAGGTTTTTCCAGATTCGACATGGAGCTTGGCCGAAAATCACCATCTTTGCTAGCTATCACTGTTTAGTGGAAAATAAACTAGGTGTTAGAACTTTCTTTTGTTACTATTTTTAGAGACCTTCTTTACTTAAGTTAGTTTAGGTAATTTAGGAGTTAATTTTAATTTATATTTTATTTATTATTTTCATTAAAATCAGCCTAGGGTTCTATTTAAGTGGCTGATTCCTCCATTGTTAAACAGACGTCTCTTTTATGAAAAAGCTTTCTCTTTTGTTATGAAACACATTGAGTGCAAAAGTCAATCGATTCGAAGCGTTGCTCATCGATTGCACAATTGGTATAGATCTCAGCTTGGTTTGCATTGTGTTCATCAACCTCGCGAGAGCTTGGTGATCCTGGTATCCACAAGTCCCCTCATTGTGCCTCCAAGTTGTCCGCTTGGTTGTGTAAGGTTGTAGAGGCGGGGTGTGTAGTCGTTGGTGCTTGGTTCCTACCCTCTACGGAGGCCTGGGTCTTCATCTCGTTTTACATAGTTCGAATCACTCCTTATCGGTCGAGTCTTTATTCAATTTCGAGTCTTTATTGTTTATCAAGTCTTGTTCTTGTTCTTTCTTGGTGTCGACATCGAGTATCCTTCGGTTCTTGCGTTGAGTCTTTGCGTTCTTGCTGCGGCTTGTTTGCTTCTTGCGTCATTCTTGATAGTTCTTGCTTCCGTTATTGAGTTTCTTGTTTGATTGTCGAAGATCGGGCCATCCTACGACTTACCCCATATCAAATTGGTCTCAGAGGTTAGGTTTCGACATCAAAATTGCGTCTTTTCTTTTTGTTCATCATAAAAACACAAAATCCACAAAAAATAGTCTTTATTAGTTTTTGGTCTTTTACTTCTTTGTTCTTGAATTGATTGTTACTAACCTTGTTTGTTTGTGATTATTGTGGTTGCTTAGCCTAAACACATAGCCTAGCCGTGACCCTTCAACAAAGTGAAGCCGATCTCCCCTTTGGAGCAGTCGACATCAGTAGTTCAAGAGGACACTCCATTCTGCCTCACCACTTTCATAAGAAACCCTAATCCTAGTTTGTTATCTTTGATCTATCTTTGATCTATCTATTTTATTCCTAGTAATTTCTGAAATTCTTTGGTAGATATAACTACTTTTATCTATCTTAGATCTAGACCTGAGCAAACATGGGCCAACCCGCCCGGCCCGCCCAACCTGCCCGACAAAATATGCGGGCTTGGACAGAGTAGTTGGCCCAAGCGGGCCGACGGGCCCGTCCTGGTAGGCCCAGAGGGCCGGGCTTGTGCGGAGGGTGAAGCCCAAGCGGGCCGGTGGGCCCGACCCGGTATTATAATAATATTATATATAATTATAATTATATAAATTATATAGAGTATTGTAAAAATATATACATAATTTCTATAATTTATAACTATATTACCGGTGTCATACTAGTACTAAGTGCTAACTATTCCCAATCATAAACGTTCTCATCTTCAAAATCAAATCCAATTGAGAAATAAAAAACCCTAAATGATTTCTCTCGCATAGCTCGAGTGACGCTTAAAAGTATTGGCACACTATAACGTTGATTTGCATTTGTTTAGTAAGCTAATATTTTCCATATTTGCCTCGTATTTGAAAGTATTTATACAATGTTGTAATTTGCCACTTTTTTAGTTCGATTTCGGACATAAAATGAATTTGAGAACCTAGGCCCGCTTGGCCCGGTGGGCGGCCCGGCCCGGGAAAGAGGGCGGGTTTGGGCAAGGCACTAGGCCCAAATACCGGGCCGGGCTTGCATGCTCAGGTCTACTTAGATCATAAGGGAATAGATAGAAAGACGAGTTACCAAATTTAGCCAAACCCTCACCTATATCTATTTCTTAGGGCTGAATTTTATTTCTTTCACCTTTGTTTTATAATATTCGTTCTCCCTTCATAATTTGCTGTAAGTTCTTGCATTAGGTTAAAAAAAAAAATAAGTTCGAAAATTCAAAAGAAATTCAAAGACTTGGAACTAGGGAGGATAAAATTCACCTAGGGGAAAAAGTAAGTCAAAAAAAAAATAGGGAAAATGGCAGAAAACCACCCCTTAAATATGGGTCTTTGCAGAAAACCACCCTTTAAAATTGAAATTGCAGAAAACCACCCCTTAAACCCATTTTGTAGGTAAATAGTCACCCACAACCTTTTTCTCCATTAGGTTTTCGTTTAAAACGGTGAAAAGTCATTTTTATCACTCCCTTTTAATGTTATTTTAATGAGAGAAAAATGTATGAATTGAAATAAATTAACAAAATATATTTATCCATCCTTTTTAATGTTATTTTAATAGAATAACATAACTTTTTCTCTCATTAAACGGGATGGATAAATATATTTTATTAATTTATTTCAATTCATACATTTTTCTCTCATTAAAATAACATTAAAAGGGAGGGGTAAAAATGACTTTTCACCGTTTTAAACGCCAACCTAACGGAAAAAAGGGTTGTGGGTGGCGATTTACCTACAAAATGAGTTTAAGAGGTGGTTTTCTACAATTTCAATTTTAAAGGGTGGTTTTCTGCAAAGACCCATATTTAAGGGGTGGTTTTCTGCCATTTTTCCAAAAAACAAAAAAAAAAAGAAGTTGTTTGAATTGATCTAGTGCAAGAAAGCTTCAAGGGATCATCTTGGTGAATTCCAACAGCCCTAGACCAATCCCATTACCTCCTAAACACAATCTTGAAATCCTACCTTTGCAACTACAACATCCTTACTAAGAGTTCAAATAAAAAAGAAGTAAATTTCCAAGTTGTTTCTTTTATTTCTTTTTCTTTTTCCACAAACTAGTCTTTGTCTTATTTTATTTTGTTCGTGTCGAGTGCTCCTGGCCACCCTCGAGTCGAAACATTGTAGTATCGAGTCGAAACTCACCCCTGCCGAGTGCTCAATCTCATTGTCAAGTACTTTTTGCCTTGTGTCAAGTGCAGCCTTGTGTTGTTCGTTCTCTTTGATCTCTCATATACATACCTTGTGTTGCTAGGTCTTAGCTTGAGTGTTGATTTGCCCAAGGCGGATTGAAACAACAAGTGTGACATACCAATTAGAGAGGGAGTGTGAGTGATACACTTGTGAGTTTGTTTATATTTTACTAACCTTCACATAGTTCTTTGTTTGTCTTTATTTGTGATGTCTAACTAGGGCAACAACACGATTACTTATGCTGAGATGAGCCAAATGTTGGAAGCCATGAATGAGGAATTGGTAAGGATAAATGAATGATTGACGGTAGTAGAGCTTCAGCGTTTTGGCTCTAATACGGTGCCCGGACAAGGAGTACTACCTAGAGATGAAGTTCCATCTAATGAAAGGGAAGAAACTCATCATATTCATCCTAACCCCTCAACTCTTAGATCTATGTACATTGCTTGCTTTATATGCCAAGGTTGAGGACATGTTATTAAGGATTGCCCAGATAAGAAGACTCTCGTGATTAATCACCTAGGCGAATATCAATATGAAAATTCTAGTGATGAAAATGATGAGCATGTTAATAATGATCAAGATCTTAATTTACTTGCATGTGATGATAATGATTGCATTGAATATGAGCATGATGATGATTTGATTATTAGTAAAGTTTTAAATGTTCAACCTATGCATTGTGATGATAATCAAAGCAACAACTTGTTTCATACTAAATGCTTAAGAAAAGGCAAAGTTTCTAATATAATCATTGATGGTGAAAATTGTTCTAATAAAGCTAGCCTTGAAATGATTGAAAATCCAGCCTTGAATAAGGAAGAACACTTGCTAGTCTTTGATGGAAACTTAAAGAGAAACGAACAAGCTAGAGTGCATATTAAGTTAGAACATAATGAAGATAATGTGAATTGTGAATTGTGCACTAATAAGGTTTCTTTTCTTGGTGTTGTAGTGACCTCTAATAGTCTTGAGAGGAGTTTCCATGGACATTTGGTATTCGACCTAGGAGCTCGTGTGGTCTTATGCGACCTTGGATTTGAGGACGAATCCTTTTCAAGAAAGGGAGATTGATGCAGGACTATCCAAGACACCTCTAGACACACCTATACTTGGGAATGGACCTATGATTCGAGCTCGTGAGAATGATGTCATCCTCAAGAGGAAAAAGAAGGCTCCACCATGGGAGAAGGTCCAAAGGTGCAAGCTTGATCCTCTTGACGTTTTTAGATTCGTTCAGCAGTTTGACAACTTTTCGACGCCTCAGTAAAATTGTTCGTTCGGAGTACTTATTTATCGGATTGGGTCTTGCCATACCTTGTTGGAATGAGGACGAAGTGATCTACAACTTTTTTGTTGAAGGTTTTTCCAGATTCGACATGGAGCTTGGCCGAAAATTACCATCTTCGCAAGCTGTCACTGTTTAGTCGGAAAATAAACTAAGTGTTGGAACTTTCTTTTGTTACTATTTTTAGAGACCTTCTTTACTTAAGTTATTTTAGGTAATTTAGGAGTTTATTTTAATTTATATTTTATTTATTATTTTCATTAAAATCGGCCTAGGGTTCTATTTAAGCGGCTGGTTCCTCCATTGTTAAACAGACGTCTCTTTTATGAAAAAGCTTTCTCGTTTGTGTTGAAACACATTGAGTGCAAAATTCAATCGATTCGAAGCGTTGCTCATCGATTGCGCAATTGGTATAGATCTCAACTTGGTTTGCCTTGTGTTCATCAACCTCGCGAGAGTTTGGTGATCCTGGTATCTACAAGTCTCCTCCATGTGCATCCAAGTTGTCCGCTTGGTTGTGTAAGGTTGTAGAGGCGGGTTGTGTAGTCGTTGGTGCTTAGTTCCTACCCTCTACGGAGGTCTGGGTCTTCATCTCGTTCTACATAGTTTGAATCAGTCCTTATCGGTCGAGTCTTTATTCAATTTCGAGTCTTTATTGTTTATCGAGCCTTGTTCTTGTTGTCGACATCGAGTATCCTTCGGTTCTTGGTGTTCTTGCGTCGAGTCTTTGCTTTCTTGTTGCGTCTTGTTTGCTTGTTGCGTCATTCTTGATAGTTCTTGCTTTCGTTCTTGAGTTTCTTGTTTGATTGTCGAAGATTGGGCCATCCTAAGGCTTACCCCGTATCAAAATCCATGCTTGTGAATAAAAGCAACATCTACACACAAAATGAGGGTTCTGCAAAACAATTTCATAAGTGACAAAGCAACAATAATTAAGAGGAGTTTATTTAAGTTCAATAAGGAGTAGATTGGTAAAAGGCTAAAGGTGGAATATATTTGGCCATGTGGTGCTTATGATCCGGGGAAATGGAGTAATTTCCAAACTTTCATATCACATTTCTTCTTCCTTTGATTTCTCAACTTTCGCTCAATGCCTTTTTCAATATAATGATTTTACCTCTCTAACCTCAGCATTGCCTTCTCGCGAGTCGCAAACACGGGTGTCATGAATGGCCCCGGATACTTAGTGCTTCAGACTCCTCACCATTGGTGTCCCATTCTGCGGAACAAACATCTCAACGCAGACAGGGTCGATCTACCTTTATCTCCTGAGGTGACCGGATTTTCTTTCACTCATTAAATTTTCCATAATTTTTCAATTTCTTGCCAAACACCAATAATGATAATGACAACACAATTCACCATGTAATAAACTCCCTAATGTAACTTCCATTCTTAACATAATCCTCGGATAAGGAAATAAGGTAAAGAATGGACAATGTTTAGTTCATGTGGAGCAAATATAATGTAATAAGGCTCAATATGGCTTTGAGATGCATATAAGCATAGGTAAGGCTAAGAATAAGGTAAGAGTATATGGAAAATAAAGTCCTTCATCCTCTTATCATGCATATGTAAAAAACAACTTCAAATTTTACCTCATTTCATGGTTTTCAAGAAAATAATGCACTTCATTGTGACTTTCCTTTACTAGGCAATTTCATGCTATATCTCTAATGAATCTAATTTTGCATCGTCGAGTCTTATTAAAGCTTCCATGACACTAATTCAAAATTTTTGATGTGGGTGATAAAAATAGACTTTGGAAAATAATATGTTAGCACAAATCTAAGCTCTGATACCAATCTATAGATCCAAGATATGCGAGAGGTCAGAGGTTACTTGAACAGAAACCAAACCAAACACGAACACAAGAGTTGTTTACGCAGTTCGAGATAATCTCTACATTCGCGGAGTCTCGGTTAGGGAGAGACTCGGGCCTAAGATCCACTATGTTCGTTTTAGCAATTACAGAGATAGGGTTGTAGTTTCTAGACAAGTATACAGATCCAACCAGAGAGCAACCAAGAAAGCAAGTACAAGAGAAATCTAGAAGTAAGTAAGAAGAACTCCCTCAGATCTGATCTCGGAAGACTAGATCGTCGCCGAAAAAGCTTGTACGAGCTAGGGACTCTCCGCCAAGGAAGATGCTTCGCTTATTCTTCTCCTCAAGCGCTCGGATCTAGAGTCCAGAAGATGGATACGCTCTAGACTGGAGCCTTCGTCGTCGATCGGAACCTGAAAGGTCGCCGGAGAGGAAACCATAGCGCTTCGCTCTCTTCGCTCTCTTCTCTTTCATTCTTTCTTGGAGGCGGGTTAGCTGAATGTGACAGAATGAAGGAACCCTAGCTTGGAGCGTTCCTTATATAAAGTGTCCAAAGTGAAAACCATAGCAAGTGATGGATCCAACAGCTCTTCCGAAGCTATTAGGCTCGTTTCCACAACTTGGACTTGTTCCACAATTTGGGCCAATAATACATATAATGATAAACAATATAATATGCATAATAATATAAGGTCTAAATCTAGTTGGAGATATAAGTGTAACACTCATACATATATTTATATCTAGTACGAGTATATTACTCGGAATCCTAAGTTTTTGGATTAATACTTCGAATACTTAATATAAATATTTTCATAAGTGCTTCCTTAATATCAAACATATAAGTGTCTAGTATATGTCATCCGACTATCTGTTATGCGGGATCATATATAGATTAAGATTGACTTTACAGAAATAACTTGAATTGAAGATATATATTAGTAAAATTTTAAATATGAATGTCAAAATAATCGAACCCCAAAAAATCTGAATTCAAGATACATATTAATGTAAGGATAAATTGGTTTAGAGTGGGTTCAGTTGGGGTTTCAAGCTCGGGTTATACCTTACATGCTTTACACATTTCGTTCTAAAAGGTAAACTATCTGATATTAAACGAAAATGACTATTTAAGAATTTGGGTTAAAATGTTAAGAATGTGAATAAATGATTTGATACAATATATTTGATAAGAGTATGAAACATTGGGGATCAAATAAGAAATTTATTTTAAATGAAAAAGCAATAGCAGTAGAAGTAGTGGTAGCAGCAACAACATTAGTCTGTCTGGGGATTCATCCATTTCACCATCAGTTATTTTATAAATATTGTACCTTAAATATTTTATCTTTATTCATTTAGATTGATTATTTCATTTCATTATATCTAATGATACGATTTCATTATCAATTAATTATATATTGAAAAATAAAATCTTATCATCAAAATATTTATATTGATTCTCAACCTTATATCTTAAATTATTATGAAACCTATTATTTTTTATCATTGTTTGAAATTTTTTTTAAAAAAAATTAAAATAAACTATTTAAATCTTCAGATAAAATTTAATTAAAAATATTTTTAATACAATAAATATAATAAAAATATAATTTATTAACAAAATATGCAAAAGGTCTGGAATAGGGTAATGGGTGGGCCTATAATATAACCCATAAAGCCCATTGGACAATTTTCCTAGGCTTCCCAATTCCCACAAAACTAATGGACCCGGACCCTCGGCCCAGAGTATTTGAAAAGAAACAAGTGAACAAACCGGAGATTCCCGTTTCCGTCCTTGTTAATTAGACGATTGGCATTGGATACATACATGGTCGACTTTGCTTCATGCTTGTATGATCTGAGCTAGGCCCACTTTCATCTAATTAGTTCGGGTATAAGATCAAATCATATCTAATTGGTTCAAGTAATAAATTTCAGCATGTTGTTGGGTACACTCACTTTCATCAGTTGATTGTTATGGTTCTTGGGATGACTATAACACCATTTATTCTTAAAAATTCCATTGTATACCCAATTACTGACGTGTGTACAAATATACAAAGCACAAACATAATTAAAAAACACTACCTAATTTAGCAATGAAAAAATAGCACTTTTGGTGAACCTCCAACTAGGTGCTGTCCACCTGAATTTATATATATACTCAACCCGCCAGCTTAAGTAACTTTTTTAGCATGTCCACGTGTGAGCTTGGTAACATTTCTCCTCCCCCAAGACATTAGACAGTTGGCATGGTTGGACCAGGCTGACGTGGCGGTCTGATTCTTAAACCTCTTCCAGTCCTCCAAGACGCGCTCCAAGTCCTTGACCTTGGCGCGTATGAAACGGCAACAGTTGGCGTGCACCGTCACCACCTTGTCCAGCTCCTTGCTATCCTGGCAGAAGCCGCTGAAGTAGCGCGTCTCCAAAAACGACGCCGTTATGTTAAGTTCTCCTAGAGCGCCCCGTTTCACCAGGTTACGGAGCACGTCTTGCTCCTTGATCCCGGTGGCGTTGTCCTTGGCCGCGTACCATCTCTCGAACAAAGCGATGGTGCCTTGCATCGATCGGACGGAGTAGAATCCGGTGTTGAAATGGTTCTTCTCGGATGTCGGGTTTCCGTTGAACCAGTCTGTGCTGAATTGAATGTCGCCGGCTACCTTGTTGTTGTTTAGTATTGTCAAGGGATTCCTCAACCACATTACATCAGTGTCCTACAACGTACGTGCAGCTAGCAAATTATCACATCACACAATTTCACACGTCCACACGTACACTTGAATATTGGTGTTACTTCTAATTTGGCGTATATATGTATGTTATAAAATTCAGAGTGTTGCGTGCTTGGTTTGGCTTCAACGTACCTAAACATTACCAAATCCACGACTAATCAACTAATGGGGGTTTTTATTTGTCCAAGAATCATTAATTCAATCAACCGACACCCAACTTATTTCTATGGGTTTGACCCCTAAATTGTTGAAATTAAGCGTTACATATGGCGCAAATTTCATTTGTACCTTCAATCTTCTGCCGTACGTGTGCGTTCATCATATATTATTGGTGGTGGTACAAACTATTGTAAAAACCAAAAATTCAGTATCTAATTTGGGTAAATTAGTACCTAACAAGGAGTAAATTTTGTGCGATTTAATTACTCTAATTTATTGTTGAAAAATATAAAAATTTATGGCCATTAATCCATTCCACTAAACACCAGTCCTACAAGTGCATAATTACGTACACCGTCCATTTAAAAATAAAAGTCACAGTAAAAACACATTTTTATAAAATTATTAAAAAAATATCTTATACGGAGTATTATTTTTTCACCTTAAAATACGTATTGAAAAGTAAAATCACTTTTATTTTGGATTACCAACATTTTAATTAATTAGCATGGATATGAATGTATGTAAAAAAAAAAAAACTGAAAGAGTTGAATTGAACGCACCGTGAAGATAAAACTGTAACCCCGGCGAAGAACAGTGAGAAGAAAGAAGGTCCGTCGCCACATCATCTTGATGAACCCCTTCGACATGAACACATTCTCGCCGGCCAAATCGGAGCCGTCCGTTTGATCACCTGCCAACAAGTAGCAGTGGAGCCCCCTGAACACGCACCTCTCGTAGGCCGTCCGATCGGTGGCGACCATCAGCAGGTTGTCGATCAACGGCCGAGTGCCCTCCCCCAGCCAGAAGCTCTCCAGGAACAAATCCAGCATGTTCACCGGATCGCCGCCCTCCGATTCCGCGTACGCCTTGTTCACCACCGCGATTATCACCGTCCTGTTGTTCCCCGCCGACGCCGCCTCTAGCGCCGTTTCCAACTCGTCTCTCTCCACCTAATTAAGAATAAATTAGTCAAAATGAAGTCGAATTAGCTGGAATTAAAGATATGATCGATTTTTATTGATGAATTAGTTTCGATCGATCGGCTTACAAATTTGGGGGCGGAAATGGATGTGCATCCAGAGTCTCGATTATAGGAGGAGGAGAGGAAGAAAAGGAAGAGAACGATGAGGGAGACGACGGTGAGATTACCGACGGAGTAGAGGTTCTTTGCGGGGTTGATGAATTTGATTTCCATTGGAAGGTAGGTAGCAATGGAGGATGAAGGCGCGCGGATATCTGAACTTGGAAGGAGAGGGTGAGTTGATGAGTTCGATTTGTCAGGTATAGGTGCTTCATGCCTTCTGCACATATTTAAGGTTCATAAATAAGAGATTTATTTATTTTTAAGACAAAAAAAGGAGATTTATTTATTTTACATGATGATCTAAACTAACGCCCAAATAACGCCGCTGATTTTTTTTTTTTGGTTCAGAATCACCCATTAACCTATTGTTTAATCAGGTTTAAGATCTCAACTAATTTATATTAAAATATTTTCCTTTTTTTAAATATCACGATGATTAATTAAAAAACAAAATAAATTATTCATTGAATAACTTTTATTTTATTTTATTTATATAATTTTTATCTGAAAATAATTATTTATATTTTAATTAATTTTATTGAAATATATCTAGATATAAGATTTAATTATGTTGCAGTTGGTACTCCGCATTAATTGAATTATAACTCTATTAGAATAATTTTCATCACTATTATATTATGAAAATAAAACAATAAATTTCATAACCAAAAAAACTTTTTTAAAATTTTTTAATATAAGGGTATCCGTAACTCACTAATAGAAAAAAACTATTCAGTTGTTAAACCCTTTGAATTTTTTTAAATAATAATTTTGATAAAAAGTTATTGGTTAGCTTGTTTAATTTTTTTAAAAATTTTTGGAAAATATTTTTCTAAAGCACATTCTAATTCAATTTTTTTCATTAATTATTACTCTCTCCGTATCGCAAAACTTATAGTTTTAGTTTTATGCACACTTATTAATACTACCTATATTTCCTTTCATTTTATAGAATAAAGTACTTAAAAGCACTTATTATTACCTATAAAAAGAGCAATAATTACCTATAAAGATAATAACTATAGCTAAAACAACAAATTTTTTTATACAAGTTTACTACTCTAAACCTACAAGTTTTGCGAGACGGAGGGAATATATTTTAATATAATCACTTCCCTCCAAGAAATTATGCTAAAAAGCGACGCTATACAAAGCGTCGATCAGTACATTCCATTTTCAACACTTTTATGTGTCGGGAACATTCTCCACGTCAAGGGGCGTCGAGAATGGCTTAATAAGAAAAAGAGCCTAGATGCGCTTGTAGATCAATATTAGGGTTTCTTCTTCAACCCAGCCGCCACTTTCCTTCCACTCCCATCTCGCATATCTTATCTGTCAATGGCTCACCTCCTACCTCATCGGTGACCTCGACCTCCTCCTAGATGTCGTGTCCGCTGTTCCCGAGCAATGGACCTCAAACAACTCTACGAAATCGTCATTCGCCTGCTTCAAATCCCGACCTCCTCCTAGATGTCGTCACCCTAACAATCCCATCTCCGATCTCTGACTTCGAATCGCCATTCGCCTGCTTCAAATCGTTTGTCTTTGGCTTCGAGAGTAGATCTTCGGCTTCGATGATCTCCATCTTTGAAGAAATTTGCAGTTTGTTAGCAAGAGAAATCTCAAGTGATCGAAAGAGAGATCTGACAGTTGTACTCCTGTCGCTGGCTTTGAATCGTCCTTCTACATGTTTGAAATCATCACTCTTCGGCTTCGAGTGTAAACCCCCATCTCTCACCCTCTCCCTTCCCTGATTTTCCAGATCCGAACGGAGTTTTCTCCGAATGGAGTGCAGTCCACGATTTTTTACAGATCTGACATCGAAACCGATTTCACTTTCAATTTTTGTGCATTTATCTGATGGATTTCGAGTAGGAAGGTTGCAAATCCATGTCTGATCCCCAATATGGCAGCAAGTGAGTTTTGTTTTGTATTTTTTTTTCGATTTCGGAAAACCAGATTTGTCAATTTGTTATTCCAAGGGTTTGATGGAAGATTTTGGTGTGCTTATGTATTTTTTAGGAGGCTGGTGAAGAAGGGAAAAATAACAAAGGATCCGAACAGCCTCCAAGTTCGTTCTCTGGATACTTTCTACTGCGCGAGTCCATGTTTGATTATGTGATTTCACTACCAAAAAAACAGGAAATAGCTACGGATTCTTAGCGACGAATTACAGCCGCCGCTGTTTTGGTTGCTAATAGCAATGACATTGGCCACGACTGTACTTGACCGTGGCTAATTTCGTGACTGGTGGTCACCCAAGAATGCCACGTCATCAAGTTCGTTGCTAATAGCAACGAATGCAATGCATGTGGCTGATTTCGTGGCTGAGTAAGTGGGTGATAGTAGTGATTAGCCACGACATTTGCTACGAACGCTGATTCCGTGGCTGTATTCGATGCTGATTTGGCAACAACATCAATCTCGTGGCTAAATCCGTGACTATTCAGCTTCAGAAATCCGACGATGGTATGGAGACGAGGTGAGTGGGCTTGGATCGGTTATTGGGCGGGTCGGACATGGGGTGAGTGAGCTTGAATCGTAGCTGAATCCGTGGCCAACGAAAATAACAAATTGTTATGGGCTCGGCATGGATCAATAACCCATTAGAAATGATGGGCCCAATTACCTTATTAGCCCGTAGGAATAAATGTGGATATATCAACGACTTTATCCGTGGCCAAATCTGTTGCTATTACGGATGAGGTCGACTTTAATGCACATTATCCTTCACCTGTCTTCTAGTAGTTGGGTGCATTAATTGGGGCCGGCCCACATGTTTGTCTTCTAGCTTGGGTGAATTGAACATTGCCATTTGCAATTCAAAGAGAAGGACACACATCGCTTCTCTTCAACTTGAACCTGCATACTCGATCAGTACGAGGTAAGTTTATAATTTTTGTCTTAATTAACTTACATATTACACTATATTATTCTTTTTGAACTTAATTTCAGGAGAGTATATATATATATATATTGGTAGTTATATATATGTATGGGTAATTAATATATATATAATACATTATATATATATATATATATATTCAAATTAAACGTAGGAGATTATATATATGGGGTTTTGAGTTTAATATATATATATATATATATATATATATATGTAATGTAATATAAAATTTTGATGAAAATTGCATTTTTATGATATCAATTTACAATTTTATTGAATATTATATAGGTAGTTATTTGAAAGTGGGTTTTTGTAAATGTTTCTATATATATGTACGTACGGTTGCATTGGAAATTTAGGGAATGTTGAATTTGTGACATATGTGTACTTATAATGAATTGGAAATTTAGGAATGTTCAATTAATTTGTAATGTGTACATATGTACCGTACAGGTTGATTGAGAATTTGATAATATGGATGATGATTGTACATGGATGTATGACATGTACTTGTCGGATCGTGGAGGATTGAAGCCCGAATACTATGCAGGGGTTGATCAGTTTATAAATTTTTCTTGTAGTCAAGTGCATTACGTCGATGAAGGTAAGATAAAGTGTCCATGTCGGAAATGTGTGAATTGCAAATTCGAGAAAATAGATGATGTGAAGGCGCATTTATATAATCGTGGGTTTATGTTCGGTTATCATCATTGGACAGCACATGGTGAAACTATTGCACCTCCATACCATGAGCAAATGGTAGGGGGAAACCAATGGGCTATGTATGATCAGTTAACTGCAGAACAGAGGATGGTATTTGATGTTGCAGGGCCAAGCTTTGTTCCTCCGTCATGGTTTAGCCCATATATTAATGTCGACGATGTTCCGAATAATGGAGATGGTTTTGAATTCCAACCAGCTGAAGAAGAAGTTAATGAGGTCGATGAAATGAGGGAAGATCCGGTAGAAACCGAGGAGGCTAATCTGTTGTCCACACGGTTTGCAGATGTGTTGAGAGCAACTGATGAACCGGTGTTTTCTGGGTGTACGTCACATACACAATTGTCTTTTGTGAGCCGACTTATGAGCTTGAAGTGTGAACATAATGTTCCTCAAAGTCTGTTCAATGGTTTTGTGCAATTGTACGATGAAGTGCTACCTCAAGACCACAAGATTCCCACCAGTTACTATGAAACTGAGAAGATAGTTCGAAATTTGGGGCTACCGGTGGAAAGAATAGGAATGTTTCCCAACGGTTGTATGTTGTATTGGAAGAGTGATGTGAATGAAGAATCATGTAAGTGTTGTGGTCATGCAAGATATGTTGTTAGTGCTACAGGGAAGCGTCGGGAACAGAAGGTTTTATTCTACTTACCTTTAACTCCGAGGCTACAGAGACTATATGCTTCTGAGGTGACAGCCAGCCAGATGACTTGGCATGCAGAACACGTAACAGAGGAGGGAATGATGTGTCATCCTTCAGATGGAGCAGCATGGAAGAGGTTAGACACAAAGCATCCTGATTTTGCCTATGAGCCTCGTAATATTCGTTTGGGCTTATGCACGGACGATTTTGCTACATTTAACAGCTTTGGTCAGAATTATTCATGTTGGCCGGTGATTGTCACTCCTTACAATCTTCCACCGCATTTGTGCATGAGAACCGAGCACATGTTTTTGTCGTTGATAGTGCCAGGTCCTCGAAACCCAAAGAAGCTGATTGACATTTGCTTCCAACCTCTTATTGATGAGTTGATACAATTGTGGGATGTTGGTGTCGTCACATATGATGCCTCGAGGAGAGAGAACTTTGTTATGCGTGCAACTTTACTTTGGACCATCAGTGATTTCCCTGTATATGCTATGTTGTCTGGATGGAGCACTGCTGGTCAGTTGGCTTGTCCGATTTGTATGGAAGCAGGATCTGATGCTTTTCGGCTCCAACATGGACGGAAGGCTTGTTGGTTCGATTGTCATCGAAAATTCTTAGATCTTTCTCATCCATTCCGTAGAAATAAGAAGGACTTCTACAAAGGACATGTGGAAACAGCATTGCCACCACCATTGCTATCGGGGGAGCAGATTTGGGAGCGGGTCCGTGATTTTCCAACGGTCATGGAGGATCCTTCCTTCCAGTGTGATAAGTATGGGGTTTCCCATAAGTGAACGACTTTAGCCGTGAGGAATCTTCCAGGTGGAACAGAAAAGTTTCAATTCAGCTTGTTAATGGAACGTAAGTGGGATGGAAGTTTCTCTTCTTACCTTTGTTATGCGGTTTCTGAATTTCCAATTAAAAGTTCAATGTCTGTTGCTTATGATCAATGTTTGTTGAATGATCATTGTTAGGGTGCTTATGTATTTCGTGTGTTAGGGTGCTTCTGATAAGGGGTTATGTCTACTGATTAGGGGTTATAGTTGGTGTTGCTTGTCTATTTGTATTTATAAGAGTTGAAGTTTTAAGTGTTCATCTGTTGTTGTCTGTATTTGTTTATTGTCATGTGCTTCTTATTAGGGCTTCTGTGTTTCTATGTGAGTTTGGTTTTTATCTGTTGAACGATCAAGTAATCCCTGTTGCTTATGTGTTAGGGTGCTTATGTAGTTAACCTCTGTTGATTTGGTTTGGTTTTCATTTGTTGTTATTTCAACCTCTGTTATTATTTCATTTACTTTTGTTTGGTTTGGTTTTCATTTGTTGTTTTGGTTTGGTTTGGGTTGGTTTTCAAGTGCTAGGGTGCTTATGTTGTTATTTTGGTTTGGTTTTCATGTGTTAGTGTGTTATGTGTTCAATCAACTGATGCTAGTATAAATACTTGTATGATTGGATTCATATGATTAGCCATTTATTATATGTGTGTTGAGCAAGTGACCAATGCTAATACATCTCTTATTTTCTCTGTATGACTTGATGAAGATTCGATGTCTATGCCAAAGGTTATGGTTTTGTGAATATTACTTTGTGTTTTCACATTCGCATTTTGCACGCCCCACTTACTAGTATATATAGTGGTGGGGGAATTGTGAATATTACTTTGTGTGTTTTAACCATTCCGGAATGGCTCACCGGAAAGGACTTGTGGATAATAGTCATAGGTCCCCGGTTCGAACCCCGAAATGGCCGCTCTTTATTTACCAATTCAAGGTGAGAGGACAAAGCCTGAGATGAATGGAGTCTATTGTTCAAGTAGGCCAGTGTAACTAAAGGATAGTGAACAAGGCATACCATATGCTTGTGATAACATGACATAATTTCAGTGCTTTAGGTAAATGAGAAACATGTGTTTATGTGTATACTTTGATGCTGATTATCACATGCAGAGTGTTCTTATCAATCTGCCTCCTATGGAATCTGTGTTTTTGCAGAAACGATTCCGAAGAGGCTTTACATAAATTGAATGGAACTGTAATTGAATGGTATGTGTGTGTGTAATTGCTAAGGGCCTATTTATGAAACTTTCTGCATGTCGATATGCTGGGATATGCTATTCTATATATACACATACACACCATGTTCGAGCTGAAGGCCAGGATGCCAAAGAGGTGCAACCAACTTGCTATTACTGTGTGCATGTTATCCATTCTTCACTGTTTGCTTAGACTGACATATTTATTTTTGTGGTTTTGATTTTTAATCTACATAGATGAAAATGCACTTTATAATGACTTAAGTTGGATGTTGTGATGTGTAGGCGCTGAAAGCACTTTATAATTTCCATCGCCTGAGTTGTGGTCCGGTGACTTTCATCCCTTCACTATTCAGTCGATGAGTATATGTATGTTCGTCGGCGGAGACAACTCAGGCGACGGCAAAATATTCGTCGACTCATGAAGCTGTCAGAGGCCAAGGGCCATCCAAGCCCGCCCATTAAGACTCATGCGACGGGTTTGGTTTCATAGGTTCATCGCCGGAGTCTGTGCACATAAGTGATGAAATGCTATGAAAGAATTCAGGCGACGACCCTCTCTTTTGTGTGTCGCCACCTAGATCGTTTCAGGAGACGGACATAGAATGATTTTGTCTCCTGAGTGAAGTCCAAAGATGCGTTCTCAGTTGTATGTCCGTCGATGGAGTGTCCCGGAGACGAGAGTTTGATATAATTCCGTCGCTTGAAAGAGTTATAATTAATTATATATATATATATATATATATATATATATATATATATATATATATATATATATATATATATATATATATATATATATAAAAGATGATGTAATATTGTTTGTTCGTCGGCTAAATTCTTTTGATTTTTAAAAAATAAAATTTGGTAGGGCAGGTGCCCCCTGTTAGAATGTACCTAATAACACATTTTGTGCTCCGGCTTGTTCAAATGACATTTTCTCAACTACAACAACACACAATCACACAACAACAACATACTCAACAACAACACACAATCACAAGCAATTCAACACATAAATTTAAAACCTTGTAATCCATACCATAAAGCTTGTCCAACATACCAAAAGTATCTGAAGATTATCCAGACAACATAAGTTCCAACTCCACATTACACAAGTTCTAAAAGTTTGTCCCAGCACTACACAACTTCACAAAAAACCAAACCCAAGTCTTAGTTATATGAGGAGGGCATCCTTACCTATTTCGGATGGGGGGAGGGCTGATGATCTATTTGAAGGGCACCTGAATTGTTGGAGGGCTGATGAGAAGCTGCTGAAAGGCCACCTGACCACCTAAGAAGCCCATCATGACCTTCTCGATACTGGCCATACGCTCCTCCACCAGCTCATTCTTACTCTTGGCTTGGGTGGCTTTCTCAATCAAACTTGCAATTTCAGCCTTCACCTCCCCCGACTTCGTCCCTCTCTGCAGCCCTTATTGTCCATGGACCCCCTCGTTTCTTTGCAGGCCGCTTTCCAAGTGCACCCATTTCTTTAACAAAAAAGATTGAAAACGTAATAAGGGCTGAGTAGGATTGAATTATAACAAGTAAAATTTTGTTATGAACTTCTGAAAATTGTAAAGCAAAAATAAATTCAAGGGTAATACTATACCTCGAACTTTTGTTCCTCGTCTTTCCCCAAGGCATTCCAAGATGATCTGCGTTTGTTCTTCGATAGGGAGGGGTGGTATTTGGCTTGGGTTAACTGCTTCTACTTGCCCATCTCCACCAGTGAGGTATTCGTTAAGACGACCTTTCAATTTGGCCCACAAATTCATGTATGCACAAAAAATATATATAAGAAATGAGTAAAAGAAAAGGAATGATTTCTGTGTTGTATCTATAAGTTTAATGTAGACAAAGAAAGGAATGATTGTTTTCAGTATATAGAAAAAGAAACCTAAGTACTCTAAACTATTAAACCTATTACCTACTGATTGCTTTCATTTTAGTGTTGTTGGGTATACTTGATTGGTTTCATTATATAGAAAAAGAAACCTAAGTACTCTAAACTATTAAACCTATTACCTATTGATTACAATACAGAAATAAAAGTTACCAAATATAAATAAAACACACATTTACTTAGGTAAAATTATAGAAAAATAGAAACAAAAAAAATGCATTATTTATAAGTAAAACACACATTTACTAACACGCATTATTATAAGTATGCATTATTTATAAATTACAGAAAAACAGAAACAAAAAAAAAAAAACACAAAAAACAGAAAAACAAAAACCCGAAACAAAAAAAAAAGCATTATTATAAGTATGCATTATGTAAAGTATGCATTATTTTACCTAATGCATACTTATAGTATGCATTACCATAAGTATGCATTAGGTAAAATTACAGAAAAACAGAAAACAAAAAAAAAAGCATTATTTATAAATTAGGAAAACATGCATTGTTATTAGGTAAAATTACAGAAAAACTTATTTTACCAATCCATCCTGCGCAACCGGACACCTCTCGTAGGCTTCTATGGTTGTCTGAAGCCATGCCGCCGGATGCTTTTCCTTGACAATGAGCTCTTCTACTCGGAAGCTCAGGGGCTTGGACCCATTGTGATGATTCATGGGGTTCGGGTTCTTGGTCCTTTTTTGCTTGTTTCGCTCACACAAGGCATGTAAAAAGAACGTCATTCACAAGTGTTAAACAATAAGATCAACGACGAATCAAAAAACAAGTTAGTGAATAAGGGGGGAAATTACCATTCTCGCTTCGTTTGTGAAGTCACTGACCAAGAACCGCCACTGCTCAGGGCGCACGAAAAACTCAAGTGGTATGTCCTCGCCCCCCCCCCCCCCCCTCCCCCACTCCAGGAAGTGTTGATGACAATAATATTTCCAGGCCCCATATGCTTTTCCGCTCTTCTTCTCCACATATATGTCAACTGCAGGGTTAATCTCATAGTACATTTACACATCCTTATCAGAAAATCCATATCAAGAAATCTAGAGAAATGAAAGTTGAGAAATGAACTCAATACAGATGAACTGAATACAGAAAATCCATATTAGAAAATGTAGACCAATGAATCTACACAAATGTCTAGACAAATGAACTCATATCAAAAAATCTATATCAGAAAAACATGAACTCAAATGAAGAACAACAAGTGTTGCCATATCAGAAAATCGATATCAGAATAACAATCAACACATAATCTACTTTACTGATTCAAACCCCCAAAAGAAGTAAAAAGATCTCAAATTTCCAACATCATTCACAGAAAATAACAATCAACACATCATTCATACAGAATAACAATCAACATGGTGTCCACCAAAATAGCCATGTTGAAATGCACATTTGAGCTCCATATTCTATACACTTTGTATATTTCGGGATGTGAATATGTTGAATTTATGTAATATGTGCTTATTTGCAAGAAATAGAGGTCTACATAAGTTTTGGTTTAATATTACATAATTTGGAGCCATTCCGGGACAAAACCAAGAAGAAAAGACGGAAGCTAAGCATTTACTCGATATCGAGTACTTTTACTCGATATCGACCAAATAATTCTGAGCAGTGCTTGGTCGAGGAGGAGCTGAAGACGAAGCCAGCCCGACTCCAGAGCCTTACTCGATATCGACAAAACTTGAAGTCATACCCGGAGTCGAGTAAGACTACCTTATCGAGAAGCCGAAGACCTAGACACACCGAGCAGCATTTCCTCAATATCGAGTAAGTTACTCGATATCGACAAGACCAGAAGCCCATGACCAAGCCAGGTCGAGCACCAGTTGCTCGAGCAAGCCAGCCAGCCGAAGTCGACATCACATTTCCTCGATATCGAGTACTTTTACTCGATATCGAGTAAAATCTTCCTGGGCCGCGTTACGCGGTTTAGCTGTCCGAGTTGAGTTGGGCTTACTTGGGAGTGAAGGAGTCCGAGATCTATCAAGTATATCAAGATCTATCCATGGAGAGAGGATTTATCCACACATGAAGATATTTTAGCTTTTTAGATATATTTCCTTTTAAGATAAATGTTCCTTTTATTAAAGTTTTATCTTTAGATATAGATAGAGATTTATTTCCTTGATTAGCAAGGATTGGAAGCCTATAAATAAGGCCTTAGGGGCTGATTTCTATTCATTCAATTTAAGACACAATTAGTTACATAGAGGTATAGAGAGAGAGTGAGTGGTCAAGAGGAGTTTGTGAAGCAAGAGCGGAATTGCCTTCCTTTGGTTGTAAGCTCTGTTTGGTTTAATGCAAGTTAGTTCTTTTTCATCAATGTATGTGATTGCGATGAGGCGCGAGTAGTCCACCCACTTCTAGGGTTGTGGTGAGCCCGACGATAGCCCTGCGTGTTTGAGGTAAAGATTCGACTTTTATCTTGTTTTGAGCATCTACTACTTGTTATGTGTTTATTACCCATTCAATGGAGGTCCATGCTAACAACTTGGATTGTAAACATAAAATCGATAGATACAATTAGAGTTTCTTGAAAGAGTTGTCTAATTGTTGGAAAAAGGGAAAGTTTGATCCTTCGATGCAATTTACATGATTATCTGTTTTATTCTTGCTTTATACATGTTTGGTTACCGTTGTCCCAAACCCTAATCTTGGAAGTTCTCTTTCATTCATCAAGTTAAGATCCGAATATTGCTTGTTTTTACTTTCTGTTACTCCTCGATCTCGACCAAAGTTTGGTCGATATCAATTACTGACCTTCGATCCCAGATCGTCGTAGCTTCTGAACTGCAGGATCTCGACAAAGCTTTCCTCGACATCGACATGTTTACTCGATATCGAGTAGAACTGGTTGATATCGACAACAATCATGTGACTGCCGCTTTGTTCCACTTGCATGATCTTCTGTCGACTAACCCTAGTCGAGATCGAGCACTGTGGTCGACTTCTACCGTGAGATTCATCCGCTGCCTAGGATCCGCTAACAGACTTCCTCGTGGATCGATCCTGACTTCCCACTACTGCATCGGGAGGAAGTCTTGTAATCATTTGCAAGGGATGAAATCTGGTTTGCTTTGATTTATTTATATTTTAATTGCAAGTCTCGATTTTCTCCACCAATTACGCGATCCAATTACGCGATCACCAATTACGCGATCCAAGGGAAGACCGGACACGTCGCAACTATAAAGCTCAAGAGCGGGCACCAATTACGCGATCCAGAGGTTGGAAAGCACCAAGACAAAGCAGAGCAGCAACTCCACAATGAGCAGCAGCAACTCAATGTCGTCCAAACCTTGGTCGATATCGACAAGAAGCAACTCGACACAGAGGGGAAGCCAAACTCGGACTCATCTGCACAGCCCAGCAACTCGAGATCGACAACTGTTGTCGATATCGAGCAACCTCTGGTCGATGTCGAGAAGAAATTGGCCGATGTTGAGGACTCTTCAACACTGCCGACATCTGTTCTGGCTCCGAAGCAGAAAAAGACACTGCCTTTCCCTTCTAAAGCGCTAAAAGATCCCACTGCATGTAAGTTTAAATATTTTGTTAATATGCTTCGAGAACTGAATGTCTCTATTCCTTTTACAGAAGCTCTGCAAGAGATGCCTACTTATGTCAAATTCCTCAGGGAGATCCTAAGCAACAAGCGATCCATCTCAGAAATCGCTCGCGAATGCAAAGTGCTCCACTTCCCTGAAAAGAGACTTGACCCTGATAAGTTTTCTGTCACTATGGGATTTGGACAATATAAATATGAGTCCTTGTGTGATTTAGGAGCAAGCGTAAGCATCATGCCCTTATCAATCTAGCGGAAGGTGAAGATAGGGTCTATAGAGCCTTTGGATGCCAAGCTATACATGGCAAACAATACAGTGGTCATCCCTACATGTATGGTTGAAAATGTCCCTGTCCAGGTTGGTAAGTTCTTTATTCCCGCTGATTTCCTTATTATAGATTGTGCTGAAGATCCTACTTGCCCTATTATTCTTGGTAGACCATTTCTAGCTACTACAGATGCCATGATTAGTGTCAAACAGCGATTGCTCACCTTCACAATAGGGTATGAGGTCTTAGATTTCTCTTTTGGCTCTGAAAAAGAGGAAATTTCATGGCTGGAGGTGAAAAGTATCAGCAACCACGGGATCAAGCAAACAACGGAGGAAGGCACCAGAACTCTACTCGATATCGACAAGCCCTCTTCGATGTCGACCAAACTTTTACTCGATGTCGACCAGTCTTCCTCGACACCGACTTCCCCTATTGAGCACCAGACTTGCCAAGAGCCTAAGTATGGGGTTCCTGTACTCGATATCGACCAGTCTTGCTCGATGTCGACTAACCCTAAGCCCGAAGATTTCTGTTTTGAGTCCGAAAAGGTAAGTTCAGGTATGAATTCTACTCCTCGGTCCATTAAGAAATTTATAAATAATTTAAGGGGAGGTAAGGCCCCGTGGCAAGAAAATCTGCGAAAACGGAGAGCTGGAAAGAAAAAGAAGGGGGAAAAAGGAGACTCTGCAAGCAACCACTTATCAGCCGAGCTCGCATACTACAATCAGGACCTAGATGATTCAGGAGAAGGGCAAAGCACAAGCGAGCCCCACATTGATGGTCCTTGAGCACAAACGGAGAAGTCGGCCTAGCGACTCTAAAATCTAGAGCATGTATATAAAACTTTTTGAATTTTGGGACGTTGGAACTTTTGATTTTGGTTTTGGTTTTGGTTCTTTAGTTTAGAATACTTCATGTGGAAAGTCTTGTCTTTGTGTGAAAATCTAACACTTTTAGGTCGGCAAGCATAAAAGGACCGCGAAAGGTGGAATAAGAAGTCCCTGAAAGATAGTCGAAATCGACTAGGCCAGTCGAGAACGACCAAGAGAAGCTGCCCAGTTTTACTCGATATTGAGTAGGCCAACTCGATATCGACCAAGTCAAGAGGCTCCTCGACATCAGCATTCAGCTCGACGCTGACAGCTTACTCGATATCGAGTACAGTACTCGATGTTGACCAATCCAGTTTACTCGACATGCCTTGTATTGCCTTCCTCGACACATTATTCGGTCAGTTCCTTTCTTTACTCTTGTTTTTATTTGATTTTATACAGTGGGGACACTGTATATTTTAATTATGGGGTGGGGGAAGAGCTCATTATTATTATTATATGTTTTATTCTTGTTTTTGGTTTTACATGTTTTACATGGTGAAATTTTGAGTAAAATTTTAAATTTTTATGCATAAGGCTAAACTCAAAGTTCCATAAGACATCTTCCATTGCTTGTAAATTGTTCAAAGAAATAGTGTCATGGAAGCTTTAATTGAACTCGACGATGCAAATTTGGATTCATTAGAGATATAGCATGAAATTGCCTAGTAAAGGGAAGTCACAATGAAATGCATATTTTCTTGAAAACCATGAAAGGAGGTAAAATTTGATGTTGCTTTTGACATGTTGCATGATAAGAGCATGGAGGACTTTATATTTCCATATATGCTCATATTGTTATATCCTAGCCTTACCTATGCTTATGCATCACAAAAGCCATATTATGCCTTATTTCATATTTTGCTCCACATGATCCAAATATTGCCATTCTTTAGCTTTCTTATCCGGGGATTATGTTGAGAATGATATCACATTATGGAGATTGTTATATGGTTGTTGTGTTGTTATTACATATCATTATTGGAGTTTGGTAGGAAATGGTTTTGAAATATATGGAAAATTAAATGAGTGAAAGAAAATCCGATCACCTTAAGAGATAAAGGTAGATCGACCTACTTGTTGAGATAATAGTTCAGTGAGATGGGACACACAGGTGAGGAGTCCAAAGCACTAAGTATCCGGGGCTATTCATGACACCCATGTTTGCGACTCGCGAGAAGGCAGTGCTGAGGTTAGAGAGGTAAAAACATTATTATTGACAAAAGAATTATGAAAGGTGATGAATCTTATGAAAAAGGGATGTGGTATGAAAGTTTGGAAATAATCCATTTCCCCGGATCATTAGCACCATATTGCCAAAAAACCTGCCCACCTTTAGCCTTTTACCAATCTACTCCTTATTGAGCTTAATTAAGGTCCTCTTGATTATTAATGCTTTGTCACATAAATTGTTTTTGCATATCAAATAGCCATGTTGAAATGCACATTTTAGCTCCATATTCTATACACTTTGCATATTTCGGGATGTGAATATGTTGAATTTATGTAATATGTGCTTATTTGCAAGAAATAGAGGTCTACATAAGTTTTGGTTTAATATTGCATAATTTGGAGCCATTCCGAGTTAAAACCAAGAAGCAAAGACGGAAGCTAAGCATTTACTCGATATCGACCAAATAAGTCCGAGCAGTGCCTGGTCGAGGAGGAGCTGATCGAGGAACTGAAGACGAAGCCGGCCCGACTCCAGAGCCTTACTCGATATCGAGTACTTTTACTCGATATCGACAAAACTTGAAGTCATACCCGGAGTCGAGTAAGACCACCTGATCGAGAAGCCGAAGACCTAGACATACCGAGCAACATTTCCTCGATATCGAGTAAGTTACTCAATATCGACAAGACCAGAAGCCCATGTCCGAGCCAGGTCGAGCACCAGATGCTCGAGCAAGCCAGCCAGCCGAAGTCGACATCACATTTCTTCGATATCGAGTACTTTTACTCGATATTGAGTAAAATCTTCCTGGTCCGCGTTACGCGGTTTAGCTGTCCGAGTCGAGTTCGGCTTACTTGGGAGCGAAGGAGTTCGAGATCTATCAAGTATATCAAGATCTATCCATGGAGAGATGATTTATAGCTTTTTGGATATATTTCCTTTTAAGATAAATGTTCCATTTATTAAAGTTTTATCTTTAGATATAGATATAGATTTATTTCTTTGATTAGCAAGGATTGGAAGCCTATAAATAAGGCCTTAGGGGCTGATTTCTATTCATTCAATTTAAGACACAATTAGTTACATAGAGGTAGAGAGAGAGTGAGTGGCCAAGAGGAGTTTGTGAAGCGAGAGTGGAATTGGCTTCCTTTGGTTGTAAGCTCTGTTTGGTTTAATGCAAGTTAGTTCTTTTTCATCAATGTTTGTGATTGCGATGAGGCGCGAGTAGTCCACCCACTTCTATGGTTGGGGTGAGCCCGACGATAGCCTGTGTGTTTGAGGTAAAGATCCGACTTTTATCTTGTTTTGGGCATCTACTACTTGTTATGTGTTTATTACCCATTCAATGAAGGTCCATGCTAACAACTTGGATTGTAAACATAAAATCGGTAGATACAATTAGGGTTTCTTGAAAGAGTTGTCTAATTGTTGGAAAAAGCGAAAGTTTGATCCTTTGATGCAATTTACATGATTATCTGTTTTATTCTTGCCTTGTACATGTTTGGTTACCGTTGTCGCAAACCCTAATCTTGGAAGTTCTCTTTCATTCATCAAGTTAAGATCCGAATATTGCTTGTTTTTACTTTCTGTTACTCCTCGATCTCGACCAAAGTTTGGTCGATATCAATTACTGACATTCGATCCCAGATCGCCGTAGCTTCTGAACTGCAGGATCTCGACAAAGCTTTCCTCAACATTGACAAGTTTACTCGATATCGAGTAGAACCGGTCGATATCGACTACAATCCTGTGACTGCCGCTTTGTTCGACTTGCCTGATCTTCTGTCGACTAACCCTAGTCGAGATCAAGCATAGTGGTCGACTTCTGCCATGAGATTCATCCGCTGCCTAGGATCCGCTGACACGCTTCCTCGTGGATCGATCCTGACTTCCCACTACTGCATCGGGAGGAAATCTTGTAATCATTTGCAAGGGGCGGAATATGGTTTGCTTTGATTTATTTATATTTTAATTGCATGTCTCGATTTCCTCCACCAACACAACACATAATTTCCAACCCTCAAAAGAAGTGAAAAGATGAGGAGATTAAAAGGAATATAAGTAATATAAGTACTTAGGTAAAAGATAATTTGAAAATAGCTTAGGAATATAAGTACTTAAGAATATAAGTAATATAAGTAATATAAGTAATATAATTAAAAGGAATATAAGTAATATAAGTAATATAAGTACAGAATAACAATCAACACATCATTCATACAAAATAAATATCAACACACTTGCATTTACTCCCTTTAACTGTCACTCATCCACTCCTTCGAAATTAGCTTTCTCCAATTTTCAAAATCAACACATAATTTGAAATTGTTTACGACTAATCGGCAAACAAAAAAAAGTATCATACAATATAAGTAATATAAGTACTTAGGTAAAAGATAATAAAAAAATTAAACCACCTCCAAGTAATCCCTTACGGAAGACTGTTGTTCCTTTGTTAGTTTGGTCCATGTTGATACAAGCATCGACACTTTGTCCCTGATAGCACACCCAATGTCTCGGACAAAGGTGTCATGCAGTTGCTTGAGGCCAGGCCCCTTGTGGAAGCAGAACCACTCGATCTTCAGCTTCTTCCCCGCTGCCGCCTTTAGGAGTGCTGTTTTGTGACTCTTGATGGTACGATATTTACCTAAAATTCATAAGAACATATCAAATGCAGTCTTTTTAATCGATTTAACCCTAAGTATTTCAATCGATTTAACCCTAAGGATTGGGGGAGGAGTCTGAGTCTATTAACATCATACACATTCAGGCGATGGAAATTTATATAAAAAAATTCTCGCTTGCAAATTTGGCGAAAATTCAAATTTCGGTGAAAATAAAGGGGGGAAATGAAATTTTATTCGAGCCAAAATGTTACAAAAATTCACTTTTTCATTGGGGAGACGTACTAGTAATAAGTTCGTCTGCTGAATAATCTCAGGCGACGAAAAATTAATTTGTCCGTCGCCTGAAAATTTGGCGGAAATTCAAATTTTAATGAAAATAAAGGTGGAAAATGAAATTTGATTCGAGCCAAAAGGTGAAAGAAATTCACCTTTTCATTTGGGAGACGTACTAGTAATAAGTTCGTCTGCTGAATAATCTCAGGCGACATGCATTTAATTTGTCCGTCGCCTGAAAATATGCAAATTTTTTTAAAAAGAGCACTTTGCATGTGCTATTGCCCTGTTTACTTTAACTTAATGACAAATTGCATCAAAAAAATACTCTCACAAGCCATGATACCAACCATGTCATACACATACGAAAATAACCACCATGTCTCACAAAAAAAAAATGATTAGAATCTACGATTTATGGAGTCCGCAGACATTATCAACCTTCGTCATCGTCACTCACTTCGTCATGTTCATCTTCTTCATCGTCTTCGTCCTCTTGTTCATTTTCATCTTCATCTTCATCTTCATCTTCATCATCATCGTCTTCTTCTTTTTCTTCCTCCATTTCAAGATCAATGACGAGGTTGAAATTTTCGAAATAGATCACCGAGTCAATCTCCTAATAAGCTTCTTCCACCTCATTGGTAAGATCATCTCTGCGAGTTGCTAGAGTTTGAGGATCATACACGCTTCTATGGGATATCACATTAACGTACTACTTTCCAAGCATCACCCGCCTTTGGATCATCCACGTAAAACACTTGCCTCGCCGAGCGTGCAAGACAAAATGGGGAATCCTCATACCAACTGCTGTTCGTGTCCACAAAGAGCAAATCCATATCTACCTTGGTGCTTCTACTATTTTCAGGGTCGGTGTCAAATCACTTGCATTTAAACAACACAACTGGCATACAAGTAGCGTATATCAGCTCTACCACTTGTTCAAGTACCCCATAGTACTTAGCATCTAAAGTTTCCACCATCACCCCTGAATTTTGTGTTATCAAATCTTTGTTTTTGTCCCATGCCACAAACTTCACCCCAGTGAAAGAACAGTCCCAATACAGTTTGCATTGTAGTTGCCCCTTTGCCATGTTCAGAACCTCCGGTTTCAGGAAGGTGTCTCCATCTCAGTGCAACTTAGAAACCTATACAACATAACATGTTCGAGTTCAGTTTTGGGAAAAAACATGCAATTTGTTCAATGAAACATCACGGCCGTGCTTACCCATGGGTAGAAATAACTGAGAAAATCTCATCTACAACCCCTTTCTTCATTCTCCGGGTAAGCCTCACTATACAGATTCTCATACGATGTCAAGTAGAACTCAACTTCCTTGCAGTTGGTTAAAACATGCCAGTGAGCCTCTGCAATCATAGGTTCTCCTAACCTTTCTCTCATGATTTCACCGTGAGGACACACGAGGCTTAAAACGATAGAAATATCATAGCTCAACTCCTCCATAGCATTCGTCCCTTCACTGCTCCCATCTCGACCCCCGAGATACAAGTTGCAGTATGTTGTTGCCTCGCTTAAAACGTAACGCTCTGAAATACTTCCCTCCTGGTAACAATAGTTCTTCACTTGAGCCTTATATTTGCCAAGTTGCCTACAAAACAAAGGAAGAAGTTTTGGAGGGATATAATGGACGTGAAACTGTGAGATGAATTTAATCTATAAGTAGCATACCTTTCTATTGGGTACATCCAGGTGTAATGCACTGGTCCAGTTTCTGACACTTGTTGCAGTAAATGAACTAGAAGGTGTACCATGATTGTGAAAAAGTGCGGGGGATAAATCATCTCTAGTCTGCAAAGAATCTGAACTATCTCATCCTCCATCTGGCGAACATCCTCCTTCCTCACCTCTCTGGCACACAATTTCTGAAACCATTCCACTAGTGCAACCATAGTCTTGGCAACACCCAATGGCAGGTATGCACGGACAACAATGGGAAGAAGACACTGAAACATAACATGAATGTCATGGGTCTTTAGGCCGTGGAACTTTCTTTCTGCAATTTTGACCTTGTTGTGCAAAGATCCAGCGTACCCATGGGGGTACTTCACTGCACCGAACCAGGAATGGCGTATGAGAGAGTGTTCCACACCCCTCTCTGCTGTGCCTGGCTTCTCTACACCCCTCTCTGCTGCAATACAGCTCGAGCTTTGGGACCATCCTTTTTCTTCCCTTCTATGTTAAGAGTAGTTGATGATGTTGTCGAAGACGTTCTTCTCGATGTGCATAACATCGAGTGCATGTCTGACTCTAATGTGACGCCAATACGGAAATCTCCATAATTTGGACTTGTTGGTCCAACACATTCTGTTAGTCACACTGTATGGGGCCTTGAAAGCAGGGTGCGAGCTGAGGACGGGGAAGTTGATCATGTTGAAACAGATGGAAACATGATGAGAAAGACGTGGGAGAAATGTATGAAAAGGGAAAAGAGAGTGAAAAGAGAGGTAGTTCTCATACCTATCGATATGTGCAAGAATTTGCTCCCCGCTCCAAGCATAAGAACGTGTTCTGTGTTCTTCGCTTCCATTGAACGACATACAATCGGTTCGCCACGGGTGGTTTGGTGGAAGCCATCTACGGTGCCCATCGTAAACCATTCTCCCCTGTTCATGCGTTGCAGAAGTACCATCTAAGCAAATATGGCAGGCTTTATACCCCTTCGTCGCAGCTCCAGCCAACATCTCCAAGCCAGGAAAGTCGCTTATAGTCCACAATACTGCTGCTTTCATCGTGAAAGTGGACCTTGAGTATCGATCAACAGTATATACTCCAGTGCCCCATAAGTGCCAAAGCTTATCGATCAACGGCTGCATGAACACACTAAGACACTTTCCTGGAGACTTCGGTCCCGGAATCAACAACGCTAACATGTTGAATTCCTTCTTCATGCACATTGACGGAGGCAAGTTGTATGGCATGACTATGACACACCATGTGCTATGGAGGGTTGACTGATTCCCAAATGGATTGAATCCATCGGTTGCAAGTGCAAGTCTCACATTCCTCATGTCTTCCGAGAAATGCGCGTAGGTTTTGTTGAATTCTTTCCATGCCTCACCATCTGATGGGTGTTTCTACCATTTTGCATCTCTCACCCGCTCACCATGCCATCGCATAGCCTTTGCAATGTTTGGCTCCATGAACAATCTCTTCAATCTAGGGGTTAAGGAAAAGTACCGGAGAACCTTCCTGGGAACCTTGCCTTTCCTACCCTCCCTAGTATACCACCTAAGTGTGTTGCACTTGGGGCACGCTTTGAGATCTGTGTATTGTTTGCAAAATAGCACATAGTTATACTCACAAGCATCGATCAGCTCATACCCAAATGCAAGGTCCCTAATCACACTCTTCATCGTCGCTCCATCAGTTGGATGTTTGTCCTTTCGGCAACATGCGAGCAATGTGTGCGCGCACATGGTGTTAGGGGTGGGCATTACTGGGTATCCGACACGAATCGAATAACCATGTCAGATACCCGAAACCGTTTAACACTAAAAGGCCGAACCGTGCACGAACCGTTATGGACCGGGTATCCGACCCGATAAAGCTAACTGGATTCGTGTCGGATACCGTTTTATCTGACATGAACTATTAGCTTTTTTTCCCCTCTTCTGGGTTGTGTCACTCAGGGCCAGCCATGGGGGAGGGCAAGGCGGGCGACTGCCCTGGGCCTCCGATTTTACGGGGCCTCATTTTTTACTAATTTTAGTATATATAATAAAACATTTTTAAAATTAACACAAGTGTCTGTTGACGTGGTGGTTGTTGAATTGCTACGGGACATGCATGTTTTCTTATAGTCACGGGTTCGAATCCCAGATTTAGCACAACTCTTAACATTCTAACCTTTTTTTCTATTGGTTAGGTCGCCCCACCTATTTCTCTGTGGCCTCAATAAATTTCATAAAGTCATGGAGTACCAAATTATTAATTCAAATGTAAATACAACTAAATTATTTTATAAATTGTTTCAAGGAGTTTTACTATATAAATTATTTTTAATATTGTATAACTATAAATTTTATAGAGCAAAAGATTGATAAATATAGCTTGCGTACGTAATCTGTACTATGGATTAAAACAATTTGTATACATTTTTTAATATAAATTTTATCGGTGATTTTCTTTAAAATTTTTATTTTAAAGAGTTTTTTTTTATAATTTTCCTTAAATATAAACCAAAATAATCTAAATTATTTTACCATACTCATCTTAAGATATAAAAAAAATTAAAAATTACATATAAAATTTATAATTTATAAATTATGACCCGGGCCTCCAAAATTGATTGGACGGCCCTGGTGTCACTGTGATAGTTACAGGTAGAAATCGATCATTCAATTACAAGCATTCAATCGATTCCAGTATTCAACTCTTCCTCAAACAAAAAATCGACCATTCAAGTACAAACTGAGAATAGTTACAGGTAGAAATATCCATTACAAACATCATCAAATAGAATTTGTAAATTAACCAATTCATGTTTAATAAACCCTAAATAGAGAGAACGTAAGGGGGAGAAACGACCAAAGAGATGGAGATCGCAACAACGCACAACCCCTCGTCGAAGTGACTATTGTGACCTTCTTACCTAGAGACGGAGAACAAGACTGAAATCTCACCGGAGAAGATGATACCCAGAGATGGAAAACACGAGATCCGATGGTGAAGAAGACCGAGATCTCGCCGGAGAAGATGATATCCAGAGATGGAGAATACGAGATCTGAATCTGGTGGAGAAGGGTTTGTGCGTGATTGTTGACTGCCGTCAAGAATGAGAGAGAGGATCTGAAATTGAGTGATTTTTAGAGAGAATGAGTGCTATCTATCGGCGAGACATTGAGAATGAGGGGGGATCGTAAATTGTAATGGATTTTATGGTTTTAAGTTTGTAACGGGCCTTTTGAATCTGGCCTTTAGGGTTTTCCTTTTAAAAATAAAAATATATATAAAAAAGGTTAAAAGGGATGGAATGAAACCACTCAGCTGGATTCGAACACAGGATCCGTAGGTTCAGGCGTTGGGCATCTACCAACTGAGCTAGGAAGTTTCAGTTGGATCCAGCTCCCTCACGCTCACGGGGAGTATAAAAAAGGAATATTTATGTTTATGCAGAATCTTAGAGATAATGCGAATGGAATGACTCATTTCCTATATCTAAGTTTGAGATGCCGCAACAATGAATGAGTCACTATAAATGAATGACTCATTTCCTATTATCAATCCATTCATATGAATTCATCACATAAACAATCCATTCTCATCACCTATCTCATTCTACACCACATGCTCAAATAAAATTGCACATAAACAATCCATTCACATACACAATCCATTCATACCCCAAACTTAATTCAAAATCAATTTTCAATCATAACAGTCTAAATTCCATTGTCATCATAAACTCAAATACAAATTCCATTCTCATCATCTATCTCATTGTACATCACTTTCTTAAAAAATAAATTGCACATAAACAATCCATTCACATAAACAATCAATTCATAACACAAACTCAATTTAAACATCATTTGACAAACTCAATTTAACCTCCATTTAACTTCAATTTCAACTCCATATATACATACACAGCTCTTTGCCCTCAAACTCCATTGAAACAACTTTTTTACCATCCAAACTCCATTAAAAAAGACAAGCTCATCATCAATCCACACAAACAATATACTCCGTATATGCATATATTCAACCAAAAAAAAAATTATACATACCTTCAATGGATGTGTGAAAATTGTAAATTGGAGAAAGGATGATGAGAAGAATGACATTATTGCACAATACATCCGATTTTAAATGGTTGTTACGGAAAACACATTCAGGCGATGGACATTAATATATATCTCCGTCTCCTGAGTGAATAGTAATAAATAGAGGGTCAACTACAACACTTTTCAGGCGACGGAAATAATTATATGTCCGTCTCCTGAATGAACAATATTTAATATTCGTCACCAACCGGACTTTTATTACTCGACTTTTGAAAAATTCCAACGTTCAGACGACGGACTACTGTAATCTCTGTCGCTACAAAGGCCCATTTTGACAGTTATGATTTGGATACCTGTTCGGGCGACCGAGCATGAGCAATGTTCGTCGCCTGGATATCTTCCGTCGCTTGAGTGACCTTCAGCCGATGAACATTTAATTTTTTTGATTTGCAGAACATGGGTTGGAGGCGATTTAGACCTCCTAACGTTCAGACGACGACGAGCCATAGTAAGTTCGTCTCCCGAATCCGATTCAGGCGACGAACATTTTTAATTCCGTCGAGCGAGATACAATCTGTAGTGTGAACGTACGTGGTTAATATACAAATAAAATGTATATAACCCAAGCCCTGACCGATGACTCCCACCCTGATTAAATTAATCAACGTAGCATTAATATTTTCACAATATATGCATTAAACAAATACGGAGTAATTATAAGCCGGTTGAGACGGACTTGTCTTTAGACTTTAACAATCATATTACTTGCTTACACGTACATCAAGAATATATACAGAAATTAATAAATCAATAAACATAAATCACTCCCAATTAGAATAAGACATGTTTAATTTTTAATATATAGTTTAGTTGACCTAACATATACTCCGTATGTTGTTACTTTGTCAATTTCTTGGATGCTCAATTCAAATAAGCATAATTAATTATTACATACTATACTAAGGAGTGTATATATTATGATTGATTAATTAATTGGTAAATGCTCATCAACATTTATGGCATGTAGTACATAAAAGTTCAAAATTGTGTACCATAAAAGTTCAAATGAAGGCAAAATTTCAGTCTAAAATGTTAAACATAATTAAGTACTCCATCTGTCCGAAAATATATGTCTTTTGATTTTTCTAGACATTTTTTAAGAGTTAAAAAATATATAAAATATTAATTTTTTTATTAAATAAAAAAATTAAAATTTTAATATTTGGGTAATTTCAATCGGTGTCCTATGTTTATTTTTTTCTGGATGATATCCCTGTATTTTTTTTAAAAGTCCATCCCGTTTCCATAATTCATTTCTCTTCTTTGATTGAACAACGTTTCATATATGACTAGGTCTTTAGTACTCCATCTATAAGGATACTTTCGACTAAGAAAATATCACCCAAATTATTACCTGATAAAAAAAAACCTCTTATATCTGACTCAGAGTAGCACCGAGTTTAAAGATGACAAGTGGCGACCTGCGACGAGGACGGTTGGAGATGACCGGAGAAGTAGGTTGACGTGGGTGCCTCGAAGAAGAATAGCACTAAGAGCATCTTCTCCCTCCTCAACCACAAATTTATGGTACACAATGTGATTTTATTTACAAAATTAGGCCTAGATTAGGTTGATTTAAGGGTGAAATTTATTGTAAATTTTGATATAAAGTTCAATTAAATTTAATTAGGATAATTTTTTTACCAACAACATGGAATCATCCTAGATTTTTTTGTAGTTTTAGGGCAAATTTTATGAAGGTTTATTTGGATCATTTGGTATTGATATCTAGATATCAGATACCGGATATCGACCCCGATATCTGATATCTAGTGTTTAGCATGACTAGATATCGACATCACTTAAACTGATATCGATATCTGGTGTTTGGTATTCATAAGATATCACTTGATATCAAGTGATATCTGATATATGTGTTTCGTAATAGTCAGATATCGATATCAGTTGATATCTAGATATCAAATTTGGCCTATTTTGATATACTAATTTTTAGGGAAGTATCACTTGATATCGATATCACCCGATATCGATATCTTGATACCGATATCACCCGATATCGATATCTTGATACCGATATCACCCGATATCGATATCTTGATATCAAAATATCAAAGATATTGCCCGATATTGATATCTTGATATCTAGATATCGATACCAAACGAGCCTTTATTGTTTAATAGGCACCCCGACACCCCCTCGACAACCCTGAACACAATCCCTCCATCACTGCTAATTCAGATCAGTGGGATGAAATTGTGGGATCAATTAAAATCACGATCCTAATCTCCTCACCAACTACCTCTGGATCAATTATGGGAGATTTTGGTACAATGACAGCAAGATCATCATAGTGCGGATGAGAACCGAAAGAAGGTTGATGTAGTAGTCGAGATGGCAGAGGGTGTGTAGTACCTAAAGCATTGGAGTGATCTAGTAGCCGGGAAAGGGCCTAGAAGTGCCTAATACTACACCACCCTGACATATCCTTAACCATGTCTTAAAATTCAAGCAAAATTATAAAGGAGGTTAGTTGAGCATGGCTTGCCTCGGAAAACAAAAGATGAAACTAAATTGTCTTTTGAATTGTGTATTTCTTTTATTATTGATGGATGATAAAACTCTAGATCGAATAGGTATTTATAGGCCTCAAATCAACTGCAAAACCCTAGAAGTGTCGTGCTTAATGACCAAGCAAAGATCTTCAAAGGATAAAAACAAATCTTCACCGGATAAGCAATGGAAAATCAGAGTTTATTTGCATCGGCATGCATCGCTCAAGCATCGGAGGACGTCCTTCTACGGGCATCACCTCTTCTCCTTAGTGTTTTCTTCCTTGCTTCTCTTGTCTTCCTTTTTAGCTTCTTCTAGGATCTTATTCTCTTTATCTTCAAGCCATCCTAAGTATTTCCAGCAGCTCCATGGCTCCAACATCTCCCTCTTGCACCATCTCTCGAGTCCAGATTCATGAATCTGCATAATTGACATATAAAAGCATAGATTCCGAACAACGAGTATAGAATGATAAAGATGTGACTTAGCGATGAAACATATCAAATGCAACCTAAAACTACCTAAAATGCCTATACAAAATATGCATTATCCTCTCTCTCTCTCTCTCTCTCTCTCTCTCTCTCTCCCTCTCCCGGGACTAAGCGTCAGATCTTCGGTTTCAATTCCAGTTTGAGTTTAACCAAATTTGTTGCAAGGTATATACGACTATATTTCTCCTAATTTTTTAATTTAAATATCTCTCATTTTAACCTCTATAAAAGAGGAACGAAGGTTGATAGATTTCTCACCATCTCTCTCTCTCTCTCTCTCTCTCTCTCTTGTATGTGTTACTAGTGAGGAACTATGGAGCATCCAACTGCAAGGAGCTGCAATGGCTACAAGTTTGAACAAGGGAAAGAAAAAGTTTGAGTCTAGTCCTAGACGCGAGGTGCCAGGTATAATGAAAAACTCTCATTTAGTGCATGATTCCAATGGGCCACCAGACCCATTGAACAACCAATAAAACCTGAAAGAAAAACAAGAACAAGCTTCATTTTGATTTCGAAAGCTATCATTTGAAACTTGTTGTGGTCAAGAACAATGCACAAGCTAGTTCTTAAACATACAACCTTGTTTGCTACTATTATTGGAGATCTTTTGGAGCTTAAGGAGATTAGGATAAAAAATTGAAATGTTTGGAATTTTCTTAAGGGGAACTTCCAAATGATTCCCAAAACACATAAGTGGTTGGAGTTGAAGTTTGTTTTGCCCAAGGATAAGGAATGTGTGTGGGTTGGACGCCATTTCCCTATATTGGGACAACTCCTCCTCCTTCAGCAATGAAAGTAGGGTTTCGACCCAGACACTGAATCTCCCTCCATACTTGATATGTGGATTCGAATCCTAGGATTGCCTTCAGAATTCATGGAAGGAAATTCTAACATCTATTATGGAAGCAAATAAGTTGAGAATTGTCCTTAAGCTGGATGCATTTACCATGAAGGGAAATCGAGTTAAGTATCCATGAATTTGTGTGAATGTGGATGTAAAAATGACTAGAGAGGAAACCGGTCGTTGAATCTTGCCAAAGAAATCCCTAATCTCAAATACTAAGTTAAGGTATTATCCCATAGATAGTGTGTGATTAGTGGTTTTCTTGGTAACAACTTAGACAGAAAAGTAGAAAACAAAGCAGAATGACAGATGAAATCAAGTAATAACAAAGAAATTGAAATATTGAAAAGAGATATGAATATGTAAATGGTTTCACCCGCTCATCACAACATGGTTGGTTTTTCAATCCTTGGACTTCTTCTCATCTATTATTCAATTAGTTATTGGTTTATGTACGCATGATAGGTGATCACACTTCTTACTCTAGCACGGGGATCGATCAATATTAATTCCCAATATCCTAGCAACTAAACAATACTATTCCCTTATTAACAACTTTATTATGTAGATGTCAACCTAGCCATTGCCTCTAAAGTTAATACTCCTTATATGTCGATCTCCATACACTATCTAGATTTCCAAACCGTTCCTACAAGATGTATTTGCTAATATGAATTTGACCCATTAAGTGAATGTAGTCTAAATGTAGCTTGATACGATCATATCTAGTTCATGACTCTAAATATAATAACAACACAAAGAAATAAAGCATAAAGGAGATGGAAATAATATAAGTGGATAAAACCTGGAATTAGCCCTCACGATAAGCCAAACTCATCTCTTGAATTGCGAGAAAAACAAAGGAATTAGCCTACCATGGCTATCCCTAAACTAAACATAAAAAGAAAAGAGTTACTTAGAGGGAGGCGGAACCCTCTCAAAGAGGTAATCGATGAATGATTTGTGAATGGAATGATTGAAAAACCCTAGGTTAGAAGTCCTTATATAGTGCTCTTGGGCTGCATAAAACCTTAGATATGCCGTGCTTAATGGGTAAGAAAAGATCTCCTATGGATAGAAACAGATCTCTATCGGACAAGGATTTGAAAAATCTGCATTTATCCTTCATCGGCGGGCGTTGCTCTTGCATCATTGAGCGCTGACTCTGCATCCGTGGGCACTATTTTATGAGTTCATGGTGACATAATGCAAATGTACCTAAAACTAACCTATTAAGCATGTTAAACTATGCATTATCACAAAACTATTCCTAGGAAGGAAGTGCTTGCTTTTGATGAAAATGATGAGCAATCGGTATGGTTTGAAGAATTCCTTGAAGGTTGCGGGTGTTTTGGAAGGCTTGATCTCGTGTTTCTCGATTGCCGACTTAGAAAATTGGAGGGCAATGCTGTTGGTGGCCTCCCTTTCGCTTCTAAGCTGGGTAATGCCCCTCTTTGGGGTTCTTCTGCTCTAAGCCGGGGGGGGGGGGGGTTACTGGGTGCACATTCCCTCATCCTCAAAGCCTTCCACCACATCACTTAATTAAGGTGGGAAATTTGAAGCATGAAATTTTCAAATGTTTAAGTCTTGATGTACTTGATGGCAGGTGTGGCTTCTATTGGTTTTGTGGTGGAGAAGGTGACTTCTTCTGCATGCCCATCCCGTGGTTGCTGTAGAGTTTATCACTTCTGGTATTGTAGCCTAATCTATTATAGATGGGATTGTTGTTGTTTCCCATGATCACGCTATAAACCCCAATGATGTCCTCCAAGGAGCTGTGGATTTTTTCGCTGTTGCCCGCACTATGAACCCCAATGACGTGTTTCATGGAGTTGACTAGGATTTAGGTCCCATGATTGCTGCTCTTGATCCTGATGATGACGATGGCTCTTATACCTCCCAAATGGAGGACATGATGATGGATTATGATTCCTCTTTTGGGGAATTACAATCGGAGGATGTGCAAGCTGTTATTGAGATTGGCCCTCCTGATGATATTATAATACCTGATCTGCGCGCGTAACCCTTACGTTGGATGCATCATTGGAGCCTCTTACAGGGGTGCAACCTGCTTCTTTTCCTACGATGAATAAGCTTGACACTTTTAGGTCACACTCTCCATCCATAACTGAGTTGGGCAAGAGAAAGATCGGTCTTGAGGATTCTGATCCTGCTTCCTCCAAGCTTAAGGCGAGTAGGTTAAAGAAGACAAAGCATGATGGGTAGTTGCTCTTGGTGGTTCTCGAGGGTCCTTTGCCATCTTTTGGGTGGTTTTCCTTGGACTGGTGATGATACTTCCACTAGGAATTATAAGATCCTACATTTGTGACTTGATTGTCTCCCTTTTGTTTTGCTCATATGATGATGAAAATAGAAATAAGACCTTGGTAGGATTGTCCTTATGTGATGGCCAGTTTCATTATTGTTCCGCTTAGTAAAAGTTGTATTAGGATTGCTTATGTTATCTATAGACTCCTTTATGATCAGCTTGCGCCTATTTTGTATGAAATCCACCTCTAGTATATATTTGCTCCCATGGCTTGGGAATGTAATATATTAGTGTTAATGGTCTACTTGTATTTCTGGATAACTCTCTCACATTTACTAGCTAATTTGAAAGCACAAAAGACTAATTTAGGGATTCAATTCCTCAATGTAGACTGGCAAAGTACAAACTATTATCTATATATTTTAAATCAAATTAACCAACTCCATAAACCAAATCTCAAACCGTTGGTATAATAGGAAGTTGAATTCGAAAGGAAACAAAAACTACTGTGGTATCTTTAGGCGACAATTTGGCTACCAAAAAATATCCATTTCACAAATTCGCCACACCTGCATAAACTAGCAGTAAAAAGAGCAACAACAGGAACAATATTAATGGAAACAGTAACAACTCAAAGCCAGATTCTTATAGCAGCTACCCATTTGTATGAGGCCTTGAAAGATATTAAGTTTAAATTAAATTTTGTGTATGGAATTTTAGTGGGATGGGGAAGCATGTATTTTGGGAGAATCTTCATATCTTCTTTAAAAATGAATTTATTCAGCTAGTGAAGCTATCAGAAACAAAAACGGATTGCATCCTAAGAGAAGGTAATTGGAAACGGGCAGGGTTTGATAATGTAGTTTGGGCACTAGTAATGGGTTGTTCTAGGGGTATTGGGGTTCTCTGAAAGACATTTGAAGTTCCTCATATATCCATTTCACTGCAAAATATGGTCCTAGCAGCAAACAAATTAAACCATGCATTATTTATGGGGACCTGAATGAGATCCAGAACAGTAATGAAAAATTAGGAGGTGCAGATATGATGTGTCCCAACCTCCGTCGGATACCACTCCGACGTCTCTTTCATAGACTATTTATTGTATTAGACTTATTATTATTAGCGTTATTTATTATTAATAAGATATGTGAACTTCCTTTCCATATGAAGCCCAACCTAACTCCTCGAGTGGGTGACCAAGTCGGCAGACGGCAAACCATCAAACATGTAGCACCCTCGTTCCACATCGGATATCATAATGATGTTAGGAGAGTGATTTATAAGTGATTCAACCCCTACCTATGTCACAAGACCTCTTCCTTTTCAGGCTCCAAGCGAGGACAACGGACTTGAGAAGGCTAGGTAGCATGGGTTGACGCCTCCAAAGACCCCGAGCCTTATAAAACATACAATGTAAAAAAGAACGGTGCAAAACAATTAGTGCAAGCTAACAAATCCAAACGAATAAACGAACCTAACCCTAAAACGCTGGGGACAACTTAGACAACGACCCGACGCCAAGCGCCATTATGCAATGACACCGCTGGACAACGGTACATTAGGAGTCCCTGTTGGCAGTGAAGACGATCCTCCTAGAAAATTTTCGGATTATGAAGTCGCCTCGATACACATCGCCTCAACCTCAGCCAGACTCGACATCGAACGCCAGAGCCCCAAAAAGAATAGGAACGTCACGAACACCCAGAGACGTAGTAGAAAAGCAACCAAAAGTAAAACGCACTTAAAAGCCCTTTCGGGATTTTATTAAGACCCTTATGGGAATTTAATCAAGCCCTTACAAGTTTTAGTTTAACCCTTTCAAACATTTGTTGAGGACTTGAGGCCCTTTCGGGATTTAATCAAGCCATTTTGGACATATTTACTAAAAAAATGTATAAATATATATTGATTATTATTATTATTATTATTATTATTATTATTATTATTATTATTATTATTATTATTATTATTACTACTACTACTACTACTACTACTATTATTATTATTATTATTATTATTATTATTATTAGGAAAAATGACCAAAAATAATACGAGCTATCGGACATGAACCCAATATTAATACAAACTTTAAAAACTAACAAAAATAATACGAACTATCAGTCATGAACCAATATTAATATTAACTTTAAAAACTACAAAAAATAATACGAACTATTTCACATTGAACTAATTTTGATACAAAATTTTTTTTTATCAATTTTCTGGCCAAACTTTTGGCGTGGTAATCGAACATTCGAAAATCAATGAAGGTCGTACCACATCGTCTACCGTTAAAAGTATTTTTGTAAAAAAAAATACCACATTTGAGTGCAAATTAGATGAATAAATTAACCTTATAATCCAATTTTTATTGATAATTAATTTTTATTTTCAAACATTATACTTATGCATTTAATAATATGATGTCACATCATTAAATTTTCAAACATTTAGTTGACATGTTGAAAAATTAGCAGAAAAGTAAATCGGAAATTTTCCATAACAAAATTGGTTTGATCTTAAATTTGGAACTAATTGTTGAAAAATTCTAGAGAAAAGATAGAGGACAAATGCATTCTCTCTAGAATTGATTTATTCAAATTCTTGTGGATAATAGTCAAATTGTAATCCTATCCTTTTTTTTATTAGGTAATAATTCGAGTTCAAACATATTTGAAACTCGAAGGCCGGACAAGCTGGCAGACGGGTAAACCGTCTAAGAAACCAAATAACAACCATACAACAATACATAAAGGTGAAAACTAAAGCAAACGCACTCAACAATACAGCAAACCAGGCAGATCTAAACTAAACAAGATGTGGCTGAAGATGAAGGACGAAGCCAAGCCCAACCCTAAAGCAGAAACGTAGGCCAACGATGCATCAGGATCCGATCATCCTACGTGCAGTGATGACGAACTCCAGGGAAGCAGTCAACCCGAATGTAGGAGACGACACGGAACACACTACCACGATCCCAACCTATCCCGACTCCGAAAGTCAAAACCAAATATACGGAGAAGATCGTCAAACCTCGCCAACGCAGAACTGCACACCGCCTGAGTAAAGAGCACCGAGAAACCTCAAAAGGATTTAGTCAACCCAAACGGGAATTAGTTTTAGCCCATACGAGCGAAATTTAATTACCTTATGGGAAATTTGTTTTTATTTTTATTACTGTATTATATATTAATAAATATACAACTTTTTTTTGGTACTAGGTCTCCTTTGGGCCCAAGGGTTATCCTTGGGCCCAAAGAAACAACCCCAGATCCATCTCTCTGGCCCGAAGCACACAATCCAGACCCGAAATTGGGTCACACGGGCCCATACACAAAACGATAGATGAGAGTTGCAGGATGGAGCCTAAATTTGCTGAGCAGCCAACAAAAGCAGCCGCCACCCACCGCCCGGGAAGGAGAAATCGGAGGATAGGTGGAGTGTAGATCGGCGCTAGGTCAGGTCGGACGCCACCGGTCGGAATCAACAACAAACGTAGGGCGAAGAGTTCAAGGGCTGCAAAAGCCAATTGAGGGGAGCACTAGGGGTGCAGAAATTGGCATCAGGGGTGGGGGTGATGTTATCAAACAGACCCACACAAATGAAGATCAAGTTCCCCTCTTCACGAGACACCATATCCGGTAGGCCGCCATTGGAAAAGAGTCAGCTTTCGACCAAATCTGGCGGAGGCAGAGCGATCTCGAGGTAAGCACCCCATAACCGCCATGTTCCAGGCTTGATTTGTAAAGGCTTGGATTTTTAAATAATAAATTTTAATAAATAATAAAATAAAAGGGATTTGGGTCAAAAAAAAAAAATTCGGATATTTGAAAATCATCATCTTCGCCTTAAAAATCGTATTTTAAAATCATTCCGGCATCGTTTTAGAATTCTGATTTTAACGGAATTTGATTTCGCTTTCGAGTTGCGAGTCTGAATAGATTAATTTAATTCCGATAATGATTTACAAATCAAATTTGATCGAGTCGGGATAAGGTCGAGAGAGAGAGCGCGAATTTTAAGGTTTATTTCCGGGTATTATTTTTGGCTTGGGACACACAACTAATTTCTTGTTTCTTTCCCCATCAAGCCAAACACCTACCTTGGCTCAATCTTTTATCCATGTTGACCACCCATAACTAGAAAAGAAAACAAAGGCTAATTGGTTCCCCCCCTCTGTCATTTTGATTTCAAAAGAGACACCATTCCTCTCTTCTAATTGTTTCCTGCACAAAACCAGAAGCACCCAGCAGCTCCCTTCCTCCTCCTTTGTTCTTCGGCTCAGCCACCACCACCACGGCACCCCTCCTCAAACCGCCACCAGCAACCGACTTTCCCCGGGCTCCGTCGAGGCCGCAGCCTCCACCCCCACTCCTCTGTTTCACCGAGTAACAACCACCACCACAACCACTTCCGTCGAACAGCAGCAGCCGCCAGGCTGCCTTGTCTCCCACTTCTCGTCGCCGCCAGCAACCTCAAAGTGAAGCCGGCCAGTCCAGGAGCAGAAGCCGGCGCCGATGCCTTCCCCGAGCACCGCCCTTCCCTGTTTTTCTCATTCGAACCGCCGACCGAGAACACTTCGATTTCGTCTCCGACGAAGCTTAATTCAACTCCGACGACCCTTTTTCCGGCGAGAACTTCCACCTCGATAAAATTTAGGCCGAGTGGACAGCCGATGGCTTGAGCTTCTCCTTACTCTCCTTCGTCTCTCCATCGCGGCGTCCGCTTCCCAGGTTGAAGGTGTGTATTGCTTTTGGATTGCTTGGGACTTACATTTGGGCCTTTGCTTGTATTATTCTGCTGTTCTGCATCTTCAGGTAAGTTCCTTAGGGGGCTTACTCAGGTTGGACATTCATGCATGTTGTTGCATTTTATGTTAGGTGTTGCATATGCATAAAAGCATGCCGTGTAGTATCCTGTTTAGGTTGCACTAATTGAATGAGCATCTGCTTACTTTATGCGTTTGAAACAGAACGGCCGTTATCTGTGATAGTCCTAGAGTCTTTGCTGGGTTCATAGGGTAGCCCAGCCTCATCGGGTACCCTTAGTCAATCGAGTCATGAACTTCCTTATATTATGATCTGCCTGCGGGCTTTATTGTGTAGCGGGTTGGGCATGCGTGCCGCCCGATTATGATGGAATGCATTCACGAGCTGGCCAGTCTCCGCCCTATCGGAAGGGGGTGGAGGTAGGAGAGGGATATGCCACTTGGCATTGTCTTGGGCCCTTTACAGTATTTCTGCACATTATTATGACTAGGAGCATGCTAGTGTGTTTGACTTTCGTACTGCATTAGAGCATCTTTATTAGTAATAGCACATACTATGTGGCCTTAGCGAGGACTGCCGGTCCCGCATGAGTGGCTCGATCTGACTCCTTTCCCCGTTCTTCTTTTAAAGGTATTTTCTGCAGATTTTGAGTGCTCGATGTCTATATGACGGGGATCCCTTTTGGCGAATCTGAGAATCTGGCTATCATTCTAAGTTGGTAAAATGATAATCACTCACTTATGATTTGGTTTTGACCCAGCTTTGTCGTGGCACTTGTATCTTAACTTTGGTTCCGTTTTACTTTCGTTTGAATTGGATTTCACGACATAATCTTAGGACAGGTTAAGGGTACCCAACGGCCCTACGAGGTTTTAGGGTTCGAAATCCCTCTTTCTACTAATCTTAGAATGAGTTTGAAACCTCGACCTATACCTGGATTGCAAGATCCGAACAAGGGGTTTTATCCCTTGAAACGTAACCCGAAAATCATAATTCTGGGCCGTTACAAAGATGGTATCAGAGTTGAGGTTGTGCAATTCGGGTACACCAGGGTCGGGTGTATGTTTTGGAAAACCGCCCATGAATTTCAAATGATTTTAAAGTGTTTTAAAGGGGCAAAATGAACTTAAGATGCCTAACCTAAATTGGACTAAGTAATGAACTCGACTTGTAATAAAAGAGAAAAACCGACCAAACGGGGACACGAGTGGGTAGCAAAGGCGCTAGACCACCCCTATTGGGTGTAGTTAGGAACGGTAGGCGAAATATCAGCTTGTTCTTTACAGATGTGCTCAGTGCTTGCTATGCTAGAGATCTGATTTGGATGCCCTAAAATGAAATGTGTACTGACTTGTCTGTGCAAACGGGATAGCGGGAGTACCTTTATTTCTATATGGTCAAGCCCAGCTTGTGTGGAACGGCCTCTTCTACTATGTTAAACCCTTTCCGGTTCTACCAAATCTTTCTCCTACTGTCAGTGTCTTTCACGAGGAATTGGGTTGGTAAACACATTGTGTCTGAAACTCATGTATGTACATGAAGGTGGTTTGAGTGAGTATTGGAAGGTAGTTCTTGATGTCATTTTGAGTCAAGAGTAAGGTGTTTCTGAGGCTGTCTTTCTCGATCCTTATGATGATCGACCAGTGTCTTCTTGCCATATAGAGTCATGTCGGAGTCCCACGGGAAAGAGAGGTGATGAGTCGGTTGGGAAGGTCAATGGTTACCCTTAGGGATCTTTGTCCGGTTGTGATGGTGACTCTCTCGGAATTGAATGACATGATTTTGTAATCTCACGCATGTACCTTGTAAATGATCATTAGTAAGAAGTTGTTCGTGTTATGCCTTGCTTTATGTCATAATTTTATTGTGTAAGCTCATGTTGTGGTTAGTTACATTGCTCAAGTCTCGTGTTGTATCTTGCCTCCCATCATGACTGTATGTTGTTATAGCATGTTTACTTGACCTATTGATCGTATGATTGACTGGAAGCATGAGCCATATGATATGAACCTGCATGATCGTTATTTTCTCCTGGATTAGGTTCATGATAGTGTGATCAACTCCTCTTTGTATGAATGCATGCAGATGATCGCCTTAGCAATCTTGGTGATGACGTGTTGATGCTTATTACTCCCTTTTGTGACAAGAACCTATAGCATGCCCATCTATTTTGTATTCGTCGGATTAACTATTGTTGATTATTCCGCAATTGATATTGTTGTGTTACTTGCATTGAGCAGAGAATATGTTGGTAGAATTGAGTCATGATAAATGCACGTTTTATCCCAGTATGTGCGGATTTGAACTCATGTTCCTGTGCCCTAACCATATTGCTCGTTACTTAGACTCGTAGTATAAATCGTTATCCTTGCCCCATGCTTCTATATCATCGGGATATGATTTAATTGATTTCTTACATATCGTCATGATTAAATGCATGTATGCATCGCATATTGTGTTGAGTCATTAGTGACATGAAGGACCCTTGATGGTAACTTGTGCGTGCTATACCTTGTCTGCATTATTGGTGAACCTCTCTTGAGCTAGGTTCCTGAGAGCGTGGTATTTCCCCTTTTCTATCACCTTAACATGTCTTACTCATGCAAATTAGGTTGATGTTGAACCCGATGATTGACTTGATTTTCGTGATGGTTAGTTCTAGCATGCTTACATGTTATCGCTCGGTAGTGTTTCCCCTATTGGTCTATAATATCCTCTCGTGCTTGCATAAATGTATGATCTTGGCACCTAGCATGACCACACACCACGTTATATTATGATTTCGCACACGCATGACACCTGAATGTTAGAATGAAATTGGTCGAAATGCCTTGATTGTATTCATGCTTTTATATCTGCAAGTAGTATCCTGTAGGGCTTATGCTTTCTAATTTGACCCGCTAAATGATTACATGCCATTCTGAACCTACTATATGATCCTTGTTGTTAGTCGTGATGATTGCCGCCTTATGTATTCTCGTATAGTGCTTAGTTTGATCGTTAGAATGTACATCGACATGCTATATTTGACCTCACTTGGCGCTGCATGTACCATTCTTGTACGTTCATTCATATACATGATACCTATTATCTTCATTAAATCCCGCATGACTTTGAATCTTGCATGATAATTATGGGTTCCGCATATCTTGCTTGAAGTTGCTAGGCATATCTGCTTCCATGGAATAATAGACTGCTAGCTTGTCTCGCATGCATCAGTGTAGGACTTGATTGTGTATTTGGGAATGAATATGCATGTCGTTCTCCTTGAGATAGGTACATGTTAGTGTGGTTTAGTGTGATTGATATGCTCCATGATGAATTCGTGTTGCTTGTCGCGGGTATAACCTAATAGACATCTATAAGGGCATCGTTGCTATTCCCGGGTCGGAGTCTTGTCATTAGTCTTGTCACCTTTAATATTGGTCTGTGTTGGTCTCTGAGATGAACATTGGGTTGTCCGTCCCTGTCACTCCCCTATCCCCGCTAACTTGGACTCTTGCGCGATACGTTCGACGAGCGACCACATGGAAGAGGGAACAAAAAGTTAGATAGCGATAGAGCAGTGCAGCGAAAGCGTGGGCCCATAACCCACGTGCCTCGGGATCAATGATGTCGGTGGAACGGGGGCACATTGAGAATTACAGATACTGAGTACGATGTGACTTGCAAGCGGGAGTGTTCTCTGTTCGAATTGCTAACCCTTTTGAATTTGTTGATGATGATATTGCACTGACCCAGCGATTAGATTTAAGTGTTGATGTGCTGACTTGATGATGACTGTTGCCTGATTGCCTGTTGTCTATGATGATATGATTTGATGACTTATAGGTCTCATGTACCATGATGTCTTGACGTGTTGCTACTCTAAGTTGCTAAGCCTGATTTGGACTTTTTGCCTGTAAAATGTGAACTACATATGCTAAGAAACCTGAACTGTTTATTAGATAAAGTTAATTATGACGAAACTTGCTCACTTGACTTGATTATGTGCATATATGCTGTCCTGCAATGATTAATGAGCATGACAATAAATTAAGACTTATTGATACATTTGCAATACTTGACGATGAACTTATGACGATATTAATATAAATGCTAGCTGATATGATGTGGGTCTTATGTGTGATTATTTCATGATTGCTTCTTCTTTGAATGTGGGGGTGAGATTATTTTGTGGACTGGTCGGAGAATGGTGGGGGAATTTGAGCAGTTAGGATGATCGATAGTATTACGAGGTAGGTCGCAAGAGAGGGAGGTTAGTTGAAGTAAAACCAAGTGAGCTATGGGAGTTAGAAGCGGCAATGCTGGTGGTTTTCGGTGAGCTTATAGGTGAATCTTGGGTAAGAGGATGGTTAACCATAGGTCGACTTGGCGGTGATCAAGGAAATTTCTAGAAGAGGTATGGAGCAGGGCAGAATGTTGTGATGTCTTGGGTAATACGGGGAGCGTAAGGAGTGACCTTTGTGAGTATTGGGAACATAGAGTGAAAGAGTACCCGGGTGCGAGGTTAGATATATGAGTTGGGTTCTTAGAGGTGGATGGTGTGTGGGAGTGCTTGATGGAATGAGGGGTGAGATTGGAGTATCGGAATGAATTGAGATTTCTTCAGGGGATTTTGTCGGAGTTAGTGTTGTTGAGTCTAGAAGAGGATTAATCTTGGCTTGAGAGTGGATATGGGTGAGTGAGGATTGTGTTTTATTTTGACTGGTATGATGCGAGGAATTTTCTTGATTTTGTGATTTATTTATATCTTCTGGCATGATGTTAGGTAACGACCATGATAAAACCTGATATGGAATGACATTATATGTTGATACGCAATGTTGAAATCTAATTGACAGTGACAAGTATTATCATGATATATTGATGCTTAGTTATCCTGTTATATTATTTTAGAAGCATGATAGGATGTGTTGTGATGTATACATGAGATTATAATGTGTTATTATCTGAAAGCATGATGTTATATTATGTGGTGGTACTCATGATGTTGTATTATATGGTTGGTAGCATGATTATTGATATGTTAACTAATGGATATGACTTTGAGGATGAATATCATTTGTATATATGAGATAATAATACCAGATTTCTAAATGATCGTTATATGTCATTGTGATGAGTTAAGATGATGTTTGGTGAATATGTTGACATTCGATGACTGATATACTGTTTCACCTCCCCTTTCGCGGAATCTTAATAACATAACTTGTTGTGTTGATGTGTTGACAATGAGTTTGATTAGTTGACTTTATGATGAGGATGTACCTGTTATGACCTTGGTGTGATATCAAGATGTGTGTTATGATTCTGGCATAGATAAATATTATGACCGTTAGTATGATGTGGAGACGTTGATGTGATCTTGTGGTAGTGTGCTGGCATATGTTTGAGAATTGTCATATTATGATGTACTCGTTGAGGATCGATTGGTTATTTGGTTATGTATTGCTTATGACTTGTGAATCTTGATTGAATTGAGACTGATAGATTGATTTGATTCTGGAAACTAAGAAGAGAATATGGGATTAGCCCTTAGAGGTGGATGATTCCACCTCCCAACTTCTGAATTTGATTGTTTGATATGCGAGAAACTAATCTGGTGGTTGGAAGATTTTGACGAAATCTTGATTTGAAAGGATTTGACTTGTTTTGGTGTAAGGTTGCTTGATTAGACGTCTTATTTGAAGATTTTGAACGATTTTGAAAAAGGACCAACTTTGACTGTAAAAGAATGAACGATATCGAGAATTTTGAGGCTAATCTTTATTTTCAATTGCGGAATCTCTTTAGAAACTTTTCAAACCCGGGCAACTCTATGATACCTCACGAAGTGGATACAAGCATTCTATGAGGGCGCTTGTAGGGTACTTGCTAAGACCTAGTGATGACATTGTAGAACTTTTAGAGTTGTGGTACTTCCGAACAGTCGAAGCAAGGATGTGATCGGGGCACTTATTGCATACTTGTCAAGGCCAATTGGAGATGTCACGACCGTGACTAGGATGTTGTGAGAATCTCGGAAGACGCAACCGAGATGATTATAAGATCTTTGGACATGGTCCTTGGACTCATCAATTTCAACTTCATCCCCCACTTTATTTTGGTTTTAGTCTCGGGGACGAGACTTGTTTTTAGAGGTGGATGATGTAAAGGCTCGGATTTTTAAATAATAAATTTTAATAAATAATAAAATAAAAGGGATTTGGGTCAAAAAAAAATCGGATATTTGAAAATCATCATCTTCGCCTTAAAAATCGTATTTTAAAATCATTCCGGCATCGTTTTAGAATTCTGATTTTAACGGAATTTGATTCCGCTTTTGAGTTGCGAGTCTGAATAGATTAATTTAATTCCGATAATGATTTACAAATCAAATTTGATCGAGTCGGGATAAGGTCGAGAGAGAGAGAGCGCGGATTTTAAGGTTTATTTCCGGGTATTATTTTTGGCTTGGGACACACAGCTAATTTCTTGTTTCTTTCCCCATCAAGCCAAACACCTACCTTGGCTCATTCTTTTATCCATGTTGACCACCCGTAACTAGAAAAGAAAACAAAGGCTAATTGGTTCCCCCCTCTGTCATTTTGATTTCAAAAGAGACACCATTCCTCTCTCCCAATTGTTTCCTGCACAAAACCAGAAGCACCAAGGAGCTCCCTTCCTCCTCTTTTGTTCTTCGGCTCAGCCACCACCACCACGGCACCCCTCCTGAAACCGCCACCAGCAATCACCTTTCCCTGGGCTCCGTCGAGGCCGCAGCCTCCACCCCCCCTCCTCTGTTTCACCGAGTAACAACCACCACCACAACCATTTCCGTCGAACAGCAGCAGCCGCAAGGCTGCCTTGTCTCCCACTTCTCGTCGCCGCCAGCAACCTCAAAGTGAAGCCGGCCAGTCCAGGAGCAGAAGCCGGTGCCGATGCCTTCCCCGAGCACATCCCTTCCCTGTTCTTCCCATTCGAACCGCCGACCGAGAACACTTCGATTTCGACTCCGACGAAGCTTAATTCAACTCCGACGACCCTTTTTCCGGCGAGAACTTCCACCTCGATAAAATTTAGGCCGAGTGGACCGCCGATGGCTTGAGCTTCTCCTTCCTCTCCTTCGTCTCTCCGTCGCGGCGTCCGCTTCCCAGGTTGAAGGTGTGTATTGCTTTTGGATTGCTTTGGACTTGCATTTGGGCCCTTGCTTGTATTATCCTGATGTTCTGCATCTTCAGGTAAGTTCCCTAGGGGGCTTACTCAGGTTGGACATTCATGCCTGTTGTTGCATTTTATGTTAGGTGTTGCATATGCATAAAAGCATGCCATGTAGTATCCTGTTTAGGTTGCACTAATTGAATGAGCATCTGCTTACTTTATGCGTTTGAAACAGAACGACCGTTATCTGTGATAGTCCTAGAGTCTTTGCTAGGGTCATAGGGTAGCCTAGCCTCATCGGGTACCCTGAGTCAATCGAGTCATGAACTTCCTTATATTATGAGCTGCCTGCGGGCTTTATTGTGGAGCGGGTTGGGCACGCGTGCCGCCCGATTATGATGGAATGCATTCACGAGCTGGCCAGTCTCCGCCCTATCGGAAGGGGGTGGAGGTAGGAGAGGGATATGCCACTTGGCATTGTCTTGGGCCCTTTACAATATTTTTGCACATTATTATGACTAGGAGCATGCTAGTGTGTTAGAATTTCGTACTGCATTAGAGCATCTTTATTAGGTATAGCACATACTATGTGGCCTCAGCGAGGACTGCCGGTCCCGCATGAGTGGCTCGATCTGACTCCTTTCCCCGTTCTTCTTTTAAAGGTATTTTCTGCATATTTTGAGTGCTCGATGTCTATATGACGGGGTTCCCTTTTGGCGAATATGAGAATCTGGCTAACATTCTAAGTTGGTAAAATGATAATCACTCACTTATGATTTGGTTTTGACCCAGCTTTGCCGTGTCACTTGTATCTTAACTTTGCTTCCGTTTTACTTTCGTTTGAATTGGATTTAGCGACATAATCTTAGGACAGGTTAAGGGTACCCAACGGCCCTACGAGGTTTTAGGGTTCGAAATCCCTCTTTCTACTAATCTTAGAATGAGTTTGAAACCTCGACCTGTACCTGGATTGCAAGATCCGAACAAGGGGTTTTATCCCTTGAAACGTAACCCGGAAATCATAATTCTAGGTCGTTACATGATTAACGGGCACCACAGCCATAAATCGAACCGGATTTCGGCAAGGATCGCCAATAAAAGACGAACCAAGGGCAACAATTGAGGCGTGTAGGATCAAAATGGATGAGATCGGAGGACGAGAAGGGCTACTCGTTCAAGGATTTGCTAAAGCCCGAGGGAAATAGCACTACAAAAAAAAAAAAAAAATTCACCACACATGGTAGCAACGACAACGGTCTGCCTTAGCTAGTAGGGTGATTTTGGCCACGGTGAAGCTACGGATGAGGAGCACGGTAGCAACGGCAAGGATGTGCCGTAGCTACACTACAAAAAAAAAACAATTTAGCCACCCACAATAGCTTTGACAAAGATGTGCCGTTGGCATTGGGTAAGAAAAAACACATTAGCCACCCACGGTAGCAACAACTTGGAGGCCGTGGCAAAAAAAGAAACAACAAATTCGGATACTTTCCGACGACAATAGATCTCCCGTGGCTAAAACATATAATATATTTTTTCATAAAAAATTAAAGCTTTTGTTTTAAATAAAATAAAGAGAGGTTTCGGGAACCCTAGTTCCACACTTCATCCGCCACCAAACCCCAAAGTAGAACCCCAAATCCCAAATCTCCCCAGTCCCGACATCAACCCTAAATCGCTCGGATCCGAACCACCAAACCCCAAAGGAGATCTTCTTCTCTCTCCAGTTGTAGAATCCTCTGAAAATGGATGGGAGTTGAAGTGAAAATCGTTCTTATTTTGGTCTTCTATGTTTGAATTGAAGTTGTCCGAAGCGAAAATTGTTCTGTCTTCTCCTTCCGCTCGTCGATTCGTCGCACGAAGCTGAAATCGCCTCCGATGCTGTCTTCTTCTTCTGGCTGCGTGTACTGAGAACGGATCTGGCTTGCTAATCCTCCCTCATGGCTTCTGTTCATCGGCTTGTTTTGATTCTGCCAGTTCAAGAGGTAAGCTTTCCACCATCTTCTATTTATTTCAATTTCCTCTTAGTTTGTTCTTCACAACCTTATTCATCAGTAATTTGATTTGATTTCCTATTTGATTTGGTGGGAATTCACATGTACTTTGCCTTCACGGCTGGCCGCCGGTGGTACTTTGCTTGTCGGATCTCTCCTCTCCACTCTCATGCTCACGATGTTCGCTACTATGGCTTCTCAATACGTCGTTGGCCGGTATTTTTTTATTCATTTATCTGTTTGTGATTGGTTTCATTTTTTTTGTTTTATTATTACTGCGATTAGGTCTTGAGATTGTTAAATGAATCCTCAATTTTGAGATATGTTGAAAGGATTGCATGCTTGTTTGAACTTCTTAGGTTATGGCAGGACGCACATAATCGAGTTTATTTGATCGAGGAGCTTGATAAGCGGACTAGCCAGGTATTTAGCGAACTATTTGAGTTTATTACATTTCACCTTTTTGTTCTTTTATCTTGTTAATTATGATTTGATGAATCCAGCTGGCTAACTTTTATGAGATGAGTGTTTAGACTTAGTAAGTTCTAGTCACATTTCATATTATCTAGATAAGAGTATGTGTAAGACTATAAGTTACATGTCTTGAATCCCATACAAAACTGTTTGTAAGTTTGGAATTGAGTGTCTTTCTAAAAGATGTTCCTTGTTGATTTGTGTATGGTAAGTTGTTTTAAGGAGTAGTGTTTAAAAAAGCTAAAGGCGATCCAAGGGAATTTACATGCAATTTGTGTTTGTAATGATAACTAGGTCCAGATGCTCTCTTTATGTTGTTGCTCAATTTGGGTTCTCGCTAGTTCTCTTTACTAATTTTAGATGCCTATAATTTATTTTTACCTAATTTTCAGAATCAAATTTGTGTTCTTACATGCTTGCAGGTTTGTAGTTTGTATATTTTAGGTTTTACTTCTAATTTCAAGTTTCATTAATAATGGGCCTAGTTATGTTGTTCAACTCCCATCCATTTTTGGTTGAGCTGTTGTTGACATACAATGTGCTTGATAATGGGCCTAGTTATATTTTTTTATTGTCATCCTTAATCATCAAATGCATTGTCAATTTCATTTCATTTCATTTCATTTCATTTTTTACTGTCTTCTTGATTGCATTGTCAATGTCATTTCATTTCATTTTTTACCATCTTCCTTTTTTTTTTTGGTGAACTTTTTTACCATCTTCCTGATAATGCCTACAGCAGACAATGTAATCCTACATTAAATAAACAAAGGACTATGTAGGAAAATTAATAGGATTCTTTTGTAACAATTTCGCTTTGGATAATGCCTACAGCAGACACTGTAATCCTATGTGGTCAGGCTACCGTAATTGATATTCTTTTGGGTCTGATCACTGTCTATTGTAACTACCACCCCTTCTTCCCCGTATGGTTTCTGGTGTGGATTTGGTTTTTAATTGCATCTTTTATAGTAGTTTTTTTTGCCTTTGCCCTCTTTCTTTGATCTTACTTTACTTTGGTAGAAAGTAATAGTTGTATTTGGCGCCGGGGTTGTATTTATTGATGAGAGTTCAGCTTATGGATTTGCAAGGCATGAAATTGACAAGACAACTGAACAAATGAGGTTAATTGTTTCAGAATTGATACCACCAGAACCTTTCATATTTCTCACGTTGTAAGAGTAATTTAAATCCTTTTTGTTGGTTATTAAATGATTACTCTTGAACTTAATCTGTGAGCTCTTGCACTTGGCTTTATGAAACTAGGCTTTATTGTTTCTAAACATGTCTGTTGATTACTCTTGAACTTGTGAAATTACTCTGATAATTTATATGGTATTCAAGCCCACTTTTTCAAGGATGAAATTCACTATGATCTGAAGCATTCGAAGACAGGAACTGTTGCTATGATTTTCTCTTCCTCCCCCTTGTTTTTCCACTTTGCTGCTTTCGACTTTTGATTGTAACATGTCTTTTCTCTGATTTCTTGTCTGTGCAGTTTTGTATCATGCTAAAGGAAGGTCTTGACTACCTTGATGGAAAACACACGGTAAGTGAGCTGACTTCAGTGACTAGATGGAGGCATCTTTGTATTCATTCTTCTTATCTTAATGATGGTTTACGTGTTGTGATCTAGATTAACAAATTGCTTTTTTCTCCTCTCCTCATTAATTTTGTTTGTCCACTGTATTTTGGTATATGTGAGTCACTTCCCTGTGTGATCCACTCTTGCATTTCCCATTTATTGATTTTTTTTGTATTCTTGGATGAGAAAATATATTGTAGGAATATTATTGGAAAAGGAAAAATTTATTTTTTAAAATGCTTCAACATAAAAGAGTGATATTATAGATTTTTCAACTGTTATTTTAAAGTTCCTACTTTGCTTGCTGGCAACTCTTTCATTTCAGTAACAATGGAGAATTTATCTTCTTGGCAATAAAGGCATGGGAAAAAAAAGATAGGCTCATTTAAACTTCTCTTTAATAGCATCTCATCTTTTGTAATACCCTTTGAACCGTGGGATATCTAAAGGCATGAAATATTCATCTATGCTTGAACAGAAAAGAGTTCCTACTTTGCTTGCTGGCAACTCTTTCATTTAAGTAACAATGAAGAATTTATCTACTTGACAATAAAGGCGGGGGGAAAAGCAAGATAGGCTCATTTAAACTTCTCTTTAATAGCATCTCATGTTTTGTAATACCCTTTGAACCGTGGGATATCTAAAGGCATAAAATATTCATCTATGCTTGAATTATATGGCCTTTGTTGGGATGTGCTTTCCTTTTCTTTTCTTTTTAGTATTGGCACATGCAATGGATTGACTTGTATTGGAAAAGTTCCATTTTGCTGCTACTTTGTTTCTTTGCTACTTTGTTTCTTTGCAAGACTATGTTTATTAGGTGCCTTTATCTCCTTTCTCTAAGGCTTTTTTGCCTTTATTTCGTGTTGGTAAAATATCCCTTGTTTTCATCTCTCGTGAGTTGAAACAACCATATGCTATTCTTTCTTTGTTTCCTTTTTTACAGGAGCCATGTTAATCTTGCTCGTTGAAGTAATACTCATGTCTTTTAGTTCAGTATGTTTGGAGTTAGAATTATTATTGTCTTTTGAACATTTTATTTTTGGTTAAAATGTAGTTTTGGACATTTTATTCTATATGTATATTTTGTAATTATGTATTTTTATTCTATATAAATTATGTAGTTTTTGTCATTTTATTATAAATGTAAATTTTGTATAATTAATGAAATTTTATTATATAGGTAATTGTGTGTATTATTTTTTTAAAAAAAGTATTGGACTTTTTAGCCCGAGTCTAAAGAATCCGGGCTAAAAAGCAAGTTTTTTGTATTTTCCACCCAAATATTAGCTACGGCAACCTACCATCGCAAATGGGTCGTGTCTTTCATATGGGGTCGCTTAGCCATAGCCATGTCGTGGCTAGGTTGGTCGCAACGGCAAGCATCCGTAGCTATTAACATTTTGCCACCGCAGACTTGGCCACCCCTAGTTTCTCGCGGCTACGTCCGTGTCTAAATAGGTTCTGCCTCCCCAAATAAGCTTTTCGCCACAATAAATTGCTGATGCTAAATTGTTTTTTTTTTTGTAGTGTAGCGGGATTTCACGGGTAATTGCCAGCCTTGGCTGAGGCGGCAAGGGATGCAACGAGAAAGAGGGGAGCAGATCACCAGCCACCGGCCAACAACACCGCCCACACCTCTCCTGAAACACCACCCCATGGCCAAAGCCATGAATTGAAGCTTGGGTTTTCGACGTCCAAAGACCCCGAAATGGAAGCATGGATTTTCGACGTCCAAAAGGTGGTTTATGACTCCCGAAGGAGGGTTTTCGACCTCCGAGGAGGTGGTTCGTATCCTCCAAAGAGGGGTGATCAGACCCGGCGGAGGTCGACTGTGAAGAGGGTACTAACTCTCTCTCTCTAGGTCAAGAGAGAGGAGAGAGTTTTTGGAGATGAAAATCCATCATCTTCACATTCTTTAGAATTGAGTGTTTAATGGATTTATTACTGATCTTGAATTGAAATAATTGTAATCCTATCTAGGTCTGTCCATGGGTCGGGAAAGTCATGACTCGTACCCGAACCCGTGGAGAGGCGGGTCTGCGGGTCAAAATGACCCGGCGAGTCACGGGTCGACCCGCCGGGTCACGGGTCGATCCGAAAAAATAAAAAAAATCCTTTTTAAAAAATTATAATATTTATATTTATATTTATTATTATTATTATAAATATTATAAAATATAAATATAAATTATAAATGGTATAAATATAAATATATACTAGAATATATTTTGTATTTATAATTATAATTATAATTATAATTATAAATATGAACATAAATAAATTATAAACAAAACTAGAATTCATATCTATAAAATATAAATATAAATTCATATTAATATGCAACTCATATGCAATATGCAATATGTAATGCACGGTAAGATTCATCTCTTGTTTATATCCTTTTATAGAGTAGGATACTTCCACCTACCTATTCTCTCATTTCCGAAGTGGGACAAAAAATCTCTCATTTTCAATGTGGGACAAAAAACATGGAACTTATATTATTCATCACTTGTTTATCTCCCTTTTTGCCTACTATATTGATATATTTGTATAATTGTCTTTGAAGATGATTAATTAGTTATGATATGTAATGATTAATTAATTCACACAATTCGAATTAAAATTTCACATTTGAAGTCTACATATGTTGGATACAATAGTTGTGATCGGTGGCTAAGTCGTCAAATATAACCCACAAAACTTAGAACAAAATGTACATTACTTAAATCATGAGTAATTTGGGGAGGCAAGATGCTTTTATAAGAAACAAGAAATTGATAGGTGAAAAAGAACAACTGAAATTGTTGTTGTTCACGATTTCGAAAGAGGCAAAACATTAATGCCTATCTAACTCTTTATGAATCAATAACTTTAACGATAGCCATTTTATTATCTTTAACAATCACTTTTATTATCTTTAACAATAACTTTTATGTTAATATAATTCAACAAAAAAACACTAAGTGAGTATGTGACATGATCACATGAAGAGAGTGTTAGTATGTGAGTTCCATCTTTTTGTCCCACATTAAAAATGAGAGGTTTTTTGTCCCACATTGGAAATGAGATGGTAAGTGGCACCCTAACTCTAAAAAGGAGTTCAACACATGTACAACTTATCATGCATTACGTATATTGCATATGAATGCATATGAATACGAGCTCATATTTATATATTTTATAAGTATGAGTTCTAGTTTTTTTTATAATTTATATTTATATTTATAATATTTGTAATTATAAAATTATAATATAATTATAAATATAAATTCCAGTTTTTTGTTTATAATTTATATATATATAATAATAATAATATTATTATTATAAATATAAATTTATATTTCAGTTTTTTTTTTAGTTTTTGTTACGGGCTGTGGGTCGACCCGGCAGGTTGACCCGCCGGGTTACCGGGTTTAAAAAACCTCGATCCTAACCTGAATCCGAAACCCAACTTGACCCTTGACCCGCTTAACCCGAACCCGTCGGATCTGTGACCCGCCGGGTCACCGACCCGTCAAACCCGTCGGGTCACGAGTTGACTCGTGAACCGTGGGCATGCCTAATCCTATCCCTTTCACAACAACTATATCTTTAAAAAAAAAAATCAGTTCTTTTGTTTTCCTTTTTATTTGGAATTTGTAAAAAAAACTCAACAACTATATCTGCAAGATTTGGAGACACTCAATATAGTTAGTGTAAAAATTTGTAGGTTTCGTTCAATATATAGAAAATAAATTAATATAATATTATAAATAATTCAGATATATTTCAATAATTAAAATATATATAGATCGACTGTAGCTTATATAAATTATGACAATATATTTTTTTTTTTTTTTCTTACAAATGAATAATAACCCCGTTTAGTACGTGTAGATATATATAAAAAACTTAATTAAACCTTTACTGTAGTATCATTTTTCCCTGCCCCACGACCCACCGGCACCGGTGCCGGATCCCCCGAATGGTGGCAGTTATCGTGGCTAGACCAGGAAAACGCCGACGTCTGATTGGGCGGCAGCATCTTGAACTGCTTCCACTCCTCCAACACGATCGTCAAGTCCTTGATCTTAGCGCGGATGAAGCGGCAACAGTTGGAGTGGACCGTTACGACCTTGTCCAGCTCCTTGCTGTCCTGGCAGAACCCGCTGAAGTACCTCGTCTCCAAAAACGACGTCGTTACGTTCAGCTCTTCTAGGACTCCGAGACGCACCAACCACCTGAGTGCGACTTGGTCGTTAAGCTCGGACGTGGCGTTGTCCCTGGCATTGCACCACCTCTCGAACAGCGCCACCGTCCTCTGCGTCGACCGGACGAAGTAGAATCCGGTGTTCAACCGGTTTTTATTCAACCTATGGCTGCTTCTGAACTCGTCCGTGCTGAATTGTATTTCGCTTGATTTGTTTGTAGTGTTTATTATTGTGAAGGGATTCCTTAGCCACATTACATCCGTATCCTGCAATTTATTTATAATTAACAACACTAAAAGGTCAATCCATATTAATTACCACAAATTAAATTTGGAACGGAGAGAGTCATATATACGTATTTTATAAGCTTTGGCTCACTTTTTATTGATTTTTTTTAGAATTAGCCAAAAATCCTAAAGAAAGAAATTAGGAAAATGGCCATGATAAGTATTTAGTGATTTAGCTGTTTTAAACAACGGCTCTCCCGGCTATATTTTTCCCCCATTTTTCCCTTTTTTTCTCCATTTTATTTTCCCCCATTTTTCCCTTTTTTTTTTTTTCATTTTAACGGATTAAAAAAAAAACTAAATATCGTTGTTTAAAGCAGCGACTTTAGTATTTTGTTTTTCAATTCTGGGTAAAGTCGTTGTTTTTTTGACTAAACTGCTAAGTACTTTCGGATCTTAGCCATTTTCCTAATTTCTTTTGGATTTTTGGATAATCTGAATAAAATTTCCAAGAGAGGCACCTGATGAGGTGGTTCAATGGTAAGTGGTGAGAGGAGTTAATAAGAGGTATGGGTTCGATCTTTATCTCCGACAATTTACCCTATGTTATTAAAAGAGAGATTTACCGTGAAGATGAAATTGTATCCCTTGCGGAGAACAGTGAGGAGGAATAAGGTTCTTGTGGACATCATCTTCAGAAATCCCTTTGACAAGTACACATTCTCCTTCCCTGTTTCCGACCCCCCCGTTTGGGCATCCGCCAACAAATAGCAATGCAGCCCCCTAAAGACGCACCTCTCGTACGCCGTCCCATCGGTCGCTACGATCAGTAGGTTGTTGATCAACGGCCGAGTGCCCTCTCCGAGCCAGAAGCTCTCCAAGAACAAATCAAGCATGTTCACTGCCAGATCGCCTCCCTCCGTCGGCTCCACGTACGCCTTGTTCACCACCGCGATTATCACCGTCCTGTTGCTCGCCGCCTTCTCTAATGCCGCATCCAACTCGTCCCTCTTCCCTGCCATCTCCTTCTCACAAAAAAAAAAAATTGAAAAAAAAAAATCAGTAAATCAGCTAGCTATAACTCAGTCACTCGATCGTAATCGTATATAAATAGTTTTTCTCGATCATCAGTTTACAGGATTGGGAGCCCATAAGGATGATCTGCTGGAGGAGCGTGACTCTCTCTGAGCGGAAGAGGTGAGAAAGAAGACGAGGAGGACGAACAAGGAGACGATGATGATATTACCGACGACGGAGTAGCAATTTTTTGAAGGATTGTTGATTTTGAGAATATGATCCATTGGCGGGCCGGGTGCTAATTGGTTAGATCGACCTTGCCTCGCACGCTCGGCTTTAGGGCTTTTATATACATTGAGCTGATATTTATCTTAAGATTTACATTATATATACATATCTTAGTTTTACATTTTTAATTATGAAAATGAGATTCATTATTGTATTCTAAATAAAGTCATTCGAGGCTAATTGGTTTGATCGACCGTACTAGCTAAATAACTCTATATTATAAATCAAGTTTTCAAATATCTATCAACCATTTATGAAAATTAATCCTCCGTAAATGACCGACCTTTTGAAATTCTAAATTGAAAGTGCCTAGCATATCGGAATCACTTGAAATCGAAATCGAAGGTTTGGGACCCCTATTAAATTTTGGACAACAATTTATTTTATTTTTATAATAACCCATGACAATAGGAAAAAGGTGGGACCCAATTGGTAATAGATTGATAAATACTCCACATGTTATTTTTACCAACTAAATCAATAAGTAATCCCTTCTCTTTGGTCATAAATGTAAGATTTTTTACTTTTCTAAACATAGTTTAAGGAATTTAAAATTAGGGCAATTTAGTTAACTAGGAATTTGGGAAAGTCTAATTAGCTACTTGTTGGTACCCAAACAAATAAAATTAGATGGTGTGTACCTCTTTCCCTCCTTTGTTTCCTCCCATTTTGACCATTGATGCCGCTTTTTTGTGATGTTAATTTTTCACCGTTGACTACTGATGCCACTTTTTTTTTTATCAATTTTTTTACCCTGATACCATTTTTTCAAATTAGTGTTTTGATGCCATTTTTTAATGATATTTTTTCTTTAATGTGATGCTAGTTTTTTAAAGTAGTGTTTTGATGTCATTGTTCTAGTGTAATTATTTGATGGCACTTTTTAAATCAAATCGTTTGATTCCACTTTTTTAATTTAATAAATTGTATATCGATATATTTTCATTGATTCTACTTTTATTAATTGATGACACATTTGTGATTACAGTACTTTATTAATTCAATTATTTGTGGTGATATTTTTTATTACATTTTTATATAATTGATGACACAAGAGCATAAAATATGATTACACTTCATTGATTAATTCTTTTATTGATTACTTTTATTCATTGATGACATTTGTTATTACACTTCATTGATATCACTGATTTCTGATGACATCTTTTGTTGAAGACATTTTTACTACATTTATACAATTGATGGCATAAATAGGAGAATAAAATGTGATTGCATTTCATTGTTTACATCTTTTTTTGATTACTTTTATTCATTGATGACATTTGTTATTGCATTTCATTAATTGCATGGTGACATTTTTATGTAATTGATGAAATAGGAGCCTAAAACTTGAAATCAAAATAGGGTCAATTTGCAAACTATGCAAATACAATGGCCAAATTAGCCAACTATACAAGATTGTGGGAATTTTGCAAAACTATACACAACACTACCACAAAGCCGCGCGGACCTCCCCCCGATCTCTCCTTCTGATTTTTCGCCAACGCTGACACGAGATTAGAAGATCTGATTTTCGATCGCTGTAGGTATCGATCTCCTCCTGAATCTCGGTACTACATCTATCTAATATCCAAGCATTACTGGATTGTGGTTTTAATGTCAGCATTCGTATAGTTGGTAGATCTGTCGTTCATAGATCTGTGAAAAAAACTTCAATTCGTGTGTAAATATCGTTTTATATCCAATAGTTGAACTCGTATAGTGTAGATCATGTAATTTCGACTTCGTTTGTTACTGTTTCAATACAAATCAGAGTAAGTCGTCGACAATATATAGAGTTTCAAGTTCTTCGTCGATTTACTTCGTTAATAGATACTCGATCTGTCAACATCACGAAACTTATATGCATATTGTCTGTTGGATGAATTCGAAATGTTGTGCTTGAATGAATTGAAAGGAAATAATTGTATGAATTGTTCTACATAGATCTGTTTTGATTTCTGAATTCGTTGTGTAATGCTGACACTGTCTGAGATTTCGTAAATAAATGACGTGTATCTAACTTATTTCTATCATGCTGACACAGAATCAGAAGCAATTCATTGTACTTGTATGCATATTGTCTGTATCTAACTTATATTTATCATGCTGACATGGAATCAGAATTAACTCATTGTGCTTGTTTGCATATTGTCTCTAATTAATTGATAGGTCAATCATAAATGGAACCTCATGTGATTACAGTAGTATTTGATAGATCATGGGTGTTTGCTGACACATGCCTGGAATTTGTTGGAAATACAACATCAAAGGTGTTTTTGCTATATGATTCAACCACACTACATGACTTGAAGAGAAATGTGTGCACTAGATTCAATGTAGACAGTGTGCTTGAATTGCAATTTAGTCATTTGCACCCATGCAAAACGCTGAAAGCCCCACTTATAGTTGATTGTGACACTGATTTGAAAGAATTCCTCGATATATCAGCACTAGATGGTGTAAACTATGATGTTGAGTTGTGTGTCAGCATACAGGCACAAACACTTGCAATTGTTGACACAGATGATAGGGAGAGTGGGAAATCAGTTGGATTGATTGAGTATGACAGGGAGCAAAATCATATGATTGTTGACACTCAAATGCAGACGGTGGCGTCAGATGATATATGTATGATGATATGGATGATGATATGGATGATGATAATGACATTGATTATGATGCTGGCACCTGGAGGAGACTGCACTCTTCAATGCGCAGTAGAGATAAGACACTAGAAGATTACAGGGATGACAACTCTAGCATGAGTAGTTTCAACAATACCTCATCCAACACAATGTACATTGGGAGAATCTTTGAATCAAAGAAGGAAATAAAGGATGCTTTACGTATATTATCGGTGACAAAAATATTTGGGTACCGAGTAACGAGATCTGAACCCAAGTATTTTAGGGCGCATTGCGTGGATAATAGCTGCAGATGGAAGTTACATGTAAATACTATTTCTCATACTTGCTAGGAGGTGTCAGCGTACAATAATGTGCACACATGCACATGGGATGTGAGAACAAGCAATTGCAGGCAAGCACCTTCCTCAGTGGTAGCAAACATAATCCAGCCAATGTAAGTGTCTATATGTCATCAAAATAACACTCAATTCAAGTATCACATCATTCATTCTAATGTATACATTATTACAGTGTCAGCAGCGGCTACAATCCAAAGCAGATAATGGATAAAATGAGGACCGAAAAAAGAATTCCTATTAGTTATTGGACATCGTGGCGGTCAGGAAGAATTGCGGAAGAAAAGGACAGAGGGACACCGGAATCAAATTTTGCCGACTTGCCGTTATTTTGTCACATGATTATAGAGAAAAAAGATGGAACTGTTGCATTGATGTTAACAGATAATGATGACAGGTTTAAATACTTGTTTTTAATCATTTGGACAGTGCATTCGGGCCTTCCCTGTATTGAAAAAGGTATAAAATTATCAGTGTCAGCACAGAGTATACGTAATCATTTTTGAATATTTCATTGTCATCACACAACTTATAATCATTATTTTCCAGGTTGTTGTTATTGATGGAACATTTTTAACTGGGAAATACAAAGGGACTTTGCTTGGAGCAGTAGCGCAAGATGCAAACAGAAATATTTCCCCGCTTGCATTTGCCATTGCTGACACAGAAAACAAAAGCTCTTGGGAGTGGTTTCTTCGCCAGCTGAGGAAGGTTGTTCCTCCGTCAAATGATCCAGTGTTTGTGTCTGATAGACATGTCAGCATTTCAAGAGCAATTGGCTTGGTTTACCCCAGTGCGCATCACTGCATTTGTAGATGGCAAATGGAACAAAACATTAGAAGCACCTTCAAGGAAAGATACTTGGGAAATTGGTTCAAGAAAGCAGCATATAGTTACACTACTGGGGAGTTCGACAAATATTTTGACCGCATAAAGGAAAGCTGCCCGAAGATGTCGAATTATTTAGTGTCAGCAGGAGTACATAGGTAGGCTAGAGCACATTCACCAATCACCAGATACAATATGATGACATCTAATAATGCAGAGAGCATAAATGCCATTTTCAAGGGGAAGAAAAATTATCCTATTGTTGCACTGTTGAATTTTGCTAGAGAGAAACTCGGAGCATGGTTCCAAGAGCGTAGAGAAAAGGCATCCAAACATGAGGACAAGTTGACGCCAACAATACTTGATTTGATTAGGAACCTACAAGATGAAGCTGGAGCATACAAGGTTCAGGGGCTGGATGAATATAAATTTGAAGTAAAAGGGCAAGGTTCTCATGCAATAGTGGACCTGTCAGCAAAAACATGCACTTGCAAGTTTTTCGATATAGAGAAGATCCCATGTGTTCATGCTCTTTCAGCCATCATGAAAATTAAGGCAAATGTATTAGACTTTGTTGCCATATTTTACACAACTGATGCTTGGAAATTAGCTTATGCTGAAACAATATACCCAGTGCTGACATACGATGAATCAGACGTCCCTGAAGCAATAAGATCTATAAAGTGTTACCCTCCTGTTGTTAAGAGGGGACCAGGAAGACCTCCCTCTAAGAGACTGGTGTCTGCGTGTGAGCTAAAGAGAAGACTTAAGTACTCCAGAAAATGATGGTGTCAGCATTGCTCAAGACCGGCTCGCTTTATATCGTATACTTCTAAGATACAATCACTTAGAAACACCCAAGTGATATATATTGCATACAATAAACCTGTTCTGTTTGGAAATTACTTTTTCATAGTATACATAAACCCATGTCAGCATTATGGGCAATGCTGACACTGATACATTCCCATATGTTTTCAAAAAGATTCAATGCACTATATGTCATATTTGATTTTGTACATTGTATGTGATTGGGGACTATATCAAATTCGATCTAATGTAAAAAGCCAGATGCTTAATTCCGGATAATACTTTAAACACAACAAAATACATACATTCAATATACGCGAACGATGTTCAATGGAAACAATTAATATCCAAACCCAGAATGATGATGTAAACAAAATACATACAGTTAATATCCAACTACATATCCAACTACAATGTCACTTAAACTAAGTACTCGGAATGATGGTGTCAGCATTGCTCAAATTATGAAGCTCCAAGACTCCTTGATCAAGTCTGAGCAAATAAGCTCTCTGTAGCGGAATAGCTTCTCATTTGTGATTGTGGTGACATCTCCGCCAAATACAACAACCTCGATTGCTTTCATTGTAAACACCCCACAAGCACTTCTGCACACACTCACAAAACAAACAAATAAGGGTGTGTCAACAAAAGATAAATAGAAAATAAATGTATGTCAGCAATTAATATAAAAGTTAGGTAAGAGTACAAACCCAGATTTATCATGGACCATGTCAGGAACCTTCCTTATCTCAAATGGTGTAGAGCTAAAGTTTTCGTATATTCCACACTTCTCCAAGTGTATAGGAAGCCAGTGAGCAATAGGCTGGAGTTCTGCATCTAATACACCCTTGCCAACGCCTTAGACATTGCAGTCATAGACAATGATCACCCTTTGATCAATTATGATCTCTAAAGCAACCCAATGCTTGTTGATGACGTTGAAGGGTGTGTAAATCTTGTTTGCAGACGCCCCTGGCTTACCATACTGGTCAGGGTAAAGACCCAGGAAATAGCTCGCAGTCATGTCTGACACAGGCAAATCTACTTCGTACGCTGTAGCATTAGATGGCAGGTAGTTCTGATAGAAAACCCAATCAAGGACAACGAACTCTGCATACTTATCGGCTTCCTCATGGATCCTCTTCCTCAAATAATACAATCCTTCTTCAATATGCTATAACACACAGTAATAAGCTAATGTCAGCACTAGATATACCTCAACAAATATCAATAAACAAAAACCAGAAGACAAACAATATGAAATATAATTGCTGCCAGATCATTTACTGAACAATCCAGCCACATGTCCTTGTTTAGAATTGGTTTAAAAAAAGATTTATCAACTCTTCCAGAAGCAACAATGACAGAAAAATCCCTGAAAACAAGCAAACATTATGAATTAAACACAGGATCATAAGAGGTAGAGGTGTCAGCACAAGACAGTTCATGATTATATAACGAGTAAAAAGATTAAAAAAAAATACCAATTACTCCTCATAGTTTTGTACAAAAACTCATGACCGTCTTCATTTAAAAGTGACTTCTTCGCATTGTGCTTGGGCCACCTCCCTTTCTTTTCTTGCTGCTCATATGGACTCGTCAGGAAGGTACTCGCTTTTGGAATACGCTTGGATCGCCTGAGTGCTTCAATCTCTTCGACTACTTTAGGGTGCTTGCTGTAGGAAACCCAGTCACTCACTATAGGCAATCCAACCGTGTCAGCATTTTCATCACCTTCAGGAGTATCCAAGTTGATAGTCCCTGGTGGTGCAATGGTAGGAGGTAGAGTTGCTGCAAACATCAGCCTTCTCATCCCCATCGCCCTTGCCACCTGATGGGGTAACAACATCATTACACTGTTCATTACTTGACTTCACCAGCAGGTCAGCTTCTACATCCTCACCGGTACTCTGCAGTCCCCTGTCAGCATCTTCATGAACTCCATCGTTGTTGTCCTTAAACTCTTCGCCTCTTGGCTCCATGGACATCAAATCAGAATCACGGCCTAGATCAACAACAAAGTGAACTGAATCTGACTCTAGTGTCCTCTGTCCTTCAACCAATGTGACAGGAATGATAGAATCCGGAACTACAACATCAACTGTAATTTGTTGGGTTTAATCTCTCTCATCACCACAGACAGGTGTCTTCATTTGTTTACAATCTTTGAGTGAATCCAACTCAGCTTTCTGCTCAGCCATAACATCCTCAAGGATAACACCCATCTTCATGTCAGCAATAACATCACTCACCATCTTGGTACTTGGTTGATCAATGTTGACAGATGATTATGACCTTGCAACAATAGATTCATGCAGTGTGAACCTATTCCTAAGTGAATTATACTTTTCCATCAGGTCTGTAACCATTGCAACAAGTTCAACCGCCCTATCAACATGAGAGCCCAACTCATTTAGACGTGCAGGTAGCTCTTCAAGTTTTTCAATCCTTTTAATTAAATCATGTACCCAAACTGGGTTGGATTTAGCATCAGCATCACCAGCAACACCATGCCCTTTTGCATTTTCATCTTTATCACCGCCATCCAACTCTTTCTCTTTTGAATGCTCATCAGACACTCCCTTCTGGTTGTCACCACAATCACCCTTGGCATCACCACTAGTGTCTCTGTTGGCACCTACCTCCAGCTTGTCATCACCACTAGTGTCAACATTTTGACCATCACCAACAACATCTTCAGTGTCAGCATCCATTCCTTTGTTCAAAAGTAAGAGAGTAGCCAGTGGAGAAACAGTTTCAGAATCAACCTTGGTGTCATCAAACCCTTGACTGCCATCATTGGGGTCAGCATTCTCAGTGTCAGCATCAACACCTTGGCTGCCATCTAGTTGATCATCATTAGGGTCACCCTTTACTGTGTCAGCCTGAGCTTCACCTTGCACCTCACCAAACAGTACAATCATTTTACATGCATCATTCACAACTTCAACAGGAGATAAACACACATCAATAGGGGCTTGGGGAATGGAGGAAGACTTGTTTGAACTGCTACTTTTGTACAACATTCTACGTTTCCCTGTACTTCCCATAGCTTTCTTCCTCTTCTTCAAAACATACTGAATCGGTTTATCCTCGTCAGATGTATCACAAGCATATCCAACTTGGTCGTGTTTTTCTGCATGTACAACATCCTCCTCCATGTCAGCACCACCCTTCTTGGAAACCCTGTCTGCATCTACTGTGGTTGTCTCTGTGTCAGCATAAGGAATCACATCTCTCTTAGGTTCCTCACCTCTATTAAAGTGAACAGCCTTCTTCCTAATCCTCCCAGCCTTCCTCCTGATTGATTTAATAACTTCTATGTCAGCCTTCCTCCCAGCTTGAGGGTTGGTTCGTGGAGGTCTACTAGAACGCCCTCTCCTCACAACAACTCTCTTCACCTGGATCTCAGTGGATGGACATTTCTGCTTCTTCTTAGAAGGCTTTCCTGTGTCAGCATTTTTCCTCTTTTTTCCCTTCTCTACATCAACAGATTTGGCCTCAACATTTCCTTCATCAACCTCACGTTTTCTATTCGTTCGCTTCTCTATCTCAACAGATCTCTCATCTTCCTCTCCTCCAACAAAACCATACTCAAAAGACATAAATGATTCAATCTCTGAACATAGAGAATATACCGACAATCATACAGAATATCAATAGGTGGTTGAGAAAACATAGGTTCACCAATGGCATCACATACATCGTCAGCCTCTTCATCAATATAACCCATACCTGGGGTTCTTGCAAACTCTCCATAGTTTGGGAACATCGGTGTCTATCATGCACATCAAAAAAAATATAAATAAGAAAACACATGTATATAAGAAGACAGAGTTGGTGTCAGCACTGATATATTTCTCTTACCAAGTCACCGTCAAATAGCTCGTCAGCTTCATCATAAGTATGCCTAACCTTGCAAACCCAATGCAAAGAATGAGGATCTCTATCATTCATCCTCAAATTACAGTCAAACTTATCAGACAACGCCGGAAAAGCTTCAAATATCCAGGCCTGTAAAAACAAAACAAGTGGTCATGCAAACACAATAACAATGCATAAGAAGCTGACACATGGTGAGGAATGATGACACAAGTAATGAATGCTGACACATATCAAGGAATACATACAATGCTGACACGTAGTAAGGAATACCTTCAATGCTGACACATAGTGAGGAATGATTACAAAGATATATATAACAAGTAAACAGAATATCTGGAAAGCAATCCAATATCCATACAACTCATAAGAAGGCCTAGCTTTCTTGCGATCCATCGTAGCTGACTTCTTCAAGGCCTTCAGTAGAGATTCATAGGACTGTCTGCCCCATGGATATTGTCCAAACTTCTCGTCATCACAAGCAAGTGATAGATTTTGCTCGCTGATATAGTCTATCCGCCTATAACACACAACCATCTCAATGAGCAACAACCTCGCTATAATTAGCTTCTTCTTCGACGTCTTTTTCATCTGTCGGAAACAACTGATCAAATCATCATGGGAGCATCTATCCATCCCAAGAAAATCAGAAAAAGTCACTGCTTTCGGAGGATTGCAGACACGGTCTTCGCATGGAAGACCAGTCATTACATGAAACTCAGCCAACGAAAAACGAGCTATAAGTCCATCAACTTTGAACCAGAGTTCCTTCTTCTTCTTCGTCTTAACCTGCCGCAACATCATTTGATGGATTCACTAGAAGTTAACAGTCATATTGTTGACCTGGGAGAGCACCCATCCCAGAAAACTCTCCTTCAACATCTTATAGTGCAAAGGCAGCAACTCTTGTTTAATAATGTCATAAACTCCAGGGTGACAGTATAGATTAGATCTGGCATGGAAACATTCTTTATATGGAATACAAAACTTCAATTTCTGCAAAAAATGTATACAGATTGAATACAAAAGCACATGTCAGCATTTGAGGCAGACACAATGACAACAACTCCTATATAAAATTCATAGACTCACATCAAACTTGCATTTGTAAGTATCAAGATCAGTTGAGGTCCCTGTCAACATAACAAAAACAAGATAAACAAAGAGACAAATAGATGTCAGCCCCACAGAAATATGAAACCAAACACAAACACACACACACACACCACAACCACCAGAACACGCCAAAAATCAAAGACGACAAATAGTGGACATGCAAAAGGATGGAGATGGATTCCAATAGAACAGAATGAGATGCCAAAATCGAGGTCAGCATTACAAATAGAGGTCTTAACTGCTAAATCAGGCACATACTAGTACCATTGAGAACGAACAACACACATTCATCCAAAAAAACCCTAACGACAACAATCGCACCATCGCACAAACTCACCAGCGTATAATCTGACATAAACAAAACCCTAACACACAGAAACGATACAAAATCAACAAAACGCTTACCTACACTGCTAGCCATACTCAATAACCTTCAATAACACACGAAAACGAGCACGAAAACGTCCGGAAAATGTCGCTTCTCGGAGGAAATCGTCGAAGAACAGTTGGAGAGAGTGAAAACCGCAATGGAGGGGGTGAGAAACGGGAGAGAGAGAGGGAGTGAGCAGTTGAGGGGGGTATCGGGGGGGGGGGGGGGGGGTGGTGTTTGTGTTTCAAAAATAAGAGATGTATACTTTTGCAATTTTTACGAAAACGTGTATATTATCACCTTATTGCATATATAAAAATACAAGGTCTTTGAAACTATATATGACATTCAAATTGGTTGTATACGTAAAAACAACTATTATAACATGTCATCAACTAAAAAAAATGCATCGATGTAAGTAATATAATATGGAATCAATAAATCAATACAAGGTGACAACAATGTAACCATCCAAGAATTATATAAAAAATAATATCAAACGATCTCATTTCATATCTCATAATCAATACAAAGTGCAACCAATAATCTATCATCAAGAAGCTCACATCTTGATTTTGTCAAGTAGATTGTGGTATCCTTGTCAAATCCAAGTTTGCTCATTGGCCTCGTCCGAGCTCACTTCTTCATGTCGTCCAGTGATTATGTGCTTGACGAAGGTTACTGCAATCTAAAATTGAAGAACTCTTCAACCATCACATAATTGTAATTCACACCTTAAGAACTTAGACAAGTATACAACATGTTTCTCAATATATTAAATGAGAATTCATAACATGTAAGGATGTAATTCACATCTAATCATCCTCAACACTAGATGCTTGCAAATCTTCTAATTACCATAATTACAAAGTGTGTTCAAGATCAGATTGGAGTCATGACCTTCAAGGTTGAGGAACGATTTCCCCTTGGCTTGCAGGAGGTAGATCATAATTACATAAGTTTGCTGCTAAAGCTAGGAAATGTGTATTCCTTAGTTATCACAAATTAAGCTTACAAAGTATTTGATCTGGAAGATAACAAGGTTCTTATTAGCATAGATGTTCACTTTTATGAGAACTCTTTTCCATTTACCCAAGCATCCTCCTCCAAATATCTTGAGACTCCCTTAACTACTACTAATTTACCTTTGGTCAACCTAGCTCAATGTCCTTCAATTGACAGTGTCTGATGTTATCATAGACACAAACTTGTCCTTTTTTCATCATATGATATATGGTGCCTTACCTAATCTTCTTGAGATAACATCTCCAGAACCCATTTCTTCCTCCCATATACATCCCATTGAACCTAAATGTCCCACTAGACAAGCCCATATCCATACTCCCCTCTACGACTTTTATTGTCCTACCATTTCCTGTTCCATGTCTAGTCCATTCAGGGTTGTTTTCGTTGGATAACTAACTGTTCTATCCACCAGCATATGTTGCTTCTTTAGCTAATCTCCTCTCCCTCCATGAGCCATCATCATATCGTCATGCTAAGAATGATCCTCTATAGGTTGAGGCTATGCAAAAGGAGCTCAAGGCTCTGGACAACAATAAAACCAGCTGGGTTCTCACATCTTTGATTGCCTCCTGGAAAGGTTGCTATTGGATATCGATGGGTGTTCAAAATCAAATTTCGGGTTGATGGGAATGTTGAGCGTTACAAAGCTCGTTTGGTGGTCAAGGGCTATAATCAAATCAAGGGGAAGGATTTCAAACACACCTTTTCGCTAGTAGTGAAGTTCACCGTTGTAAGACTATTGTTGGCTTTGGCTACTATGAGGCAATGGAGTGTTCATCGGCTAGATATTAATAATGCAATCTTACATGGATTTCTTGATGAGGAGGTATACAATATATATAGATGTTCCTCCTGGTTATGAGCTTGCCTCTCCTGGACAAGTATGCAAGCTTAAGCAATCTGTTTACGACCTTAAGCAGGCTTCAAGGCAATCTAACATTGAACTGTTAAAGTTTCTAATTGGGATGGTTATGAGAAGCCGATGTTTGATTTCTCCTTGTTCGTCAAGAAGGTACCTTCTGGGTTAGTTGTGATCTTGGTATATATTGAAGATCTTCTAATTACAAGAGATGATGTCTCTGAAATTCAAACTATAAAGAGTGCTCTGCATACAACTTTCACGATCAAGGATTTGGGTGAAGTTCGCTATTTCCTTGGGTTAGAAGTGTCTTGCACAAATAAGGGTACTCTTCTTAATCAATGAAAGTATATTGCCGATATTTTGCACGACAATGAGATGCAAGATTGCAAACCATCTCCATTTCCTATGCCCCTAGGTTTAAAGTGGTGGTCTATTTGGTTTTTTAGGAATCAAATGACCTTCATAGGAATGGGGATGCCATCACACGTGGAGATCCTTTCTTTTACAAGTTCAGTTAAAGAAGGATGGAAAATGGCTCAAAGAGAGGAAAAGGAAGAGGAGTGTATAAAGAGTGGAGTGACAACAAAAAAAAGTCGCAATATGAGTAGGAAAAATGTGAAATGGAGAAAACCGCTAGTGGCTATCTGAAGATTAATTTTGATGGGGGGGGTTAATGGGCTAGGGGAAACTAGTGCCGAATTTATCATTAGGAATTCAGAAGGAAAAGTAACCAACTTAGGCTACAGAGAGATTGGGAGTAAAAATCCGATTTTAGCAGAAACAATTGCTATGAGAGCTAGAACGAGTTCTATGTGCTAAAGCCAATAACTATAACAAACTAATCATAGAAGGAGATTCGTTAATTATTATGGACCATCTTAAGGAGAAGGGTGTCTGTCCTTGTGAAATTGAATTACTTATGGGTGATATCAAAGGTCTTCTTAGGTCTTTTCATGATATATCTGTTTTCTTTGTGCCCCATGAGGGTAACAAGACGGCTGACAAGGTTGGACACCTTAGTCGTCTTGTTAACGGGTTGACACTGGAAATACACCCAGATCTTCTTGATATCATTCATCAGGATGCTCTGGGTTAGGTCTTCTAACCGAATTCTTACCTAATAAAAAAAATTACGTAATTATTTATTTCACAAATAAATAACATTTATTATTTATTTCTTAAATAAATAATACTTATCATTACAATTTACATTAAACCAATCAATCAAAATCTAAATTTTGATATAGCAAAATAATCCATATGATATTTACCATCAATTAAATCAAGATCCCCATCAAAATTAACAATTAATCTATTGATTGTATCAATTAGTGCAAGATACTATGATAGGCCAACTAAAGAAAAGTTAGATGCGTTAAACGGAATTTCAGATCATATCTAAACATCTAGTCATAAGGATCTTCATGCATAAACGATAAACCAATCAATCAAAATCTAAATTTTGATATAGCAAAATAATCCATATGATATTTACCATCAATTAAATCAAGGTCCGCATCAAAATTAATAATTAATCTATTAATCGTATCAATTTATGCAAGATACTGTGATACCAACTGAAGAAAAACTAGATGCATTAACGGAATTTCAGATCATATATAAACATCTAGTCATAAGGATTCATAAACGATAGATCAATCATTGTTTAAAGGAGATACCTCTTGATGCGTGAACCAGATCGAATTGGTGGAATCAGAAGAGAACAAAAGCCCCAAATATAACTTCTAGTCCATACGAGCCTGACGTCTAGATCTTCTTCACCTCCGACTGCTATAACGAAGGTCAAAAGACAAGCAATCGTATTGCCTTGGATTTGATTGTGATAAGCTATTTTAAGAACCAACCGTTGGTCTCTACCTTGCTCTTTGTTTACGTGTGTTCTATTGAAAATAAACAAACTTTCTTTGCTTTTCTTTTTCAAGCACTCACGTCAAAAACCAAGCCGCAACCTTTTAGAGCCCATAAGCTTTCCTTTTAATTCGTTTCGTAGGAGATGGGACCAAATTAATTAGGAGGAAACCGGCACAACGCAATATTTTTTTTTGATTAGGAAAGATTTCGGGTGAGCAAACTCTACCCGAAGGCATCCTTTCGAATGAGGTCTAATAGACCAGGATTATTTTGAATATCAATCCCCAGGCAGAGTGGCAAAGATGTACCGGCACAACGCAATTGATGCAACACGTAGTAACCTCCAAATTAATTTTCCAAAATGTAACTCCCCGAATTAAGCTTTAAGTATTTATTTCTAAAATAAATAATATTATTTATTAATAATAAATCACATATATATTACTACGATCCAAAAAGAATGTCGTTTTATTTTTTAACACATATTTTAAGGAGTTAAAAACTATATAAATTATCAAATTATTTTAAATTATTTTTTACAACTTAATATTTGTAGGTAATAAGTATTAGATTATAAAAAAAATAATGAAAATTTTAATATATTATATAATTTTTAACTCCTTAAAATACGTGTTAAAAAGACAAACGACATCCTTTATGGATCGGAGGTAGTACTAATCAACTATCAATTCTGTCGATCTAGTATGTAAACTCAAAGCATGTGACCTCATAGGACCCGTTTATAATAGTCATGGAACTAAACCATTTAATCCCATTAATCGCAGTTGCCTTCTAGCAAAGCACTTCGACTCCTAAAATAATCGGATGGTATATCTCTATCAATTGTCATATCCCATGTTTAGTCATTTCACATTTATTAAAGGACATAATTCCTTTAAGAGAACGTCTTCAAGAGGGGTTTCTGTTTCCCTCTTAATTTCTTCGGTCTCAAAATCAACTAGCTGACATATTCACCAAGCCACTGGGTGAAGATCAACATCGCCATCTAGCTTCCAACCTTAGCCTTGTTGCTTCCACAAGTCCATCTTGAGGACGGGATATTGAGCATATAGATAAACCAATTGTAATCAATTGCAATCAATGTTCTAAAAGAAACTTGGCGAATGCTTCACGGTGGGGTATCATCAAGTGCCAAGACGGTTTGACGGCCTTCTTGGCGGATAAAATGAGTTTTGGTTATTTTATTATATATTTAACTATTATTGAACATATCTAAAAACTCATATAATGCAATAAAATATGCATTTTCAAAGTCATTAACATTTTTAAATAAAAAAAATCATCATACAAATCAAATAAGAATCATGATCATTTTAACCGTTATTAGATTCAAACCTAAAATCATATAAACATGTTCAAATAAATATCACAACTCGTAATTTCTACATTAACAAAATAAAATAACAAAAATTAATCTCGAAATCTCAATAAACCATCAAAGTGCCAAACACGACGCACTTTGGCGGTGTCTTGGCGGCTAGCCTACGCCAAGCGTCTTTGCGGTGTCTAGGCGGACGTCAAGAGCTTTTTTAGAATAGTGATTGCAATGTGTAGAAGACAAGGGTGATTTGGTCTTTACACAATTAGCAGTTGATGTATAAATAGGAGGAGCTTGGTTGTAAAATATTTCATTCACAAGTGAATAGAGAATTTCAGTTCTAGAAACGCTATAAGAGCATCTCTCATGGTAAGCCAAAATATGAGTTTTGGTCTAATTTTACTCCCACCCTAGGTCAAAACCCATTTTAGCATTTTTGTTTTTGACCTATTTCCAAAACAAAGGCTAAATTTGACTTTCTCTTTTGGAAGGTCAAATGTTATTTCTTTATTTATTTTTAAGTGTTTAATATTGGGTCAATTTGGTAAGTGTCCTTTTGTTGCCTAAAATTTAAGCCCTAGGACAAAAAGGGTGAAATATTAGGTGAGTGTCCATTTTTTCCAATTTTGCCCCTGCCTTAGTATTCCCGTTTCTTTCTTCAATTTCACGGAAAGAGAAACACCACAACACGAGCGACGAAGGGCGATTTCGATCTGGCTTTCATTCTTGAGCAACCCAGTTGATTTCAGCCCCAATTGTTGATGATTTTGAGCTCTTCAATCAGATCTGAAATGAGATCTGGTAAAAAATAGCACTGTAAGCCAAAATTCGAGTTTCAACAGGTAAGCCAAAATTCAAAAACAGCACTGTAAGCCAAAATTTCTTATAATCTGCAATCTGCTTTGATTATAGTTCTGTAATTTGAATCACAATTATTGTCTGAGTTGCGGATTTGGATAACAATTTGGAGAACAATTTATTACATTAACATCAGATGGCGATTTTGATATATGTGACTGGTGTTGTGATTATAGAAATGTAATCTAGATTGTATTGTTGATGTAGTTGTTGATTTAAGATGCTTGTGCTTTGATTATCCTGCTGTAACCAAAATTACACTATAACCTATAAGTGGATATCTGAGTTTGAGTGCTTCTACTTCACCCTTGGCAGGAGACTCAGTCCTTGACGATTTCCGGGATGACACCACATTTGCCTTCTTCTTAACAGGATGATCTAGAGTAGAAGAAATTCTCAAAACCCTCTTCTTCTTGATCAACAGCAGGAGTGTGTGTCGCCACCTTAGCCTTCTTCACAGGAAGAGGACTGTCACCACTTCCCATTGACCTTGTAACCAACCTCTTCCTAGGATGGACAGGACTCTCAAAGTCAGAACTACCCTCTGTGATAACTCGTGGTCTCACCACCAACTTTTTCTTCAAAGTTGGGGCTCTAACTATGTCCTTCTTCCTAGTAGGAATATTAGTAGAACGGATAACAGGTTCCACTCCACCATCAAGAAGACAGCCACCTGATTGCCTGAGCATATACGCTTGGATGCGTAAATTCCTTGGAGAAACTTCATCACTGGCATCAGCATCCATAACAACAAAACAAGAAACGTAAGAATCGACACTGTCATCAGCAAATTCATTAGAAAATGAGAGGTCAGGGCAATCCATAAATGACGCATACAAAGAGTAGACAATCCCCTATCAAGAAAACAAAAAAATACAATTAGACAACAACAAATATACAAAATGGAAGAGGGAAACTAAGATTAGAATAATAAAAGATAAGACAAGAAAGTATGCTTACCAAATCTTTGGAGAAAATGTCATGACACCTATCATATATAATGCTGTAATCACGGTCACTAGTATACCAGACAAGAGATGCCAGCAGTCTTAGGGATTGCCTCTAAAATCCAAACCTGGGAAGAAAGCAACAGTAAGAATAGAAATAGAAGTAAAGAATAATAAATAAATAAATAAATAAGGAAAAGGCATGAGAACATAAAAGGAAAGGAAAGGGAAATACCAAGAATGCTATGGGATATCCAAGCAGATTATAACCAAACCTTGAACCATTTTTTGGTGGCTCAGACCTCATACATTTCTTCAAATAATCAAGTGTTTCCAGAAAAACAACCCGACCAAAGGGATAAAGTTTTAAACAATCCAAATCACAGACAAGGTCCACATAACATTGACGAACAAGAGCTTTAGAACGTTGAGGGAGCAACACACCCTCAATCACTAACAAGTACGCTATGGAAAGCTTCTTTGGAGACTGAGTTGGCTCCTTGAGGAAAAGTTGAAGAAGACCCATAAATGTACTTTCAGATACACCAAAAAACTCCTCCATATCCACATGAGGAGAAGGAGGCATGTCATCACCAGATTCTATCCAACTCAAACCAGTTACACAACTAAATTCAGCTAGAGAAAACCTAAACAAATGTTGCCCAACTTGAAACCACATCTCATTAACTTTAGAAGTTTCAACTTCATGTAGGAGCATCTGATGCACAAGTTGTTGATAAAAAATATAGAGAATCCCTAGCCCGTACAATTGAACCTAAACAACCACCTATAAGACAAACCCAGTCATCATGAGACAGACGACTCTTAATAACTGGAATCAATTCAGGCTTTGAATACACATTAATGTGCCCACGAAAACGTTGTTCATTGAGAACAACAAACTTGAAGGAAGCAGGTTGAATAACAGATGGTGGATCCACAATAGGAATTTCTTTATGGACAACAATTTCTTTACCTAAATAACATAAATATAGTGTCAAGATTAGGTTTCACAACAAATAAGATACTATCACCAAAAACTAGCAAACAACAAATTGAACAACCACATAAACTAGAACTGTCCCCACACCAAAAACTGCAAACACACAACAAGCAGAATGTCATATGGAACCCTGTCACCAACACAAGTAACAAACTGTAAACATAAATCAATTGTAACCCTGTCACCAGACCGTAACCATAACTAAAACAGGTAATGAACTATAACCCTGTCACCAAACAATTAATATACTGTAACCCGGTCACAAGATTGTAACCAACCATTAAAACCAGTAATAAAATGCAACCCTATCACCAAACAAGTCATAAACTGTAACCCTATCACCAACAAAGCAACAAACTTTACCAATGAATCAATTGTAACACTGTCACCAGACTTTAACCAACCATAAAAATAAGTAATGAACTGTATCCATGTAACCAAAATAATTTAAAAACTGTAACCTTGTCACAAGACTGTAACCAACCGTTAAAACCAGTAATAAAATGCAACCCTATCACGAAACAAGTCATAAACTGTAACCCTATCACCAACAAAGCAACAAACTGTACCAATGAATCAATTGTAACACTGTCACCAGACTGTAACCAACCATAAAAACAAGTAATGAACTGTATCCATGTAACCAAAATAATTTAAAAACTGTAACCTTGTCACAAAACTGTAACCAACCATTAAAACAAGTAATAAAATGCAACCCTGTTATAAAACAATCCATAAACTGTAACCCTAACACCAGACTGTAACCAATCATCAGAAAACAAAGAGAAACAACAAATGCCACAAATGCAGTAATGGAAATGAAATTGCATGTAAAAATGGAAACTAGATAGCCAGTAGACAACAACTGAACCAACAAACAAACCTTAAAATGGGAGGAAAGAGCTAAACTAGACAAACGATCAGCAGAAATTGCATGTAACAATGGAAACTAGATCTCGACAACTCAAAGGAAACAAGATGAGAGGTTGCTGTCGAGAACGTTGAAGCAGAAGAGTCAAAGAAAGTACCTGATGAAGCCATTAGCAGAAGATGATCAGAGAACCAAAACGAAGAGCAGAAAGTGCAGAAACGACGATGAAAGACAGTCGAACACGAAGACCGATAGCAAGACAGAGATCAGTAGAGAACCGTCGAAAACCGAATCGCTAGAGAGAGAGAGAGACGTTAGACGGGAAACTACTGAACTGATCGCGCGAGGAAGGAGACGCCAAATATGGGAAGGAGGAATATAAAGCAGGGGTAGTGTTGGTATTATGAAAAAATAATGGACATTTACTAGCAATGCGCCAATCTTAAGATATTTAGTATTTGGCCCAAAGGCCGAAGGCCTTTGGGCCAAATTATTTCTTTAATATTTATGTAAATCTATAAATAATACAATTATAAATACATAAATTATATAGTTGTGATTTTTAATTAAACATAAAAGTTTAAGTATTGTAAAGATATTCAAAAGTTATTCGATATGAATATAATATTTGACATATAAAAATTATCATTGCATAAATAATATTTTTAGAAAATAACATTAATTTTTTTTTATTATAGATTCATCAAAATTATAATAAAAAGGGTAATTTGGTAAAATGACCCATTTGGGTGAAACCCTTGCACACATAACCCCATCCGGAAAAAATTTGCAGAAATCCGGATATCCGGATTTTTGGCTCAACCGGTAGTAGGTAAGTGGGGGGGGGGGGACTGAACAGTGTAAGTATGAGAGCTGGACAATTGAGAGAGGGAGAGAGAGAGAGACGGAAAAGCGAGGAAAAGAGAGAAAGAGAGAGAGTCTGTGTGAGAGAGAGAGAGAGGGTGAAAATCCTGATCAATATTGAAAAGACAGGTAGAGATAGGGAGAGAGAAGGAGCAGCTGGGTACAGTAAAAAGGAGGGAGCCAATTGTTCCCGCCCAGGGATGGCGCCAAAAAAAAAGGGAAAAGGGAGGGAGGAGGGGGAGGGTATATAAGCTTTGAAGAATGTCTGAGGGAAATCATTAGTTCACATTAATGAATTGCAGGGGAAATGGAACTTGAAGAAGGGGAATGGCCGGCGTTGGATGTGAAGAAAGAGGGTAGATGTCAAATGATGTGTGGTCTATATAAAGAAATCAGAGAAATTTTGGACGTCACTTTTATTCACAAAATCTGAAGAAAGAGAGAGAATCCATTAAAGAAGAAGCAAGTAGGCCTGGGTTCAGTAAACGGTTTACTTGTACGAAGCCACTTTTCACTGGACGGTTAAATCGTACCCACTGGACAGGTGTTGGAATTTACTGGACAGTCCTCTGGTCGGACATAAAATGGGATGTTTGGTAAGTGTTGTTCATATGTAAATACCGTCGATACAAATTAATTTCTGTCTCCCTATGAAATGCAACAGGGGAAAAATCATCAGTTTGTATCACTGTATTGTTTGGAGGATGGTGGGCGTGTGAAGGCGGCACTTGGGTCTTCACAGGAACAAGGAGCCAGAAAGACATGGTGGTGGACGAAAGAATTGACTATGTAAAGCTGAAGAAACAGGTGATGGACAAGTTTAATGTCGATGGGAGGAGGAATAATGTGGAGCTCACATATGTAAAGCCAAAGAAGGAAGGGTCCAGGTCGTTTGCTATCGGGGATGACGAAGACTTGGAGGCCTACAAGTTTGTAAACGGGCTGTCTGGAGAACGAAATTAGCCTATCGACCTCAATGTCTCCCTGCGACGCAAGGTTGGTGGAGACGTGCCCGAAGCACAAGGATCGACAACGGGTGACTCAGACGGTGGTGGTTTGTCTCCTACAGGCTTGGAGGATGTTGTAGTGCCGTTAACTGGTCCGCCCGTGACCCAAGAAGATCACCCAAATACAGATCTCCCCGTGGGGCTGGACGGAGAAGACGAAGATTTGGGAGAAAAAATTGTCGAGGTAAACCAAAAGGATGTCCAGTTGGAATCATTGGATGTCCAGTTAACACAAACAGTCGTTCAGTTAAAAGAGACTTCTGACCAGTTAGGGATAAGTGAGGAGTTGGAGTTGGAGTTTGCGAAGAGGGAAAAGAATGCCGACGCAGTGAATAAAGGGAAGCAGGTCATATATGTCAGCAGTGACATGGAAGATGGAGCCATTGACCTTGGTAGCTCCTCCGACGAGGATGATGCAATCCCAAAAGTGGTTAAACCTGAACATGGTAGTTCTGGTTCGACGAAGTCTTGTTCATGGGATTATGAGGCGGAGCGAGTGGTGAGGGAAGTCGAGGAAGCATATGAAAGACAAAAATGGAAGTCGCCCACTTCTCCGAAGCCTGCTGAAAGTGAACTAATGGTGGCGGGGAACCCATTGGATACCAGCCAGTGTGGTATTAAGCTCCGGGAGGGACAAACGTTTCGGAGGAAGGAGGATGTGTAGAAACTCGTAGCATGGGGGGGTCTGACTCGCTGCTTCACGACGAAGGTAAAGAAGTCAACGACGACCTTGTATGTTGTAGGGTGCGCTGCTCCCAAGTGCAAGTGGTCATGTCGGGCTTCGACTTACAAGGGAACGAGGTTATGGAAGATCCGAAAGCTTGTGGACGAGCACACGTGCTCGCAGAATGAGGCGGTCAGCCAAAAACGCAGTGCGTCAAACACGCAGCTGGCGTGGCGCATTGTCGAAAGGTATGTGACCCAATACGTAAAACTTAACTGGACTCTTGCCTAAATTCCACTGGACATATAGATATATACACTGGACACACAACACTAGTAACTGGACACACAACTACAGTCACTGGACACACAACTATCTTAACTGGACACACAACTATCTTCACTGGACACACAACTAACTTAACTGGACACATGTGTGTGTGAATGGGCATGTTCAGTTTCGGATGGCCGAAGAAGCCCCTCGATCCGGATCAAGTGCAGAGGATGATGAAGTCGCAGTTGGGGGTCACATGCAGCTACTGGAAGGCGCGCCGAGCCCGGTTGAGTGCGAGGGACAACGTGTACGGAACGGACGAGGAAAGCTATCGGAGCATGTACTCGTACATGTACATGCTGGAGCAGGCCAACCCTGGGACGGACACGAGGATAGAACGCGACACGGAGGGGCGATAGAAGTATGCGTTTGTGAGTTTTGGAGCGCGGCGAAGGGCTATCCCCCACCTACGAAAGGTCAGTCCTTCCTTAAATAGAACATGACGCCCATACGAATAACACATGACGTATGTTTGACTAGACATGACACCTCTAAGTCCTCAAGATGTTTATTCTCTAGGTTATATCGGTGGACGAGAGCTTCTTGAAGGGGAAATTTCGAGGGTGCTTGCTATTTGCTACTGCAGAAAACGCTGACCACCACATTTACCCCGTAGGCTTCGCCATGGTTGACGGCGAGAATGATGGGTCTTGGGGGTTCTTCTTCGGGCAGATGTTGCATGTCGTTGAAGACACGACTGATCTGGTGTGGGTATCTGACCGCCACATGAGTATCTTGAAGGGCATACGGGATAGCTACATATTCGCGAAGCATGGCATATGCACATATCACTTTTTTCAAAACGTCCGTTTCCGGTTTAAGTGCGGGGGCTTGCAAGAAGAGTTCATGATGATGTGTAAAGCTTACACGTACGATGAGTTCCAGGTGTTGTACGCGGAGTTCTGTGCACGGGTTTCCGGAGCGGGCCAATATCTGAAGAAGGCCGGGTTCAGCAACTGGGCAAGGGCTTTCTACACTGGGAATAGGTACAACATCACAACCACTAATAACTCCGAGTGCTTGAACTCAGTGTTCAAATATCCTAGAGATTTGCCGCTAACAGCCCTTGTAGATGCCATCCTTGAGACTGTCGGCACGTGGTTCGTCAAACATAGGAAGACAAGCGGCGAGCAGGGGAAAGTCGTAAGCGACTGGGTTGGTAACGCCATCAGAGCAAACTTCGTGCAGTCCCTTTCCATGGTCGTCAGACAGCTGAGTGCACATGAGTTCAAGGTACGCAAGGGAACCTCCACCTGGCTTGTAAACCTTACAGGACGTTTATGCAGCTGCAGACGCTTCAACGTCGACCAGTACCCATGCGCGCACACAATGGCAGCATCCCAATTGCACGGGATGGATGTGTACTCGCTCGTCAACGACTTGTACAAGGTAGACGCGTGGCGTGCGTGCTACAAGGACGTGATCTACCCAGTCCCGTCGCGAGAGAATTGGAGGGTACCCGAGGCAATCGCCAAAAAGACTTGCCTCCCCCCAATTATCAAGGTACGCCCTAGCAGGCCGAAGACATCTAGGTACCCGTCTCAGTGGGAAAGGAAGTTCCCGAAAAGGCGCCGCACATAGTTACTTGCCAGGTGGTATTTTGGCATGGCATCTAATGGGTTAGACATGACGGATAGCTATTTTGACATGACATATTATGGGTAAGACATGCTAGTAGGTATTTCACGCGTTTTGTAATCAGGGCTCACTTATTCGGAAACGTTATCGCTCCCCCTTTTACATTGAAGTATGAACGTCGCTCGTGTTTTGTTATTAAGGCTTGTTGGGCCTGGGTGCAACTATTTCATTTTGTACATGACATGTAGTTATATAAACTTGGCAGGTGGTATTTTGGACATGACATGTTTTAATTGTGCAGTTTCAATGGAAATGTGGACGACGTAAATATATAAGTGTCAACCATCGTACGACCTACATGATAACATAGTTTCAAAAACAACAAGACACCATAGTTTCAAAACCCGAGCCCTAGGTTTCCCAAAACGACATACCGTCGATACCAAACTCAACCAAATTAAATCCTACGAAAGCACAACTGTTCAAGCCACCAACAACATGTCCAGACAACAATACAAACAACAATGTTCTTGTAAAAAAAGGACGAAGCCAATGACTACTGAGGATCGGGGCTGGGTCGGAAGGCACCGTGGTAGATGGCGACACATATGACTAGGCGGTAAGCATCGATAAAGGCGTCGTCCACCCCTTTGAATACGCGGTCGCCTGATGCGAGCATCTGCATGAAACGGAGAGCGTAGGGGCCGGAGTCTCCTCTGCGTCGCAAAAAGTATGTGTCAAACTTATTGCGTACCAATTACACTATAAATCAGAAGATGGACTACGAAGATTTACGATTGCTTGTTCTGAGGGATCCCCTTCACACGGTTGTACTTGAACGGCTAGGGCAGTTTCCCTACATGCTTGGCGTGCAACTCTTGGTGGCCATCCATCAGCGGGGGAAAGGTGTGCGTGATGGGCTTCAGAAGGCTGGGCAAATGTCGCTCAGGAGTCAGACGAGTGTCCGGATCATACACACGGACATTCCACTCGGCTAGGTCGATCTCAACTGCTACCCAATGGTTGTCCTTCAGATTCCATGGGGCCACCACACGGTCGACGCTGGCCCAAGGCTTCGGACACCTCTCCGGAAACATACCCCTGAAGTAGTACTCCAACTCCTCGTCGACAGACGACTGCGACGCCTGCGTACTTCGACTCGCTGGCTACCTCCTTTCGGAGGATGCCGCATGCTTCGTCGATATGCTGCAAACAAGGAACACGTGTCCAGTCAACCACAAAAATGTCAAGTTATCGGAGCACGGGTGTTCGGACTTTACCTCTGAGCCCACCACTTTCATGGGCGTTTTTAGGTCCCCGAAGAAATCCCGCTCAAGGCGGTTGCCCAGCATTGTACGTGCGGGTTCAGTCCCTTGGGCGTCTTCGGTGGTCAACCACTCGCTGAATGCGTCCACGTCAGCCCTGGTCATCAGGCCCAAGGCCACGTCGTCAACCCCCACAATCACCTTCTTCCCCTTGGCGGCCCGCGGCTTCTTCTGCCCCTTCGTCACGTCCTCAACCACCTCCTTTTCCTTGTTCCCCTTGTCGACACGCGGCTTCTTCACCGACTGAGTAACTTCGTGGCCCTCTAACGTCGCAGGCGCTCGCCTCACCCTTCTGCCCTTACGCTGAAGGGGAAGTACGGCCTCCTCATGTGCCTCCTATGGTTGATTACATGACACAAAGTTAAAATAACATGACACATAAGTGTTTTTGACATGACAATATCATTAACACGACCTACCTCAGGGGTTGTCTTTGTCGTGGGTGCTTCTGGCTCGGAGATGGTTGACTTGGCCCCAGGCCTTTTGGCTACAGTCTTAGACCCCTCAGCTACCACCTCATCCTCATTAGCCCGGTCCTCCTACATGACAATAACAGATTTTTGACATGACGACTAACAATCTTCACATGACACTGGGCGGCAGATGGCTTACCTCAGCGGTTGTGACTTTGGTAGTGGCTGCTACTGCCTCAAGCCCGGCAGCCCCTACCATTTCAGTTGGCCCTGTGCTATCAGTCTCACCCTTGTCCTTCAACACTTCATCACCCTGCGCAAATATGCGAAGGAACTTAGACTCGACACCATTATCAACAGTCACATCGCAATACGACAGGGATGACTTACCTGTGTGGTGGGTGTTTCTTTGGGGGGTTCTTGTGGATCACCATCCTTCTCCATTTCGGTCTCCCCATGGACTGGTCCCTTACTCTTACCCATCTCCTACAGATTATGAGTTGGTGTCACCTTCATTCACAAAACTTACATCACGGTTTCAGTTAGGTTACTTACCTCAGAGGTTGTCTTGGTGGTTTCATCTTCACCTGCATCAGTACCCGATTTCTGGCCCATTTCCTTAACAGTTTCCTCATCCTACGCAATTATGGGAAAGGTATGTTACCATGACGCCTATATTGTTATACATGACGGTTAAGGATACTGACATAACAAATTGAACATCTTACCTCCTTCGACCGCAACTCAACATCTTCGGTTTCCTCACCGTAAGTTCCATGCCAGTCCTGCGAGTGTGTCACCTCGTCTTCACCTCGCTTCTTCACCCTCACCTCCCTTACCTCCCTTCTCAGCTCCTGCATCGCCGACTCAACCCTTTCCATCCTCTCATTAAACGTTGCCAATAAGCTCGTCGCCAGCTCCTCCATCTTAGACAAAATCCTTGACACATCTGATGTCTCCAAAGTAGCCATGTCTTTATGCATATTTTAGTTCCATATTCTTTACAGTTTGCATATTTCGGGTTGGGAATATGTCGAATTTATGTAGTATATGCTTATTTGTCAAAAATGGAGGTCTACATAAGTTTCTGGTTAATATTGCAGAATATGGACCCATTTCGGGAGAAAATCAAGAAGCAAGAATCGGAGCTAAAGAGTACTCGACATCGACAAAGCCCTTAGTCGATCTCGACGAAAATGCCTGGAGACACCCTAGCCGAGGAGCCTATGTCGACAAGCCAAGGACAAAGCAACCCGACTCCACACCCTACTCGAGATCGAGTAACCCAACTCGATGTCGACGAAGCACCACAACCCATGCCCGGAGTCGAGGAAAGCATGTCCGAGCATGCCGAGGAGAGACTACCCAACCTGGTGCCCGAACACCCAACTCGATGTCGAGGACCGTTCTCGATGTCGACGACGCTAAAGACCTGTCTGAGCATGTTGAGAAGATCTACCCGACGCTGCCGAGAACCCTATCCGAGCCCTATCCGAGCTAGTCGATGAGCCACCCAACTCGATATCGAGTAAGGGTACTCGAGATCGACGACGCCCAGGAACCCTATCCGAGCCAGTCGAGGACCAGCAACCCGAGACGCCGAGCCAAGCCCATTCGACCAACACTTCTACTCGAAATCGAGTAGCCTTACTCGAGAACGAGGAAGCCTCCAGAAGCCGCGTAACGTGTTTTGATCTATCCTACTCGGATTGGGATTCCTTGGGGCCGAAGATTGCCGAATTCTATCCGATTCTATCAAGTTACATCATGAAGAGAGTTCTATCCACTTGAAGACCTTTTAGATATAATTTCCCTTATTTAGATTTAATTTCTTTGTTGCTTTTATTTATCTTTAATGCTTTTAGAAATAGTTTTGGATAGAGATAGATATTTCTATCTTTGAATATCAAGGTTTAGAAGCCTATAAATAAAGCCCATGGGGTTGAGATTTATTAATTGAATTCACAAGCTAGAGAAGTAGTTCCACAGAGACGGCTTAGGAGTTAAGAGGTTTTAGGGTTTTGGCATTCAACGAAAGTTGGATTGCCGGGATTGTAAAGGCTTTGAATTTAGTTTAATGCAAGTTTCTTTTCATCAATCAATGTCTGAGGTTGCAATGAAGCGCGAGTTGTCCACCCACTTCTAGGGTTGGGGCGAGCCCGACGATAGCTGTAAAGGCCCGGATTTTTAAATAATAAATTTCAATAAATGGATTTAAGTCAAAAAAAAAAAGGAGAAAAATCGGATATTTTAAGGAAAACTCGTCTTTAAATTACTAAATCGAAATTGAAACTTTTAAAGCGAATTCCGGCCTAATTTTTTTAATTTTAAAGATCGAATCTGTCTTTCATTTCGGGATTAACGGGTTCAAATTTGAATGTCGGGTATATTCTCTCATCATTATCCATTCCAAGTCATCACCCCTTAATTGGGTAAAATTCTATCTATAAATCCCCCTTCTCTAATTGATTTACTTAATTTGGCAAACAAACAATTTTGACCAAAGGACCAATTGATTCAACCTTTAGATCTGAGATTTGTAGCCCATTTCACACAGCATCACCCTATCTTCCTCCTCTTCACTCCCTTTGAGCTTGTCGAGAGCCTATGAGCTCTCTTGCCGCCTGCTCACCCGCGCCACTGCACCACCATCCTTGCACCGGCCGCAACCACTTCGTTGCTTCCCGGCCACCACAGTCGCCACCACTTTCCTTCTCCTCCCTCTGTTCACGCCAGTCGCTCCACTCCCTCCGTTTGTTCGAAGTTCCGAGCAACTCTCTCCTCCTTCCTTTTCTGAGATCGAGCAGCTGCAGCAGCCCTCCGACGCCTAGAGATCCCCGAACGCACCCAGGAGCCGCCACCGCCGCCCCGAAGCCGTCGGGAGAACCACCAGGCCGCCTCCCCTTCCCGCGCCCTGTTTCGAATCTGAAGAGTGGTAAGCCCTTCCGTCCTTCCTTCCGCTCTCAAACTCGATAAAGATCCGCCTTTTGACCTCCTATTATCGTCCTAGGCCGAGATCTCCCTGTTCCGACGCCGACGAAGCTCAATCGAGCCCCGACGCTTTCCTTTCCGGCGAAGATCCGAATCTCGGTGAGAACTTCTCTCCCTCCCTCCTTTCCATGTTCGATTCCATGTCATTCAGTGCCGGGAAGGTGGTCGGAGCAGGCCTTCGTCGCCGGCGACCCCCCCCCCCCCCCTTCCTCCTTTCTTCTTCCTGATTTTTGAATGCAGTGGGAGAGGGTGATGAACAGTGATTTTGATTGGGTCCGGTTTTCTGTTTTAAAATAAGGGTCGGTTCAGCTATATTATTTATTATTTTCGGTTCGGTTTTCCTCATAAAAATCAGATTTGGTATAAGGGTTGGGCTGGATCCGAATTTAAGAAAGATTTTGGGCCTTTCTTCTCTTGGGCCTAAACTTGGAAGATGTGTTTAATAAGGGAAGATGATTTCTAAAGTCTCATATTATATTTCCGATATAAAATATATTAAATAAATGGAATATTAAATTTTATATAATAATATTAATGAGGGTTTAAATTGTTATATGTTGATTTTATAAATGTTATGTATGTTATTTTGTTGTATTAATAATATATGATGCGGTCTTTTTGGAAACATTATACTTCTAAAATTATGATTTACATATTTAAGTTGTGTTATAAATATTATCACTTGGCAAAGGTTAGTTATAGTGTTAAAACGTGATTTTGGGAAATTTGAAATGATTTATTTATAAATGTAGTTGGTGTTTATTTAGTCATATATTGTCATAAATTATTTAAAAAGGAGATTCTCATGTTTTCGGAAATATCTCTTCAAGGATTGTGTTTAGAAAACCAAAATGCCGGAATTGATTCTATAATATGATTTGAGGTATTTGTTTTCAGATTTAAATGTTTAATATCAGGATTCTTTGTTTTGGATTGATGATGTTGGTTTTGAGAGGGAAGTTGGAAATATTGTTGGTATGTTTTATCAATGGTTTTGATTGGAAGAATGCTTTTGGGTTGATGCTGATCAAATCGGAAAGGGTTTTGGAAAATGGTTTTATCGTCGATTGGTTTTGAGGAGATTGAGAACTTGGGTTCGTGTGTGTGAGAATGTTGGTACATTAGCTTATGAAAATGGCTTGATTATAGGTGTGTATTGCTTTTGGATTGCTTTGGACTTGCATTTGGGCCATTGCTTGTATTATCCTGCTGTTCTGCATCTTTAGGTAAGTTCCCTACGGGCTTACTCGGGTTGGACATTCATGCCTGTTGTTGCATTTTATGTTAGGTGTTGCATATGCATAAAAGCATGCCATGTAGTATCCTGTTTAGGTTGCACTAATTGAATGAGCATCTGCTTACTTATTGCGTTTGTAACAGAACGGCCGTTATCTGTGATAGTCCTAGAGTCTTTGCTAGGGTCATAGGGTAGCCCAGCCTCATCAGGTACCCTGAGTCAATCGAGTCATGAACTTCCTTATATTATGAGATGCTTGCGGGCTTTATTGTGGAGCGGGTTAGGCATGCGTGCCGCCCGATTATGATGGAATGCATTCACGAGCTGGCCAGTCTCCGCCCTATCGGAAGGGGGTGGAGGTAGGAGAGGGATATGCCATTTGGCATTGTCTTGGGCCCTTTACAGTATTTCTGCACATTATTATACCTAGGGGCATGCTAGTGTGTTTGACTTTCGTACTGCATTAGAGCATCTTTATTAGGTATAGCACATACTATGTGGCCTCAGCAAGGACTGCCGGTCCCGCATGAGTGGCTCGATCTGACTCCTTTCCCCGTTCTTTTTTTTAAGGTATTTTCTGCAGATTTTGATTGCTCGATGTCTATATGACGGGGTTCCCTTTTTGCGAATCGAAGAACCTGGCTAATTCTCTAACTTGGTATAAATGGTAATAATTCGCTTATGTCTTGGTTTTGACCCGGCTCTGCCGTGACACTTTGTATCTTAATTTTGCTTCCGCTTTACTTTCATTTGAATTAAATTTCGCGACATAGTCTTAAGACAGGTTAAGGGTACCCAACGACCCTTCGTGACTTTTAGGGTTTGAAATCCCTCTTTCTACTAATCATAAAATGAGTTCGAAACCTCGACCCATACCTGGATTGCAAGATCCGAACAAGGGGTTTTATCCCTCGAAACGTAACCCGGAAATCATAATTCTGGGCCGTTACAAAGATGGTATCAGAGCTGAGGTTGTGCAATTCGGGTACGCATGGGTCGAGTGTATGTTTGGAAAACCGCCCATGAATTTCAAAGGATTTGAAAGGATTTTAAGAAGGGCAAAATGAACTTAAGATGCCTAACCGAAATTGGACTAAGTAATGAACTCGACTTGTAATAAAAATGGAAAACAGACCAACGGGGACACGAGTGGATAGTAAAGGCGCTAAACCCCCCTATTGGGTGTAGTTGGGAACGGTAGGCAAAATACTAGCTTGCTCTTTACAGATGGGTCTGGAAGTTTCCAATGAGATGATTATGAGTGTCATTAACCGATTCTATGCTGAGTGCTTGCTATGCTAGAGATCTGATTTGGATCCCATAACAATGAAATCTGTACTGACTTACCTGTGCAAACGGGATAACGGGAGTGCCTTTATTTCTACATTGTTAAACCCAACTTGTGTGAAACAGCCCTCCACTATGTTGTTAACCCTTTGATGGTGCTATCGAGTCTTTCTCTAGGACATCAGTGTCTCCCACGGGGAATTGGGTTGGTAAACACAATGTGTCGGGAATCATGGCTGGATGTTAAGGTTGTCTGAGTGAGTATTGGAAGTTCTTGATGTCACTTTGAGTCAGAAGTAAGGTGTTTATGGGGATGTCTTTCTCGATTCTTATGACGACCAACTAGTGTCTTCTTGCCACAAAGAGTCGTACCAGAGTCCCACGGGAAAGAGGGGTCATGAGTCGGTTGGAAAAAATAAAAAAAATAAAAAAAAACAAAAAAAAATCAATGGTTACCTTTAGGGATCTCTGCCCGGTTGAAATGGTGACTCTCTCTGAAGTGCATAACATGATTTTGTAGTCTCTGACACGTGCCTTATGAATAACCATTGGTACCAAGTTGTTGTGTTATTACATGTGTGACTAGTTACATTGCTTAGGTCTCGTGTTATGTATTGCCTTCTGCCATGATTGTATGTTGTTTATAGCATGCCTACTTGACATATTGTATTAATTGCGCTAATGATCAATTGGAAGCATGAACCACATGATATGAACCTATATGCTTGTTGTTTTGCCTGGGTTAGGTCCATGATAGTGTGATCAACTCTTCTATGTACAAATGCCTGTAAATGATCTCTTTAGCATGCTAGATGATGACACGTCAATGCTCCTTATTCCTTTTGTGACAAGAATCTATCATTTGCCCATCCATTTTGTATTCATCAAATTGAATAGTGTTGATGATTTTGCCAGTTAATATTGTTGTGTGTTACTTGCGTGGAATGGAGAATATGAGGTTTAATTGAGTCTTGGAGAATGCATATTTCATCCTAGTACGCGCTGATTTGAACTCATGTCCTCGTATTCTAGTCATACTGCCCATGACTTAGACTTGTGTTATACATCGTCAAACTTTCCTCATGTTTCTATACCATCGGAACGTGATCGAATTGATTTCTTACGTATCGTCAGGATTAATTGCATGCATGTATCGCATGTTAAGTTGAACTTTTAGCATCATGTAGGGTCCTTGGTTGTGACTTGTGGGAATTTATATCTTGCCAACGGTATTGGTGACCTTCTCTTGAGCTAAGTCCTTGATAGTGTGGTTCTTCCCCTTTCTGTCATCTTAAATTATTGTACTCATTCTGATTAGTTACTGTCGAATTCGATGATTGACTTGCTTTCCGTAATGAGTAATCCTAGCATGCTTACATGTTATCGCTCAGTAGTGTTTCCCTATTACTATATGACATCCTCTCGTGCTTGTATAGATGTATGACTTGACACCTCGCATGATCACACACCACGCTATATCATGATTCCGCATATGCATGACACCTAAATGTTGGAATGAATCTATTCGAATTACTTTGGTTGTAGTCATGTTTTGATTTGTGCTAGTAGTATCATGTAGGAATTTATGCTCCCCAATAAGACTCGCTAAATGATGATTTTCCATACTTATCCTATTACGTGAACATGCTTGTCCCATAATGTGATAGTTGTTATACCGTTTTATGTGCACTGTGACAGTTGTTCCTAGCATGGTTATAATCTATCACTGGTGATGTCCTCTTGGTTACTCTCTGTAATGATGCCTCATGCTTTATGAACATTATGTTGAACTCTTTTAAATGACTCTTGACTATGTCCATGCCTTATCACGTATCGCTAGCATTGTGTAGGATCTATGCTTTCTAAATGTGTTCCGTTGTATGATTACATGCTGTTTTCAACCTATTATGAGATCATTGTTGTCAGATGTGATAGTTATTATGCTGCTTTTATATGTTCTCGTATGACGCTTAGCCTGATTGTTATGTCATATCTCGCCATGCTATAGTTGACCTCCCTTGTTGCTGCATGTACCATGCTTGTACATTGGTTCATTTACATGATACCTGTCATCCTTATTAAATCCCACATGACTTTGAATCTTGCATGATCACTACTGATTCTGCATATCTTGCTTGAAGTTGCTAGGCATATCTGCTTCCATGGAACACTAGAATGTTAGCTTGTCTCACATACATCAGTGTAGGACTTGATTGTGTCTTTGATATGAATACGAATGCTGGTCCCCCGAGATAAGTACATGTTAGTGTCGATTAGTGTGATTGGTATGATCCATGATGAATTCGTGTTACTTGTCGCGATTATAACCTAATAGACTTCCATAAGGGCATCGTTGCTATTCCCGGGTCGAAGTCTAGTCTTTAGTCTTGTCGTCCTTTAGCCTTGGTCTATGTTTGGTTCCCAAGTGAACATTGGGTTGCCCGTCCTTGTCACTCCCCTATCTCTGTTAACTTAGACTCCTTGCGATATTTGGTGAGCGACTGCTTGAAAGAGAAAGGAAGTTGCATAACGATATAGAGTAGTGCAGCGGAAGCGTGGGCCCATAACCCACGGGCCTCAGGATCAACGATGTCGACGGGGCAGACATATTTCGAGGATGACGGCTACTGAGTACAAATATGACTTGCAAGCAGGAGAGTCCCCTGTTGGAATTGCTAATCCTTCTAAATTTGTTGATGATGATATTGCACTGACTCGACGATGAGATTTACGTGTTGATGTGCTGACTTGGTGATGACTATTGCCTGATTGTCTGTTGCCTATGATAATACAATTTGGTGCCTTATAGTTCTAATGTGCCATGATGCCTTGATGTGTTGATGCTCTGAGTTGCTAAGCATGATCTGAATTACTGTACCTATAAAAGTATGAACTGCAAATGTTGAGAACCTGAATTGTTGATCTTCTAAGGTTATGATGCAACTTGCTAGCTTGACTTTATTATGTGCATATATGATTATTGTAATAATGATTGAGCATGATGGTAAATTGAGACTCGTTGACATAGTTTCAATAATTGATTATGAACCCATGATGCTATGTTTATAAATGCTGGTTGACCTGATGTAGATCTTATGTGTGATGATTTCATGATTGTTCTTCTTTAACATGTGGGTGAAATCATTTGGTAGTGTGGTTGGGGAAATGGTGAAAGGATTTGAGTCGCTAAGATGATCAATGGTATTATGAGGTAAGTTACAAGAGATGGATGTTGGTTTAGGTAAGACCGGGTGAGTTGGGATTTATGAGATGTAATGCTTGGTGGTTTTGATGAGCTTCTAGGTGAGGTTGGTACTGTTTCGGGTAGTACGAGAAGTGTAAGGAAGGTCTCGTGAATATTGAGGACATGGTATTAGAGGGTACTTGGGTGTGAAGTTAGAGATAGGAGTTGGATTCTTAGAGGTGGATGGTGTGGTAGTGCTTGGCAGAAGGAGGGGCAAGATTTGAGCATCGAGATGAATTGTGATTTCTTTGGGGAATTTTTGTTTGAGTTGACGTTGGCGAGTCTAGAAGAGGATTAGTCTTGGCTTGAGAGTGGAGATGGGCGAGTGGGGATTGTGTTTTATTTTGACTGGTATAATGTGAGGATTTTCTTGATTATGTGATTTATTTATATCTGCTGGCATGATGTTAGATAACGACCATGATGAACCTGATATGGAATTACATGTTGATATGCAATATTAAAATCTAGTTGGTAGTGACAAGTGTTACCATGATATATTACTGCTTTGCTATCCTGTTATGTTGTCTTAGAAACCTGCTAGGACGTGTTGTGATATGATATATGAAGTAATGATGAGTATGAACTATGGGGTAATGATGTGCTATTATGTGGAAGCAAGATGTTTTATTATGTTGTAGTAAGCATGATGTGTACTATATGGTTGACAAGCATGAGTATTGGTTATGTAAATGATGAATATGACTTGAAGCATGATCATGATTAGTATATATGAGATATTGGTGCATGATTTCTAAATGATTGTCATTCGATATTGCGATGAGTTAAGGTGATGTCTTTAGAGCATGCTGACATTTTGGTGATTTATATACTGCTTGATCTTCCTTTTTCTGAATCTTAATAGCATGACCAGGTTGTGTTGATATATTAACATGATGAATATGTTCTACTTGTGTTGCGATATCAATATGCGATTGTGAGATTTGATGCGTACTGACATACTAACCCCATAACATCTAACCCGTTGATTTCTAGACATGTGTGCTTGCGTGATAAGTTATGAGACTTCGATTATGCACTCGTGATGCCTTCAATATGATATAGATAAACTCTACTACTTATGATGTGATGTTGATGTTTTGTTGTTGGTTTTGGCGTGTCTTGAAAGGATGGTATGATTTATGTTATGAGAAAACATGTTATGTTATTAAGATGTCAATTGGTTGAGATTATCATGGTTGATGTTGAGTTTTGCCATGTGAAAGATGGCTAATGATGTTATGAGTTGATGAGTTGATTGGCTTATGTTTCATATTGAGTTGAGAATGAGGATTGAATGATTTTGGAAACTAGGAAGAGAATATGGGATTAGCCCTTAGAGGTGGATGATTCCACCTCCTGATTTCTGAATTTGATTGATTGATATGCGGAAAACTGATTTGGTTTTAGGAGATTTTTGACGAAATCTTGAGTTAAAGGGATTTGACTTGTTTTGGTGCAAAGTTCTTGGTTAAACGTCGGATATGAAGATTTTGAACGATATAGAAAGGAAATAACTGATTTTGAAAGAATAAACGTTACCGAGAATTTCAAAGATTTTGAGGCCAATCTGTTTCAACTGCGGAATTCCATTAGAAACTTTTCAAACCTGGGCAACTCTATGATACTTCACGAAGTGGATACAAGCATTTTATGAGGGCGCTTGTAGGGTGCTTGCTAAGACCTAGTGATGATATTGTAGAGAGTTGTGGTACTTCCGAAAAGTCGAAGCGAGGATGTGATAGGGGCGCTTATCGCATACTTGTCAAGGCCAATTGGAGATGTCACGACCGTGACTAGGATGTTGTGAGAATCCCGGAAGACGCAACCGAGATGATTACAGTTGTTAGGAGGAAATCGAGACTTGCAATAATAAAATAGAAATAAATCACAGCAAACCAGATTCCGTCCCTTGCAAATAATTACAAGACCTCCTCCTGATGCAGCAGTGGGAAGTCAGGATCGATCCACGAGGAAGCGTGTCAGCGGATCCTAGGCAGCGGTGAAATCTCACGAACGTCGACAACAGGGTCCTCGATCTCGACTAGGGTAGTCGACAGAAGATCGAACAGTCGAACAGCGCAGCAGTCGCAGGCAGAGGCTCGTCGATATCGACAAGGCCTACTCGATATCGAGTAGAGTCTTGGTCGACTTCGCTTCGTCTCATCGAGTACCTGCACACAGACGCTACAAGGATGCTAGATCGAGAATCAGTACTCGATATCGACGAGTGCTATTCGATATCGAGGAGACAGAGAATAAAACGAAAGTAAAAGAAAGTAAAAACAATTGCTTTGGGATTTTGAACTAAACTTAATATAAAAGGCTTCCAAGATTGGGGTTTGCAACAACGATAACCAAGCATGCATAAGGCAGAACCAAACAAATTATCATGTAAATCGCATCAAAGGACTAAGCTTTCGCCTTTTCCAACAATTAGACAACTCTTTCAAGAAACCCTAATTGTCTCTACTAATTTTATTTTTTTAATCCAAGTTGTTAGCATGGATCTCCATTAGACGGGTAATAAACACATAAACAAGTAGGAAAATGCTCAAAACATGATAAAGGTTGGATCTTTTACCTCAAACGCGAATGGTTATCGTTGGGCTCGCCCCAACCCTAGAAGTGGGTGGACTACTCGCGCCTCATTGAAAACTCAGACATCATTGATTGAAAAGAAATAACAACTTGCATTAAACTAAATTCAAAGACTTTACAATCCCGGCGATCCAACTCTCGTTGAACGCCAAAACCCTAAAACCTCTGAACTCCCTAAAACGTCTCTCTGAACCTACTTCTCTCTGAAATTGAATGAATAAAACTGAGCCCCATGGGCTTTATTTATAGCCTTCTAATCCTTGCTAATCAGGGATAGAATATCTATATCTATATCTAAAACTATATCTAAGACTTTAATGATAAATAAAAGCAATAATGGAAATAAATCTAAATAGGAAATTATATCTAAATGTCTTAAAGTGGATAGATCTCCTCTTCCATGATGTGTCTTGATGATTTTGGATAGAATCGGCAATCTTCGAGCCCAAGTAATCCCACACCGAGTAGGATTCGTCAAGCCACGTCACACAGCTTCTGGAATCGTCGTCGATGTCGACAAGGGTCTTGTCGATATCGAGTAGGAGTGTTGTCGACTGGCTCGGCTTCGTCGTCTCGACTAGCTGGTGCTCGATGTGGCTCGGACTTGGCTCACGGGTCTAGTCGATCTCGACAAGGGTTCGTCGACATCGAGTAGGCATGTTCATCGACTAGGTCTTCTCGGGTGACTCCGCTCGACATGGCTCGGATCCGGGCTCCTGGGCGTCGTCGATCTCGACTAGGGCTCGTCGACATCGACTAGGGTACTTTCTTTCCGCTTTCGCGAGCCGCTTCTTCCGCTGCAGCGAGTTCGTCGATCCGCAGGTGCGAGAGACCCCTTCCGCTGGAGCGAGTCGGCGAGCTCCGTCGTCTGGATGCATCCCGCTGGCAGCGAGGATTTCCGCGGCAGCGAGTGGCTCGCTGCAGCGAGTCTAGTCGCTGGCAACGAATGTTGCCTGGTCGTCTTCGTCCTCGGCTTGTTGATCAGCTCCTCTTCTCGTCGACTCCGGGTGTGGCGCTGAGGTGTCGTCGATCTCGACTAGTGGTCCTCGAGATCGAGTAGGGCTCCGGAGCTGGGATGGTCTGGCTCAGCTTTCTCGACCAGGCTTTGTCGACCAAGTCCGCCTGGGCTCTCTACTCGACATCGAGTAAGATGTACTCGACATAGAGTAGCCCTGGCTCTAGCTCGGTTTGTCCTGGTTTTGTACTCTTGGATTCTGGACTTCTGTAGTTGTTTTCCGAGCTTTTCTGACCTTCCTTAGAATTGCTGTAAAATGTCTCGAATTCTGCGAATTTAAACAGAAACTAGTGTAGATTCCATAATTTGGCAAACAAACATAAACTACATAGTTTCTGTACTAGCTAACCCAAATGTATGCAAAGTATGCAGAAAACGATATTAAAGTTACTGTAAAACATGACAGATTCAGCTCACAACAAACACCCCATACTTAAGCTTGCTTGTCCTCAAGCAATGCTTTTATTTGTCATTCAGGGGAAGAAATCAAAACTCTCAATATATCAGATTCATTCTTATATAATCCTGCAATCAATTACCATCCTCGAAAAGGTACTAGTGTCATAAATCCATGCATGTGCAATTTATATCAAAGCAACATCTACTCATAAAAGGAGGGTTATGCAAAACATTCATAAGTGACAAAGTATTGATAATCAAGAGGACTTCAATTTAAGCTCAAATAAGGAGTAGAATTGGTAAAAGGCTAAAAGGTGGGAAGTTTCTGGTAATGTGGTGCTAATGATCCGGGGAAATGGAGTATTTCCAAAATTTGAATTTCCACATTCCTTCTCATAAAATTCATCACCTTTCATAATGCTTTTATCAACAATAATGTTTTTACCTCTCTGACCTCAGCACTGCCTTCTCACGAGTCGCAAACATGGGTGTCATGAATGGCCCCGGATACTTAGTGCTTTGGACTCCTCACAATGTGTCCCATCTCTCCAAACTATTATCTCAGAGAGCAGGGTCAATCTACCTTTATCTCCTGAGGTGATTGAATTTTCTTTCACTTATTAAATTTTCCATATATTTCAAACAATTCCCTTCCAAACTCCAATAATGATAATAATCACAAACACCATATGATAATCTCCATAATGTGACATCATTCTCAACATAATCCCCGGATAAGGTAAAGAATGGGCAATATTTAGATCATGTGGAGCAATGACTGAAATAAGGCATATTATGGCTTTTGTGATGCATAAGCATATGTATGGCTAGGAATTGAAACAATGAGCATTATATGGAAATATAAAGTCCTCCATCATCTTATCATGCAATATGTCAAAAGCAATTTCAAAATTTACCTCCTTCTATGGTTTCCATAAAAATATGCACTTCATTATGACTTCCCTTTACTAGGCAATTTCATGCTATATCTCTAATGAATCCAATTTTGCATCGTCGAGTTCAATTAAAGCTTCCATGACATTATTCAAAATTTTAAATGGGGGTCATTTTTCATAAATCAATAATGCATTCCAAAATAGCCATGTAGCAATCCAAAGAAATAAATTCCAAATATGCACAAATAATGTCACAATATAGTAAATATGCATAATGTAAGCTCTTTCCCCACCCCATACTTAAAATTTACAGTGTCCCCACTGTATAAAATCAAATAAAAACAAGAGTAAAGGAAGGAACTCACAGGATAAAACATCGAGGAAGGCGGATCAGTGCATGTCGAGTAGAGATAGGCTTGTCGATCTCGAGTACAGGGTAGTCGATCTCGAGGAGCCTCGTCTGCGTCTAGTGGTTTTCTGAAGTCGAGGAGCGTCTGGGCTTGTCGATGTCGAGTTGGCCTACTCGAGATCGAGTAGTGTCTGGGCTGCTCCTCCTTGTCGCCGTCGACTTGGCCTTCGTCGATTTTGACTGTTTTTTAGGGACTTCTTATTCCACTCTTCGCGATTCTTATATGCTTGCCGACCTAAAAGTGTTAGATTGCACACAAAACAAGACTATCCACATAAAACATTCTAAAAGACATAAAACCCTAAAACCAAAAACAAAAAAGTTCAAAAGTCCCAAAAAATCATAAAGTTTTATATACATGCTCTAGAGTTTAGAGTCGCTAGGCCGACTTCTCCGTTTGCGCTCAAGGACCATTATTGTGGGGCCCGCTCATGCTTGGCCCTTCTCCTGGATCATCTAGGTCCTGATGGTAGTATGCAAGCTCAGCTGACAGGTTGTTGCTTGCATCATCTCCCTTCTCTTTCTTCTTTTTCCTTCCAGCTCTCAGTTTTCGCAGATTCTCTTGCCACGGTGTCTTATCTCCCCTTAAGTCATTGATAATTTTCTTTATGGACTGAGGGGGAGTAGGATTCATACCTGAACTTACCTTTTCGGACCCAAAACAGGAATCTTTGGGCTTGGGGCTAATCGACATCGAGTACAGCTGGTCGACCTTGAGTACAGGGACCCCATACTTAGGCTCTTGGCAAGTTTCTGGCTCTGCAGTGGTTGTCGAGATCGACAAAGGCTTGTCGACATCGAGTACGTCCCTTGTCGATATCGAGTTGGTCTTGTCGATCTCGAGTACAACGTCAGCACCTTCCCCTGCTGCTTGCTTGGTCCCGTGGTTGCTGATGCTTTTCACCTCCAGCCATGAAATTTCCTCTTTTGCAGGGCCAAAAGAGAAATCCAAAACCTCATCGCCTATGGTGAAGGTGAGCGATCTATTCTTGACACTTATTTTGGCATCTGCAGTAGCTAGGAATGGTCTACCAAGAATAATAGGGCTAGTAGGATCTTCAGCACAGTGAATGATAAGGAAATCAGCTGGAACAAAGAATTTACCAACCTGGACAGGGACGTTCTCAACTATACCTGTAGGGATGACTACTGTATTGTTTGCCATGTATAGCTTGGCATCCACAGGTTCTATGCATCCTATCTTTACTTTCCGCCAGATTGATAAAGGCATGATGCTCACACTTGCTCCTAAATCGCATAGAGAATCATATTTATATTGTCCAAAACCCACAGTAACAGAAAACTTACCAGGGTCAGGTCTCTTTTCAGGGAAGTGGAGTACTTTGCATTCGCCTGCGATCTCTGAGATGGATCGCTTCTTGCTTAGGATTTCCTTGAGAAATTTGACATATCCAGGCATCTCTTGCAGGGCTTCTATAAAAGGAATAGAAACATTCAGTTCTTGCAGCATATTAACAAATCTAGTAAACCTACCTGCAGTGGGATCTTTCGGTGCTTTTGAAGGGAAAGGCAGTGGCATTTTCAATTTCGGAGCCTGATCAGCCGTCGGAGGTGCTGCAGAGTCGTCGACGTCGGCCCGATGCTGCTCCTCGATCTCGACCACAGGCTCCTCGACATCGAGTAGGGTGGTCGACCTGGAGTTGCTGGTCTGCGCAGCGGAGTCCGAGCTCAGCTTCTGGTCTGTGACAAGGATGTTGTGAGAATCCTGGAAGACGCAACCGAGATGATTACAGTTGTTAGGAGGAAATCGAGACTTGCAATAATAAAATAGAAATAAATCACAGCAAACCAGATTCCGTCCCTTGCAAATAATTACAAGACCTTCTCCTGATGCAGCAGTGGGAAGTCAGGATCGATCCACGAGGAAGCGTGTTAGCGGATCCTAGGCAGCGGTGAAATCTCACGAACGTCGACAACAGGGTCCTCGATCTCGACTAGGGTAGTCGACAGAAGATCGGACAGTCGAACAGCGCAATAGTCGTAGGCAGAGGCTCGTCGATATCGAGAAGGCCTACTCGATATCGAGTAGAGTCTTGGTCGACTTCGCTTCGTCTCATCGAGTACCTGCACACAAACGCTACAGTAATGCTAGATCGAGAATCAGTACTCGATATCGACGAGTGCTATTCGATATCGAGGAGACAGAGAATAAAACAAAAGTAAAAGAAAGTAAAAACAATTGCTTTGGGATTTTGAACTAAACTTAATATAAAAGGCTTCCAAGATTGGGGTTTGCAACAACGATAACCGAGCATGCATAAGGCAGAACCAAACAAATTATCATGTAAATCGCATCAAAGGACTAAGCTTTCGCCTTTTCCAACAATTAGACAACTCTTTCAAGAAACCCTAATTGTCTCTACTAATTTTATGTTTATAATCCAAGTTGTTAGCATTGATCTCCATTAGACGGGTAATAAACACATAAACAAGTAGGAAAATGCTCAAAACATGATAAAGGTCGGATCTTTTACCTCAAACGCGCATGGTTATCGTTGGGCTCGCCCCAACCCTAGAAGTGGGTGGACTACTCACGCCTCATCGCAAACTCAGACATCATTGATTGGAAAGAAATAACAACTTGCATTAAACTAAATTCAAAGACTTTACAATCCCGGCGATCTAACTCTCGTTGAACGCTAAAACCCTAAAACCTCTAAACTCCCTAAAACGTCTCTCTGAACCTACTTCTCTCTGAAATTGAATGAATAAAACTGAGCCCCATGGGCTTTATTTATAGCCTTCTAATCCTTGCTAATCAGGGATAGAATATCTATATCTATATCTAAAACTATATCTAAAGCTTTAATGATAAATAAAAGAAATAAAGGAAATAAATCTAAATAGGAAATTATATCTAAATGTCTTAAAGTGGATAGATCTCCTCTTCCATGATGTGTCTTGATGATTTTGGATAGAATCGGCAATCTTCGAGCCCAAGTAATCCCACACCAAGTAAGATTCGTCAAGCCACGTCACACAGCTTCTGGAATCGTCGTCGATGTCGACAAGGGTCTTGTCGATATCGAGTAGGAGTGTTGTCGACTGGCTCGACTTCGTCGTCTCGGCTAGCTGGTGCTCGATGTGGCTCGGACTTGGCTCACGGGTCTAGTCGATCTCGACAAGGGTTCGTCGACATCGAGTAGGCATGTTCATCGACTAGGTCTTCTCGGGTGACTCCGCTCGACATGGCTCGGATCCGGGCTCCTGGGCGTCGTCGATCTCGACTAGGGCTCGTCGACATCGACTAGGGTACTTCCTTTCCGCTTTCGCGAGCCGCTTCTTCCGCTGCAGCGAGTTCGTCGATCCGCAGGTGCGAGAGACCCCTTCCACTGGAGCGAGTCGGCGAGCTCCGTCGTCTTGGTGCATCCCGCTGGCAGCGAGGATTTCCGCGGCAGCGAGTGGCTCGCTGCAGCGAGTCTAGTCGCTGGCAGCGAATGTTGCCTGGTCGTCTTCGTCCTCGGCTTGTTGATCAGCTCCTCTTCTCGTCGACTCCGGGTGTGGCGCTGAGGTGTCGTCGATCTCGACTAGTGGTCCTCGAGATCGAGTAGGGCTCCGGAGCTGGGTTGGTCTGGCTCAGCTTTCTCGACCAGGCTTTGTCGACCAAGTCCGCCTGGGCTCTCTACTCGACATCGAGTAAGATGTACTCGACATAGAGTAGCCCTGGCTCTAGCTCGGTTTGTCCTGGTTCTGTACTCTTGGATTCTGTACTTCTGTAGTTGTTTTCCGAACTTTTCTGACCTTCCTTAGAATTGTTGTAAAACGTCTCGAATTCTGCGAATTTAAACAGAAACTGGTGTAGATTCCATAATTTGGCAAATAAACATAAACTACATAGTTTCTGTACTAGCTAACCCAAATGTATGCAAAGTATGCAGAAAACGATATTAAAGTTACTGTAAAACATGACAGATTCAGCTCACAACAATTACAAGATTCTTGGACATGGTCCTTGGAATCATCAATTTCAAACTTCATCCCCTACTTTATTTTGCTTTTAGTCTCGGGGACGAGACTTGTTTTTAGAGGTGGATGATGTAAAGGCCCGGATTTTTAAATAATAAATTTCAATAAATGGATTTAAGTCAAAAAAAAAAGAGAAAAATCGGATATTTTAAGGAAAACTCGTCTTTAAATTACTAAATCGAAATTGAAACTTTTAAAGCGAATTCCGGACCAATTTTTTTAATTTTAAAGATCGAATCTGTCTTTCATTTCGGGATTAACGGGTTCAAATTTGAATGTCGGGTATATTCTCTCATCATTATCCATTCCAAGTCATCACCCCTTAATTGAGTAAAATTCTATCTATAAATCCCCCTTCTCTAATTGATTTACTTAATTTGGCAAACAAACAATTTTGACCAAAGGACCAATTGGTTCAACCTTTAGATATGAGATTTGTAGCCTATTTCACACATCAGCACCCTATCTTCCTCCTCTTCACTCCCTTTGAGCTTGCCGAGAGCCTATGAGCTCTCTTTCCGCCTGCTCACCCGCGCCACTGCACCAGCATCCTTGCACCGGCCGCCACCACTTCGTTGCATCCCGGCCACCACAGTCGCCACCACTTTCCTTCTCCTCCCTCTGTTCACGCCAGTCGCTCCACTTCCTCCGTTTGTTCGAAGTTCCGAGCAACTCTCTCCTCCTTCCTTTTCCGAGATCGAGCAGCTGCAGCAGCCCTCCGACGCCTAGAGATCCCCGAACACACCCAGGAGCCGCCACCGCCGCCCCGAAGCCGTCGGGAGAACCACCAGGTCGCCTCCCCTTCCCGCGCCCTGTTTCGAATCTGAAGAGCGGTAAGCCCTTCCGTCCTTCCTTCCGCTCTCAAACTCGATAAAGATCCGCCTTTTGACCTCCTATTATCGTCCTAGGCCGAGATCTCCCTGTTCCGACGCCGACGAAGCTCAATCGAGCCCCGACGCTTTCCTTTCCGGCGAAGATCCGAATCTCGGTGAGAACTTCTCTCCCTCCCTCCTTTCTATGTTCGATTCCATGTCATTCAGTGTCGGGAAGGTGGTCGGAGCAGGCCTTCGTCGCCGGCGACCCCCCCCCCCTTCCTCCTTTCTTCTTCCTGATTTTCGAATGCAGTGGTAGAGGGTGATGAACAATGATTTTGATTGGGTCCGGTTTTCTGTTTTAAAATAAGGGTCGGTTTAGCTATATCATTTATTATTTCCGGTTCGGTTTTCCTCATAAAAATCAGATTTTGTATAAGGGTTGGGCTGGATCCGAATTTAAGAAAGATTTTGGGCCTTTCTTCTCTTGGGCCTAAACTTGGAAGATGTGTTTAATAAGGGAAGATGATTTCTAAAGTCTCATATTATATTTCCGATATAAAATATATTAAATAAATGGAATATTACATTTTATATAATAATATTAATGAGGGTTTAAATGGTTATATGTTGATTTTATAAATGTTATGTATGTTATTTTGTTGTATTAATAATATATGATGCGGTCTTTTTGGAAACATTATACTTCTAAAATTATGATTTACATATTTAAGTTGTGTTATAAATATTATCACTTGGAAAAGGTTAGTTATAATGTTAAAACGTGATTTTGGGAAATTTGAAATGATTTATTTATAAATGTAGTTGGTGTTTATTTAGTCATATATTGTCATAAATTATTTAAAAAGGAGATTCTCAAGTTTTTGGAAATATCTCTTCAAGGATTGTGTTTAGAAAACCAAAATGCCGAAATTGATTCTATAATATGATTTGAGGTATTTGTTTTAAGATTTAAATGTTTAATATCAGGATTCTTTGTTTTGGATTGATGATGTTGGTTTTGAGAGGGAAGTTGGAAATATTGTTGGTATGTTTTATCAATGGTTTTGATTGGAAGAATGCTTTTGGGTTGATGCTGATCAAATCGGAAAGGGTTTTGGAAAATGGTTTTATCGTCGATTGGTTTTGAGGAGATTGAGAACTTGGGTTCGTGTGTGTGAGAATGTTGGTACATTAGCTTATGAAAATGGCTTGATTATAGGTGTGTATTGCTTTTGGATTGCTTTGGACTTGCATTTGGGCCATTGCTTGATTTATCCTACTGTTCTGCATCTTCAGGTAAGTTCCCTAGGGGCTTACTCAGGTTGGACATTCATGTCTGTTGTTGCATTTTATGTTAGGTGTTGCATATGCATAAAAGCATGCCATGTAGTATCCTGTTTAGGTTGCACTAATTGAATGAGCATCTGCTTACTTATTGCGTTTGAAACAGAACCGCCGTTATCTGTGATAGTCCTAGAGTCTTTGCTAGGGTCATAGGTAGACCTGTCAAAACACAACCCGACCCGGTGACCCGACCCGACCGACCGAAATTTTTTGGGTCAAGACCCGGAAATTTTGACCCGGAAATTTTTTTCGACCCGAACCCGAAAACCAGAAAATTTTCCGGGTAATCTGGGTTTCGACCCGGTGACCCGATTGACTCGGTAATTTTGACCCGATTTACCCGATTGACCTGGTGACTTGATTGACCCGGTTGATTTATAATTAAATAATATTAAATTTTTTTATATTTAATTAAAATTTATCGCAAAATTATCAAATTATGATTTTTTTAATTTAAAAAAGAAAAAATTAACAAACCCGAAATCGACCCGAACCCGCCCAAAACCCGGCCAAACCCGGGTTCTAGTCAACCCGAAAAACCCGGAACCCGGTTTACCCGGGACCCGTTTTACCCGAGACCCGGAGTGACCCGACCCGAACCCGACCGGAATGACCCGTTTGACAGGTCTAGTCATAGGGTAGCCCAGCCTCATCAGGTACCCTGAGTCAATCGAGTCATGAACTTCCTTATATTATGAGATGTCTGCGGGCTTTATTGTGGAGCGGGTTAGGCATGTGTGCCGCCCGATTATGATGGAATGCATTCACGAGCTGGCCAGTCTCGGCCCTATCGGAAGGGGGTGGAGGTAGGAGAGGGATATGCCATTTGGCATTGTCTTGGGCCCTTTACAGTATTTCTGCACGTTATTATACCTAGGGGCATGCTAGTGTGTTTGACTTTTGTACTGCATTAGAGCATCTTTATTAGGTATAGCACATACTATGTGGCTTCAGCGAGGACTGCCGGTCCCGCATGAGTGACCCGATCTGACTCCTTTCCCCGTTCTTTTTTTTAAGGTATTTTCTGCAGATTTTGATTGCTCGATATCTATATGACGGGGTTCCCTTTTTGCGAATCGAAGAACCTGGCTAATTCTTTAACTTGGTGTAAATGGTAATAATTCGCTTATGTCTTGGTTTTGACCCGGCTCTGCCGTGACACTTTATATCTTAATTTTGCTTCCGCTTTACTTTCATTTGAATTAAATTTCGCGACATAGTCTTAAGACAGGTTAAGGGTACCCAACGACCCTTCGTGACTTTTAGGGTTTGAAATCCCTCTTTCTACTAATCATAAAATGAGTTCGAAACCTCGACCCGTACCTGGATTGCAAGATTTGAACAAGGGGTTTTATCCCTCGAAACGTAACCCGGAAATCATAAATCTGGGCCGTTACAATAGCCAAGCGTGTTTGAGGTAAAGATCCAACTTTTATCAAGATTTGAGCATCTACTACTTTTTATGTGTTTATTACCCATCTAATGGAGGTCCATGTTAACAACTTGGATTGTAAACATAAAATCGGTAGAGACAATTAGGGTTTCTTGAAAGAGTTGTCTAATTGTTGGAAAAGGCGAAAACTTAGTCCTTTGATGCGATTCAGATGATTATCTGTTTTATTCTTGTCTTATGCATGCTTGGTTATCGTTGTCGCAAACCCCAATCTTGGAAGTCTTTTACATTAAGTTTAGTTCGAATTCCCAAAGCAATTGTTTTTATTTTCGTTCGTTTTAGTTTCTGTTTTCCTCGAGATCGACTAGCACTCCTCGATCTCAAGGACTGATATTCGACCCATGTCGCTGTAGCTTCTATGTGCAGGCAATCGACCAAACCAAGCCGACGTCGACGACACTACTCGATCTCGAGTAGACCTTTTGTCGAGATCGACCAAAACTGCCGAGTTGCTGCTGCACTATTCGACTGTCCGATCTTCTATCGAGTAACTGTACTCGAGATCTAGGACCCCTGTTGTCGACTTCCGTGAGATTTCTGCGCTGTCTAGGATCCGCTGACACGCTTCCTCGTGGATCGATCCTGACTTTCCGCTGCTACATCAGGAGGAGGTCTTGTAATTATTTGCGTGGGCAGAATCTGGTTTGATTTATTTTGTTATATTTCATACTCGATTTCCTCCTACAACAACATCCACTTGGGTAGCCGTCGTACTTCCCTCACCCTGCGTGCCTGACCCGGATTTTTCCGTCGTGCTCGGCGCATGCTTCGTTTTATACTCCACCGCGAGGTCGTCGAAGAACTTATCCGACTTCTCTGTCGCGAACATGGCGCCAAGGATAACCCACTTCCTGACCTCCTCGGCATCCGGGAGAAGGACTGTCCGAACAACGTCCACCTCGTCGAACATGCCCAACTCGTCCTTCAACTGCTTGATGAGGGAGGCAAGAGAATCGTACATGATATTGTGCTCTTTCGACTTATATCTCAGGCACCGATGGTAGGTTGTGCTTGTGCTTGTGCTGGTGTCAGCAAATTGTCTTGCAACTGGCCGCAGAGCCTCGTACACCCACAACTACAAACAAACAAAACAAACCAAGTGATGACATGTCGACACTTTGCATTTAATCGTGTTCAGTTTTCATTTTTCAATGCACAGTGCCTATGTCCAGTTACCAGGAGACAGTGTCCAGTTTAAATCACTATTTGTCATGTGAGATTTATGTCCATACTTGGAATGCAAGGGGGAAGCCGCCTAACAAGTACGACGGGCGAGAGCTGCTGACCCCGTGCTCGAGCTTGCGCTCAACACACCGGTAGAGAAACTTGTGGGTTCGTTCGTAGCACAGTCGCCCCCATGGGTAACGCAAGAACGCCTCAGTGTCAGACACCATGTTTACAACCCACCCGTGAATAAAGTTGCGGGGTTCCTTCGCAAAGAGCACCGCCTCCACCAGCAATATGAGCGCGAACTTAAATCGCCTTGCGGCCGAACGCTCTGACTTCATCGCCACTTTGTACTCCGTCTCGAAGACCTCCATCCTCATCTTTTCCGCCCCTAATAACTCTAAGCAAGCAGCCTTGTCCGCCTCAGTGTCCACGGTCCGCAGCACGTTTGCCGAGCACTTCAGTTCGGTCACTAGCGCGAACTCCGCGATGGAGAACCGGACTATGGAGCCCTGGATCATGTACCACGTTTCTTTTTCCTTTTTCGACCGCAGCTGCCGCTACAGGACGTAGTGGACTAGCTGGGCTGAGAACTCAACTTTGGCAACGAGCCTCACAATGCCGCCAAACTGGCTTTCACAAAGACGCTTCCAGTCTGACGCGCTCAGGTACTGGTCTAGCTTTACAAGGACATTGGGCCTGGCGTATTGGTTGTACCTACACTTGAAATGATTGTCCTCGGGGACAGCATATATCGCCTACACAGTGGGGTGGAATGTTAGACCGACTCATATGTAAAATACTCTACCCTTTATCGACACTAGCCAACCCATACCTCGCATGTTGTCGGTGTCTGCGTTACCCTTCTTTCTCCTGAATCACCCATGTTGTTGTTTGATACCCTGTAGGTTGGGGAGCAATACTTTAGCATTCTTCAAACATTTGCAGATTTTCATTACACAAGTCACAATGCACATGACGTTAAGTTCATATAACATGTCATGTGACAATTTTAACCTGTCAAGTGACCATTTTAACATGACAGACACCATATCTTTCCTGCACTTATCTCAAATGACAGTAAATTTCTCGCCTCACCATATCTTACCCTATACTTATCACCTGAGCATTGTAACCATTTTATAGCTTCCACAAAATATAAGCAGCGCAATTTTGTAATTAAACATGACAGGAAAACCTATTAAACATGGCAACTAAATATTAACAACATGACAGTTTACAATGTAACAGCATTTACATTCAATAACTTGTTCCTGAAATTTTTTTAACCACATATAGGTTCCCCGATTTCCCTCTATCTATCCTATTTCCCCAATCTCACCAATTTCCCCAATTCCCACATCATCCCCAATTTCACCAATTTCCCAAATATTCACACAATACATGTATTGATTTCCCCTAATCTGCTTCCTCCTTCAAGGCATTTACCATATCATCACCACAATGGTACTTCCATTCTCTCCCGAACTCGAACACCCCCGTTCCCACATTTCCACCCATTGTTTTCATACTAGACGCCTGTTACATCCCACATGACAGGGCGGATATTCCACCCGTTCTTTCATCCAATTGCAAACCATGGCAAACAAATTAGGTTCTTCAAATGGTCCCTCATCCTTTCAATTTCTGCAGTCAGTACAAAATCGGTAGGGTTAGGGTTTGCTTACTTCAAATCGGTCGGTCTCTCTCTTCTAAACGCCCACAGGATCATCTTCAACACGTCAGGTTTACTGGCTTGAAATCCAGCGCCTTCTTCTCCTCCGCACTCCCAGGTTCGTCTTCTTCCTTTGCCTTCTTCTTCTCCTCTCTCGTTTTCATTTCAAAAATGGCGGTTTCGTGCCTTCTCCCCTCCCTCCTCTCTCTCTCTGTTTTACACAATTGGAAGAAGTGACAGGTTTTTAAAACTGCCCTCTCTCTCCTCCTCCCTCCCACACTCTCCCTTCTTTAATGACTCCCAACAACCGGTTTCCACACCCCTTTTCCAACCGGCTACCTTGTCATTTTGTTAAGGGGGGGTCTAACCCTTGCAATTAGAAACGGTTAGTGGGTTACGCTAGCAAACCAAACCGGTGCAAGGGTTACTTCCTATAATTCCCTCTAATAAAAAATAAATAATATGTTACTTAATGTACTAAAGATAGAATCGAGTGACGGAAATGAGATGTTAAAGTGCTAAATTATATTAGTATTTATAGGAAATTTAGCCTACTAAAATTGACCTACGGTGGGAACAACAAAATATACCCTAAAATAGACAAAAAGAGAATATTTGATAGAATATTCTATTTTAGTAGGCTATTTTTCCTAGTCATTATGACTTACGAGGGGAGATGCTCTAATAAACTCAAAATAGAAGAAACTGAAGCTCCATTAATAGAGCTGATTGAAGTTTAATCAAGCTTCTGTTCGGTTTCTTTTAAAAAAGAAACCTTGCTTGCTCTCCATGGATTGATCCGAAATGAACATTAAGGGTGTGTATGGTTGTAAATATAAACAACTAAAAATGAATTATTTGTGTGTGTTTATTTTTTAAATATTTTTTTTGGTTGTTTGGGTAACCAAAATAAATAAAAACGTGTTAAAAATTGTGTTAAAAAAAAGCTAGAAAATGGTGCTTATTTTGGTGTTTATTTTACACCAGTATTGTTTTAATCATTCTCTTTTATCTTATTTGGTTTAAAAGTACCACAATAGCCCTAATAAAAATCAAATAAACTCCACTTTTAACAAATAAACTGTTTTTCGCCCCATACGAAGATTATCTTGCTGTTTAAATTTTTAACTACTTTTACCAACAATTTATAAATTTTACCATGTTTATAATTTTAGTCAGTTTATTAACCTCGTCCCATACGAACCCTAAGTAAGGGAACCTTTAAAATATATAAGAAAAAATTGTCCCATATAGGTATGCATGTATGTATGTAAGTATCTAAGTAAAGGAACCTTTAAAATATATATATATATATATATATATATATATATATATATATATATATATATATATATATATATATATATATATATATATATATATATATATATATATATAAAACGGATTTTTCGCCAGGTAACCCCTGAGGTCTTGCATATTTCGCGTGATACCCAACTTTTTTACATAGTTGGTGAATTTAGGAGATTGACCATGACAAAGAACGAGTACAAATCGAAAAAAAAAACCAAAAAAAAATTCCGGATTTGTATTGTATTCTTGGGTGGTGTGTTTGTTTTAGTTGTAGTTCTTGTTGCACTTGTTAAACTTCAAAACCTACCATTTGTATGTATTTTCATTCAAGCAAGCAATAAGAAAACTTGTATCATTAGAAGTAAACAGAAGCAATGGCTTATCAGCATCTTAAAGCAATAAGAAATCAACCATACGCTGCAAAATGGGCTAATGCTGGAAAATATTTAGTAGGAAATTCACACAACCAAATCAAAAGAAGGCAATTCAAATCAGCCTTAACATAAGAAAGACACAACCAAGTGAAAAGAAAGCAATCCAAATCTCAGCCTTAACATAAGGCACCCATGATACGAACAACGACTATTTTTTTTTCGATTTGTACTCGTTCTTTGCCATGGTCAATCTCTCAAATTCACCAACTAGGTAGTTTTATTATCTTTTTTTTTAAAAATTTATTTAACAAAGGAATTATTAAAAAAAGCGTGAATTTGGGATACAAGGTTATTTGGCAAAAAAGATAAAACCTTAGGGTTATTTGGCGAAAAAAATAAAACCTCAGAGTTATTTGGCGAAATATGTAAAAAAGTTGGGTACCACGCGAAATATGCAAGACCTCAGGGTTACCTGGCGAAAAATCCGTAAAAAAAATTATATATTTATATGTGTTACGTATTTGAAAATCACAAAGTTAATTTATGAAATTTTTTATAATCTTTTTTATTTGATGGACAACTCTCGTCCCGTTCCACGAGAGACAAAGTCCGTATATGATTGAAAAGAAAAGTAAATCACACCCTGCAAAAATTATGCCTGACGGAACGCAGGACGCGACCACCTCTAGTTTAAATAATACTGTAAATTTTAACCCCCTAAGATAGTTTCTGAATCCGAGATTGATAATTTCATTAATTTTAACATAAATTAATCTAAAACATTATGCTCGCTCCTCAAATTTCCATTCCTAATTTTTCGAAATATATCATTTATATGTATCCAAAAAAAAAAAAAAAATACAATGCACATCTCATCAAAGTAGCTCCACAAACTAGCTTGACCTGTATTAACTTAACCCTTTACCTTAGTACTATCATTTTCCCCTTCCCCGGTCACTGGCGCCGGCGCCGGCACCTTAGGGACGCGCCTCCTCCCTGGCCACGAATAGTAACAATTATCATGGCTAGACCACGCAAACGCCGATCTTTGATTCGGCGGCAGCCTCGAGAGCTGCTTCCACTCGTCCAACACGATGGCCAAGTCCTTCACCTTGGCGCGGATGAAGCGGCAGCAGTTGGCGTGCACCGTCACCACCCTGTCCGGCTCCTTGCTGACGTGGCAGAACCCGCTGAAGTAATTCGTATCCAAAAACGACGCCGTCACGTTCAGCTCTCTTAGGATGCCTTTGCCAACTATGAGCTTCTTCAGCACCGTCTGGTCGTTGAGCCCGGCCGTGGCGTTGTCCCTGGCTCCGTACCACCTCTCGAACAGTGCCACCGTCCTCTCCGTTGACCGGACGTAGTAGAATCCGGTGTTCAGTGGGTTTCTCTCCGATGTCGGGTGGCCGTTGAACTCGTCGGTGCTGAATTGGATCTCAGTTGATGTGTCTGTGGTGTTTAGTCTTGTGTAGGGATTCCTTAACCACATTACGTCCATATCCTGTTATTTACCATGTTTAGAGATGTGAATAGGACCAAAAATGTTCACAGATGTGAATGAGACTAAGAACAGTCTCAAATCAAAAGTTGAAACATAACAAGCCTTATATATAAGGCTATGGCTAATCTTTATAACGCTCCTTTGTTTTAGAATTTGGGTTTTTTATGCTAGGCGTACACATGACCACTCCAAATTCATTTGATCCAAACAGAGAGAAAAGAGTACCGTGAAGAAAAAATTGTAACCCTTGCGGAGAACAGTGAGAAGAAACCATGTTCTTGTGGACATCATCTTGAGAAATCCCTTTGACAAGTACACATTCTCCCTCCCCGAATCCAATCCGTCCGTTTGATGATCAGCCAACAAATAGCAATGGAGCCCTCTGAAGACGCACCTCTTGTAGGCCGTCCGATCGGTGGCGACGAGCAATAGATTACCGATCAATGGCCGAGTTCCCTCCCCGAGCCAGAAGCTCTCCAGGAAAAGATCCATCATGTTCACCGGATTGCCTCCCTCCGATTCTGTGTACGCCTTGTTCACCACTGCGATTATCACCGTCTTGTTACTCGCCGCTTTCTCCAGCGCTGCATCCAACTCATCCCTTTCAGACTGCATCTCCTCCCCCTAAAAATAATAATAATTTAAAATCACCTGAAAATTAAATCTCATATATAAATTTCTGAAGATTCGACAGTATATCCATCGACTTACGAGTTTTGGGGCGAAAAAGGATGACCTGCAGGAGAAGAGCGAGTCTCTGTGAGTGGAAGAAGAGACGAAGAAGAAGATGACGAGTAAGAAGAGAGAGACGATGATGACATTGTTGAAGACGGAGGTGCAGCAATTCCTTGAAGGATTGCTGGTTTTGATATCCATTGGCGGGGACTTTGGAGCTAGCTAGCGATTTAGGTTCGTACGGTTAGCAATAATTAGGGTTTACATATAGGTTAAAAAAGAAAAGAAAAAGAAATGAGATCAAATTAAATTAGAAGAATTAATGACATCTTAGTTTTGATATATATAGGATTAGGACTCCTCCTCCTCTCTAAAAAAAAAAAAACCAAAACCATCTACCTTTCCACAAACCAAATTAAATCCCTAATCTCGTTAGCATCATCAACAACACAACAAGACTTATGGTCGGCCACCAGTGTAGTGTACCTCTCCTACACACCCATTCAAACTCGTTGGGAGTTCAGCATGCAGGCACCCTATCTTCTTCCTTTCTTTGAACTCCTTTTATGGTGGTGAATATATGGAAGACAATACTCAACAACTAAGGGAGGATGTCAGGAGGTGTCGGGTTCGATCCCTACCTCCGCCCCTTTCCTTGTATGAAAATTCATGGTTTGCCTTGCTCCTTTCCAGTTAGCTGAGCCGATCGACACAAACCGATTTACCTGGTGCATGGCTCTTGCCAGCTGAGTTACGTGCCCGGAGTTTAAAAAAAAAAAAAAGGGAGCAATAATATAAAAAAATCTTTGGATGTAATTTCCACAAACTTTCAACTAGCTGACCTACTATTTTTTCTTTCTATGAGCTTAATTTTTGGGATAATCTCCTGATTACAAAATTATGTGGTTATCCCTCAACAACCAGCGGTAAAACAAAATCAAAAGACAGATGATGAGTCGATATCATGCACGTACAACTACAACAACAATTCCAGTTTATTATGCTTAAAGCAGAGTCTGGATTGAGAGTATGCATGTACGCACCCTTTCTTCGACTATATTGAGATCGAGAGTTTTCAATTAATCCAAATATTGGAATTAAATAAGGCGGGCTAAGCCATTTCAAAAGATAGAAAAAAGAAAATAATTCACAAGTAATTTCTAATGCGCAAACGAGCAACTGATCGATAGAAACCACCTTTAATAATCGAAGCATAATTTTGGTGCTTTTTCTTTCAGATCCAGGAAACCATGACCCTACACTTTTGAATCTATGGGGTTTTCTCCTCCTCCTCCTCGATCCTGGGTTTGATACAGATGCAAATGCAATGCAACCTTTTTTATGGGCTGTGTTCACCGGCCTATTAATTATAATTTTGGAATATCCAACACATACCCCGTTGCCTAATATCCAAGAATGCATTTTTTTTAGCGCTTAAGATTTTTCCCAAACCTGACCTCAAATTCCAGCTAGCTCTCTTCATCCAAATTCAGATCTGTAATGTATTTCACCAAATTCAAGGAAAAGGTAGTCTCCAGCTTTCAAAACCAGATCATCCCCAACCCCAATCTTCGGCTTTGTAAGTTGTAACTTTAAAATTCCATGTCTTTTTGGATGCTAACTCAGGAGTTCTTAGATCCGATCGGGACCGGTGGATTGGAACATTTTTTTCTTTAAATAGCCAAGTTGGAAATATTGAAATCGGAACTGAAGATCACCTGTACATTTTGTGTAACAGTACTCATGTCCTGGGTGCACAAAACTATTTTAACTCAAAATTTTTCTTAATTTTTGTTTAAAAAAAATATTATGACTATTTTATAATTGATGATTCTAACACATTTGAACAATATTTAAAAAAAAATTATAATTGGCATCCAGGCGTAGAGTTTAGGACCTTAGTTATGTTCCCACCATTGGGACCTTGCCCCGGTTTTGTAATGTGGGTTCTGATGCAGCTTGAGCGCGTCCTATGACCATATGACTAATGCAGGTTTGTTGCCCAGTTTGGAGCTCTCGGTGCGACTGCTGACGCTTGTTGTGACTGAGGTTGACCATTGCCAATGTTTCTACAAAATCTCACCATGTGCCCAAATTTCCCACAACCTCTACAGATACATGCATCTTCTTCACATGCAGGTTTCACATGATCTTGCTTACCACAATTGTGATAGATAATAGGATATATGACCATCTCGAATGAAAGTTTGGTTACTAGTCTTTACCGATGATGCCCTACTAATCACATTGGTCCTCTCAGTTTGAAAAAATGGTGGTGGTCTCTTAGTGCCAGAATATTTTTGGTTGCCTTTCTTCCTCCCAGGCACCTCAAAGTTCTTCTTGCCCTCCCCTAATGTGGCCTCAACTTTATAAGTTGCATTAATGTACTTGTCTAAGGTTCAATAATCGCGTTTTAGCATCTACACTATAGTTGATATATACATCGACTCATGGAAGTACATGATCGCATCGGCTTCACACCAAGTCTTGAGTATACGGAAGTAAGTTGTAGACTGGTAACCAATTGTGCCATCTTCATGCCCTGTGTATTGGGGTATAAAAACTTTTTTCTTCTTTATATGATTTGTATCGATCCATGCCTAAGATTCTTAGTTAAATATTATAAAATTATTTTATGAAATTTCGCTTTAACATCTATATTCTTACACTTAGTGTACATTTGTCCAAGCCACTAAAACCTTCAAGAACTATTAACTAGGTAGCACCAATCATATGTGGCTTCATTCTCGGAGAGAGGTCCTGCAACCACAGTAAGAACATTCTTAAGGTACAAGAGTTGCACCGTTGAATTGTGTTTGGCAGTTGAAGTGTTTGATTTATCAAATTAGATTGATTTGATCGTTTATTTGTCGGTGTAGCTCGACATTGTATATATATATAGAGATATATATAGAGTGTGGATAATTTGTATATATATATAGCTCGACATTGTCGGTGTACCTTGATGGTGGAGATTAAAAGCATGTTTAATATATTAAAAAAAATAAAATTGAAAAAGATTGAAAAGATCGGAGTTTGGGGCGCGTGTAATGGTGTAGACCCATCTCCTTCATCCCTATATCAAGCCACAAAATCCTAGATTGGCTAAATCAAAATCATTCAGTAAATTCGCCAGATTTTTGCCTATATCAATCCTCCCATGAGAGATCTCAATCGGAGGCAATTTAGCAGACGGCAATGGTGGAGTCAAAGGCGGAGCGGACAACCGACGAAGGCGAAGCCTTGGAGGTGCGGCGAAGAAGAGGGATTGGTGAGCACACCATCGGACCTGTGATGTTGCTGGAGTGTGATTCCAGATTCCGACGGTGAGGCGAGGCGTCCCCCAAGGGCTGAGTTGAAGTCGGAGATCTCCGGTCGAAGCGGCAGCGATTCATCACGAGCTCCGATGTCGAAAGCGAAATGAAGGCCGCCCACGCTAGACGCTTCAATCTTCATTGCCTTCGATTAATTAGAGCTTTCAGGTTCGTTAGATGCTTCTCTCCTAACTCTCTTGAATGAATCAGTTGCGATTTTGTGTTCTAGGGTTTGCAAGTCGTTCATTGATTTTGTATTCGATCGCCCTTTAATTTCGATCAGTGTTCGCTGAAATCAGTAAGTTCCTTACCGATGGAAACCACTATAAGCCCAATCCTCCCCAGTCGCGCTCGCGGTGGCAGCGCTGCAGCGGTGGCGTCGATTCGACAATGGCCAATGCGGTGGTGGTGATGTCGGTAGATCTTGGCGGTGGTGGCGATGGAGGATGATGGAGGAGTGAAAGATCGGAGGTCGCTTGGTGATTAGGAAGTGATTTCCTATGACTGATTCAAGGTTAGGCAAAGAAAATCACTGGAGAGCATGACGGGCATGAATGGTTGTGTATGCAGGTGGATCAACATTCAACAAGTACACGCAGGAGGCAAATTGTGCAATGGAATGGGAAATTTGTTTATTATTCTATTGTATTATTCGGTATGAAATTTTGATTTTTAGTCAAATATATATTTTTTATTAAATATTTGTCCATTGTTCAAGTGTATGTGTCGAATTTTTGTTACCACTGGTATAATTTAGTAAATTATACGGTGAAATCTAATTCACTATTCACCAGAATATAGTCTTCGGTTTGATAAACTACATCAAACAAAACATTATTCGGTGAAATGTGAGACATTATTCAGTGAAATATGAACCATTATTCGTATTAATTGTAAGTATTGTTTTAAAAAAACAATATTCGAATGGTAAGTATTGTTTTAAAAAAAACAATATTCGGTAGCATGTGATAAATTATTCAATAGAATTGATAATTTTTTATATGAACTAAATGAAAAAAAAAATAACAGAAAAATTATTCGGTAACAAATGAAACATTATTCGGTGGAATTACCAAATATGTAAAACTAACAAAGTTAAGTTGGTTTAAAAAAACATTTATTTTCCACTGGAAAAAAAAAACAAAATTTCTTCACAAATATTTTACATATTAAAAAAAAAACTAGAAAAAAAGCAAGGTGGAGGGCGGTAAACAGGCACTAAGTAGTCTAAGTGAAAGAGATTGGTTTTGTTTTTGCCAGGTGTGTCCCACTTTATTAGAAAGAAAAAACAAAAATCCATTTTAATCCCAGTCTTTTATCTCCTCTCCATCAACGGTCCATAATTGTGCACAAAGTACACCCTAAAGGGTGTACACAAGGGAACAACTCCCTATATATATATATAGGGTCGAGTTCGGGTACACACACCTCCAATAATGAGAAGGAAAGAAGGCTCCTGATTGGCTGAAAACAGCATCTCCCACGCGCGCGGTATTTTTGCCCACTCGAAGTGAGCGCGTCATGCCACGCGCAAAGAGTATATTATTTTCTTCTCGTTTTTCTGTTTCTCTCCTTTCTTGTTTTCCAAGCTACGAAAAAGCCGATTTTCGACCTTTCCTTTCAGATCTGCGACTTTGATATTCGAATCTCCTCTTCGAATCATCGATGACAATCGAAGAATTGAAATCTCAAGATCTAGATCGTGAAATAGAAAATATCTGCTCAAATTCTGGAAATCAAAACAAAATCGATACAATCGACAGATCTGTTGCGACTTCTTCAATGGAAACAGGTAAGAGTAACAACAATGATAAATTATAGTTTTAATTGTTCTTTCTTCTATTAAATTACCTCAATTATGATGAACCACTTCCTATTACAAAACTAATTGCAGATATGGATTGAGTTATGGTAAACACTATCTGTTATGCATGCTGCACCACATACTATTATAACTGCTATATCAAATTACATTGGTGATTGTATTAATGTTTCATTATCGAAATAATTCATCGATGTTTAACGATCCAATTATAATGAACCACTATTCCTGTATACATGCTGAACAACTTCCAGGTGAAAATACTGAACCATATGCTATTATATACATAAATTGCTTTATTTTTTATTTAATGAATAGTTGAGAAATGCTTGTGTTATCATCATACATCCTAGTTGCTATAATGAACCACATGCTGAACCATTCCTTGACCACATGCTATTATATACACTAAATCAAATTCCATTATATATACTGAACCACTTCCTGCTATTTATAGTGAACCATTTCATGTTGTATTCCTGAACTGCTTTGTTTTTATTTATTGAACAGTTGAAAGAAGCTTGTGTCGTCATACCTCCAAGTTAGTAGGTTGAAAAATGCTTGTGTCACCATCAGAGAAAACTGTTGTTTTGGAAATATCACCTGGGAATTCAAAATATTGGATACTAATATGTGATGATCAGTTGAAACCTACTGTTGGGAGCATTTTTATACTCTTGATGAAGGTTCAAAGGCGTATGAGGTGTATGCTTCAATTTGTGGTTTTGACACTCGATACAGCACACAATCAAGAGCAGAGGGTATTGTAAGGTTGAAGTATATTGTGTGCAACAGAGAGGGAGTGAAAAATGGAAGAAATTTAACAGGAAAAAAGAACACACTGTCGAACAGGTGTGGTTGTAAGGCTAAAATTATTTTCACAAGGACAACAAATGGCAAATATAGGGTAAGGGCATTTGAAGAATGCCACACACATGAACTTAGAGATAAGTTTACGGGAAAATTTGCACAGTCTAACTTCAAGTTGGAGATGATTCATAGGAAGTTTGTGTTAGATTGTGCTCAAACGAAAATTGGTGCTGTTAGAGCTCACAAGCTGTATGAAACAGTGATGGGAGGGTATTCAGAGGCTGCTGCGACTGTTGTTCAGTTCAAAAATTTCAAACGAGATTTGATGGCTTACATGAAAGATTCTGATGCTCAGATGTTGATAAACCGTTTAACAACAAAGAAGGAGATATGCAGTGCATTTTACTTCCACTATGCTGTTGATGAAGAAGACAAATTGAAAATGATATTTTGGGCAGATCTAGTATCAAGGAAAAATTACTCTATATATGGAGATGTTGTCATATTTGATTCTACATACAGGACAAATAGGTACGTGTTTCCATCAATTAGATATTGAACCACTCTACTAATTTTACTGAAGCACTTTCTCTATATATTGATGAACCACTATCTCTTGTAAAAATCAATAACTCTCTTTATCTTAATGAACCATAAACAGTTCTATATAATGAACCCCTCTCTCTTATATTGATAAACAAATCTCTCTTATATTATTGAACCAGTTTCTTTTCATAATGAACCATAAACTCTTATATATGATGCATCACTTTTTGATAGACATGTTAAGCACTTTTTGATATCTCATGCTAAGCACTATTCATTTATATACATTGAATAAACATTAAATGTTATAGAATTATGTTGAAGCACTCTCAGTTTTATATTATGAACCACTATTTGTTGAATGTTTCAGATATAATATGGTGTTTGCCCCATTCAATGGTTAATAGTGAATGAAGATATCTCATCATACTCGTGGATGTTTCAAAATTTTAAAGAGGCAATGGGTGCTGAACCAAGGCTTTTGGTGACTGATCAAGACCCATCTATGAATGCTGCAGCTAGATCAATTTTTTCTACCACATATCACAGATATTGCATGTGGCATAAAATGTGTAAGATACCAGAAAGAGTTGGCACCAGTTTAAGCAAATGTTCAGCTTTTAGAAGAAAGTTAGATGCTGCAGTGTGGAATGATGAAATTGAACCAGAAGAGTTTGAAGAGATGTGGAAATCTGTTATTGAAGAGTACCAATTAAAAGGAAATGATTGGTTGAAAAATATCTTTAGCATCAGAGAGTCGTGGATTCCAGCGTATAGCAAACATATACCGCTAAGTCGAGTGGACAGAACTTACATCAGTTGCAGAGTCTCAGAATAAGTTCTTTAAGATGTATACAGATAAGTTCTTCAGCTTGGTTGAGTTACTGATGCATTATGATACTGCTATTGATAGTCAAAGACACAACCAAACTCTGTTGAATATTACTAATCAGACAAAATCCCCAGACATTGTGACTGATTCAGCTATAGAGAAATATTGTGCATCAATATTTACATTGCATGCCTTCCGAAAGATTCAGTTGGAGTTGAAGGGAAGGTGTCGTGTTATCAATGTTACAGAAACAAAGAAGAAACATTTGTTTACTTTAAGAGATGTTTCTGGTATAAAATGCTTTGAAGTTGAATACCATACTACTACACAGTTCACAAAATGTAACTGTGTTCTGTTTATGAGAGAAGGTTTACCATGTCGCCATGTTTTCCTGGTATTGAAGGACCTGGGCATAACCAAATTGCCTGAGAATTTGGTTTTACTGAGATGGACAAAGGAAGCAGCGTTATCTCCAATATTCAAAATTGATGATATAGTTTTCCAGCAATGTGCACAGATTGATGCATGTAAATCATTAAGAAGTGAAATTCTTACAAAGGTCCATAATTGCCTGTCGTTAATTGATCAAGATGAAGAAAATTTGAAGAAGCTTAGTGATTGGATGGATGTATATATTGATTCAGTGAAAGAGGTGCTTAATCAGGTTGACCAGCCAATTGATAAACATAAACTAATGGAAGATTTTGTTGGTGTGAAAGTTCCAGATCCGGTTGTAGTAAAGGACACAGTAAAGGCAAGCAATAAAGGAAGTAGGAAGAGATTAAAAGGGGGAAAAGACAAGGCAATGGACAAGAAGAAGAAGACAACAAAAAGAATGTGTAAAGAATGCAGCAAACTAGGATTCCATGACAACAGAAACTGCATGAAGATTCAAGCAGAGAAGCAGAAGATAGAAGAAATGAAAAAAGCTTCTGGTAATATTTCATAAAAAATTTACAGTTAAGTTTTCCTTACTGTTGTTAACCATTTGTTATTTTCAGTTTCTGCGATGAACATTTATTTTCAATTTGATGAACCACATACTATGATATCCCTGAACATCATATTGAATGATATTCCTGAACCATTTGTTTGAGTCTTGAACAACACCTGCATGTGGTGTCTGAACCTGTGTTATCTAATGCGTGAACCAAATCAACGGTATGGTATGAACCACACATAATGAAATCCGCTCTACACACAATCGAATATCACTGAATCACATATTAGATTACATCTGAACCATATTCTAAGATATCTCTAAACAACAATCAGAAAATCGTATAGAGTAAATATAATGTATAATAATATTACTTTTATTAATTTATATAAAATAAAACATTACATTATATTTTAAATTTATAAATTAAAAAAAAAAGTAAAATAAACTGTAAATATTACATTAAACTAAATATTATATTAAATTTAAAAATGTAAATAATTATTAATTTTTGTGCGCCTAGCTTCCTCTGTACGAACCACTTCTTTCTTAAAGTCCATATGAATTACTTTCAATTCTTCAATCCGTACATCAATTCTTCCTTTTTCGTTGGTCAACTGCAAAACACAATTAAAAATATATATATAAACCATATTTTAAATAAACTAAATAACAATTTTTTAATTTTACCATAATGACTTCTTTTGTGTTGCCATTACGAACAGCAACTCCTCGCCTCCTTTCAACATCTGCTTTCTCCCTTAGAGTCATGCCAAAATGCATTTCATGGACAGCAGTGGCAGCAGACAGCCTCTCCCTTGTTTTAGTAATATTTGTTTCTGCATCTAAATCTAAATAAAACATGTGGTATCCATGATAGAGAAAGTCATCTTGAATATCCATGTGTTCATAAATGACTTTCACCCAACTGACCAATACACATTTGTAGTCAGGAACTGCATTTGGAAAAAATGAATTTTGAGTGGAAGTGGTGCTTGAATCACTACTCTCCATTCCAAAAAATGACTTTTCACTAAATGTTTTATAGAAGCGAGTATACTTTACAAATGAAAAAATCAAGAGTTTATATACAAAATCAGGGGCGGTTATATAACAGTTAAAAAACAGTTTAATAACCGATTTAAAGAAAAATAGTTGAATAAACATAGACAGTTGTAAAACAGTTGTAAATAACTTCAAATTCGTAACTGCAAATTAATTCAAAAATTGTAAACAAGTTATAGTTCTTGAACCTCGTAAAGTATTTACTCTGAACCACCTAATCTAATATAGATGCAACAAACTCTTTTTTACCGTTCAAACAAATTGCTGAACCATTCTCAATTATATCACTAAACCACATTCTGAAATAACTCTGAACCAAACTCAATAATTCACAATTATAAACCCAGATACAGATACTGTTGTTAGATATATATTTATCGTTCAAATAAAATGCTGAACCCATTCTCTATTATATCTCTGAACCACGTACTAAAATAACTCTGAACCAAAAAATGTATTTACCCAAAAATGTATTTAACATTGTTTGTTAGCTAATATAATGCATTTGTGATATACACAACACAAACCAAATGCCCCGCAATAGAGTACCATTGTTTGAATCCATCGACACATCAGACGCCGAAAATACAGTACCCAAAATACAGTGTTTGAACCATTACTTTTGACCCATTATAGTTTTGGTAACTGTGGATTGAACTCCCTAACTTTTGCCAAGATATCATCCTTTATCTCATTGATTGAAGACTTGACAATTGCTTCCATATATACCTCACGAAGATTGACCAAAGTCTTGTTGGAATTCGTTAAAAATCCACTATGCCAATATGATCCATTAATTCCCATGTACGTCTCCATGTGACACATACAGAAGACACCACAATCAACGAAGTTGTTGGTAGTTTCCCATTTCAGATCCATCAGGACGGGTTTTGCTTTGCGAATAAGATCAGCTTTGGACTTCAAATTCTTCGAATCTAAGTACTTACTTAGAAAATTAACCTACATTTAACAAAAATGGTAAAAAAAACACATAGTTATGCAATAGTTAAAATATTGAAATGAGATAGAATTATAGATGATTAAAAAAAACTTACAACAACTTTGGGTATATTAGCATATTTACTGGCAAAGGGCACTGTGAGCTTAATGTTGTCGATAATGAAAACCTCCTTTGCCTTGAAATTGAATGTTATAAGATAAAAGTGCTCCGAAGCAAGAATAGGAAGCATTATCTGTTTACAGTAAAGAATAGTATTTTAAATATAATTGACATAAAAAAAATATAACCATTTAAAATATAATAGTCATTATTAAAAATAAACATACCAACTTAACCTCAGCCAAATTCGTTGGGCAAAAATCTCTAAGGAACTCATCAAATCTACCAGGAAAGACATTAAATCTATCCTCGGGTTCAGCAGCAATGGACGAAACAACTGTCTCTGTTTGTAAATAAATAAATGACACTTAATTAATATGTAAAACTGGATTAGTTGAAAATTTCCTAAAAACTAAATAAACTTATAACACAAGAATTAAACTTACACTGAGAGTACAAGGGCAAAAATATCTCTTAACAGATCCATAGGCCCTACGTGATTCTTCAAATTTTAGTATTTTAGCCCGCGCATCAATGATTTGAGCATCAACGTACTGCTCATATTGTAGTGTTTGCATTAAAACTCTAGGGACAGTCACCCCTTTGTATTGGAAAAAAATTTCCCTGTAATAAATATAAAATATTTATTAAAATTAATAAATTACAATTAAAACGAAATGAAATTAACATCTAAACCACAACCCGCTGAAACCGACAATATTAACATCAGTAAATGATGTAATATAACAATATTTATATATAAATGATATAAGTATAATTGATTACAATCAAACCTTATTTCCCATCCAACAACCTAATATTCACATACTCTATAGGAGTGAATTATTAGTCAATTATTGGGGTGATATCCAAATAGTGTCATACTTTAGTTTCATGCCAATCAGTTTCTTCTTTGTCCTTCTTTCATCATGATTGTTTCATGCCAATCAGTTTCTTCTTTGGAATAATAGGGTTCTCAAAAACCGGTAGTTGCTCCTCTAAAACTGGCTGAAAAACAGAAGGAATTGGAATAACAGGGTTCTCAACAACCGGCAGTTGCTCCTCTAAACATGGCTGAATAACAGGAGGAATTTCTTTGAAGGGGACCTTCGGATAAGATTTCTCAACAGTCTCAAATACTTCTGCAAATGTTGGTATTTTTTCAGGTGGAGTCAGCCCAAGACTCCATGATGGTTGGTCAAGTAGTATTTTCTCCATCTCTTGTTTTTTTGCAATATCAACTATCTGCATTAGTCTATCTAGCTCATGATTGTTTGCAAATTCATCTGGTGTTGTCCTGACTTCAGGAGAGATAGAACCAACAATTTGTTTTGCAGCATGGTTCATATAATCGAGTTTAGGATCCTCGTGTTTCTCCGAAACAGATTCAATTGTTAGCTCCACTACATTTGATATGGATTTCGCCAACAAGCACATTGCAGCAATGTACCTCTCTTTTAGACTCTGAACAAAAAGTAAAAAAGCTGTAATATACTGGCTTGGTTTCATATATACAAAAAAAATACTATTAAAATATTAAAAACACTTACTTTTTTACCAGCACCTTCAAACAGCGTAGCATGCTTCTTTATTACATCTTCAGAAACCTATTTAACACACAATGTTATATATGATAACAAAAATATTGTGCTCGAAAATAATCAATAATAACATCCATGAAATCCATATAACTTATAAATCTCAAACAAACTCACTCAAACCACTTAATCAAACTCAATCTCAATTAAAATGTGTTGAACCATTATCTGGTAAGTATGATGAACCAACTACTGAGATATTTGATGAACGACTTCATTTTATAGTTAACCCTTGACTAACATATATGTATATAACTGAACCAGACACATAATAAATACCTGAACAACATAGTATGATTTCGTATATACAAAAAAATACTATTAAAATATTGAAAACACTTACTTTTTTAATAGAACCTTCAAGCAACATAGCATGATTCTTTGCTGCATCTTCTTTCCCAATTTCTTCAACTTCATAAACCTATGTAACACACATTGTGTTATATGATAACATAGATATTGTGTTCGAAAAAACAACCATTACTAACATACATGAACTCCATAAAACGTATAAATCTAAAAAAAAACTCACTGAAACCACTGAACCACACTCGATCTCAAATAACATGTGTTGAACCATTGTCTAGTCAATATAATGAACCAAATACTGAGATATTTGATGAACCGCTTCATTTTATTATTAACCCTTGAATAACATAAATGTATATAACTGAACCAGACACAGAATAAATGCATGAACAACATAGTATAATTTCGTATATGCAAAAAAAATACTATTACAATATTAAAAACACTTACTTTTTTAACAGAACCTTCAAACAACATAGCATGATTCTTTGCTGCGTCTTCTTTACCAAGTTCTTCAACATCAGAAACCTATGTAACACACACTGTGTTATGTATGATAACAAAAATATTGTGTTCCAAAACAATGAATAATAACATCCCTGAAGTCCATATAACTTATAAATCTCAAACAAACTCACTCAACCCACTGAACAGCTGAATCGCAATCAATCTCAAATAACATCGCTTTGAACCACATTTTATAATATACCAGGACTACTGGTTGAACCACATTCTATTAGTTGAATGTGTTGAAGCATTAACTGGTCAATATGATTAATCAATTACTGATATATTTGATGAACCACTTCATTTTATAGTTGACCCTTGAATAACTTATAGGTATATATACTGAACCAGACACAAAATAAATACATGAACACCACTGTATTTTAAAACATCAACATTATAATATACACAACCAAAATACACTTACTACTTTTGTAGGAACTTCAAAAACCTTGGCGTGTTCCTCTGTTGCATGCTCTCTGTTAGGTTCATCTTCTGCACAAACCTATAAAAAGGATTGTAAGTTATATCCTTTACATAGAGTAGCATATATTAATGAACCACATAATTATACTATACTATAACAATGACTAAATAATATTGCTTAATCGGACACAAACAACTCAGTAAAATATGCTTACTTTTTTGGGCTCATATTCAATTAACCCAAATATCTCTTGTTCACTAATATTGTCTCCAGCAGATAAAGAGACATGTTCTTCAACTAGCTCGATACTTAGCCGTGGCAATACATGACCAGAACCAAACCCACTGCCTTTCATCTCTTCCCCTTCCCTTGCCTTAATTGACTGGTTTGTCTAATTGGCAAGAATGGGTACTGATCTCGGTTTCTCTTGCCTTTGAAGGCGAACCCGATCAAGATAAAATAGCTGTTATAACAGAAAAATACAAGCAAATATAAGAATATTTAAAGAACATGCAAAAATAATAAAATAAAATACTATTTATTTATCTCACTTACCACCAAAAATGGGAGTGAGCATGTGAAACTAGAATTTTTGTTATAAGACCATGTTTTTTTAGTTTCTACAAGCCGGTCAAGCAGAAACCCACACCAATTAAACTGCTTAATGGTTTCTAAGTTTTCAGTTACATTAAAGTAACTAAAATTTACAGTTCCATTAGAGTTGCATTCAATCAACCCTGAAATCAAGAGTATTATAAAACAAGTTTTCAAAAATTGCCCTCCATCTTTGTCAGCAATCATTCCCTTTACCACATCAGCAAGATGGATCCTATTTTTATTGAAGGCAACTGAATTCTTCCACACAGATAGAGATGCATTAGTCCTTGTATTGAATGACGCATCAATAGGCACTTGAATTGACCCCATTGGAAATCCAAGAGTAATTGCAACATCAACATCTTCGATAAAAATTGCATCTCCATTAGCTGTAATCAATGCAACCCGTTCTGCATCAAAGTTTTCCACAAGCCAACGTGACAGAAACAATGGCATATGCTTCATTTGCAGCTGCAAAATACTACCAAATCCAAGCTCTTTAATGCTTTTTCTCTGAGCATCATTGAGTTGTTTGAATGAGTCAACCAGAGTATATGTATGTGTCCTGGATTCTATACGAAAATATGTCACTGGTCCATTTGGAGTAACCACAACTTTGGATTTGACTTTTGTTTCATATTCTTCTTTTATGGCAGCATCCTCGTCACTATCGGGCTCTAGTTGTTTGGCAACCTTCCTCTTCTTTTTAACCTGACTCTTCACCACCTGACTTTTCTCAGGTTTCCGTTTGAATTTTTCCAAAACAACAGCCAATGGGACGTCATCTAAAAAACAAATTAAAAGGGAAATATATCAATAATATGTTAAACAATATTGAACCAAAACTATAAGTTACTCCTATCCAAAAAACAAAATAGTTACTCCTATCCATTTCACTTATTTAAAACATATGAAAAACTTAACACAAATTTAAATGTTGAACAAGTTACTGAACATCTGATGAACCCCATACTAATTAATTTGATGAACAGATCACTATTACATCAAAACCCACATGGATGGTAACAAATTGAACAAATGTCACTCTTGAAACATTATTCTAAATGAACTAACAAATAAAACAAATATTTAAACAACTATAACCAAATAAAGTAAAATATAAACACTAGCTATATGGGATTTCCTTATATAAAATAATGGAATGAACCCCACAGAGCTAGATCATCTGAACAACATTCAAAATAGATAACTGAATCAAACTAAAATAAAGCACTGAATCATCCAAACTCCAGATAAAGGATTGAAGGGATGAACCCCATAGAGCTAGATTACTGAACCACATTCAAAAATAGGTAAATGACCCAAAGTAAAATAAAACACTAAATCATCCAAACCCAAGCTAAAGGAATTGTAGGAATGAACCCCGCATAGCTTGATCATCTGAACGGCATACAATATATGTACTGAACCAAACTAAAATAAAACACTAAATCATCCAAACTCCAGATAAAGGATTGAAGGGATGAACCCCATATAGCTAGATCACTGAACCACTTTAAAAAAATAGGTAAATGACCCAAAGTAAAATAAAACACTAAATCATCCAAACCCAAGCTAAAAGAATTGTAGGAATGAACCCCACAGAGGTAGATCATCTGAACGACATACAATATATGTACTGAACCAAACTAAAATAAAACACTTAATCATCCAAACTCCAGATAAGGGATTGAAGGGATGAACCCCATAGAGCTAGATCACTGAACCACATTCAAAATGGGTAAATGAACCAAAGTAAATAAAACACTAAATCATCCAACCCCAAGCTAAAAGAATTGTAGGAATGAACCCCACAGAGCTAGATCATCTGAACGACATACAATAAAGGTACTTAACCAAACTAAAATAATTCATCAAAACTCCATATAATAAACTACTTTGAACGAAACTCAAAATAACAATCAAAATAAAATATTAAATCATTTCAACATCCGTACGTTAAATACTATTTAAACAATGCGTTAAACTAAGATAAACTAGTAAATACAAACATACAGATCTAAAAAACATTAATTTTGAAAAAGCATACTACTTATAGGAAAAAAGAAAAAAAAGGATCATACAACAAAACACAACGACATACCGTGGAAGATGATGTTTTCAATTGTAAGCGAAAACAACCAGCAACTTCGAAACTCCGAATATGGAGGTTATGTGGAACCAAATACAACGCTAATGGAGATTTTGAGTTCAGAAACAAAAAAACAAACAGACTTTTAGATTGAAACTGAAAACAAAACTCGATTCAAACTTTGAGTTTGAGATCGGGAAACAAAAAGAGAGAGAAGAGGGCAATCGATTACTTTCAGAGCGCGATAATGCTTTCTCTGGATGAAATCCCCTAGGGCAAAGAGAATATCAAAGAGAGTAGAAGTTGAAAAGACAGAATCGACATTCAAAAAGACAAAAATACCCCCCATTTTTTACACGCGCCTGAGATTTCCGCCCCCCCCCCCCCCCCCCCCCCCGCCCCGAGATATTATTATTTTAATCCAAATCATCCAATTACACCCCTTCTTTCCTTCTCACCGGTATAAAATATTCTCACTTGAACCCTCCTATATATATATATATGGGAGAGAGAGAGAGAGAGAGAGAGAGAGAGAGAGAGAGAGAGAGAGAGAGGAATGATCAAATGAGAGCAAGGCTTATTGTGTATCATGTGAGTAAATGTTGACCATTAGAGCATTGGAAATTAATGGATAGGATTGATCTAAAAATAAAATAAAATATTGTAAATAAAAGGTTCGATCCCACCATTAGGGTCACTCACTCGCCTAATTACATACTTGCATCCACTGTCCATGTTTGTGGAGATTTGAAACGGGAATTACGGAGTGATATTGTTTCATTTTTATTTTCATAATTATCAAAATCCCGAGTGATTTGCCGCTGACCTAGTTAGAGATTTGCACATTTCACAATTACAGTATGGGATGAATTAGTTATTCATACTTAAGCCAAATTTTTTTTTACCTAATTATAAGAATAGGGCATACTCATACCGTCTACAAACTACGGCTCATATCGATCTGTATTGAAATTGAAGAAGATGGATTCAGGTAATTAACGCCGCTTTCAACCTAGCTTGTTGGTGTTTATATTCATTTTGTTTGCAAATTCCCCAACTTATTTCTTTAATGACATACAATGTTCATGTATTACATACAGACCCAGACAATGGCAGAGATTGGGATGTTGATCATGGTGATAGGGCTAGAGAGGCAGAAGCAATGGACTTCTTATTTGACCAATCTGCATCAAATGTTGTTCCAGTTAGTTTTGAAACTTCCCTATCTCCGGGGAAAACAAAATATTGGGTACCAAAATGTGACATTGCTCTAAAGCCAAAGGTCGGTCAAAAGTGTTGGTGCAATTTGCAAATGTAGCCTCAATTTGATTGTGAAAAACGCTTTGAAAGATTAGTGAAAACCAGTGTTTGAAATTGTTTGAAGGTTGTGGCGTGGTATAAAGGAGACCACTGCCTTAGAAGCGAAATCTCCCCGACACCGTGGTGTAGGTCGGCTACTGGCGTTGCCCCCCAAGGATACACATCGGGCTTCTCAGGTGTGCACTCGTCGTCGAAGTAATGGAACCACCAAGGACCCAGAACGGTTTACAGAAGAAGAGAGAAGGAGGAGATCGTGTGTTGCTCTGTGTTGAAAACTGAGGGGAACGTCGGTTTTTAAAACACAAAGAAGACGCTCCACGTTTGCAGAAATCTCGGAAGAATCTAAAACTGTTTTTCAAAACGTGTCGCGGAGTTGAATTAGTCAAAACCCTAATTCAACCCTATCCGAGGCCAATTTAATTGATAAAAATATAACCCGACGTAAAAGTTGACCAGCACCACACCGCGCACATGACAACAAGGACCGGACCAGCGGCGGTGGTGGTGGTGGTGCGCCCGTGTGGGACTCCTATCCCAACTCTCAATAACCCTTTTGGAAAACTCCTCCTTAAAAACAATCCTTCAACCCCTTTTGTAATCAATGTGGGACTTTAAGAAGTCCAAAAGACACTTTGAAAAAAATCCCCAATGAACATTTCCCCAACAGTCCCCCACAAATGTGAGAAACTAGGGTTTTTTAAAACAAAAACATCGTTCTGAACCGGTTTTGTGGAGAAAGTACTTAAATGCTGGTGAACGGATCTTGAACCAACACATATTGAAGTTGAGTATCTCACATGTCATAGAAGTGAACGAATCTTGAACTTCCAGACTCGCGAGTTGACCTCAACAACACATACCTTCATCACTTCCCTGGTGTTTCCGCGATCTAACTGTCAACTGTAATAGTCATCTCATACCTTGGGTGCTGAAGAGTGCTATAGAAAGACAACCCTAGTCTTCCATAGAAGGCGACCAACCCTTCACACTCTCATAGGTGATTCCATCAAGTCCTACTCAATAGGACCACCCTTACAGGGATATGGTATCATTAAGAGCACAAAGCTCAACCTCTACAGTTTTCGGTGAATCCATCAACTCCTTCTCAATAGGACCACCCAACTCTGGGCTATGGACTCATTAAGAGTTCTGGACTCATCCTTTCTCATACACCTGTCCTGGGAATGGGTATGGTGTATCTCAACTCACATGGGTTTGAGCCCCATTCCCTTAGACGATTCCAGGACCATCCTTCTGTTCAGCCCTTTCGTCAACGGATCTGCCAGATTCCTCTCGAACTTCACATACTCCAAGCAAATAACACCGGTAGCAATCAGCTGTCTCACAGCCTCATGTCTGATCTGTATGTGTCTATTCTTACCATTGTAAGTATTGTTGTTAGCTACACAAATAGCAGATTATGAGTCACAATGTAAAGAAATAGTTGGGGTTTTATCCCCCCACAAAGGTAAGTCAGTCAGTAAGCTTCTCAACCACTCAGCCTCTTGACCAGCTAAATCTAATGCTATGAACTCAGATTCCATAGTTGACCTAGCAATTCAAGTTTGTTTTGATGACTTCCATGATATAGCACCACCATATAAAGTGAACACATAACCACTAGTTAAGCTAACCTCATCATTGTCAGTAACCCAGTTTGCATCATACTATCCCTCTAAAGCATGGGGATAACCGACATAATGTAAACCCCAATCAAAGGTGCCTTTAAGATTTCTCAATAATCTATTAAGTTCAACACAATGCTCACTACTGGGGTTATTGGTGTATCTACTGAGTCTACTAACAGCATATGCAATATCAGGCCGAGTATGATTCATCAGAAACATTAAACTCTCAATTATTTTAGCATACTCATTTTGGGACACACCAATTCCAAAAAATTTCTTCAATTGCATGCTAGCATCATAAGGAGTTCTAACTGGCACAACATCAAATTTATCAAACCTTTTCAACATTTTCTCTACATAATGAGGTTGTGATAAAATGAAGCAATTTTCTTTTCTAGTTACTTTAACTCCTAGAATATATAACATCAGCTTCACCCATGTCTTTCATCTCAAACTTAAATGACAAAAACTGTTTGGTTGCGTTTATAGCATTTATGTGTGATCCAAATAACAACATGTCATCCACATATAAACACATAATCACACAATCAACACCAAACCTCATAGAATAGACACAGGCATCAGATCCGTTTACCTCAAATCCAAAGCTTAGGATAGTTGTGTGAAACTTCTCATACCATTGCTTTGGTGCTTGCTTGAGTCCATACAGTGACTTCTGTAGCTTGCACACTTTGTTTTCCTGTCCTGGAAAAATGCACCCTGGAGGATGTTCCATATAAATTTCCTAATTTAGATCACCATTCAAAAATGCAGTTTTAACATCCATATGATGAACAAGCATTTTATGGCTAGAAGCCAAAGCAAACAATGCACGAATGGTAGCAATTTTTGTAACAGGAGAATAAGTGTCAAAGAAGTCAATGCCATATCGTTGAGTGAATCTCCTTATAACTAGTCTTGCCTTATATCTATCTATTGAGCCATTCACTTTAAGCTTCTTCTTAACGATTCACTTACAACTAATGTCTCTATTTCCTTTAGGCATATCAACTAGTTCCCATGTGTGATTAGACATAATGGATTCTATCTCACTGTTAATAGCATCTTTCCAGAAACTAGCATCTAGTGAACTTATTACCTCATCATAGGTCTTAGGATCATCTTCTATCATATGAAGACTAATGAACGTCCCATCTAGTTAATTTAAATCGTTCAGTTCAACTAGAAATGCATTCACAAAATTAGGACCAAAACTAGTTTCCTTCCTACGCCTTTTACTTTTCCTAGGTTCATCATGATCAGCATGAGCATTAGGCACAATAGTATTAGGCATGGATGAAGATGCATCATGCGATGAAGAATCATTAGCAGGCAATGCAGATTTATTTAAAGGAAACACATGCTCAAAGAAAGCAGCATCACGATATTCACACAAGGTACGATCACTCAAGCACGTAAAACGATATGCAGCATTGTTTTCAGCATAACCAATCATAATTGCATCAAAAGTCTTAGATCTAATAGTATCAACTTTGAACGAAGGTAACCCCACCTTAGCTAGACACCCCCACACTTTCAAGAATTTCATATTAGGCGGATGCCCTTTCCAAAGTTCATAAGGTGTTTTGTCAAGCTTCTTATGAGGTACCTTATTCAAAATATGATTTGCAGACAATACAGCTTCCCCCCACATATTATCAGGCAAACCAGAACTAGAAAGCATAGCATTCATCATTTCTTTTAAAGTTATGTTTCTCCTTTCAGCAATACCATTTTATTGTGGGCTATAGGGAGTTGTAAATTCATGAATAATGCCATTTTGTTCACAGAATTCTCTCAAAGAATGAGTGACATATTCACCGCCTCTATCAGATCTAAGCCTTTTAATTTTTCGATTCAATTGGTTTTCTACTTCAACTTTATACACATAAAACATGCTTTCTGCTTCATCTTTAGACCTAAGTAAGTATACCTTAGTATATCTAGAATGGTCATCCACATATGTGATATAGTAGCGCTTGCTACCTCTACTCTCAGTATTCTTAAAATCAGCCAAATTAGAATGGACTAACTCCAACAATTCAGTTGTCCTTTGTAACACCGTTTTAAAAGGTTGTTTATGAAATTTGGCCTCAACACATATTTCACATTTGCAATGGTCATGTTTGGAAAGGCTAGGAATCAAACCCATACTATGCAATCGACATACAGATTTTGCATTGACATGTCCTAGTCTAGCATGCCATAAATCAACAGACTCAGCAATATAAAAAGAAGTAGAAGCATTCTCATTATTCTCAATCATGATCTCAAGAACATACAGAAAATCAACCCTATAAGCTTTTCCTACAAATTCTCCATTTTTGGTTAAAACCATTTTGCCAGCATCAATCACTTGCTTAATTCCAGCTATCTCAAGCAAACCACATGAAATCAGATTTCGGCGCAGAGAAGGAACATAAAGCGCATTCACTAGGGTAAGAGACTTCCCTGAGGTGAGCTTGAGTGCAACCTTCCCTTTTCCTAACACTTGAGAGATGCTCGAGTTGCCGATGTAGACATGGCCGATGTATGTAGCATCCTCAAACTCAGCAAACAGGTCCTTATTGGCGCAGAAGTGTCGAGTAGCTCCGCTGTCCAGGAGCCAATCGACCTAGCCGCCCATATGGTTGACTTCAGTAATCATTGCTATCAGCTGGTTGTTGTCTTGGACAACGTTGGTTTGCTGTTGCGCTGGAGCTGCGGGCTTGTTCTGCTGCTGTCCTTGGTTATGGATATCAGCCCGATTGCGACACTGCCAAGCCTTGTGGCCTGGCTTGCCACATACATAGTAGCCAATCCTAGTGTCTCCCTGTTTCTGCTGCTTGTCCGGATGATTGCTAAACTTCTTGAACTTCTGGCCCTTATTTGGTTTCATGTTTGGCTTGGAACCTCCAAATTTGTTTCCCTGCTTGGACCTATCAGATTTCAAAGAAGATTCAAACAAATTAGCCTTCACAGTATTAGCAGATTTAGGCTTAGGTTTGTCTTTAGGCTTAGGCGATTAGCCTCTTCGATCTTCATGTGACCTACGAGCTCTTCCAGGGTGAGATCCTTCTTCTTGTGCTTCAGATGGTTGCGGTAGCCAGACCATGAGTCAGGCAACTTTTCGATCAGAAAATTCGCATGCAGGATCTCGCACATCTTCATGCCCTCGGAGAGTATGTCAGCCACCAAATTCTCATTCTCGTGCACTTGGTCCATGATTGGTTTATCATCGACCATCTTGAACTGCATAAATTTTCCAACAACATATTTCTCTTTTCCCGCATCGTCAGCCCCATATTTCTTCTCCAGCAGATCCCAAATAAATTTAGCAGATTTATGAAAAGAGATCAGATCAAATATAGGGTTCGAGACATGGCCTCGCACAGACTTATTGTCGGACTCGTATTGTTTAGCCCGTGTGAGGTCAACATCACCAACCTTCTTACCCTTGTCGACAGCATCACCATCGTCATCGACGACGAAGGTCGTAAACCCCTTGTTGTCGCCGACGGTGGTGGAAGAGGAGGTTGTCGCAGCAGCAGGGGCGTCCTGAAGGAGGACATAGTCGATCTCCAATTGCTCGAAGAAGATGAGCATCTTCTGCGAAGATGGCCTATAGTTTGTCCCATCTAGCGGCTCCAATTTCGAGAGATCCAGTAGCGGCTTGAAGAACTAAAATGCCATCGCAGAAACAAAATATTTCGCTTCTAAATTGTTGGTGCGATTTGCGAATGTAGCCACAATTTGATTGTGAAAACCGCTTTGAAAGATCAGTGAACTCCCGTGTTTGAAATTGTTTGAAGGTTGTGGCATGGTATAAAGAAGACCACTGCCTTAGAAGCGAAATCGCCCCAACACCGTGGTGCAGGTCCGCTACTGGCGTCGCCCCCCAAGGATACACAGCGGGTTTCTCAGGCGTGCACTCGCCGTCGAAGCAATGGAACCACCCAGGACCCATAACGGTTTACAGAAGAAGAGAGAAGGAGGAGATCGTGTGTTGCTTTGTGTTGAAAACTGAGGGGAACGTCGGTTTTTAAAACACAAAGAAGACGCTCCAGGTTTGTAGAAATCTCGGAAGAATCTAAAACTGTTTTTCAAAATGTGTGACGGTGTTGAATTAGTCAAAACCCTAATTCAACCCTATCTGGGGCCAATTTAATTGATAAAAATAAAACCCGACGTAAAAGGTGACCAACACCCCACCTCCGCGCACGTGTCACGAACACGGACCGGCGTTGGCGGTGGTGGTGCGCGGGTGTGGGACTCATATCTCAACTCTCAATAACCCTTTGAAAAACTCATCCTTAAAAACAACCCCTCAACTCCTTTTGTAATCAATGTGGGACTTTAAGAAGTCCAAAAGTCACTTTGAAAAAAATCCCCAATGAACATTTCCCCAACAAAAAGTTCAGTACTATTGAGGAGGGTATAGAGTTTTACACAAAGTATGGCGCACTTGAGGGCTTTGATTCTCGTAAGAGTACATCCCGCAAGCACAAGGATGGGTCATATGTTAACTATTACATGAGATGTCATCCAGAAGGGTATAAGGAGTCGAGAATAAGTACGGGCAAATGCAACCGGTATTTAAATCGAGTGTGATGCAACGCTCACATTTATTTGAAGTTTGCTGGGAGCGATGGTTATGTTATTGAAAAGATGGAAGAGAGACACACTCATCCTCTTCTTCAAGATGAATCTAATCACTTTTTAAAAGGCCACAGAAAATTAGATTTCGGTCATCAGCGTTTTATGATAAATTGTGTAAAAGCTCACCTAGGTCCTGGTATGACTCATCGGCTCATGAAGGAAAATTGGGGTGGGTCTAGTAGTCGCCCTCTTTTGCATAGCCATGTTTGATCAATTATAATGTGTGGGTATTTTGTTGCTTCTTGTGTGCTGCGCCACACTCTATCAATTCCATCATAAGCAATTTTGTCGGGTAATATATAAGGTGATATATGTGTATTGTAAAGGCTCAGTTTTTGGAATCAGATTGGAAGCTCCTCTCCTCTCCATGATTGCTCTGCACCCACCATGACTATCCTTTCTGCAGATTTCCGTTTTCTGCTATTTTGTTTGATCCATTGATTCAATCAATCAATTGTCCTAAATCCAAGATTTCGTTTCCAATTCACATGGTATCAGAGCTACAATGAGTCTAGAAACCCCAAATGAAACAAAAAATAAAACTGTGAATCCTCGCACAAATGGAGTTACAGTTGATTCTATGGATGAACTGTTTCTTCATCATTCCGATTGTCCACTCGCTTGCTTGATGGTCGCAACTATAGCCACTGGAGAAGGTTTGTGGAGATGTCTCTCATGGCCAAGAACAAGCTCGGCTTTGTCACAGAGTCGTGTGTTAGACCAGCCGTAAGCTCTCCTCTTCTGCATCTGTGGGATCGATGCAACAGTATGGTAATGTCTTGGCTTGGTCATTCTGTAGAAAAAGATATTGCTGAATCTGCTTTATATTGTCGTTCTGCTAAGAAAATTTGGGAAGATTTTGAAAATCGTTTTGGGACCTCAAATCGGACGAGATTGTACCAGATTCAGAAAGATCCCGCTGCTGTTGAGCAAGGAAACTTGGGAATCCCTGAATATTTCACTAAGTTTAAACGATTATGGGATGAGTATGTGATGCTCGTCGTATACCAAGCTTGTGAGTGTGGATCTAATAGGTCTGTGATGAATTTAATTTAGAACAAGCAAGTTGTCAATTTTCTTATGGGTTTGAATGAAGTCTATAGTGTTGTTAGAGGCAACATTTTGATGATGACACCACCACCTAATATTGATGAGGCGTATAGATTTCTGATTCAAGATGAACAACAGAGAAACTCTAAATCTGGGTCTGGTGTTGAGAGTTCTGCTTTTGCTTCTCAGCAATCTCGTTCAGTCAATTTGCCTCCTAATAAGCCTTTATTTTGTGATCATTGTAAGGTAGCTGGGCATGCCATGGATAAGTGCTCGAAAATTCATGGATACCCTACCTCATCTGCATCTGGTGCCTTTTGTGATCATTGTAAAATAGGAGGCCATACCATGGATAAGTGTTGGAAACTACATGGTCATCCAAATTCAGGGACTACAGCTCCTAATTCAGGCTCAGGAACTAATGGTTCAAGGCCTTATTGTACTCACTGCAAGGCTCTTAGTCATGTGGTTAACAAGTGCTGGAAGCTGCATGGATACCCAACTGATAACAGTATCTTTAAAGGGAAGAAAATGGTTGGTTGAGCTTCTTCCATTACTCAAGAACAGTATCAACAACTGATCAACCTCTTGCAAGGCCATGACAACACTGAGCCTACAACATTATTGGCAGGTAAAGGTACTTGCCTCTTTTCTTCAAAGTTAAACTCTAATTGGATCTTGGACAGTGGAGCCACTGATCATATGAGTCCTAACCATATTTTGTTTCAATCCTCTAAGCCCTTATGTAAACCTTATCATATTACTTTGCCTAATAACCATAAAGCCAGTGTTTCTTCAATTGGATCAGTGGCCTTATCCCCATCCCTTTCCCTCCACAATGTTCTCCATGTCCCTGATTTCCATTATAATTTGCTGTCCATTCACAAACTCATTCTTCATTCCAGTTCTAATGTCCTTTTCATCCCCACATCTTGTATTATTCAGGCCCCTTTGATGAAGAAGCCTTTGGTGATTGGAAGTGAAGACAAAGGTTTATACATTGCACACACACCCTGTGAGCTGGGGAATTTCTCTTCTTTAACTTCAGTTTTGCAGAACACCTTTTTGCCATGTACTAATTCTAGTGGGACAAGTGGTGCTAGTTTTCAAGCATCATGTAACTCTGAACATCTTCACTGTCGAATGGGTCACTTACCCTTTGCTCAATTGAAACATATTGATGCTTCTATTTCTATTAAATCACCAGCTACTGTGTGTCAAACTTGCCCTCAGGCCAAGCAACACAGGAAACCATTTTTCATGAGACAAACACAATCATCTAAACCTTTCCAACTGGTTTACTTTGATACTTGGGGTCCATACCGTGAGCCAACTCACAATGGATTCAAATACTTCATCACTTTGGTGGATGTTTCACTAAGTGCACTTGGACCTATCTCATGGCTTCCAAAACCAGTACATACCATATCATTAAATCCTTTGTTTCCCTCACCTTACTCAATTTCAAACAAAAATTCAAGCCATGAGATCAGATAATGCAGCTGAATTCCATGATATTGTCCTATCTCATTTCTTTGCCAGCCAAGGCATTATTCATCAAACTAGTTGTGTGGATTCTCCACAACAAAATGGAGTGGTGGAAAGGAAACATAAGCATTTACTTGAGGTAGCAAGAGCTCTCAAGTTTCAGGCCAATCTTCCCATTCGTTTTTGGGGGGAATGCATTTTGACAACTACTTATTTAATCAACCGTTCTCCTTTATCTGTGTTGTCTCACAAGTCTCCATATGAAATGCTTTTTCATAAACCATCATCTTACTCTCACTTAAAAGTGTTTGGTTGTTTATGCTTTGTTAGCACATTGAAAAGAGGACGTGATAAATTTCAACCCCGTGCCACACCCTGTGTCTTCTTGGGATATTCTCATGGAAAGAGTGCCTATACAGTTCTCAATCTTCATACCCAGCTGCTTATTCACACAAGGGATGTCACTTTCTTTGAGCATAATTTCCCTTTTCACTCTTCATCCTCCAATTCAGATATTCCCTTACCATCTCCTGCTCATGATTCTTCTGCCACCTCTTATCCTACCTCCATTTTTCTCCCCACCAACAATCATATTGACACCCCTGTTGTCAATCAATCACCTTCCTTCTCCTCTTCATCCCCATCACCATCACCACCACCACCACCTCCTCCTCCTCCTCTTCGGAGATCCACTAGAATACATGTCCCTCCTACTCATCTAAAAGACTTTGTGTGCAATGTATGTTCATCTGATCATCATGACCATCATCCTAGCTCTTTCTTTGCTACTTCTATACCATCCACATCTCATGCCCTTTTCTCAAACACCTCTTCATACATTGAGCCCACCTCTTATAAAGAAGCTATCCAAGATCCTAATTGGACTTTAGTTATGAAAAAGGAGTTAAGTGCTTTGAATGCTAACATGTGAATTTGAAACGAAATCTGGGATTTAGGATAATTGATTGATTGAATCAATGGATCAAAAAAAATAGCAGAAAACGGAAATCTGCAGAAAAGACAGTCATGGTGGGTGCAGAGCAATGAGGGAGAGGAGAGAAGCTTCCAATCTGATTCCAAAAACTGAGCCTTTACAATACACATATATCACCTTATATACTACCCGACAAAATTGGTTATGATGGAATTGATAGAGTGTGGCGCAGCACACAAGAAGCAACAAAATACCCACACATTATAATTGATCAAACATGGCTCAACACCCCCCCCCCCCCCCCCCCTCAAACTTGGGGTGGTGACATCCCAAGTTTGCTGAGAAGATCATTTTGTTGTTGTGATGGTAAGATTTTTGTGAGGACATCAGCCAGTTGAGATTCGGATGGAACAAAACAGAGATCCAGTAAGCCATCCATGACCTTCTCCTGTGTAAAGTGACAATCGATTTCAATATGTTTGGTACGTTCATGGAAAACCGGATTCTTTGCAATTTGGATTGCTGATTGGTTGTCACAGAATAGGGTCACTGGTTTGACTGGTGAAATGCCAAGCTCTTCAAGTAATCGAATAAGCCATGTAACCTCAGCTGCAGTTAGAGCGATTGCTCTATATTCGGCCTCCGAAGAGCTCCTAAAAACAACACTTTGTTTCTTAGAACGCCAACTAATAGGAGAATTGATGGAGAAGCATTGGCCGAGAAGATCGACGAAGTGCGATGGACATCAGGGCTCCAGAGAGGACGTCAAGATTCTATCTAAATTAGGATTTTCACGTTTTCTATTAATTAAGCTATTTCCATGTTTTTCTTTTAATTTAGAACATTTCCCTCTTTATAAGGTTAAACGTCTATTTTTATATTTTCTATATTTATGTGAGTTTGCTTAATTAAGAGGCCCTAGGAGAACGGATTAAGGATCGATTATTAAAAAATCAATATTCAAGAGTTTTTCTCTTATGTCTGGTGGATTCTAGTAATTGTTCTTTGAGTTTGTCGTTTGCAAACTCTTCGATTGACGAGGCTTAGCGCTAGCTTTGCCTTTCGTGTGTCTTGCTGCGTCAGTTGGTATCAAAGCAGGCCTTCTCCTGCCTTTTTTTCAACCGATTCATCATGGCCGATCAACCTATTACCCGAGCAGATATCGAAGGGATTAGCGTGGCTTTCACCACGGCCCTTGCGACTATCACCGATCAACTCACCGCGATTACCACGCGGATGGACACCCTTGAAGTTGTTCGCCACCCAAAGAGGGAGAGGCAGGAGGAACAAATTCACCGTCCACAGGGAGGGCGTCCTCAGATGACAGACTCCAGTTCGGAGGAGGAGATCACCAAAGAGGATCCTGGAGAAGCATCAAAACACGACTATAGAGTAAAGGCCGATATACCTTTATTCTATGGAACTATGGCTGTAGAAGATTTTCTTGATTGGCAAATCGAAGTCGATAGGTTCTTTGATGTCATGGACGTCCCGGAGAACAAGAAAGTTAAGATGGTGGCCATCAGATTGAAGAGCATTGTCGTTGTTTGGTTTGGTGGGACAAACTGGTTGTCTAGCGACAACGCCAACGGAGAGGACCAATCCAAACATGGAGAAAGATGAAGCAACTAATGCTGGAAAGATTTTTACCTGAAGATTATGAGCAGATCTTGTACAAGATGTACATCGAATGTGCCCAAGGACGACGGAGTGTGACAGAATACACTACTGAATTCCTTTGCTAGTCTTGCGTTGAAAGCTGAGATGATGGAGAAATCTGGCCGAAATTTTACTCCTTCTCGCCGATTTTAGCCTCAAAACAACACCGACGCTGCAGTGGATAGGAACTCAAAGGGAGAAGCCTCATCGGCAAATCCCATCGCATCAACAACTCCTGATTCCACAGTTTCTAATCGAGCACCACAATCCCGTCCAAACAACAACCCATATCTTAAACCTTCCGGTGACAAGTGTTTTCGTTGTGGAGGACAAGGGCATCGCTCTAATGTGTGTCCCTCAAGAAGGACCGTAGCCATGATGGAAGGCGGCGGAGGAAGCGAAGAAGATGGTGATGGTGATGAATACGCCGTAGTAGAATTCGCAGAAGAAAATCCAGAAGAAAGGGTAAATTGTGTACTTCAAAGGATTTTATTATCAGCAAAAGATGAGGAACAAAGGAAGAACTTGTTTCGTACCCACTGTGCGATCAAGAACAAGACTTGCCACTTAATTGTAGACAACGGGAGCACTGAGAATCTTGTGTCAAAGAAATTAGTTGAGTATCTTGAGTTACCAACAGAGCCCCACTCTCAGCCTTATACACTCGGTTGGGTAAGCAAAGGGCCCCAGGTTAGAGTAACCGCGACGTGTCGGGTTCCTATATCCATTGGAAAACGATACAAGGAGGAGGTACAGTGCGACGTGCTCGACATGGACGTTTTCCATATCCTCCTGGGTCAACCATGGCAACACTACAAAAAATAATTAATTTTGCTTCGGCAAAAACCCCTAGCAAAAGCCTGTCTAGGCGTGACAAAAGGCCATTAGCTTCGGCATTGCTACGGGAAATGGGGGGGGTAGCGAACCACGGGGTCGCAAAAGTTGGTAGCGTCGGCAAGTAGCCGTAGCAAAAATATTTGCTACGACATTGCTACGGCATCGGTACGGGAGGAAACAACATCCTCTTTGCTACGACATGGCTACGGTAGGGAGCCGTCGAAAGTGGATTGAAGGCGCCAAATTTTTGGCGCCATTTTGGGGGCGCCAAATTCCCTTAGTTGCTACGGCCACAGCCGTAGCTAAATTATGGCGCCAAATTTGGGTGAAATTTTGGACCGAAGGTTGGCGACGTCAATTTGTCGTAGCTGCCGTAGCTACGTTCAGAAATGGTTTTCCTGAACAATTTGTAATAGTTGCCACGACTCGTGGCCGTTTCTACGATTAATGGTACCCTAAATTTGTTTATTCTATATATATAATTGCACCCTGTATAAATTATATAAAAGTGCAATACAATCTGCACAAGCAAATGACGCCAACATTCAAGTGCATTCATCACATGTGAATTCAGCAAAAGGTCCCTTGCATACACATTTGATGTCCAACGAGTACTTCAAGTAAACAAAAGTATTTGACGTCCGAAGTTTACGCCAAGCCATGCAACAAAAGTCTGAAACCTACATATTGCCTAACATCTAGTGTCCATGTTGCCTAACACCTCAAGTCTTAAGCCAACAAAAGTGCAAGATAATGAAAACATACTTAGAGCAACCTTTGATTTGTCTCAGCAGCTCGTCTCCAAGTGTGCTAGAGTTCGTCTTCTTCTTCTTCAAGTGACTGATCCTCATCGGCTTGTTTTTTCAGTCTGGGGGCAGATTGTTGAGTTGATGTGTTCAGAGGTTGATCGTTGGTGGATAGAACAAGAGCTCCGTCTCCAATTGACTCCCTTTGATTTGTCTGATGAACACTTGTCTACAATACATAAAAGAACAAGCGAGATATCAGCTGTTTGAACTGCTGGAAGTGATAACACATAGTAGTTGGAAAATGGAGAAAAGGAAAGACAAAGATGTCAATAAACATATGGAGATGTTTGCTGATAGTTAACGATGCTTGAACTGCTGCAAATTATTTTCATGAAGGGGAGGCTTATTTTGGACATCAAAATCAGCTGCTAAATTATTCATCATAGGGCAGTTTGACAGCATTTCACACTATTCTGTATTCATAAAGATATGAAATTGAGAAACAACACAAATGGAGGAAGGAAATGACATGATGCACAACAACACTTTATCCTTCAACTTTGAAATATCAAGTGTACATGGCCAATGCCAAGTTTCACTGCAACTATATTATTAAATGGTGAAATGACATCATGGACCAAATAATATTTGCTTGAAATAATATCAAACATGCAAATGAGTCATGTACTTAGATTGAGAAACAATAAGATGATTAAGTAACATGGATCAAGCGCTAGCATGATGTATCAATATACCCATCATACGATATAACATTATCACAATGTGAAAAAAGAAAAGGCAAATAAAAACGCAAAACCCAGGTCATCACAATCAAACACAAGAGGCCATCACAACCAAACACAAGAGGAAACCTTAGGACTCAGGTCAAACAAATGATGACTAACCTGTCCGTGTGAAGGTGAGCCTCCCCCGTCATTGGGCCGGAAAGTGTTCATAAATTCATTTCGAAAGTGCTCAAATCTTTTATCTATGTGGTTCTCTAAGTGGATTTTGAGGTCCCCTACAAACTCTTTGGCAATCTCCCCTACAAACTCTTTCGCAATCTCGCGCATATCTTGAACACCGAGAGCTCTTGCTGAGGAGTTATACACCAAACGCGGAGGGGCACTAGCACCATAGGTCCGACAGTATCCGTGACCATCTTCTCCAATAAGCCGATGGAATATCCTATCCTTCACTTCATCAAGATCTCGCTGATCCTCAGGTTCCATCAGCAAGAGGGCGTTGAAGTCCTTCTATATGAGTAAAACAAGTAAACATATGCAGTTTAATAATGGATGAAAATTAAAAGGGTCCAAAGAAACTTACAACGGTCTCAATCACATCAGGATCATTTCCATTTCGAGAAGAAACCCACAGTTTCATCTTGTCAGTAGGTTGCCCAGCTTTGCCCCGCTAGTTAAATGGCAGAAATCACTCAAGTTAAATATGAATGTCATGGATTTGATACACAAACAAGTACTCAAAAGTGCAAGGACTAAAAAAAAAAATTGAACGATATTCACTAATTCAGACAACGTGCACATACGGACCTCGTGTGTAACTTCAGCGAATGACTTTCGCCCGGTAACATGCACCGGCCCATGCTTATCTCTATTCTTTGAGTTCTGGACGGATTGTTTTTGGAAACACGAATACGTTACAATAGGATGCACCGAACTTTGAACTCAACCATCTAAGATAAGGGGGAAATAAAGAATACATGGGCAACCTCACTTCTCCAATATGCAATGAGCGTAATCCAATGAGGTGGGAGGACAGTTGGAGGATTATGCTTCTCCAGCTCAGGGTCATCTTGGCAACAAGTGAAATATTTCGCCTTTGTTTTAGACTTATAGCCCTTCCACATGATGTTTAACATTCTCAAGCACACCTCTTTGAACCCATCAGGAGGATCCACCAAATTTTTCTATAAGTGTTAAAGTCAATAAGATAAAAAAGAAGCAAATGGTCAGGTTAAAGTTAGTACATGCTGAAAAAGAAAGTCTAAAGGAGAAAGAACATCATCCATATTATAAAATTGACAAAGTAGAAAGGAGAAAGAAATTACCTTAACTTCTTCCCATATGCCATCCATCACATCTTGTCCGAAAGAGGTCCAGTCCAGCATAGTAAGAGAAAGTCGTTGCCCGTCACGCACTAGTATCCCCAGTTGCGACTTGAGGTGCTTGGCGTTAGGCCCAACTGGTTGGAACTTGTCATTGAATTCGACTACAACCTTGGCTCCTGTGTTCCACCCCAACACACCGTTGCTATGACCTCTAGGGGTCGGGCGTTCACATCCATCTTGAAACACCATATATTTTATTATTTGTTCATACAATTATAAAGGATTGAGGAAGATACAAGGTTTGAAATGCAAATTAATGCCTAACCAGATGAATCGACGTTGAGGTCTGCATCAGTAGAAGCAACTGCATCACCCGGTGTAGCTGATTGTGGAGCTACATCAGTAGGAGCATCGTTCACTTGAGTGTTCGATTGAGAAAGGATGGGATCAAGTGACTCAGGTTGTCCTAGAGCAAGAACTTCAGTTGGTGGTGGAGTCGTGGGAGGGAGGGTTCCAGCTGCTGATGTCGACATTGAGCACACACTTGGGGAGGATGTATCTCCGGCAGGGAGTAGAAAGTCAGATATGGTCCGCGGTCTCCCTGTCGAGCCTTTTGTTTCTTAATGGTTGAAACACAAATACAATGTAGTTAGACAGTCATTACAAATATATATGGTAAGACTCATGACTTGATTGAATGGACAAGTATCGAAGAACCGTGAGAGCACCAACACTCATGACTCATGACTTGATTGAATGGACAAATATATATGCGTCTGGACATGCAGTCGGTGGTGGAGCTGTGGGAGGAAGTGTTCCAGCGTTTGATGTGGATGGTGTCGAGCCACTCTGAGAGCCACGTGAGTCAGTCGCCACTAGGAATTCACCCATGGTTCGCGGTTTGCCGGGTCCACCCTTTCGTTTCTTCATGATTGCCTACAAGTGACAAGGATGATTGTGTATAAGATAAATGATTTATGTACGTTGTAATCAAAACTCTAAATCCCTAACATCTTCATTAATCCTAAGACATTGTACATGACAACAAAAAAAAAAGCAAAGAAAACACACATTTATGTTCTACACAAATGTGGCAACAGGAGCACAAATGGTACAGACCTCTGGTCGAGCTCCAACTCATCATCAATGTCCATATTGCAATCATCTACATGGGCATAGTCCTTAGATTCAACTTCACCGACGATTAACCATCCATGTCCAGACGCATCGGGATTATACCACACTTGACGTGCTTGCGATGCCAAGATAAATGGTTCATCCCCAAGTTTATCACGTGGGTATAGTAACCTATCAAAGTTTACTAAGGTGCATTGAAAATGATCCAATTTAACCCCTGTTGAAGGATGTGCCCACTCACACCTAAATAATACATATTCGATATCTGCGGCATATGTAACCCTTATAATATCCGTTAATCTCCCATAATAGGGTACAAAATCTCCTTGCAAATACACCCCACAATTTTGTCTCGTTCTTTTTGTGTCAACACTTTTGACACGAAAGAAATATCCATTGGATGTGTATGAGGTCAACCGTGCTGCCACAGGGGACGAGAAGTTTGACAATGAGAGAACTTCATTACTTAAGGACACATCCCCTGCCCGACGCAACTCTGAAACCTACAGATGTAAAGGTAAAAGGTTCATTTGGCAGGTACTTTACATATTACTCGAATATGATAATGCACATTAATTACACTTGGAAACTTGAAGCTGGTACTCACGTGTGACTTGAACCATTGCGGGAACTCGTTGAAATGAATTGATGCCACTGACGTCTCATTTGCCAAAGGATTGTGCTGTTTAATATATGCCACATGTTCCCTTTAATGTTAAGAAGGGGGTATAATGTTAGCAAGTCATATAATATTGGTTTGATATCCTAACAACCCAAATGAACCTTGTCTAAAAAGGACTTACTGCAGATATGGTGTCACTCCAGCAGCATGAAACAATACCCATCGGTGGATTTGGCTACGCGTCACTTCGGGTAGAATGAAGCCCTTCCCCTTCTTCTCGGCATCATCTTTTCTTCTTGGTGGTCTTTGTGACTTGCTTTCCACGTCTTGTAGATATTGAGTGCAAAAGTTCATGCACTCTTCCATGATGTAACCTTTGGCTAGTGATGCTTCCGGGCAAGCTTGTTGTTGAACATAATTTTTCAAAGTGAGTAGAAACCTCTCGATAGGGTACATCCATCGAAACTGTACAGCTCCACCGAGTAATGCTTCCTCCGCGAGATGCACATGCAAATGCTCCATCACATCCATGAAAGATGGGGGAAATATCTTCTCAAGCTCACATTGGGTTAGAATGATCTTAGCAAGTGCCTCTTCTAATGAAGTGTTTGTATTAACCTTAGAACTCAACACCTTGAAGAACTTTGCAACGTCAACCAGAACAGATACAACATTCCTTGGCAAGGAACTCCGAACACAAAGCGGAATTAGCTCTTGTAAAAGAATGTGGTAATCATGGCTTTTAAGCCCTACAATGGTGTGATCCCTTAAGTTCACCCTCCGTGCAATACTGGAACACGAACCATCCGGCATTCTGGCCTTGGATAAGGCTAACAAGAACTTGTCCTTCCCGACATTGTCCATCTCAAATTCAGCCTTCCCATATACCTGAGTGCCCGATTCTGTGACATTCCCATGGTATTGCTTGCGAATTCCAAGGCTCTCAAGGTCGTGACGAGCAGAGACATTGTCTTTGGTTCGACCTTTCACTCCCAATATTGTATTCAGTATATTTTCGGCAAAATTCTTCTCGGAGTGCATCGCATCGATGCTGTATGGCAACAGATTGTCTTTCCAATACGGTAGCTCATACAAGATGGTTTTCTTCTTCCAATTATGCTTTTTTTTATGGATCCCTCTCCAGTTTGTCAGGTCCCATCTTCTTTCTCAATAGCATGTCATCCTTTTTATAACAAGTAAGCACTCTATTTTCGGAAAGTTGTAAGAGGTGATCAGCCCCGGTCATTCTAGGAGGCGCGGAATCAAATTCCCGTCCATCATAAAATGACTTCATATCTCTTCGATACTTGTGATCATATGGCAAGAACCGCCTACTCCTACCGTACGACCACTTGTGGCTAGCTTTTAAGTACGTTGCACCTGGCCTTATGTTGCAATTTGGACATGCATACTCACCTTTGGTACTCCACCCCGACAAATTTGCATAGGCTGGAAAGTCATTGATAGTCCATAGCACGGCAGCACGCATTTGAAACATTTCATTGGCAGAAGCATCAAATGTTTCTACACCCACTTCCCACAATTCCTTTAGCTCCTCTATCAAAGGCTCTAAATACACATCTATCTTATCTCCAGGTCCTTTTGGTCCATCAATAAGCACAGAAAGGTATATATACGGTTGCTTCAAGATGTACATAGGTGGTAAGTTGTAAGGAACTAGGATGACCGACCACGTGCTATGATTGACATTTTGATTACCAAAAGGATTAAATCCATCAGAAGCAATACCTAAGCGCACATTCCTCATCTCAGCTCCGAAACTAGGGAGTTTGGCATCAAGGTGCTTCCAAGCAGGAGAGTCGGCCGTGTGCCGGTACACACCATCATCAACACGGTTTAAGTTATGCCATTTCATACGGGTAGCAGACTCCATTGTTGCAAACAACCTTTGCAATCGTGGTTTCAACGGAAAATACCTAACTTGTTGTGCATCTTTTCGTGTGCTTGATTGACAACCATCAACTGTTTGCCTCCAGCGCGATTCATTGCATATTGCACAAGCATCTAGGCTTGCATCTTCATTTCGAAAGAGCATACAACTATTAAGACATGCGTCCACAGTTGTGAAAGTGAAGCCCAAATCGTCCACTAACTTCTGCGCTTGATAATAAGATTTCGGAAGGTGAACCCCATCTGGCAATACTTCACATAATATCTCTAGCAAATCTTTGAATGAGTGGTCGGTCCAGCCGTGTAAACTCTTTGCTTGTAAGAGTCGGACAGCGAAGGACAATGACGTGTGCTTCTTTGAACCCGGATATAGAGGAAGATTAGCGGCATCCATTAGCTTCAAAAACTGGTTAGTGCACTCAGTTGGCGTAGGAGTATCACCATCAGGTTGGCCATCATGGTCTAGATTTTCCGACGTCGGTACGTTAGTCCTTCCCAAAGCATCTTCCACCATTCTCTCCATACCCACATCCATATACCCATCGACTTCAGGTGGCACTTCATTCCTCTCTCGTGGTTCCTCGATCAGATCATGAATGGTCTCCCCATGTTTAGTCCATAACTTGTAACTAACCAAAAATCCATTGTCTTGAAGATGCTTCTGCACAACTTTTCTAACATATAGTACCCTATTCTTGCATTTCCTACAAGGGCAGTATATGCAACTCCCAACCTCGTTGGTATATGCAAAGTCTAAAAATTCATCTAGCTTTGCAAAATATGCCTCAGAAATCCTAGTACTCCAATCAATCCACGACTTGTCCATACGCATTGTCATGACCTATAGAGGCACTAATTAAGGAAACCTACATCCAACACGGTAAACATTCTAGTAAGTAACTAAAATGCTTACAGAAGGAATGATATGAATGAAGCCGAGAAAGACAATCTTTCCAGGTCAGAAGGAGGAGGATTCTCCTAATTAATGAAGATCAAGAAAGACAAGATTTGATGGTTAGAAGGACGGAAGATTTTCCTTCTTAATGAACATCGAGAAAGACGAGATTTGATAAGGCATGCTATTAGAGTTATACAAGTTAGTAACTAATAATCTACAAACAAACACTACTCATTCTGTAATATACACGACTCATTTTTCTATAATATACACTACTCATTCAGACTTCTTTATATTCATTTTGTAATTTCATTTTCTTTATATTCATTATGTAATTTCATAATGTAATTTCATTTTTCTGTAATATACACTACTCATTTTTCTGTAATATACACTACTCATTCAGATTTCTTTATATTCATTATGTAATTTCATTTTTCTGTAATATACACTACTCATTTTTCTGTAATATACACTACTCATTCAGATTTCTTTATATTCATTATGTAATTTCATTTTCTTTATATTCATTATGTAATTTCATAATGTACTTTCATTTTTCTGTAAAATACACTACTCATTCAGAAGAAGATAGCAGAAGGAAACATCAACTTAAGAAAATAGAAAAAGGAAACACTAATAGAAAAACTGAATATGTAATAGAAAAATTGTCATAAGAAAATCAGAAGGAAACATCTAATGAATAAATTGTTCATAACAGTCATAAGAAGAGGAAACATCAACTTAACATTCATAACAGTCATAAGAAAATCAGAAGGAAACAGCTCATTGTGTAACCATGCTACTGTTTTATGAGTACAAAACAGTCATAAGAAAATAGAAAAAGGAAACAGTGACAAGGAAAAACAGTCATAAGAAAACAGTGACAAGGAAAAACAGAAAAAGGAAGAAACAGAAAAAGAAAAAACAGAAAAAGGAAAAACAGAAAAAAGAAATTCAGAAAAACGAAGTTCAGAAAAAGGAAAATCAGAAAATGGAAAAACAGTGACATAATACATGGAAAACAGAAAAAGACAGGCCACTGATTTCCCTCCTTTTCTGAGGACATAATAACAGTAACACAAAAAACAGAAAAAGGAAACTCTAAGACTGGCCATCGAAAATTGTGAGGCATTGGTAATGTTTCATTTTTGTCTTCTTGTCTTTGTATGTTCACTCAATCAATGCATTGAAACAACACAAATACATGGAAACAATAAAGCAAATGGAGACATGCTCTAAAAAGCAACTACAAAGCATACAAAAAGCAAAAAAAAACACCACAACAAAGCAACAAAAATCGAGTCAAAGATAGTCACATGCTGAACATTGGCCTCTCCCCTTGCCATTCATAACCTCTTCCCTACATATTTAAAATCTATATATATCCTACCATCCATAACCTCCCCCCTTGCCATTTGTACCCATTCAGAACCTCTCCCCTTCAACAAGATGGAATCTTCTTCATACCACCACGGCTCCTCGTCAGGCCTCCCTCCCCGCCCTGTCCCCATCAATATATCGTCCGATAGCTCGGACGAAGGGTATGAGTACATAGGTTAGTAACTTATTTTATCGGTTTAATATTCATTTTTTTTACTTGTATTCCTAAATTAGCTTGTCTTTGGTTTGTATGCAGCTCCAATGCCGGGGCCATTCCGGCCAAATCCGAGACTGGAGGTCATAGGGGCAGAAGCCGGGATGCTAGGGTCATTGTACGAGGCGACCGTTCTAAGGAGAGTGGATCCTAGCCACTATGAAGTGGAGTACATCACCCTCACAGACGACAACAATGAGCCACTCACGGAAATAGTGTAGGATGGACGACTACGTCCACAACCTCCTCGGGTTAGGTTTCGGTTGGTTTACACAATCGATGACCGCGTCGATTGCCGCTCCCTTGATGGGTTTTGGACTGGTCGTGTCGTTGGGTAGGGTCAATGGCTTGGGAATATTCCAACTCATAGTGTCCACTTCCCGATGACCGGGGATACACATGATTATCGTGCCCGTGAGATGCGCCCACACTTCGAGTGGAATGGAACCAGATGGACCACGCAACCCCATTTTTGTTACTTGCTACGATAGACTACTATTTGAATGTGTTGTCTTGGTTTATCCGTACTGTTTTTTATGGCCTTCCTAGCTTGTTTGTTGGATGTTTTTAAAAGTTTATGTCGTTGTGTAATCCTATGGTTTTATGCTACTGATTGTGCTGCTGATGTTGATCTATTAATGTTGTATTATGGCACATTATTGTTGGTTTTATGCTACTGTTTTTTATGGCCTTCCTAGCTTGTTTGTTGGATGACCAGTATGTAATTGTCATCCTTAAAATAGAGTGTCCATAAGACCATATCGTTGACTAAACGATATGCATGCGACTAAAGTCACTACTAATAAAAAAATCTATACCTTCATAAAAACGTAAAATGCATATTAAATGTATTAACAAGACAACCCAAACACGAGAATGATGAAGTCTAGCCAAGACAAGATAGAAGTAACATAAATATTTCATGGAAGAGACATGCAGAAATAACTTCAATTGAAAGGACACATCATAGCTAACAGACTGCCCCAAAAATGAAATGGAAGAAAAGGTATATTTTTTCAACTGATTTTATTAATTCTGTTTTTATGCCAACTAATTATAATAAATGAAAAGGACGATAAGCAAGAGACTCCACTAATTTATATAATTAGGCAAGAAAAAAAACATATCACACATCACAAACTGTAGATATTAGTCAAACACAAAAAGAGGATTTTTGCAACATAGAAATGTAGTTTTACAAGGGTTATCTGCCTTTTAAGTCATTAACCATACCAAACTATGAGCAGATAAAAAAAAAACAGCCAATAAAATATATCGGCAACTAACCTTAGAAAATATTCTTTGAAGATCTTTCAAGGGCTCTGTACGCTCGAAAAAAGACGTCAGATACTCCAGCAGCTCAGATATGTACTCCTTGTACTACCTGCAAAAACATAAGACAACCCAAACAATAAGAAACACTCAAGGAGATAATAATAATAAGGGGAAAAGAGAGATCAATAAAGAACAACTACCTTGTAGTTTTCAGTTGACGAGGGTCCTTTTCTGGTTTTGAACATCGAGAAAGCCAGGTAAGCAGTGTACTCAATGGGCTCTCCAAACTTTGAATTGTTGTACTTGTTGTAAAACTCATGCAAGTCCAGGGATCAACCAAAAGCTTCCTGGAAATTGTAGGAAGTAAGCACTGTATTCAAATGCTCTCCATATATATATACACAGTTACACTAAGTATCTATAATATTTTAAAGTTTTAGTGTTTTAAGCACTGGCAATTGTAGGAAGTAAGCACTGTATCTATAACATTAACAGATGAAATATCTATAATATTTTAAAGTTTTAAGCAAGTTTGGTTAATATTACATTACCTACCCACCTATAACTTAAAACTGACTTTTTTTTTGCCAAACTTGTAGATTATTACCACAAAAAAGTCAGTTTTAAGTTTACTTTGGCCACAACAGTCAGTTTTAAGTTATATATATATACACAGTTGCACTAAGTTTTAAGCAAGGACAAGAAAACTGATTCAAGGTTAGTCCTATAAATATAATATTTTGAAGCTAATGTGACTTGAAGCCTTGTTAACAATTCATGCTTCAAATGTGAGGAAAACATTAACAAATGAATAGAAAATTTGGACATGACAAACATGAGTAAAAGGAAAATGAACTCACCGTGGAAAATCTTCATCAAAAGCTGAACTTGGGTTTCCCTGTCCTTAGTTTCCTGCTATACTTGATCAACTGAGTACCTATCCTCAAAGCAACAAGGACCTTCAATAAGTCTGCCAAAATAGACACATTTGAGATCTCTTGATAGTTCACACAATCATTGTAATCACATATTTCAAGGGTGGTAAACTCAGCATCAAAAAAGTGTTGGAGAAGATAAAAAATAAATATAACAATTTAAAAACACACTAAGAAATCTAGGAGACTAGGACTTATGAAACCTTCAAGTATAAAAACTTATATCAAAAGTAAATATAAGAATGTAAAAACACTAAGATCAAAAGTAAATATAAGAATGTAAAAAGGTATTGGAGAAGATCATCGGAGAAACAAAGGCTGCGTAAAAAAATATGATGGGGTCAAACTTACTTAGAGTTGTTTATCAAAAGACTAATGAAATGTTATACACATGCTAATGCAACAAGAAAAAGCCGCAAAAGCCTCAACCTTTCTAAAAAATACCATGAGCATTGTTCATTAATCATCACCCTAGGTAGATATAAACTCATCAGTCCTTCACTCCTCCCCCCTCCCCCATATAACAGTTCTTACTGTCTCATTTTTTTAGTATAGGACTTTTAGTTTCACCAAAATACCATAATGAAAGTCTGGCAGCAATATACCATGTCATATGTAGAGAGGAGCATTGTTCATTAATCATCATCCCAGGTACAGATGTAAAGTCATCGGTCCTTCCCCCCTTCCCCATATAACAATTCTAATTGTCTCATTTTATAGTAGAGGTATTTTTGGTTTCACCATATTCACACACTGAAAGTCTGGAAACAATATACCTAAATCACACAGCAAAATCCTTCCTAAACGCTAAAGGTAGCCACTTGGCTATTCACAAGGAGATGACACTTGAGCTTAACAAATCAAGGTTCAAGAGTGTCAAACACAATTAGAGTAAGCTTCTCTCTCGTTCATTTTCTGAGTATCCATACACATGCTAACACCTAATATTGAAGCTATCAAACTAATGGTTCTATGCTTGCACCTTTTTTGTGCAAAAGCTCAGTGAAAATTATTAAATAAAAACCAAATCAACGCTCATGAACTGTGAACAAAAGGGGGAAAAGAGGAGAGTAATCATCTCAACTCAGAAGCTAATGTACTTACTTTAGATTCTCAACTGGAGATGATCGGCAAGCATATGGATATCGCAATCTCACATTCTGCAAAGAGAAAAGAGAACAAAGGTATTAGGGCGAAGATTTCCGGATGGAAGAGGAAAAAAGAAAGCTCATATTATGCAATTGATGTCTGCGAAGTGGACAAAAACTGGCAAATCAAAACCCTATTTCATTCCCCACATTCGGATCAAATCTGAAAAACCCTAGATGGAGACAGATTACACAAATTCGGAACAAATCGAGAGATTAACTAGTAATTTGACACAAAATCGAACAAACCCTTTCCCCACATTAAACCCTAACCAACATATTCCACTACCGCTTACTTCGACAAAAAATCGAACAAAGAAAGGGGGATTGAGTACCTGCTGCAGGAGAGTCTCCAACGACCGAGACCGGCACCTTGGATGTACAGACTTTTCTGCTGGCGACCTTCGATCTATAGTCTCCGGCGACCGATGCCGACCTTCGAGCTGGTTAGGGTTAGGGATGACGGTGGGAGCGGCGTTCCTCTCTTTTCTTCTGGTGTAGAGATACTGAGAGGTCGGGCTGGTTAGGGTTAGGTTGTGTTTGTAATTATAATTGTGTGTTTTTTTTTTTTCACCGAATAAAAAAGGTTGTTTTGCTACGGAGGCAACAGAGCCGTAGCAAATTTTAGAAAACCGCCTCTTTTTTGCGACGGTCGATCCTTGCCGTTTCTACCACCTGTAGCAAATTATGTTTTTTTTTTGTGTTTAGCTACGGCAACATCACCCCGAAGCTACTGTTTTGATTTTTTTTCCATTTGCAACGCCTACCATAGCAACTGCCGTAGCAAAAGGGTACCAATGGCTACGCCACACATCTGCCGAAGCTAACAAGGGTGACAAATTTAATTATTTTTTGTAGTGCAATACGACCACGATGTGACATATAGGGGCCGAGACAATGTTACCATGTTTAGTTGGGGGTCTCACAAGATCGCGATGTCCCCTGTTCTTCGGTTTGAAGGACCACCAAGTAAAGGCACCAACTTTCTAGTCCTTACTCGCAGTTAGAAAGAGGTGGATGAATCCATCAAGAAAGCTAAATGGTTTTGTCCAATAGCCGTAAAGGGGCTGCTACACACTACGGAGCGGGTTGAGTCCATACCTGTCGAAATCCTGAATATATTGAATGATTTTGAGGAATTAATTGCCGAAGACCTGCCCAACAATCTTCCTCCCATGAGAGATATCCAACATCAAATTGATCTCATTCCAGGTTCGAGTCTACCCAATCTACCGCATTATCGAATGAGCCCGAAGGAAAATGAGATTCTAAGGGACCAAATTGAAGACTTGTTGAAGAAAGGTTTCATCCGAGAAAGTATGAGCCCTTGTGCTGTACCAGTTCTCTTGGTTCCAAAGAAGGGAGGATAGTGGAGAATGTGTATTGACAGCCGAGCTATAAAAAAGATCACCATTAAGTATCGCTTCCCCATACCGAGATTAGAAGACATGCTAGATGAACTCGCAGGTTCTAAAGCCTTTACGAAGATTGACCTGCGAAGTGGCTATCATCAAATTCGGATCCGACCGGGGGATGAATGGAAGACTGCATTCAAAAGTAAGGATGGTTTGTATGAATGGTTGGTAATGCCTTTCGGGTTATCCAATGCCCCTAGTACGTTTATGAGGCTTATGAACCAAGTACTTCGCCCATTTTCGGGTTCCTTTGTCGTGGTTTATTTCGACGACATCCCGATTCATAGCAAGACCGAAGCAGAACATATCGAGCATGTGCGTCGGGTCTTGCAGGTCCTAAAGGAAAATCAATTGTATATCAATCTCAATAAGTGCACATTCCTCACCAACAAATTGTTGTTCTTGGGTTTTGTCATAGGAGAGGATGGAATCCAAGTTGATGAGGAGAAAGTTAGTGCTATAAAAAATTGGCCAACACACAAGTCGGTCATTGAAGTACGCAGCTTTCATGGTTTAGCCACACTCTTTAGGCGATTTGTCCGTGACTTCAGCTCTATCACAGGCCCCATAACTGAATGCTTGAAGAAAGGGAAGTTGATGCGGGACCATCCAAGACACCCAAGACACCTTCGGATGATGTCCTTCTCAAGAGGAAGAAGAAGGCTCCACCATGGGAGAAGATACTTTGTTTAAATGACGTTTTGGATTCGTTCAGAACATTGACAGCTTTTCGACGTCTCAGTAAAATGGGTCGTACGGATTCTATATTTATCGGATTGAGGCGTACCATACCTTGTTGGAACGAGGACGAAGAGATCAACTTTGTTGTTGAAGGGTTTTCCAGATTCATCCTAGACATTGGCCGAAACTCAACATCTTTGCAAGCTGTACTGTTTGGAACGAAAATCAGCACCTTATGTTACTATTTTTAGTATTCTTTCTTACTTAAGTTATTTTAGGAAACTTTAGGGGTAATTTTATTAATTCCTTTAAGTTGTTATTCTATCTTCTTTTATCTTCTTAGAACATTAGAATCGGCCCAGCAGCTCTTAGAGCCTATATATGTCGATTCACCCCTTTGTAATTCAGGGGGAACATGATGAATAGAATTTAGATCTCTCAAATTGTGTGAAACACATGGAGTGTCTTGTTGATCTAACTAGAGCTGTGCTCGTAGATCACGAATTGGTATCTATCTCAGCTTGGTTTGCTTTGCCATTCATCAACTTCGCAAGACTTGGTGAATCTAGTATCCACAAGCCCCCTCCTTGTGCCTTCAAGTTGTCCGCTTGATTGTGTAGGGTTGTAGAGGCGGGTTGTGTAGTCATTGGTATTGGTTCCTACCCTCTGAGGAGGCCTGGGGTCTTTATCTTGTTCTGCATAAATCGACTCAGTCCTTATCGGTCGCGTCTTTTCATTCTTTGTTGCAATTTCGAGTCTTTATCGAGTCTTGTTCATCTTCTTGGAGTCGACATTGAGTACAACCCCTGTTCTTGGTGTTTCTTGGTCGATCTTGTCCTATCTTGATCGATTCTTGAGAGTCTTGCTGTGTTTCTTTGCTTTCTTGTTGAATCTTGCATAAATCTTGCATCTTTCTTGTTAGTTCTTGCTGCGTCTTTATTAGTTCTTCATTATTCTTGCTTGTTGTCGAAGATCGGACCAACCTACGGCTAACCCCGTATCAGAAGTTCTTGTGGGGTTCTGCACAAGAGCATAGCTTCGCCTTAATCAAAGAAAGGCTTTGTACGTCACTCGTGTTGGCATTACCTAACTTTGAGAAGATCTTTCAAGTTGAGTGTGATGCAAGTGGTGTCGGCGTCGGTGCGGTCTTATCTCAGGAAAAGCGACCAGTGGCTTTCTTCAGCGAGAAATTAAGCGATGCACGATAGCGTTGGAGCACTTAAGACCAAGAATTTTATGCCGTCTTCCGGGCTTTGAGACAGTGGGAACATTATTTGATTCAACGAGAGTTCATTCTGTTTACGGACCACCAAGCCCTCAAATATATACATAGCCAGAAGGTTATTAATAAAATGCACGCTCGATGGGTAAGCTTTTTACAAAAGTTCCCTTTCATCATTCAACATAAGTCAGGCGCCCAGAACAAGGTTGTAGATGCTTTGAGTAGAAGGGCCTCGTTGTTGGTAACTCTATCCCATGAGGTCGTCAGTTTTGAAGTGCTAAAAGACCTCTATAATAATGATGCTGAGTTTAAGGAGGTATGGACGAAATGCAAGGAAAATCACCCCGTTAGTGATTTCCACATTCGAGAGGGTTACTTCTTCAAAGGGGATCGATTGTGTATCCCTTGCTCATCTTTGCGTGAGCAGTTGATTCGTGAACTGCACGGCGGAGGACTTAGTTGCCATCTAGGGAGAGATAAGACCATTGCAGGGCTAGAAGAGCGCTATTTCTGGCCCCATCTCCGACGAGATGCGAGTACGATTGTTCGGCGTTGCTATATTTGCCAGTCATCTAAGGGACAAGCCCAGAACACGGGATTGTACCTGCCTTTGCCCGTTCCCGAAGATATATGGCTCGATCTGTCCATGGATTTCGTATTGGGTTTACCACGTACCCAATGAGGGGTGGATTCCGTATTTGTGGTAGTTGACAGATTTTCAAAGATGTCTCATTTCATTCCATGCAAGAAAATCGCTGATGCTTCTAACATCGCAAAGCTTTTCTTTCGGGAAGTTGTGCGTTTACATGGCGTACCAAAATCCATTACCTCTGACCGAGACACAAAGTTCCTTAGTCACTTCTGGATTACTTTGTGGAGGATGTTCGGCACTGCCCTCAACAAGAGTTCCACCGCACACCCGCAAACAGATGGTCAAACGGAAGTCACTAATCGCTCTTTAGGGAATATGATCCGTTGTGTTTGTGGAAACAAACCAATACAGTGGTATCTAGCCCTTCCGCAGGTAGAGTTTGCCTACAACAGCGCTACCCATTCTGCCACGGGCAAGTCCCCATTTGCGCTCGTCTACACCACAATACCCCGCCATGTGGTGGACCTGGTAACACTCCCAAAATCTCCGGGAGTCAGCACAGCTGCGGTGGACATGGCCAAGGACGTCCAGAGTATTAAGAAAGCAGTTAAACCACAGCTAGAGGCGATGGGCTGGAGGAACAAGGCCGCTGCGGACAAACATCGACGAGAGAAGATCTTTGCTGTAGGAGATCAAGTAATGGTTTTCCTACGCCGGGAGCGTTTTTCTGTGGGGACTTATAGAAAACTCCAGCCCCGCAAGTATGGTCCATTTCAGGTCACTCGACGAATAAATGATAACGCCTATGTGGTCGCTCTTCCCGACGACATGAACATTTCCAATACCTTCAACGTCGCGGACATATATCAGTATCATAAGGATGAGGTGCTTTACCCTGAACCGAACTCGTGGTCGAGTTCCTTGGAGGTGGGGGAGACTGATGCAGGAGCATTGGCCGAGAAGATCGACGAAGCGCGAAGGACATCAGGGCTCCAGAGAGGACGTCACGATTCTATCTAAATTAGGATTTTCACGTTTTCTATTAATTAAGCTATTTCCATGTTTTTCTTTTAATTTAGAACATTTCACTCTTTATAGGGTTAAACGTCTATTTTTATATTTTCTATATTTAAGTGAGTTTGCCTATTTAAGAGGCCCTAGGAGAAAGGATTAAGGATCGATTATTAAAAAATCAATATTCAAGAGTTTTTCTCTTATATCTGGTGGATTCCAGTAATTGTTCTTTGAGTTTGTCGTTTGCAAACTCTTCGATTGACGAGGCTTAGCGCTAGCTTTGCCTTTCGTGTGTCTTGCTGCGTCAAGAATTGCTAAGAAGAATGGCAAAACCAGTGACAGATCTCCGAGAGTATGCACAAGAGGCCCAATCAGAGTCAGTATAAGCAACAATTGATGGGGTATCAAAACCTTTGAGAAGAATTCCCTGGTTCACAGTTCCAGCAACATAACGGAGAGTGTGATGCAAAGCTGTAAGGTGAGATGTGCAAGGTGCTTACATAAATTGGCTTAATGACTGAACAACAAAGGATAAATATGGTCGTCTGTTAGTCAAATAGTTGAGCTTACCAACCATTCTCCTGTAATAAGAAGCATCAGAAATGAGATCACCATCAGAAGGTAGAAGTTTCAGACGATGTGGAAGAGGAGTGCACACTGGAGAAAGGTTATCCATAGCTGCATCAGTTAAGATCTCCTTGCTGAATTTATGTTGAGACGGATGAATGTCATGAGAACTATAGGTGACCTCAAAGCCTAGGAAATAATGAAGACGACCAAGGTCTTTGATGCTGAAATAGTGGTCTAGGAAACTCTTCAAATGCTCAATCTCAGAAAAATCAAAACCAGAAACAAGCAGATCATCGACATAAATGGCCACAATAGTGAGATGTTGATGTGTACGCTTGGTGAAGAGAGAGGGATCCAATTTAGATTGACAGAAACCAAGAGAAATAAGTGAAGAAGAGAGTTTCTGAAACCATTGTCGACTGGCTTGCTTCAATCCATATATGGATTTGTGTAACTTGCAAACTAAATTGGGAGCAGTAGGCAAACTTTCAAGGACTTTCATATAGACCTCTTCATGGAGATCATCATGGAGAAAGGCATTATTCACGTCCATTTGATGTAGATCCCAACCTTTAGATGCAGCTAAAGCAATAACAGTTCTGATAGTAGGCATTTTGACAACAGGAGAGAAAGTCTCATGGAAGTCAATGCCAGCAGTTTGAGTGAATCCCTTTGCAACTAAGCGTGCTTTGTGGCGTTCAAGTGAACCATCAGATTTAAGCTTTACTTTGTATACCCAACGACAGCCAATGGCCTTTTTACCAGTTGGAAGAGGTACCAAAGACCAAGTATTACTAGCATTCAAAGCACTTAACTCCTTTTTCATAGCTAAAGTCCAATTAGGATCTTGGATAGCTTCTTTATAAGAGGTGGGCTCAATGTATGAAGAGATGTTTGAGAAAAGGGCATGAGATGTGGATGGTATAGTGGTAGCAAAGAAAGAGCTAGGATGATGGTCATGATGATGAGATGAACATACATTGCACACAAAGTCTTTTAGATGAGTATGAGGGACATGTATTCTAGTGGATCTCCGAAGAGGGGGAGGAGGAGGTGGTGGTGGTGGTGATGGTGATGGTGATGGGGATGAAGAGGAGAAGGAAGGTGATTGATTGACAACAGGGGTGTCAATATGATTGGTGGTGGGGAGAAAAATGGAGGTAGGAAAAGAAGTGGTAGAAGAATCATGAGCAGGAGATGGTAAGGGAATATCTGAATTGGAGGATGAAGAGTGAAAAGGGAAATTATGCTCAAAGAAAGTGACATCCCTTGTGTGAATAAGCAGCTGGGTATGAAGATTGAGAACTGTATAGGCACTATTTCCATGAGAATATCCCAAGAAGACACAGGGTGTGGCACGGGGTTGAAATTTATCACGTCCTCTTTACAATGTGCTATCAAAGCATAAACAACCAAAAACTTTTAAGTGAGAGTAAGATGGTGGTTTATGAAAAAGCATTTCATATGGAGAGTTGTGAGACAACACAAGTAAAGGAGAACGGTTGATTAAATAAGTAGCTGTCAAAATGCATTCCCCCCAAAAACGAATGGGAAGATTGGCCTGAAACTTGAGAGCTCATGCTACCTCAAGTAAATGCTTATGTTTCCTTTCCACCACTCCATTTTGTTGTGAAGAATCCACACAACTAGTTTGATGAATAATGCCTTGGCTGGCAAAGAAATTAGATAGGACAATATCATGGAATTCAGCTGCATTATCTGATCTCATGGCTTGAATTTTTGTTTGAAATTGAGTAAGGATAAGGGAAACAAAGGATTTAATGATATAGTATGTACTGGTTTTGGAAGCCATGGGATAGGTCCAAGTGCACTTAGTGAAATCATCCACCAAAGTGATGAAGTATTTGAATCCATTGTGAGTTGGCTCATGGTATGGACCCCAAATATCAAAGTAAACCAGTTAGAAACGTTTAGATGATTGTGTTTGTCTCATGAAAAATGGTTTCTTGTGTTGCTTGGCCTGAGGGCAAATTTGAGACACAGTAGCTGGTGATTTAATAGAAATAGAAGCATCAATATGTTTCAATTGAGCAAAGGGTAAGTGACCCATTCGACAGTGAAGAAGTTCAGAGTTACATGATGCTTGAAAACTAGCACCACTTGTCCCACTAGAATTATTAATGGCAAAAAGGTGTTCTGCAAAACAGAAGTTAAAGAAGAGAAATTCTCCAGCTCATAGGGTGTGTGTGCAATGTATAAACCTTTGTCTTCACTTCCAATCACCAAAGGCTTCTTCATCAAAGGGGCCTGAATAATACAAGATGTGGGGGTGAAAAGGACATTAGAACTGGAATCAAGAATGAGTTTGTGAATGGACAGTAAATTATAATGGAAATCAGGGACATGGAGAACATTGTGGAGGGAAAGGGATGGGGATAAGGCCACTGATCCAATTGAAAAAACACTGGCTTTATGGTTATTAGGCAAAGTAATATGAGAAGGTTTACATAAGGGCTTAGAGGATTGAAACAAAATATGGTTAGGAGTCATATGATCGGTGGCTCCACTATCCAATATCCAATTAGAGTTTAACTTTGAAGAAAAGAGGCAAGTACCTTTACCTGCCAATAATGTTGTAGGCTCAGTGTTGTCATGGCCTTGCAAGAGGTTGATCAGTTGTTGGTACTGTTCTTGAGTAATGGAAGAAGCTCCAGCAGCCATCTTCTTCCCTTTAGAGATATTGTTATCAGTTGGGTATTCATGCAGCTTCCAACACTTGTCAACCACATGACCAAGAGCCTTGTAGTGAGTACAATAAGGCCTTGAACCATTAGTTCCTGAGCTTGAATTAGGAGCTATAGTCCCTGAATTTGGATGACCATGTAGTTTCCAACACTTATCCATGGTATGGCCTTCTATTTTACCGTGATCGCAAAAGGCACCAGATGCAGATGAGGTAGGGTATCCATGAATTTTCCAGCACTTATCCATGGCATGCCCAGCTACCTTACAGTGATCACAAAATAAAGGCTTCTTAGGAGGCAAATTGACTGAACGAGATTGCTGAGAAGCAAAAGCGGAATTCTCAACACCAGACCCAGATTTAGAGTTTCTCTGTTGTTCATCTTGAATCAGAAATCTATACACCTCATCTATATTAGGTGGTGGTGTCATCATCAAAATGTTGCCTCTAATAACACTATAGACTTCATTCAAACCCATAAGAAAATTGACAACTTGCTTGTTCTAAATTAAATTCATCACAGACCTATTAGATCCACACTCACAAGCTTGGTATTCGACGAGCATCACATACTCATCCCATAATTGTTTAAACTTAGTGAAATATTCAGGGATTCCCAAGTTTCCTTGCTCAACAGCAGCCGGATCTTTCTGAATCTGGTACAATCTCGTCCGATTTGAGGTCCCAAAACGATTCTCAAAATCATCCCAAATTTGCTTAGCAAAACGACAATATAAAGCAGATTCAGCAATATCTTTTTCTACAGAATGAACAAGCCAAGACATTACCATACTGTTGCATCGATCCCACATATGCAGAAGAGGAGAGCTTACGGCTGGTCTAACACACGACCCTATGACAAAGCCGAGCTTGTTTTTGGCCATGAGAGACATCTCCACAGACCTTCTCCAGTGGCTATAGTTGCGACCATCAAGCAAGCGAGTGGACAACACATAGTTTGGGTGATCAAAATGATGAAGAAACAATTCATCCATAGAATCAACTGTAACTCCATCTGTGCGAGGATTCACAGTTTCATTTTGTGTTTCATTTGGGGTTTCTAGACTCATTGTAGCTCTGATACCATGTGAATCGGAAACGAAATCTGGGATTTAGGATAATTGATTGATTGAATCAATGGATCAAACAAAATAGCAGAAAACGGAAATCTGCAGAAAGGACAGTCATGGTGGGTGCAGAGCAATGAGGGAGAGGAGAGAAGCTTCCAATCTGATTCCAAACACTGAGCCTTTACAATACACATATATCACCTTATATACTACCCGACAAAATTGGTTATGATTGAATTGATAGAGTGTGGCGCAGCACACAAGAAGCAACAAAATACCCACACATTATAATTGATCAAACATGACTCAACAAGAACTTTAAAAGAGATATCATGGCCTATATTTCTTGGGCTGATGCACAAATGGTCATTGATCGATTTATGCAAAAACAACAATCATCTTCTGGGTTTTACTTTGCATATGATCTTGATAGTGATAAACGCCATGTTAGGTTGTTTTAGTGTGATCCTATTGCAAGGGCCAATTATGCGGCATTTGGTGATGTGCTTTCATTCGACTAATCTAACATTCCTTACGAATAAACTGACATTCCTTACGAATAATCTAGCATTCATTATGACTAATCTAACATTCCTTATGAATAAACTCACATTCCTTACGAATAATCTAGCATTATTTACGAATAGCATTTCACTCCTTATGCATCACTTATCAATCCTTACTAATAAAATTACAATTTCTTGTGAATATAGTAACACTTCTTACGAATAAACTTCAAAATCTTATGAATAACCTTCAGTTATATACGAATATAAAGTCACTCTTTACACATACATTACTGATTCATAGTTTAGGAATCTCGTATTCCTTACTAATACACTGGTGTTCTGTTCATTTGGTCTACCAATACTTATAACAGGGCTTTCGATTCTTAATAAATAAACTAGACTTCCACTTCACAAATTCAAATCCCACCATCTAATTTCTACTTGCAAAGAACAATTGGGCAAAAGTATTCCCATAAAACGTTGAACTTCTGACAACACAAATATTGAACAACGAATACTACCCCACTCCCACCAGACCAATTCCAATTCCAATTCCAACTTTAAACTTGAAAAAACGAAAAAAAATAAAAAATTCAACTCACAATTTGTTACACTTACCCATGACAATCAAATGTCCCGCAATCACCGTCGATCCCTTGATTCGCTTTTGAATCCCTGCACACCTCTTTCCACAAATTAGGCTTTATGCTGATGACCTGCACACAACACAACGAATTGGAAATTAGTAGATTCATTGGAGTTGCCTTGCAGATGAATCGAAAATCTCCCCTCAAAGCAAGCGACTCCGGCCGAATCTTCGTGATTTCCGTTCCGATTCGGGGGCGATGTCATTGTCGATTTCTTTCCGGATGGGTGCGAGCGAAATCTGCGTTTTTTTAACCCCTAAATTGCAATGCACGTGCTTCTATACACCTAAATTCATTTATATCCCAAAAATTGTTTTCTTTAAAATTGTAATTTTGGATAAATCGTGACCATCCATATACTCATAATCGATGGCAGAGATTTGCTCACTTGATACATGGTATGGGTTGCTTATATAGGAGCCACCCTATCTATATATATATAGGTTAGGTCTAGTGTAAATGAATCCGGATCCTCTCCTATTAGAAGGCCTAATAAACTAATCTTCACTCTCCAAAGATTTTAATGGTCAGGATTAAACCTCTCTTAAATAACAAAAAAATTTACTTATATCCCACCATCTTCATCCCCTAACCACGGATTCCCAACCAACCACCGGTTCACCACCATTGACGTCGCCGCCGCTCCCGGTCCACCTGCTGCACCGCCCTCGCCGCCTCTCCCCGGTCCACCTAGAGAGTGAGTATTTGTGTGTGGTTGAGGGGAGTTGTTGGTTACTAGTGAGTGACAACAATTGAAAAAGGTTGATGATTTGTTTAAGCTATTGAAACCGTTATTTGTAACTATTGATTCTATAGATGTATAATATTCGATTGATTTAAAGAGTTATCAATGATCTTTAAAATTACAGAATTATTCAGTGGAATCATGGCAACTTTTCTATGATTTGAGAACATTTATTCAACTGATTGTGGAATCATGACAACCATCAAATAACAAATTAATTGATATCTTGATTTGTATGACAAAAAATATTTTAAAAAAGGCAATTGGTATAAATTGGCAAAAAAAAAATCAAATGTTCCCACGTTTTCCTCCCTATCAAGATTTGAACAGTTACACCATAGGTGGTGTGCTACACACGCCTCCCTCACACGAGTGGAGTGTTATTGCCCATGGGTCCCACTTTTTTTATTAAAAATAAATTATTTAAATTCAGGATTAATCACAACCTTCGATTTTGATTCGATCAACGATCTATATTTGTTAACACAAAACACAATAAGCACTACAAAAAAAACAGGAAATAGCCACGGTCAAATAGGCCACGAATGATCGTGGCTAAACGCTTTAGCGACGGGCATAGCCATGAATTTTATGTTCATCGCCATTCGTGGCTATATGCCTCGTCGATAAATGTCAGATTTCCAACATCCGTGGCTAATAGCCACGATATGACAAGTCTGTGGCTATGTCTGTGGCCGGGTTAGGATCGTGTCATTCGTGGCTGTAGCGACGAAGTTAGCCACGGTGTATGTCGTGGCTGATTTCGTGGCTTAGCACGTGCAAGATATCCGGCGCCTTTCGTGGCTGATTTCGTGGCAACTATCGTGGCCAGTTAGGTGGCTTTGTTGGCTATAGCCGTGGCTATTCCCATGGCAATATTCGTGGCTAAATTCGTGACTTTATTGATGGCTATGCCCGTGGGCTTATTCGTGCTATGAGCTAGGAAATAAATTTAATATAATTTTACAAATTTGTCACCCAAACAAATCCAAAATACAACCATGAATTACACCATTCAAAACACATCTATAACACACTTAAAAGTTCAACGATACAACATGTCTCAACATGCACGAATATGATAAGGACACCTACTAGAAGCATGGATTCAATCCAGACGAACACAAGACACCCAAATGAAATGTTGGAACACCTACATAACAAAAATCTAAACCACCACATTGCAAATAAAGAATCCTGCTTACTTTATCAATCCTTAGCTTTGCAACCGTATGCACTCTTTTGTTAATCCTGGAGACTTGTGTACGTATCATCATTTTGCAATAAAGTTCCAGCCCAAGCTTACCAATGCTACTGCTTGTAGTAAGTTTAGTGATTAATCTTGGAGACCTGTTAAACATCGAGCAAGTGTAACTTTAAAACTATAGAAAGGTGTTTGTTTGAGTTTATCTAGGAATAGATCATGCCTTATGTCCTGTTTCAAAATTCCAGCCCAAGCTCACCACTAAAAGCCTTTATTAACTTGAAAGTAAAAAAACACAACATAAAACAAAGGACAGAAAACATAAGGATTAAAGAGTAAACCATACTCAGAAAACATAAGGATTCTCACTCACAATCACGCATTGCCCCTTAGATGATTAATTTTCCTAACATAAGGATTCTTCATGTAGTGGTATTACATTTCTTTCTTCTTTTTTCAAAAGATCAAATATAAAAATTCCACTTTTATTATACCACAAACAAGATACAATCCCCAAGAAACTCCCGTAGTAAATAGTTTTTGTCAAGGTAAAAAGACATACACAATGTTCCAAAAAACGCTTGGCGGGTGCTTGGCGGTAGGGTAGGGTCAAGGGTGTAGGCGGGGTGTAGGCGGATTTCATGGAGGTGCTTTGCTGTCTAGGCAGGTTTTGACGACCTTAACGGCCTTGGCGGTGGGGCGAGTTCAAGGGTTTAGGCGGGGGTCTAGGCGGGGTTGAAGGGTTATTTAGAATAGTGGACATACAAATGAACAAGATCCAGAACGAGAGGTGGTACCTTTGTCTTGTACCCAAAATCAGCCACTTATATTATACCACAAACATTCCTTGTAATGACCACCAAATGGGCCGTCGTCGGTCAACCATACTGGAACATCGTCTTCTTCTGAAGCCATGACTGTAACTTTTCATGAAATTCGAAGGAGACTTTGGATTATTTCACTCTGAAAAAACTCAAGAACAGATATTGCCTAGCATCTTAGAAACTCACCGCACAAAACCACATCTTCTAGATGAGCAAAAGTATGAAACTACAGCAGATTAGGGAATGACTCCACAGATACAAAACATTCAGCAAATGTCTAAAATATCATTATTATGTAAGAAAAAAAATAGAAAGTTGCATAAAGATATTGAATTTGATTTAACTACAATAAAATAAATAAACTCACATTTGATTCCAATTTGCATTTTGGCATTGAATCAGGAATCAGGTCACAACTGAAATTCCAAATCCAATTTTTTCCCTCTTTACTAGTTCAGGATTCAAGTTAGGGTTCGTTTAGGAACCAAAAATTGATTCGACCAAAATCTAATAAGCAAACAAACCCCAATCAAAAAGACTAAATTCATCACTCATTATTACATAAATTGAATTGACAACACTTCCAATTACCGAAACAAGATCGAGCGCCTTTGGAGCATCTCTATTGGAGCCAGCATCACTCATAAACCTCCTAAGTCCGGAGCTGTAGTACATAGAAGCCACATGTGCAGCAACCCTCTTATGTTCACCAATGGAAGCAATCAAACAACGAAATTCCTGTCCAAAAATCATAGCTTCATCCAATTGGGGGAAAGATTACAGTCAGATCTAGAAGAGAAGAAGAACTAGAAGGCAAAGTAGCGGCTTGTAGAGGAACATCAGCCAATCAATCCAAGAAGTGAAAAGGGGAAAAGGTCAAAGAATCGGTAAAGAAAAGAGAAAGAAGAGGCAACAAGAACATGAACAAGAGCCGTCGGAGAGTGATGTGCTCAGGCCCGGTTCGAGCAAAAGGACCGGCGACGAGAGTTCCCGAGGTCGAGAAGTTGCTGGTAGTTTCTGGATCAGCAGTTCAGTCGTCATAGAATGCCACTTTCCCATTGATACGCTTGGCTTCTGGGACTCTATGAGTACTACTTTTGTAGATTGTCAAGTCGTGGTCGCGTATTAGGGCGGATCTTGTTAATTGGAGATCAGATGAAGCGGGAAACAGCGTTTGCCCGAGACGTCGCTGGGCAGAAACGAATTCTGTCTAGGCAGGTTTGAGAGGGATGGAAGGCTGTTTTGGGCTGACGTTTTTGGAGGTGATTGATGGTGATTATGGGACTGTGGAAGGCCTTAGAATGATGGTAAGATAGAGGATGGGGTAGGAGGGATATGTGTAGCAAGGAACAATAAGGCCTCACACCTTCTAGTTCCTCCGACACTCGATGGATTGTATTCGCAGAATCGCACTTTGAACACAATCGATCCTTCGCTGTCCTTGCCTCTCACTAGGACAACTCCTTTAGCATCTCACCAAAGGGATTTTGATCTAGAATCACACTAAACCAAGCTTTAAAACCAAATAAACCTTGATTCGATCAAATGGGAAAATTCAGAAATGCTTCAAATTTGTCTTTTAACTTCCGTCTACAAAGGCTGATTTCTTAGCTCTTATATAGCCTAAAAAAAACCCACGAAATTCGACTTGAAAGGTCTTCAAAACTGATGGTATTGATGAAGAAAAGCAAGGGTCGATGCGCTTCTCCAATTGCTTCCGAACTCGGTCATGGAGGGAACGCACGAATTCAGCTCTCGATTTACCTTCAAAATCTTCTTGAACCAAGGTGGCCAGCGGTGCTAAATCAAAGGGGTGATGGGGTTGCGGCCATAGACAACCTCAAAAGGGGACTGATTTGTCGCTAAATGAATTGCTCGGTTGTAAGCAAACTCAATGGATGAAAGGCACTCCTCCCACTTGCACAAGTTAGTTAACAACATAGAACGCAACATAACACCAAATGTACAATTAACCACTTCAGTTTGGCCATCTAATTGGGGATGACAAGAGGTAGAATAAAGTAGTTTTGTCCCCAACTTAGCCCACAAAGTTTTCCAGAAATAGCTAATGAACTTTGAATCTCGATCCGACACAATAGATTTTGGAATCCCATGCAACTTCACAACATTATCAAAGAACAAGGTAGCAAAATGTGAAGCATCATCAGTTTTAGAGCAAACCAACAAAGTGGGCCATTTTTGAAAATCTGTCCACAATCACAAAAATGGAATCATGGCCTCTCCTAGATCGAGGCAAACCCATCACAAAATTCATGGATATATCCTCCCAAGGAGCACTAGCAATGGGAAGGGGAAGGTAGAGTCCATGTGGGTTTAGCTTAGCTTTAGCTTTCTTGCAAACAACACAACTAGCACAACACTTCTCAACATCAGATTTCATTCTAGGCCAAAAGAAGTGTTCTTTTAATATTCCAAGGGTTTTAGTGACTCCAAAATGTCTCATTAACCCACCCCCATGTGCCTCTAGAACAAGCAACCCACGCATAGAACAAGTTGGAATGCACAAACGGGATGATTTAAACAAGAAGCCATCATTCACAAAGAAGTGATTAGAACTAGATGAACTTGCAACCAACAAGCATTGGGCAAAGATTTCGCCAAAATCAGAATCATCGGCATACAAGTTACGCAACAAGCTAAACCCTAAAACACAGGCATCAAGACAAGAGATCAAGGTGTACCTTCGAGACAAAGCGTCGGCGACGACATTGTCTTTACCTACCTTATACTTGACGATGTAAGCAAACGACTCAATGTACTCAACCCATCTTGCATGGCGCTTGTTCAGGTTAGCTTGGCCCCTCAAATACTTCAAAGCCTCATGATCCGAGTGAATGATGAATTCCCTAGGTAATAGGTAGTGCGCCCATGTTTGGAGGACCCGAACCAAAGCATACAACTCCTTATCGTAAGCTGGATAATTTAGAGTTGCCCCTTCAAGCTTCTCACTGAAATATGCCACCGGGCGGCCCCCTTGCATCAATACACCTCCGATTCCAGTACCGGATGCATCGCACTCAATCTCAAATGGTTTCGAGAAGTCAGGAAGCACAAGTATCGAAGCATGTGTGAGAGACTCCCGAAGTGTGGCGAATGAGTGATTCTGAGAGGGTCCCCATTCAAATGCTACTCCCTTCTTGGTTAACTCGGTGAGTGGGGCTGCGATGGTACTGAAATCCTTCACAAACTGGCGATAGAATCCGGCAAGCCCGAGGAAGCTACGAACTTGGGACATGGTTGTGGGCTGCGGCCACTCTTTGATTGCTCGGATCTTCTCTTCATCAACTTGAAGTCCGTTCTTTCCTACAACAAACCCAAGAAACACAACAGTTTCCGAGCAAAAATGACATTTCTTGAAATTAGCATACAAGTGTTCTTTTCTAAGGACTAGCAACACCTCTCTTAAATGATTTACATGCTCATCTAGGGACTTGTTGTAGATTACGATGTCATCAAAATAGGCAACAACAAAACGACCTAGAAAAGCCCTAAGAACATGATTCATCAATCTCATGAATGTACTAGGGGCATTGGTAAGTCCGAACGGCATCACTAACCACTCATATAAGCCATATTTTGTTTTGAACGCAGTTTTCCATTCATCCCCTTCTCTCATCCTAATATGATGATAGCCACTTCGTAGATCAATTTTAGAAAAGACACTCGCACCATGTAACTCATCAAGCATATCATCCAATCTAGGAATAGGGTGTCGGTACTTAACTGTGATTTGGTTGATAGCTCGGCAATCTACACACATCCTCCAAGTGCCATCCTTCTTAGGCACTAATAATACCGGAACTGCACATGGGCTTAAGCTTTCTCAAATGTAGCCTTTATTGAGGAGATCTTGTACTTGGGATTGCAACTCCTTAGTCTCGGTGGGATTAGCTCTATAGGCAGGTCGGTTTGGAATGGTTGCTCCAGGTAGGAAGTCAATTTGATGCTCAATGCCTCGGATAGGTGGTAATCCTTGGGGAATCTCTTCTGGAAGCACATCTTTAAACTCCAAGAGCAAATATGCGATAGACGAAGGTAACTCAACCAAACTACTACTAGTAAGCAAGGACATATCATTAGAAAAAACAAGAAGAAAGCAAACGTTACCCCCCTGAATAGCCTTACGAGCATCATGAACTCGAGCTGCTAGAAGGCAACTAGGTTCAGCTTTAGATCCATTCATCATCTTCGGCTTGTCACTACTTGTATTAGCTTCCTTTATTCCCCCCTCGGCTAATCTTTGTTGCTCTCGGGCCACATAATCAGACATGATCTCATGAGGTGTAAGAGGCAGCAATTTTACCTTCTTCCCATACTGGATAAACGAATACTCATTCGTGTAGCCGTCATGGATGGCTCGGCGATCAAACTACCAACGACGACCTAAAAGTAAGTGACACGCAGAAATAGGAAGCACGTCACAATTAACCAAATCATGGTAAGAACTAATAGAAAATGATACTTCAGCACGCTTCGTTACTTGAAGCGGAGAGCTCGAATTAAGCCAGTGAAGAGTGTAGGGCTGCGGATGTGTTTGAGTGGGCAAGGAAAATCGATCAACCACCTCTTGGCTTATAATGTTGCAGCATGACCCACCATCAATAATCATCGTGCAAACCTTTCCTTGAATCACACAACGACTGTTGAAGAGAGTCTCTCGCTGTGAGATGTCGATAACCTTCTCATGGGCGGATAAGGTTTTCTTCACAACAAAACACTCCCCAATTGCAGCATGCACCATGATCTCCTCTATTTCTTCTTCAGCTGTCATTTCAGCCTCTTCAAGTAGTTGCTTGTCCTCGACCAATACCTCGCCAAAAGCATTCAACAACACCTTCTTCTTGTTTGGGCATTCGCGAGCATAGTGACCAAGTTCATAACATTTGTAACACTTAACTTCCTTGGCTTGGGTGGGATTGGGGTTGTTTGGTGATGTTGTAGCTGCGGTTGTGAGAGATGGATTTGGGCCTGACAGGGATGCCTCTCGTGGTGGGGTTGTCGAAGATGTTTGGATCTCCCTACGTGAACCTCGGGTGGCTTCCATGGAATTCTCTTGGTTGGCCCATCGACGTGAGCTACTTGCTGATTTCCGGCGTTGGATGGTAGAGTAGGTATGAGTGGCATGATGCGAGGCATCAATAACATTAGTATGTCTTAGCTGCTCTACTACCTTGGAAACATCAAGGTTGAGTCCTGCTAAAAACTTCGCAAGCACATAGTTCTCCGAAAGCCTTGTACCTGAACGTTGCATGAGAGAACGAAGTTCCTTGTAATAATCATCAGGAGAACGATTACCTTGTCGAAGTCGCTCAATCTTGAGCAAGGTTTGTTGTTCGTAATCAGCTGGAATGAACCGATTTCTCAAAAGTTGCTTTAGCTCGGCCCATGTTTCGACGGGGTAGTCCCCATGTTGCTCTCTCTCAGCTAGCTCTTCCCTCCACCATGATAGAGCGAACTCGGTGAAGTGGATCGTGGCAAGGTCAACCTTCTCCGCCTCTGAATAGTTGTAATAACGGAAAACCTGATCGGTTTTGGCCTCCCAGTCTTGGTAGACATCTGGGTCCGAAGTTCCTGAAAAGTTTAATAAGTTTACCTTCACCCCATGGTGTGGTCGAGGTCGGCCCTCGTGGTTGCCTCTAGGGTGCCTTTGGTTGTGACGCCTGTCTTGAGAACGTGGGATATCGGAATGGTCGCTGTGAGAGGACTTATAACCATGATCTCGAGCAAAACGGCGTGTTTGGAACTGACCAGGAAACCTAGGTATGCGAGCACCGGTTGCTACAGGGTGCGTCTGATGGTGATCTCGCCTTTCATTACGCTGACTACCACGGCTACGGTTGTCATCATCTCGTGGATTAGGATTGAATGGAGGTGGTTGTGGCCCATTGGAGGTAGATGCATGGTTGGCCACGAACTCAGTTCGAAGATCTCGTAGAGTAGAGGATAGCTCGCCTATAGCTGCGGACATCTCTTGGATAGATTTCTCCACATTATTGAGCCTTATGGCATGGTCTCCATTGTTTCCTTGATCCTGCGACATTGCAAAAAAATAAGCTAGCAAGGAATTGAGTTAGGATTAGAAAGTAAAGAACCCCCACTCTTCCTCACTCTCTCCTTGTGTTTAGATGTGTTTCCCACTCACAACTCTCACACTTTGCACACAATTAATGAATTCCAATAAGCCCTTCAACTACACACGGAACAAACAACGTTAGGAAAACAAGTACTCTCACTCACTTTCTATGTGGGTTTGAAACTCTCTGTGTTTAAGCTCTTAAGTGTTTAACTCTCATTCTCCTCACTTTAATTGGATCTCTCAAGCTCACACGCCACTCCGCACTCTTCTCACCTTTTCCCGATGCTAGGAGCACGACACTCAAGAACCAACTGAAACGAACAAGGCCTAGAGTAAGCCTCTCTAATGATCGAATTAACACCAAAGACGCTCCAATTTCTCCAACTCTAGCTAGGGCCAAAAAGCAGTGACACTTCTTGTGAGATTTCGAGAATCCCGAGCCGGGTCGTATCAAATCGGGAGTCGTGTCGGGTTTATTTTTATTTTTGTTTATAAGGTCGAGATCCACCACTTTACACAAAAGTTTAAGCCAATGTGTAGGGGCTTATCCCAACCTTATATTTTGGTTTGTTATACAACCCACAATCAATGTGGGATGGCTATTTATCCCAACACGCCCCCTCAAGTGCAACCCACCTGGATCGGGTTGACACTTAAACAATTTTTTTTCCTTCTTCTTCCGGGTCGAGACTCTCAATCTCTTTATAGCTCGCCCGGTTTTTGGTTTTTACGACGGGTTTCAGCATCGCAATCGCCTATCCCGAAGCCAGGAAAACCGACCCGACTCAAACCTGCTCTGATACCATGTGAGATTTTGAGAATCCCGAGCCGGGTCGTATCAAATCGGGAGTCGTGTCGGGTTTATTTTTATTTTTGTTTATAAGGTCGGGATCCACCACTTTACACAAAAGCTTAAACCAATGTGTAGGGACTTATCCCAACCTTATATTTTGGTTTGTTATACAACTCACAATCAATGTAGGATGGCTATTTATCCCAACACTTCTTTGGAAGGTTCGTACACCTGAGCCACAAAATTAACACACACAACCTAAGCAAGCCTAATAGGGAGTATTCAACAACTCTAAGTCTTTCCAAGTCGTATGCTCAAAGAATGCTCAAAATAGGGTTGTGTTTCAACTTGGCTCAAAATTGGCTATTGAAATAGATCTTAAGGAAAAGTCACCACTTGCACTTTTAGCAATTCAACAAGGCCACAAACTTCACAACTCAACAAGAACAACTCAAGTAGCACAATTGAGCAGATTTTTTTTTTCCTCTTTTTTTTTTCTATCTGCACGCAACAGCCTAAATAGTTCTAAAACAAGAAATAAGAAACTCAGATTTTTTATTTTTTTTTGGTACTCAAGAGCAAGATCGAAACTCTTGTAGTTTTTTTCCTTTTTTTTATCAAACAAGAAGAATAACAAGGTAACGTAAGGAAAGAGACTTGACTAATGAGATCTAACAGCCAGACAACTCAAAAATCAGATCAAAATGAAACAAGGGATAGGGTTCAAAAATTGAGCATATGAGCAAACACAAGTACTAGACTTGAGAAATTGATTCGTACCCTATTAGCTAGAGGAACTTACTTCGATTGGTGCACAAAACCCACGTAAATGGCTGCGCTCTGATACCACGTGATGTGCTCAGGCCCGGCTCGAGCAAAAGGACCGGCGACGAGAGTTCCCGAGGTCGAGAAGTTGCTGCAGTTTCTGGATCAGCAATTCAGTCGTCAAAGAATGCCACTTTCCCGTTGATACGCTTGGCTTCTGGGACTCTATGGGTACTACTTTTGTAGATCGTCAAGTCGTGGTCGCGTATTGGGGCGGATCTTGTTAATCGGAGATCAGATGAAGCGGGAAACAGCGTTTGCCCGAGACGTCGCTGGGCAGAAACGAATTCAGTCTAGGCAGGTTTGAGAGGGATGGAAGGCTGTTTTGGGCTGATGTTTTTGGAGGTGATTGATGGTGATTATGGGACTGTGGAAGGCCTTAGAATGATGGTAAGATAGAGGATGGGGTAGGAGGGATATGTGTAGCAAGGAACAATAAGGCCTCGCACCTTCTAATTCCTCCGACACTCAATGGATTGTATTCGCAGAATCGCACTTTGAACACAATCGATCCTTCGCTGTCCTTGCCTCTCGCTAGGACAACTCTTTTAGCTCACCAAAGGGATTTTGATCTAGAATCACACTAAACCAAGCTTTAGAACCAAATAAACCTTGATTCAAATGGGAAAATTCAGAAATGCTTCAAATTTGTCTTTTAACTTCCGTCTACAAAGGCTGATTTCTTAGCTCTTATATAGCCTAAAAAAAAACCCACGAAATTCGACTTGAAAGGTCTTCAAAACTGATGGTATTGATGAAGAAAAGCAAGGGTTGGAGCCATTGATGGAAGCCTTGAATGGAAAAGTTGAAAATAGTCTTCAATGATGGCTTGTTGGAATGCTTCACTTATGGCTGAGTGGAACCCTTTATGAGGCTTAAATCAGCCCTTATTTATGAGAAATATGCTGGAAAAATGGAAGCTTAGGTGGCCCCGAGGTTGGCTCCACATTTAACGAACATCAGTCGGAGTCGTGTCATCATTCTCGCTCGCCTTGAGCTTGGAGCAATGTGAGCATAGGTGGCTGCGAGTTCATGGTGCCAAACAAAGCATCTGACAGCACAACTTGGCCAAGCATTCGAGCACGAGCACGAGTGAGAGGAGGGACACTTCTTGGTTGTGAAGGGGCCTGAGAAGCAAGCTCGTCCTTGCAGTCTTGTGTGTCAGTGGCTACAAATGTTCCAAAAAACGCTTGGCGGGTGCTTGGCGATAGGGTAGGGTCAAGGGTCTAGGCGGGGTTTAGGCGGGGTGTAGGTGGATTTCATGGCGGTGCTTTGCTGTCTAGGCGGGTTTTGACGACCTTAACGGTCTTAGCGGTGGGGCGTGTTCAAGGGTTTAGGCGGGGGTCTAGGCGGGGTTGAAGGGTTTTTTAGAACATTGGACATACAAATGAACAAGATCCAGAACGAGAGGTGGTACCTTTGTCTTGTACCCAGAATCAGCCACTTATATTATACCACAAACATTCCTTGTAATGACCACCAAATGGGTCGTCGTCGGTCAACCATACTGGAACATCGTCTTCTTCTGAAGCCACGACATAACTTTTCATGAAATTCGAAGGAGACTTCGGATTATTTCACTTTGAAAAAACTCAAGAACAGATATTGCCTAGCATCTTAGAACACCGCACAAAACCACATCTTCTAGATGAGCAAAAGTATGAAACTACAGCAGATTAGGGAATGACTCCACAGATACAAAACATTCAGCAAATGTCTAAAATATCATTATTATGTAAGAAAAAAAATAGAAAGTTGCATAAAGATATTGAATTTGATTTAACTACAATAAAATAAATAAACTCACATTTGATTCCAATTTGCATTTTGGCATTGAATCAGGAATCAGGTCACAACTGAAATTCCAAATCCAATTTTTTTCCTCTTTACTAATTCAGGATTCAAGTTAGGGTTCGTTTAGGAACCAAAAATTGATTCGACCAAAATCTAATAAGCAAACAAACCCCAATCAAAAAGACTAAATTTATCACTGATTATTACACAAATTGAATTGACAACACTTCCAATTACCGAAACAAGATCGAGCGCCTTTGGAGCATCTCTATTGGAGCCAGCATCACTCATAAACCTCCCAAGTGCGAAGCTGTAGTACATAGAAGCCACATGTGCAGCAACCCTCTTGTGTTTACAAGTGGAAGCAATCAAACAACGAAATTCCTGTCCAAAAATCGTAGCTTCATCCAATTGGGGGAAAGATTACAGTCAGATCTAGAAGAGAAGAAGAACTAGAAGGCAAAGTAGCGGCTTATAGAGGAACATCAGACCAATCAATCCAAGAAGTGAAAAGGGGAAAAGGTCAAAAAATCGGTAAAGAGAAGAGAAAGAAGAGGCAACAAGAACATGAACAAGAGCCATCGGAGAGAGGAGAGGCAAAGAGGTAGACAATTGCACATTGGTATCCTTGATTTGGGACTCCACCAACGCAAAAAGACGGAAAAGAGAAAGAATAAGCTAAGAGATGGAGAGAGGTACCTGTCGGCGTTCAAAACGGCGGGATTCGCCCTTGCCCTCTTCGCTCTTCTGCTGCCAAGATCGAGAAGGATGTGTTGCCATGTTGGAGTGCAGCGTTAGCGTCGTTCTCCGGTGCCGGGAAGAATAGGAAGAGAGGCAAGGAGGAGACAGACGGGCTCGGTGCTAGCGAACTGGCGGAGTGGCGGAGGAGAGAGGCGAGGAGAAAGTGGCTTCCCTCTCCTGTTAATTAACCTAAAAGATAAAGCACCTCTCTTTTATTTTATTTTATTAAAAACGCGCATGTTTAAAATTTTCACCAAATTAAACATCCCGCCTTTATTATTCATTGTCCCGCCCCAATTTTCTTTTCTCCCGCCGTTTTAATTTATCATTCAATTAACTTGTGCAATACAATATAATTCAGTTTCCAATCCTTTTTTTTTTATTTTATAAACATATTAACGAAAGTTTTAATTTTTTATTTGTTAAATGTAAGGAAAATGATCAAAGTTGAATTCCAGAAAAATACATAGTTGGATTTATTTACATAAATAGATGAATACATTAATCTAGTTCAATATTTTATTTTCAATATTATTTTCTATCTTTTAGAAAATCAGAAATCAAACAATTTAGGGTTTATTCTATATCAATATATGTAAAAAACATAAAATATATCATATAAAAATTTACATTTTTAGTTATGGATTATCTTTAGAAGAGTTGGAATATATAATATGATATTTAAAAACACACACTTATAGTATTCTTATAACATTTTATTAGATAATATAAGATTTTGTTCCACAATCATTAGCTACTTATATGATTTTTCCTCAAAACATACACTTATAGCATTTTTATAACAATTTATTAGACAATATAAGGTTTTATTCCACAATCATTGGCTGCTTAAATGATTTTCCCTCGAAATACACACTTATAGCATTCTTATAACAATTTATTAGATAATATAAGGTTTTATTTTACAATCATTGGCTATTTATATGATTTTTCCTCAAAACACACACTTATAGTATTCTTATAATATTTTATTAGATAATATAAGATTTTATTCCACAATCATTATCTACTTATATGATTTTCCTTCAAAACATAGACTTATATGAGGTTTCCTCAAAACATACTCTTATAGTATTCAAATAAGAAGTTAGTAGTCAATATAAGGTTTTATTAAACATCTATTCGTTACTTATATGAGTTTTCCTCAAAACATAGTTTTATAATATTGTAATAAAATTTTAGTAGTCAATATAAGGTTTTATTAAACATTTATTCGTTACTTAACAATGAGTTTCCCTCAAAACATACTCCTGTAGTATTCTAATAAGAATTTAGTAGTAAATATAATGTTTCATGAAACATTTATTCTTTACTTATATGATTTTTCCTCAAAACATACTCTTATAGTATTCTAATAAAAATTTATTACTTAATATATGGTTTTATTAAATATTTGTTAGTTACTTATATGAGGTTTCCTCAAAACATACTCTTATAGTATTCTAATAAGAATTTAGTAGTCAATATAAGGTTTTATTAAACATCTATTCGTTATTTATATGAGTTTTCCACAAAACATACTCCTATAGTATTCTAATAAGAATTTAGTAGTCAATATAATGTTTTATGAAACATTTATTACTCACTTATATGAGTTTTTTTCAAAACATAACATTAAAGTATTATGATAAGAATTTATTACTTAATATAAGGTTTTATTCAAAATTTATCAGTTACTTATATGAGTTTTCTCAAAACATACTCTTATATTATTCTAACAAGATTTTACTAGTTAATATAATGTTTTGTTCTACATTTATCAATAACTTATATGAGTTTTCCTCAAAACATAACCTTATAGAATTCTAATAAGAATTTATTACTTAATATAATTATTTGAGTTTTCCTCAAAACATACTCTTATAGTATTCTAAAACCTCATATTATTCTTATTACAATACTATAATGTTTTATCCAACACTTATAGTATTCTACAACTTTATTACTTAATATAAAGTTTTATTCAACACTTATTAGCTACTTATATGAGTTTTTCTCAAAGCATACTCTTATAGTATTCTAATAAGAATTTATTAGCATTATAAGGTGTTATTAAACATTTATTCTTTACTTATATGTGATTTCCTAAAAACATACTATGATAGTATTCTAATAAGAATTTGTTAGTCAATATAAAGTTTTATTAAACATTTATTCGTTACTTATACGAGTTTTCCTCAAAGCATACTCCTATAGTATTCTAGTAAGAATTTATTTTTGTTAGAAACTAATAAGAATTTATTAGTGATTTTAAGATGTTATTCAACATTTATTAGTTACTTATATGGGTTTTCCTCAAAACATATCCTTATTATATTCTAATAAGAATTTATTACTTAATATAAAGTTTTATTCAACAATTATTAGTTACTTATATGATTTTCCCTCAAAACACACACTTATAGTATTCTTATAACATTTTATTAGATAATATAAGGTTTTATTCTACAATTATTAGGGACATATACGATTCTCCCTCAAAACACACACTTATAGTATTCTAATAATAATTTATTCCACAATCAATAGCAACTTATATGATTTTTCCTCAAAATAAACTCTCCTAATATTCTCATACGAATTTATTAGTTAATATAAGATTTTATTCAACGATTATTAGTTACTTATATGACTTTTTTGCTCAAAACACATTTTATTCAACAATTATTAGTTTTGTTTATTTTTGAGTATTTATTTGCATATAAAGACATATATCATTAATGGGCCCTTTGGCGAAAAATATAGCCATATTTTGGCCCATAATAAATTAAAGCTCATTAGAAATTGAAGTGTGTCATTTAATGTTAACTGTAAATAGCCACGACATTAGCCAAGGATATGACCGTGGCTATTAATTGGGCTTTTTAATATGTCGAGAGCTATTAATTTGGCTTCCATATTCGTTGGGCTTTGACTACTACTAACGGGTTGACCGTCTTTGGGCTTTTACTAGATATTGGGCTTGATCACCTTTGGGCTCTAATATTTGCTTTAATTTGTGTGAATAATTACCCAAATTCGGATATAGCAATAGACAATGGGCATGATCATATTAGCGTTAAATTCAGCCACAGACTTTCCAACAGTGGCTAAATTCGTGGCCATTAACCATGAAATCAGGTCATGCTTGCCGATTGTCACTTCTTCTTAGCCACTGGTACAACCAAGATATTTTTTTGCGGGCTTATTAAATACGAAATCAGCCACGAATATTTCAATAGTAGCTAAAGTCGTGGCTAACAACCATGAATTTAGCTACGACATTCATGATCGTGGCTAATAGTCATGACATTTTGGACACGAATTTATGTCATCACCCCCAGCCACGGATTTAGCCACGAAAATTTTCACTCGACGCTTATTTAGCGACGACATGTCAGGTCGTGGCTACGTTCGTAGCTATCAGCCACGAATTCAGCCACAACCCTATGACGTTGCTAAAAAATTCGTGGCTATTTCCTGTGTTTTTGGTAGTGAAGACTTGTAAACATTTGATCCATCCTATATATAGTGTGGTTCGGGTGTACATACCCCTTAGGATGTACCTTGTATACAAATTTGGGCAATTTTTTTTTTGATACAAGGAGAAAGTTTAGGGGGTGTCAACCATGGTTGTACCACCACCCAAGAGCGTCCTTTCGGACGAGAGTCAGGAACTCTACGTTGGAACTCCACGAAGGCGAATCGGAGGTCAAAACCAGGTGTGAAAGCCGATCAGCCACTCTGTTGGCCTCCCTGAAGATGTGGGTAATGGAGACCATCTCGAAGGAACGCAGCTGAAGAAGAACATCCGAAATAAGCATTTCGATTTCCCAGGGGGGTTTCCAAGTTCCTCTTACTGCATTCACAACAGCTAGACAATCACCTTCCACAACAAGGCGTCGACAACTCCTCTTCCGGGCTTCCATCAACCCGAGCTGCAGTCCAACCGCCTCAGCCTGGAGCGCAGAGACATGTCCGCATCTTCTGGCCTCGCACGCAATCAACCTCCCTTCATCATCACGAATCACGAAGCCTGCAGAAGCACACCCAGAAGAGAGTTTAGCACCATCAAAATTAAGTTTAAAGACACCTTCCTCAGGCTTTATCCATCTAATGATTTTTCTTTGGCGAGGGATGTTCTTTGATTTGATTGTTCTTCTTTTTTCTTCTTCTTCATCTAGCTCATCATGTTTAGTTTGTTTCCAATTTTTCATATGGTTTTTTATTATTGCTATCAATTCATCTATTGTTCTTAGACTTTGGTCTTCAAATACGATCTTATTTCTGTTTGTCCATATACACCACCATGTGAAGGACAATGTGGCTTTTTGTTCAGAGTTTAGGTGTTGGAAGATGTCGTTGGTGATCGCCTTTATGCTTTGGTTGCTTTCGGCGGTGGTTGTAATTTGTCGCTCAATAGCGTTGTCCATTGATCCAATGATTCTTAAAGTTATCGGGCAATCCATCAGAAGGTGGATAGCATCTTCATCCTTGGAGTTGCAGAAGACGCAATCTAAGGGGGGGGGGGGGGTGTATTCCTTTGTTTCTCAGTCTTGCTTTGGTTGGTAGTCCATCCAAAACCATTTTCCAAAGGAAATTCCTCACTTTGGGCGGACAATCAATTTTCCATATTCCGTTGAACAGATCTATGTCATTGCTGCTTGAATTCGTGATAAACTCTAGAGCACTAGAAGTCGAAACCCATCCATCAACGCTAGGTTTCCAGTATAATCTATCCTATAATTCCTGTGAAGGTAGGGGAATACTTGAAATTATGTCTACAAGATTTATTGGTAGGACTTCTCGAAGTTTTTCCACATTTCATGTCTTGTTTGGCATAATGTAGTTAATAATTTTTTCTTGATCTTCCATCTGAGATTTTAGTCAGTGGTCCTCAAGTTTTTTGTCATCGTCTAACCATTTGTCATTCCAAAACTTTATTATTTTTCTGTTTCCGATTTTCCAGATAAGTCTAGCACAGAACTCATCCTTTAGTTCGATTAATTTAGCCCATTGCCACAATGTGTTTTTCTTCCTCTTATATTCCCAAATTTGGTCATTTTTCAAGTATTTTTCTCGTATTATTCTAACCCATTGGTTGTGGAATTTTGCGAGGATTTTCCATAATAATTTCATTTGCAAGGCTTTATTCATGTTCTTTGTTTTGTGGATTCCCAGACCTCCGTATTTTTTTGCTTTGCAGATTTTATCCCATTCTAGTAGAGGTTTGTAATTTTGGTCGTTTTTCTAGAAAAAAACATCTGTTTATTCTATCTAGTTCATTGTGCACATTTGTCGGGAGCATAAAGTTTTGCATAACATAGGTTGGTTTGGCTAGTAGATTTGCTTTTATGAGTGTCGTCCTTCCCTGAAGGGACAACGTATTCGCTTTCCATTTTGTCAGTTGTCTTTTCGTTTTCCCTATAACATCTTCAAAGGTTTCTTTGTTTACTCTTCCATTGATGATAGGGCATCCTAGGTATTTCTCCAGAGCAACTTGATTCATTATAAGTAGGGTGCTTTGGATTTGTTGTTTTTGGTTAGGAGGGACTCCTTTGGTTATTTGGAACGCAGACTTGTGGAAATTCACCTTTTGTCCTGAAATCTGACAATATTCGTCAATGATTTTTTTTTAACATTTGCACATGATTCTTGTGAGGCTTTGGCAAAAATCATAATATCATCCGCGAAAGATAGAAATGGGATTCGTGATCCATTTGGGGTCATCTTAAATCCAATCGAGTTTGTTATTTCGTTACACTGTTGTTGTAGTTTTCTTGCAAGGATTTCCGCCCCTATAATGAAAAGATAGAGGGAAATCAGGTCACCTTGTCTAAGTCCTCTTTGTGGTCGAAAAGTGTCGGTGGGTTCATCATTTACTAATACAGAAAAGGAAACGGTCTGAACACATTCCCTAATCCACCCCCACGAATTTTGAGGAGAACCCAAATTTCTCCAAAACCGCAAAAAGAAAACACCAATCCACCCTGTCGTATGCTTTTTCCATGTCAAGTTTTATCGCAATCCATCCTTGTCTTCCTGTCCTTGTTCTGAATGAATGGAAAATTTCGTGAGCTATAAGAACATTATCTTGAATAGCTCGGTCAGCTACAAAGGCTCCTTGAAGAGGGTGGATGATTTTTCTGAGAATCTTTTTCATTCTTTCCGCAAGTATTTTTGCAATCGCTTTATAAAGAGTGGTGCACATGCTGATTGGTCTATAGTTGTTCGTTGTGGATGGGTTATTGCATTTTGGGATTAAAGTGATAAAGGTCTGATTTATTTGGCGTTACAATCTCCCAGATCTGAAAAAGCCTTTCATAGCCTTTGTGATTGATGGACCAACAATATCCAATATTTTCTATAAAATTCTGCAGTCATTCCGTCCGGACCCGGAGATTTATCTTTTCCAATAGAGAAAAAAGCTTACTTAATTTCGAGATTGGTTACCGCTTTCGTGAGATCATTGTTTTCTTCCATCGTTATCTCATTCTCTACCAGGTGTACGTACTCTTGGAGCAATCTATCATTGATATTTTCCTTTTAAAATCTTTTTTCAAAGTCATCTTTAATTTCATTTCTAATGTTTTCTTCACCCATTATTTCTGTACCTTCTTGTGTTCTAATCTCCCTTATAATTTTCCTATTTCGTCTTCCCGATGCAACTCTATGGTGATAGCCTATGTTTGAATCCGAAAGTTTCAAATGTTTTGTCTTAGCCCGTTGGCTCTAGAACACTTTGTGGTGGTTCAGGAGTTGGTCCTTTTTCTTTATCAATTGTTGTTGTCTTTTATTATTGTCATTTTGTCAGCCTTGGCTATTGTCTCTTTGTAAGTCAAGTAATCTTTCTTCTATCTCTCTTAGTTGTCTAAAGATGTTGTCAAAGGTTTTCTTATTCCATTCTTTAGATAGTCTTTTCAGAAGTTGGGTTTTTTTCATAACGTTGAACATTTGTGAACCTTCGTAATGTGTTCTCCACGCTTGGGCAACTAGGTTCTTGTAATCTTTTCTGGCCAACCACATTTTCTCAAACTTAAAGGGTCTAGCCTTTCTTCTGTCATTTGTTTGGAGTTCTACAGAGATTGGGCAATGGTCTGAGGTTGAGAAGGCATGGTTTCTTGTTGCTAGGGATGGATACCATTGGAGTATTTGGTTGAAAGAAGAAGGAATGCTAGGATTAAAAGGGATTTTTAAAGTTATTGTGAGCTTATTGCTATATATTGAGAATTATTGGTTATGGTTGAGAGTTGTGTTCTTATGCGAGCTTGATATACTTTTGAGTTGGTTTGTGTTATGTTGGAAGTTTTTTTAGAAATCTTATTTTTTCGGAATTAATAGCACCACATGATCAAATACAATTCCTTGCCCTTATGTTTTTACCAAACCCCATTACAACCCCGCCGAGTGGAATCTTCTTTGAATATTTCCATTGAGCGAAAGTCCTCTTGATGTCATTATTTTTGCTTTGATGTATCCGGTAGAGATTTTGTGATATAAGTGTCAATATTTAATTTGAAGTTTGCATATGGAATTGAGTTGAGTGTATGCTTAAAGCTTGAACACATGAGAGCGAGAGAAACACATATTTTCCCTTGTAAGGTTGGATTGATAGGCATGCAGGCTACTTGATCACCCATATACATGTTATGACGTTTTTATGCCTTGTTCATGTTTGCACTATGGGTCGAAGTTGCTTTTGATGAGGGAAAATTATGAAGGAATCTCTTGTGGCATGGATTGATTATGTTTATGTTTCATGGTTGCTTGAGGACAAGCAAGTGCTTAAGTGTGGGGGGGTTTGATAATGCATATTTTATAAGTCTTAATGCATTTAAGTAGTCATATTGCATATGTTTTGGTTTATTTCTACATTGTTCATGTGAATTATTCGAGTTTGAAATCTACGCCTTTTTAGTATTTATTCTGCAATTTTACAATCCGAGCTTTAAGGGGATCTTGGGAGAGCTTAGAGACTGATTTTGGAGCATAAGGAAGGTCAAGGAAGAAGCATCAAGGGAGCAATACATCACAACATCGAAGCAAAGGAAGCATCGCAGATCCTAATTAAATAGCGGCGCTCGCCGCTTTTCCATCGTCACTCGCGCGGTGCCATGTGTTCAGGGAGATTGATTTAAGTCCAAAGATTCTATTTTATTATTATATTATTATTATTTCACTTAGGGTTTTGCACGACTCTATTTAGATTATTTCCAGTCTATGTGTGTGTCGGGTGTGACATTGGAGAGATTGAGTGCTGTTTGAGAGGGAGATGAGCGTTACTTTGGCTATGAGTTGCTAAACTCATAGTTTTGCCTATGATTCGAAGACATGGTTGGATGAATTGTGAGGATTTGATTTCAATTAGTTATTTATGAGTTTATTTATCATCTTGTTCTTATTGATATATATTTGTGTTCCTTTCTATCATTGATCACTGTGTTAGGAATTGCATCTATCATATGAATCCATTATTGGTTTCTCGATAGCAAACGAAGTCATTGATTTAGTGCTGTTTCTATTTTATTTGTAGTGGATGATAACAATTGATCTATGTCGAGTGGATGTTATTAGGGTTGAATGGGTTGTTCCTTTGATTCCTAATTGCATTGAATTGATGTGGAAATTGGTCTTAAGTACTTGAGTCATTAATGCTATTCTTTACTGATGCTACATTGAATAAGAGATTGTATCTTTACGGAAAAATCGATAATAGGTAAGCCAATATAAGCCTATAACTAATATTGAAATCAACCCAATGATCATGAATCTCAACCATTGTCAAGAATTACATGTGAAGCGCTTCTCTATCATATTATCAATATTTTGCAATCATTACTCTATTTAGTTTATCTTTCTATTTCATTAATTTTCTACAATCTATTTGCTATTGTCATAAGAAATCATCAATAGAAATATATACGTGAATAGACTTCTCTGTGGGTTCGACTCCCTACTTGCTCACTTTACTCTAGTTTATTACTTTGGATTTTTTTTTGGCGACGTGAAATCTAACAACATTTCTCCCACCAGGTGCATAAATGCATAATTATTGCCTCATTAAAAAACCTCATATTGGAAAAACTCAGTGGATAAAAACCAAGATTAAAGAAAAGTGTACGACTTATGGTACTCCGGGACCTAATACAATGTCACCATTTTCACAATTATTGGTACTCCATGTACTCTTATAAGGATCTTTAACCAATTGCATGTGATGGATCTTTGACATTAATGCTTTAGGCATTTTTAGTCGATCATTTTATTTATATTTAGTGATCAATGTGTTATATATACAACTACCATGCTCGTTAATTTTATTTGGAATAAAAAATTGTATCCATTCTTGGTGAATACATATTCTCACATAAAATATGATATGCTTTTGGGAAATCAACTTGGCTTGATACTTGCTTTTGTACAAACAACCACTTCAAGTCAATTGATACTACATTTTTCGATGTTGGAGCTACAGGTAAAAAACATCACGCTTAAAGAATTTTTCTTTGCATAAATTGTTTTTTCAAGCTCTTTACCATCAATTCGATGTCAACATCCTTTCTCTATTTGATGATCATCATATTCTAGCTCATAAGCTCTTTCCACGTCTGGAAAACATGCATATACTAAGAACATGGTGACTTGTTTTGGACTCAACAATTGACTTGTTTTAGAGTCAAGTCCATGTGTAACGAGAGATGAGAGAGGTAGGAGAAGGTTACGAGTAGGGGTATTAGTTGTAATTAAATTCAGTTCTAAAGGTTATTAACTTATCATTACTCTGTTATAAATAGAAAATTTATCATGTTCTAAACAACAAAGGCCTATTAAAATTACATCAGTCTTTCTATCCTATGTCTGAAAGATCATGATAATAACCTTACATAGCACGACCCTAATAAAACAATTTTATAAAAACAGTAAAATAATTTAATCTGAAAAAATCTTTTCCAATTATAAGGATCTTAGTTATGACATAAGATAGAAAAACTTTATTACTCGTCAAATTTCCCGTCCTAAATTTTAAGTAAATCTCAGATAACATCATATATAATTTTAAGTAAATATCAGATACCATCATATATCATATATGTGTTATAAAAAAAAAATCACATCATCGACGTACATAAAATAAACAACACGAGACCAATCCATGGTTCGAACCTCGCAAACTAGCTTTATATATATAGTAACTTAATTAATTAACCCTTTACCTGAGTATCACTTTTCGCAGACACCGGTACCGGTGCCGGTACCGGCACCTTAGGGACACGCCTCCTTCTCCGCCACGAATAGTAACAATTATTGTGTCTAGACCACGCAAACGCCGATCTTTTATTCACCGGCAGCCTGGAGAGCTGCTTCCACTCGTCCAACACAATGGCCAAGTCCTTCACCTTGGCGCGGATGTAGCGGCAGCAGTTGGAGTGCACCGTCACCACCTTGTCCAGCTCCTTGCTGTCCTGGCAGAACCCGCTAAAGTACTTGGTCTCCAAAAACGACGCCGTAATGTTTAGCTCTCTTAGGATGCCGTTACCAACTATGAGGTTCTTCAGCACCACCTGGTCGTTAAGCTCGGCCGTGGCATTGTCCCTGGCCCCGTACCACCTCTCGAACAGCGCCACCGTCCTCTCCGTTGACCGGACGTAGTAGAATCCGGTGTTCAATGGGTTTCGCTCCGATGTGGGGTCGCCGTTGAACGCGTCGGTGCTGAATTGGATCTCGGTTGATGTGTCTGTGGTGTTTAGTCTTGTGTAGGGATTCCTTAACCACATTACATCCATATCCTGTTATTAACAATAAAACTAGAGATTTATAAGTTATTCAAGCCCTTCCTCTAGATCGGACAGACAATATAAATTCCTATGATAAGTCATTGTTGTTGTTTGTTTTTTATTTTTTTGATAGAGGTCATTGTTGTTGTTGTTATTAGATTAATTAGTCATTCCATCCATAGAAAAAAAATATGCATCTTAGTATAAAAAAATAAGTCCAATGATCTTTTTTTATATGAGAAATGAGTATCATTCTCATTAAAACAACTTATCGTCTTTCAAATTATACAAAGATCTTATTTCATCCCAATGGTGCAAACAAAATTAAAGAAAAACGCTAAGATGGTTGAAACTGATGTGGTAGCCGAAGCTAATAGGGTAGCTTTGAAGCTGATAAATTACATGTGTTAAATATATGTTAAATTAAACTGTTCATAGGCTAATATGATGTTTTGTAATACTAGCTAGCTATTAGGGTAACAAATACTACAAACTAGCCGATGAAATAAGAGAAAAAGAAAGATTTGTAAATAAAAAAAATTATGAAAAGCTTGGGGTGAGTAAATATATAAAATGTAAATTCAAAAGCTAATTAATTAATCTAAAATTTTATTTTTATCTCATTTAAAACTATATAATATTAAAATCAAAACTTACGAAAGCTACTTACCAAACGGAGCTAGCCTTAAGTAATTTTATTTTGCCAAGATCACACTTGTCACATATTGAGACTTATCGTTTTGTCGATTAACCGTGCCTTTTGTCCAATTTATTTATGTATGTTCAAAGAAAATAGTTGTGACGTACCATTCCCAAAAAGTTATTTTGAAATGAACTTTATGGAAATTGAAAAATATTGTTTGGTTAGTAATATAAATAAAAAAAATTTAAACGAAAAAAAAAACTTGAACTTACCTAGTTTTCTGGTAAGTAAACTTCTATTAATTTTAGAGAAATTGAAATTCCTGAGAAGTTAAATTTTCGGATTTTTCGAAAAGAAAAGTTAAATTAAACAGAATAATTTATTCTACTTTAATTATGAGTTTTTGAACTTTTTCATATCTTTTTTTTTTCCTGATTAACCAATTGAGGCCCAAGAGAGAGGAAAAAAAACATTACCGTGAAGATAAAATTGTAGCCCTTGCGGAGAATAGTGAGGAGAAATAAGGTTCTTGCGGACATCATCTTGAGAAATCCCTTTGACATAAGCACATTCTCCTTCCCTGAATCCGACCCCTCCGTTTGGGCATCCGCCAACAAATAGCAATGCAGCCCCCTAAAGACGCACCTCTCCTACGCTGTCCCATCGGTCGCTACGATCAGCAGGTTGTTGATCAACGGCCGAGTGCCCTCCCCGAGCCAGAAGCTCTCCAAGAACAAATCAAGCATGTTCATCGCCAGATCGCCTCCCTCTGTCGGCTCCACATACGCCTTGTTCATTACCGCGATTATCACCGTCCTGTTGCTTTCCGCTTTCTCTAGCACCGCATCCAACTCGTCCCTCTTCCCTGCCATCTCCTCCTCGCAAAAAATTTTGAAAAATAAAATCAGTAAATCAGCTAGCTAGCTATAACTTACTCACTCGATCGTAATAGTATGTGTATATATATATATAGAGGTTTTCTGAATCATCAATTTACAGGTTTGGGAGCGAAAAAGGATGATCTGCTGGAGGAGCGTGAGTCTCTCTGAGCGGAAGAGGTGAGGAAGAAGACGAGGAGGACGAACAAGGAGACGATGATGATATTACCGACGATGGAGTAGCAATTCTTTGAAGGATTGTTGATTTTGAGGTTATGATCCATTGCCGGGCCGGCTACTAATTCGTTATAGATCGACGTCTTGCTTCGCTCGCTCGGCTTTAGGGCTTATATATAGATTGAGCTGATATTTATCTTAAGATTTACATTATATATACATATCTTAGTTTTACATTTTTAATTATGAAAATGAGATTCATTATTGTATTCTAAATAAAGTCGTTCGAGCTCAGGTTAATTGGTTTGATCGACCTATAAAATAATTAAAAACAAAAAAAAACTACTTAATCCGTACTAGCTAAATAACTCTGTACTCCCTCCGTCCTAAAATACATGGTCTTTTAGCCTTTTTTACAAGTTTTAATAAAACACTTTACTTTTAAAAAAAACATCATTGCACTAACTTTTTCATAAATTTTATTATTTTTTTAACACCCACTACACATTTTAACCAATCAAATTATTTTAAAAGTCAACAACACACAAATCATTACAACTTTCTACCTAGAAAACATAAAAACTCATATATTGTTGAACAAAAATTTACCTCTAAAACCCATGTATTATTGGACGGAGGGAGTATTATAAATCAAGTTTTCAAATATCTATCAACCATTTATGAAAATTATTCCTCCGTAAATGACCGACCTTTTGAAATTCTAAATTGAAAGTGCCTAACATATCGGAATCACTTGAAATCGAAATCGAAGGTTTGGGACCCCTATTAAATTTTGGACAACAATTTATTTTATTTTTATAATAACCCATGACAATAGGAAAAAGGTGGGATCCAATTGGTAATAGATTGATAAATACTCCATATGTTATTTTTACCAACTAAATCAATAAGTACTCCCTTCCTTTCCTTCCTCCCACTTTGACCATTGATGTCGCTTTTTTGTGATGCCAATTTTTCATCGATGACCACTGATGACACTTTTTTTGATGTAATTTTTTTGATGATATTTTTTTTACTGTAATGCCATTTTTTCAAAGTAGTATTTTGATGTCATTTTTTTAATAACCTTTTTCTATAATGTGATGTCACTTTTTAAAAGTAATATTTTGATGTCATTGTTCTAGTGTAATTATTTGATGCCACTTTTTTTAATCAAATAGTTTGATTCAACTTTTTTAATTTAATAAATTGTATATTGATATATTTTCTTTGATTCTACTTTTATTAATTGATGACACATTTGTTATTACACTTTATTAATGCAATCATTTGTGGTGACTTTTTTTATTATATTTTTATATAATTGATGACACAAGAGCATAAAATGTGATTAAACTTCTTTGATTAAATCTTTCATTGATGACTTTTATTCATTGATGAAATTTGTTATTACACTTCATGAATCTCACTCATTTTTGATGACATCTTTTGTTGATAGCATTTTTAGAGAATATTTGCGCCGAACGCGCAAATTTTCGGCCAAATTAGCCAAATATACACGTTTTTGTAAAATTTGCAAAAGTATACACTGGGTTTGAAACACAAACACACACCCCCCCTCCCGATACCCCCTCAACTGCTCACTCCCTCTCTATCTCTCTCCCGTTTCTCACTCCCTCCATCACGATTTTCCTCTCTCCAACTGTTCTTTGACGGTTTCCTCCGAGAAGTGACGTTTTCCGGCCTTTTCGTGCTCGTTTTCGTCTGGTATTGAAGGTTATTCAGTATGGCTAGCAGCGCAGGTAAGCGTTTTGTTGATTTTGTATCGTTTCTATGTGTTAGGGTTTTGTTTATGTCAGATTATGCGTTGTTAAGTATGGCTAGCAGCGCAAGAAAGCTAGGCCTTCGTATGAGTTGTATGGATATTGGATTGCTTTCCAGGTATTCTGTTTACTTGTTTGATATATCCTTGTAATCAATCCTCACTATGTGTCAGCATTGAAGGTATTCCTTACTACGTGTCAGCAATGCATGTATTCATTACTTGTGTCAGCATTCACTACTTGTGTAATCATTCATCACCATGTGTCAGCTTCTTATGCATTGTTACTGTGTTTGCATGACCACTTGTTTTGTTTTTACAGGCCTGGATATTTGAAGCTTTTCCGGCGTTGTCTGATAAGTTTGACTGTAATTTGAGGATGAATGATAGAGATCCTCATTCTTTGCACTGGGTTTGCAAGGTTAGGCATACTTATGATGAAGCTGACGAGCTATTCGACGGTGACTTGGTAAGAGAAATATATCAGTGCTGACACCAACTCTGTCTTCTTATATACATGTGTTTTCTTATTTATATTTTTTTTGATGTGCATGATAGACACTGCTATTCCCAAACTATGGAGAGTTTGCTAGAACCCCAGGTATGGGTTATATTGATGAAGAGGCTGACGATGTATGTGATGCCATTGGTGAGCCTATGTTTTCTCAACCAGCTACTGATCTTTTGTATGATTGTCGGTATATGCGCAAGTATGCATATGAAAACAAGTTTTTACGTAACGATGGTTCAGAGATTGAATCATTTATGTCTTTTGAGTATGGTTTTGTTGGAGGAAAGGAAGAGGAGAGATCTGCTGGGATAGAGAAGCGAACGAACAGGAAACGTGAGGTTGATGAAGGAAATGTTGAGGCCAAATCTGTTGATGTAGAGAAGGGGAAAAAGAGGAAAAATGCTGACACAGGAAAGCCTTCTAAGAAGAAGCAGAAAGGTCCATCCACTGAGATCCAGGTGAAGAGAGTTGCTGTGAGGAGAGGGCGTTCTAGTGGACCTCCACAAACCAACCCTCAAGCTGGGAGGAAGGCTGACATAGAAGTTATAAAATCAATCAGGAGGAAGGCTGGGAAGATTAGGAAGAAAGCTGTTGACTTTAACAGTGGTAAGGAATCTAAGAGAGATGTGATTCCTTATGCTGACACAGAGACAACCACAGTGGATGTAGACAGGGTTTCCAAGAAGGGTGGTGCTGACAATGAGGAGGTTGTTGTACAGGCAGAAAAACAAGACCAAGTTGGATATGCTTGTGATACATCTGACGAGGATAAACCTATTCAGTATATTTTGAAGAAGAGGAAGAAAGCTATGGGAAGTACAGGGAAACGTAGAATGTTGTACAAAAGTAACAGTTCAAACAAGTCTTCCTCCATTCCCCAAGCCCCTATTGATGCGTGTTTATCTCCCGTTGAAGTTGTGAATGATGCCTGTAGAGTGATTGTACTGTTTGGTGAGGTGCAAGGTGAAGCTCAGGCTGACACAGTAAAGGCTGACCCCAAAGATGATCAAGTAGATGGCAGCCAAGGTGTTGATGCTGACACTGAGAATGCTGACCCCAATTATGGCAGTCAAGGGTTTGATAACACCAAGGTTGATGCTGACACTGAGAATGCTCTCTTACTTCTGAACAAAGGAATGGATGTTGACACTGAAGATGTTGTTGGTGATGGTCAAGACGTTGACACTAGTGGTGATGAGAAGATGGAGGTAGGTGCCAACAGAGACACTGGTGGTGATGCCAAGGGTGATTGTGGTGACAACCATAAAGGAGTGTCTGATGAGCATGCAAAAGGGCATGGTGTTGCTGGTGAGGCTGACGCTAAATCCAACCCAGTTTGGGTACATGATTTAGTTAAAAGGATTGAAAAACTTGAAGAGCTGCCGGCACGTGTAGATGATTTAGTAAGAAGGATTGAAAAGCTCGAAGAGCTTCCTGCACGTCTAAATGAGTTGGGCTCTCGTGTTGATAGGGCGGTTGAACTTGTCGCAATGGTTACAAACCTGATGGAAAAGTATAATTCACTTGAGAATAGGTTCACACTGCATGAATCTATTGTTGCAAGGTCACAGTCATCTGTCAACATTGATCAACCAAGTACCAAGATGGTAGGTGATGTTATTGCTGACATGAAGATGAGTGTTATTCTTGAGGATGCTATGGCTGAGCAGAGAGCTGAGTTGGATTCACCCAAAGATTGTAAACAAATGAAGACACCTTCCTGTGGTGATGAGAGAGATAAAACCCAAAAAATTACAGTTGATGTTGTGGTTCCAGAGTCTATCATTCCTGTCACATTGGTTGAAGGACAGAGGACACTAGAGTCAAATTCAGTTCACTTTGCTTTTGATCTAGGCCGTGATTCTGATTTGATGTCCATGGAGCCAAGAGGTGAAGAGTTTAAGGACAACAATGATGGAGCTCATGAAGATGCTGACAGGGGACTGCAGAGCACCGGTGAGGATGTAGAAGCTGACCTGCTAGTGAAGCCAAGTAGTGAAGAGTGTAATGATGTTGTTACCCCATTAGGTTGCAAGGTGATGGGGATGAGAAGGCTGATGTTGCAGCAACTCCACCCCCTACCATTGCACCACCAAGGATTATCAACCTGGATACTCCTGAAGGTGATGATAATGCTGACACGGTTGGATTGCCCGTAGTGAGTGACTGGGTTGCCTACAGCAAGCACCCTAAAGTAGTCGAAGAGATTGAAGCACTCAGGCGATCCAAGCGTATCCCAAAAGCGAGTACCTTTCTAACGAGCCCATATGAGCAGCAAGAAAAGAAAGGGAGGTGGCCCAAGCACAATGCGAAGAAGTCACTTTTAAGTGAAGACGATCATGAGTTTTTGTACAAAACTATGAGGAGTAATCGGTATTTTTTTTTTATCTTTTTACTTGTTATATAATCATTAACTGTCTTGTGCTGACACCTCTACCTCTTATGATTCTGTGTTTAATTCATAATTTTTGCTTGTGTTTCAGGGATTTTTCTGTCATTGTTGCTTCTGGAAGAGTTGATAAATCCTTTTTTAAACCAATTCTTAACAAGGACATGTGGCTGGATTGTTCGGTAAATGATCTAGCAGCAATTATATTTCATATTGTTTGTCTTCTAGTTTTTGTTTATTGATATTTGTTGAGGTATATCTAGTGCTGACAGTAGCTTGTTACTGTGTGTTGTAGCATATTGAAGCAGGGTTGTATTATTTGAGGAAGAGGATCCATGGGGAAGTCGATAAGTATGCAGAGTTTGTTGTCCTTGATTGGGTTTTATGTCAGAACTATCTGCCATGTAATGCCAAAGCGTACGAAGCAGATTTGCCTGTGTCAGACATGACTGGGAGCTATTGCCTGGGTCTTTTCCTTGACCAGTATGGTAAACCATGGGCGTCTGTAAACAAGATTTACACACCCTTTAAAGTCATCAACAAACATTGGGTTGCTTTAGAGATCATAATTGATCAGAAGGTGATCAATGTCTACGCTGTTGGCAAGTGTGTACTAGATGCAGAACTCCAGCCTATTGCTCACTGGCTTCCTATACACTTGGAGAAGTGCGGAATATATGAAAACTTTAGCTCCGCACCATTTGAGATAAGGAAGCTTCCTGACATGGTCCATGATAAATCTGGGTTTGTACTCTTACCTAACTTTTACATTAATTGCTGACATACATTTACTTTCTATTTATCTTTTGTTGACACACCCCTATTTGTCTGTTTTGTGAGTGTGTGCAGAAGTGCTTGTGGGGTGTTTATAGTGAAAGCAATCGAGGCTGTTGTATTTGGCGGAGATGTCACCACAATCACAAATGAGAAGCTATTCCGCTACAGAGAGCTTATTTGCTCAGACTTGATCAAGGAGTCTTGGAGCTTCATAATTTGAGCAATGTTGACACTATCATTATGAGTACTTAGTTTAAGTGACATTGTAGTTGGATATGAAGTTGGATATTAACTGTATGTATTTTGTTGACACCATCATTCTGGGTTTGGATATTAACTGTTTCCATTGAACATCGTTCGCGTATATTGAATGTATGTATTTTGTTGTGTTTAACGTACTTATTCGGAATTCAGCATCTAGCTTTTTACATTAGAACGAATTTGATATAGTCACCAATCACATACAATGTACAAAATCCAATATGACATAAGTAATGCTGAAACAAAGTGCATTGAATCTTTTTGAAAACATATGGGAATGTATCAGTGTCAGCATTGCCCATAATGCTGACATGGGGTTATGTAAACTATGAAAAAAGTAATTTCCAAACAGAACAGGTTTATTGTATGCATTTTATATCACTGGGGTGTTTCTAAGTGATTGTATCTTAGAAGTATACGATATAAAGCGAGCCGGTCTTGAGCAATGCTGACACCATCATTTTCTAGAGTACTTCAATCTTCTCTTTAGCTCACACACAGGCAACAGTCTCTTAGAGGGAGGTCTTCTTGGTCCCCTCTTAACAACAGAAGGGTAACACTTTATAGATCTTATTGCTTCAGGGACGCCTGATTCATCGTCTGTCAGCACTGGGTATATTGTTTCAGCATAAGCTAATTTCCAAGCATCAGTTGTGTAAAATCTGGCAACAAAGTCTGATACATTTGCCTTAATCTTCATGATGGCTGAAAGAGCATGAACACATGGGATCTTCCCTATATCGAAAAACTTGCAAGTGCATGTTTTTGCTGACAGGTCCACTATTGCATGAGACCCTTGCCCTTTTACTTCAAATTTATATTCATCCAGCCTCTGAACCTTGTATTCTCTAGCTTCATCTTGTAGGTTCTTAATCAAATCAAGTATTGCAGGCGTCAACTTGTCCTCATGTTTGGATGCCTTTTCTCTACGCTCTTGGAACCATGCTCCGAGTTTCTCTCTAGCAAAATTCAACAGTGCAACGATAGGATAATTTTTCTTCCCTTTGAAAATGGCATTTATGCTCTCTGCATTATTAGATGTCATCATGTTGTATCTGGTGATTGGTGAATGTGCTCTAGCCCACTGACATGCGATATATTCTATAGCGCATTTAGTAGTTTTTGTCATCATTTACATGTCATTGTGAGAGATATTTGTATGAACTTGGTGATTCGGAACCTGTTGAAGAAGTTGAAGAAATCATAGGATCATGCAAGTTACAGAAGAGTTGAAGTGAAGAAGTTCGGAAGCAGCTGGAAGCTGGTGACCTTGGAGCGGCCGCGCTGCTACTGGCGCGCCCACGCTGCAACTGGCGCGCCCACGCTGCAACTGGCGCGCCCACGCCGCTAGGAGGAAGTGCCCGCGTCGATGCACCAGATGGAAGTAGCAAGATGAGACACTGGCGCGCCCGCGCTGCCACTGGCGCGCCCGCGTCAGTCCCTGGAGACGGATTCTTATCCGATTTTTCCCGATCTTATTAGTTTTAATATTATATTTTTACGGGATTTTAAACCCTTTAAGTAGGATATATATTATTTCCGAACGGAAGTTTTTAGGGAGGATTTAGGTTATTTTCCAGAGACGTAGTTTCCTTTTCTTCATCTCACAAACCCTATGGAGAACTAACTCTCCGTTGTTGCACTTGGTTCTTTGAAGCCTTCGATTGATTTGGTTGTGAGTGTTCTACTCTTGTTCGTCCTTTGTTAATTGTTTCGATCTCCTGAGCTTATTGCTTGATTGCTTATTATTGGTTAATCTGGATTGATCACCTAGGTTTATCGATACTAGTCATATTGCTAGGGTCTCCAATTCCAGGTTTGGGGTTGTAGATTCATTTTAGCAAACCCAATCGTCATACGCAGGTTGCTTGTGGTAGATTGTGAAGGAGATTCGATTACAGGCTATTTTAACGGGTTGTTAGAATCGCTTGTATCTCATTATAATTCATGTTTGAATGCTATCGCTTTATTATTCGGTGAAGGTTTTCCCTTGTAATTTGGTGATAAGTGCTTTTAGGACTGGTAGGACTAAAAGCTATTACACGATCTGAATTGAGAACAATTACTGGACATTAGAACTTGAGACTCATAGAATGCGATGATGAACCATCTCAATTGTTGTGCGGATAATTACATGGTGTGATACTTTTCCATCATATATTCGCAACCTCTTATTGCAACTTGTTCTGTCACTATTGTTTACACACAAAACTCCCCCTTGAATTGGTTACTTTTGGGTAATAATACTTGCTCTTACAATTGATTCTGTTTCCCTGTGGGTTCGACCCTAACTTACCTACTATACTTGTTATAGTTTGCATCTTAGGAATTTACTTTGATTTGGCATAACGACTTTAGGCCTGTCAAATTTGGCGCCGTTGCCGGGGAAACGGATTATCTTTGTTCTTGTTTGTCTTCTTACTTGTTTGGGTGCGAACCTCTTGCATGGTTCGCACTCGTGCTACTGATCCCCATCTTGTTGATTTTGATTGGGAGATTGACAGGACATACCACCGCCGTCTTAGAGAACAACACCAACATTCCCAACAACCCGATCCAATGGCTGGAAATGTAAATCAGACGCTGCGACAGCTGACAGCATCAAACATCACACAGCAGGCACCTGCTGTGACAATCCCTGCTCTAGGGGATGACAACCATTTTGAGCTAAAGTCTGGGCTGATTCATCAACTGCCCAAATACCATGGATTGGCTGGAGAAGACCCCATCAAGCACATGGGGAAGTTTCATAATGTGTGCATGAGCATGAAACCAGCCAATATATCCGAAGCACAGATAAAGATGAGAGCTTTTGGGTTCACGCTGGTCGATGCTGCGGATGACTGGTACTACAGTCTTCCTAAAGGGAGCATCGATACTTGGCCTAAGCTCCACAAGGCCTTCCTGGAGAAATTCTTCCCTGCTAAGAAGGAGAACACCTTGAAGAAGGCAATCAGCAATATAGAACAGGAAGATGATGAAACCCTCTATGATTACAATGAAAGGTTCAAGAAGCTTTGCGCTAATTGCCCTTTCCATGGCTACAGCACGAAGGACCTAGTCCTATACATCTATGGGGGACTGCTGGAATCTGATAGAAGGATGATTGATGCCGCCTGCGGAGGAAATATTCTGAATGCCACGCCAGAGGGAGCCATGGAGAAGATTCAGGAAATGGCTGAGGGGACTAGAAATTTCGGGAAATCCACCAGAAAGAAAGGGGTCAACTCGGTAGACTCTAACCAAGCCAAGGATATTGCTGAATTGAAGGATATGGTTAGGAGGCTCACTCTGCAAGGGACTCCTCAACAAATCAAGGCTTGTGGAATCTGCAATGATAATTTCCACCCAACTGATGCGTGTCCTACACTCCAGGAAGACACCGCTGAAGTAAGTGCTATAGGTGGAAATGGACCTCAGAGACCCAGACATGACCCCTACTCAAACTCCTACAACCCAGGGTGGCGGGATCACCCAAATTTCAGATGGAGGGATCCACCAAACCAATCACAACAGCAACAGCCACCTCCCTACAATCAGAGGCAGCAGGGTCACGCTCCCTCTACTGAGTCCATGCTCAATACCCTGACACAGCACTTTACTGCGCATGTTCAGACAACTGAATCGAGCATAAAAGATATACAGAAACAAATGGGGCAAATGGCCGAAGCAATCACGAGAATAGAGGCAAAGACGTCAGGGGGTCTACCATCTCAAACGGTGGTCAATCCAAAGGAAAACGTCAGTGCTATAACTCTTCGGAATGGAAAAGAGCTGAGAAGTCAGGAGGATGAGGAGGAAAGCACGCAGGTCTCCGACGTGGCCACGCCCAATACTGGCGCGCCCGCGCTGGAGTCTGACGCGCCCGCGCTGGAGTCTGACGCGCCCGCGCCGGAGTCTGACGCGCCCACGTCGAGTCCGATCTCGCCTGAATCTGAGCCCTATGTAGATACATACGTCCGACCGGATTTTCCCCCTCTCGGGTCGGAGAAACCAAAACCTCCGTTCCCTGAGGCACTCAAAGAGAGGAGGATAATCGATGATTCAGAGCTCTTCGAGACATTTAGCAAGTGTCAGGTGAACATTCCTCTGCTGAAAATGATAAAAACTGTGCCCAAGTACGCCAAGTTCTTGAAAGAGCTTTGCACGGTGAAGAGAAATCAGAAGCTGAAAGGAAAAAAGAAAGTGAAAGTAAGTGAGCAAGTCTCCGCTATGTTTCAGAGGAGAATGCCGAAAAAGTGCCCTGATCCAGGTATGGTTACTATCCCTTGTGTCATTGGAGATGTAAAATTTGATAGAGCTATGCTTGATTTGGGTGCTTCCATAAATGTGCTTCCTTATTCACTTTACAAATCGCTAGATTTAGGACCTTTGCATGAAACTGGAGTTATTGTGCAACTAGCTGACAGGTCTAATAAATACCCTAAAGGAGTAGTAGAAGACGTTTTGGTCATGGTCGATAAACTGATTTTTCCTGCAGATTTCTTTGTCCTGGATATGGAACATGATAAGCATGATGCGCCTATTCTATTAGGTAGACCTTTTATTAAAACAGCTAGGACAAAAATTGATTGTGTTTCTGAGACACTAACAATGGAATTTGATGGAGAAATGGTTGAATTCGATTTATACAAGGCTATGAAACATCCTGTTGATGACCATTCTCTGTGCTCTATTGGTGTGATTGAACCATTAGCTCAAGATCTATTTGATATTTCTAGGGAAGATGAGTTGCAGTCAATTATTGAGAATGCTATTGACGAGTCCTATACAGATTTTTCAATTACATCTAACATGCAGGAATTAGTAGCCCAGATGGATGTAGAAGGTAAGTCCCCTACTCTTTTGGGCATTGGCCCCAATCTACTGACTCCAAGCGAAGTGCTTGTTCCATCTGTTGTGCAGGCACCTGAAATTGAACTCAAACAACTCCCTAGTCATCTCAAGTATGCTTTCCTAGGAGTTGATGACACTTTACCAGTTATTGTGTCGAGTAAGCTTTCAGCAGAACAGGAAGAAAAGTTAGTGGAGGTTCTAAAGGAATACAAAACTGCGCTGGGGTGGACCATCGCTGATATCAAGGGAATTAGTCCATCTACATGCATGCACAGGATCCTGCTGGAGGATGGAGCTAAGCCATCACGCCAACCACAGAGAAGGCTCAATCCTCCCATGATGGATGTGGTGAAGAAGGAAGTGCTGAAATTGCTATCAGCAAACATGATTTTCCCAATTTCTGACAGTCAATGGGTAAGTCCTACACAAGTTGTCCCTAAGAAAGGAGGGATTACAGTCGTGGAGAATCAACAAGGTGAGTTGGTCCCTACCCGGACACAAACAGGTTGGAGGGTATGCATAGACTATCGCAAGCTGAATACAGTAACCAGGAAGGATCACTTCCCCCTCCCCTTTATTGATCAGATGCTAGAACGCCTTGCTGGGCGCCCCTATTATTGTTTTTTGGATGGATATTCTGGATATTTTCAGGTGGCCATAGCGCCAGAGGACCAGGAGAAGACTACATTTACATGTCCTTTCGGTACTTTTGCATATCGCAGAATGCCATTTGGACTATGTAACGCACCCGGGACATTTCAACGATGTATGGTTAGTATCTTCTCTGAGTACATTGAGAATTTCATTGAAGTATTCATGGATGATTTCACAGTACATGGGGATAGCTTTGATACTTGTTTGAGCCATTTGGCACTAGTGTTAAAAAGATGTGTTGAAACTAATCTGGTTTTGAACTCTGAAAAGTGTCATTTTATGGTAGAACAGGGAATTGTTTTAGGTCACATAGTCTCTGCAAAGGGTATTGAGGTCGATAAGGCGAAGATTGATGTAATTCAATCTCTGCCTTATCCTACTAATGTGCGCGAAGTTCGTTCTTTCCTAGGCCATGCAGGTTTTTATCGTAGGTTTATCAAAGACTTTTCGAAGATATCCTCACCCTTGTGCGAGCTTCTGAAGAAAGATGTGACCTTTGTACTCACACAAGAGTGCAAAGAGGCGTTCGACCAGCTGAAAGGACGCCTCACTAGTGCACCGATCATTCAGGCACCAGACTGGTCTCGCCCATTTGAGATCATGTGTGATGCGAGCGACTATGCAGTGGGAGCAGTGCTAGGCCAAAAAGAGGGAAGAGCCTCTCATGTGATCCATTATGCTTCCATGACTCTGAATGGAGCGCAGCGCAACTACTCCACCACTGAGAAAGAAATGCTAGCTGTGGTGTTTGCACTAGAGAAGTTTCGACAGTATCTGCTTGGGGTCAAAGTGATTATCTACACAGATCACGCAGCTCTCCGCTACTTGATGACAAAGAAGGAGACAAAGCCAAGATTAATTCGATGGGTTCTGTTGCTCAGCGAATTTGATGTGGAGATTAAGGATAAGAAAGGAGCGGAGAATCTGGTGGCTGACGACTTAAGCAGATTGGTGAATGAGGAGGACAAGCCGGAGTCACAGAAACCCATCTTAGGCACGTTTCCGGATGACACATTATGCAGAATCGAGCACGAAAGCACGTCGGAGTCTGGCGTGCCCACGTCAACAGCTGACGTGCCTGCGCCAAAGTCTGACGCGCCCGGGCTGACTTCTGACGCGCCCGCGTCATTCCCTGACGCGCCCACGCTATTGCTTCTCAGCCCATCTCAGTCCGTTCTAGGACTTCACTCTGTAAGCCCTTGGTACCGGGACATTGTGAACTACTTAGTTTGTGGGAAGTTTCCTCCGGATCATACCAAGGCCCAGACGGAGAAGATTCGAAGAGAAGCAAACCACTATGTTTGGGATGACCCATACCTTTGGAAACATTGTGCTGATCAGGTAATTCGTCGTTGTCTTCCAGATAATGAGGTACGATCTGTTCTTGAATTTTGTCATTCTCAAGCATGTGGGGGACACTTTGGTGCCAACAAAACTGCTAGAAAAGTGCTTGAATCTGGATTTTATTGGCCATATATTTTTAAAGATGCTTATTCTTTCTGCAAGGCATGTGATAGGTGTCAAAGAATGGGGAATATCTCTCAAAGGAATGAAATGCAACAATCACCGATGATTTTTTGCGAAATCTTCGATGTTTGGGGCATTGACTTTATGGGACCTTTTCCTAGTTCTTGTGGGAACTTGTATATTTTACTTGCGGTGGACTACGTTTCCAAGTGGGTGGAAGCGAAGGCCACCAGAACTGATGACTCTAAAGTTGTGGCAGGGTTCTTGAAAAGCAATATTTTTGCCAGGCATGGTATCCCTAGAGCGCTGATTAGTGACAGGGGTACCCATTTCTGCAACAAAACTGTGACTGCTGTGCTGAAGAAATATCATGTCACACATAGAGTTTCCACCGCATACCATCCACAGACGAATGGCCAAGCAGAGGTGTCCAATAGAGAGATCAAAGCCATTCTCGAGAAGACTGTGAATCCTAACAGGAAGGATTGGAGTTTGAGACTTGATGATGCGTTGTGGGCTTATCGCACTGCTTACAAAACTCCAATTGGGATGTCTCCTTTCAGACTTGTCTATGGTAAGGCATGTCATCTTCCTGTTGAGTTGGAGCACAAGGCTTGGTGGGCAGTGAAACAATGCAATATGCAGAGTGACGGGGTTGGAGAACACAGGAAGCTACAGTTAGGCGAGCTCGAGGAGTTACGGTTGGACGCCTATGATAATGCGGCAATCTACAAGGCGAAGACCAAGGCATGGCATGACAAGCACATCCATAGGAAGGACTTTAAAGCTGGTGACAAAGTCCTACTCTTTCAGTCTCGCCTGAAACTCTTCGCTGGGAAGCTCAGGTCAAAGTGGGGGGGACCATACATTGTTGCTGAAGTTTTCCCACATGGAGCTGTAGAGTTATATGACCCGAATAGCCACAAGAAGTTTAAGGTAAATGGTCAAAGGCTTAAGACATACTATGAAGGGTTCCCAAAGGAGGCTATGGATGAGTTAGCTTTGGAGGAGCCAAATGCAGAGTTAGAATAATCGAAAAGGCTTAGTCGAGCCAGCGACATGAAACAAAGGCGCTGCTTGGGAGGCAACCCAAGGTATTGCATTCTTTCCCTTAACTCGATTTTATTCTAACTTGTAGGTAATAAAGACGGAGTTTCTAGCGACGAATTGCACCCGCATTTCGGACCCACTGCTTCCGCAGTGTTTATTCAAAAAAAAAAAAAAAAAAAAAAAAAAAAAAAAAAATTGAAAAGGCCACGGGCTGGAAAACCCACTTCGGGCCAGCCCGCCATCTTCAAGCCCATCACTACCCATCACCATCCCCTCAAATACCACCAAAACCCATCACCATCCCCTCAAATACCACCAAAACCCTACATCCCCCATACTCTCTCACCTTCCCCACACCCCGTCCCCCTCCCTTCCTTCAACTCTCGGCACTGAGACATCGACGACCGCGTCCGACGAGTTTGGGGGTCTGCAAAAATCGCCGACGCGGCCGCGCTGCTACCCAACGCGCCCGCGCCTGTCAGAGAAACCCACCAAAAGGCTGACACACCTGACGCGGCCGCGCTGCTACCCGACGCGCCCACGCTGCTAACCGACGCGCCCGCTCTGCTCGCCAACGTGCCCGCGTCTGCCCCCTGCGCCGAACCTCATCTGTTCGTTGTGAGTTCCTTCCGCTGTCCTTATTTCGATTCCGATTTAGTCGTATTATCTATCGAATATGAGTTATCGGAGGAAGAAGCGAGTAGATCTGATAATGGGTTAGAATTGTCTGAAGAGGAGTGGGCTATTTATAATAAGGTCAGCTGTGTCAGTTCTACCAAATATTTGCATAGAGAGACCCTTCAGAGACTTCAGATGCTAGATTGTATGCAGAAGTGTCTAGCTCACGCTGGTATTAGTGACTTTTTGGAGTTGAGAGCTGTAAGATACCCGGAACTGTGCAAGCAGTTCCTCGCGACATATCAGAGCCAGCAGGATTCACATCAGTGGGCCCCTTGGCCCCCACAAGCTTTTCAGGATGCCCATCAGCAGCCTCACCAGTGGGGCTACCTGGTTGATCAGATTGGCCTTCTGCGCCAAGACGTGGGGAGTTTGACGACAGTGACGAACCAGATTCTCCACCAGCAGGCCGACATCCTAGAAGGCTTTGGCGAGTTCAGAGAGATGAGGGAAGAGCTGCGCCGCATGCGAGAGGATTACTCTCGCCACTATCCACCCCCTTAGTGAGTCCTTCTGTTTCCTTTCTCCCTACTTATTTCTGTCTTCTTTCACATTGAGGACAATGCTTCATTCAAGTATGGGGGAGGGAAAGGATTTACATATCTTGTACATATTTCATTTCCGCATTATTTTTGTACAGATTCTGCACTTGTTATTCAAAAAAAAAAAAAAAAAAAAAAAAAAAAAAAAGCAATCAAAATCCTGGGATGAGTTGAAAACCCGAAAGGGCGACTCAGGCAAAAAGCAGGTAGTCTGGCGAGCCTTAGGCTTTGGCAATATGAGACTTGAGGAAAGTGAGAATGTTTATGTGAGTACCATCTTTGAAAAAAAAAACAAAATGAGTGGCTTGGTGAAAACCCGAAAGGGCGCCTTGGCAAGATGAGCGTTTACTTTGAGTGTTTAGGATTGATCTCTTGGTGAAGGCGACATAAGAAGTGGAGTGATAAGGAGGTTTTCGGGTAGGCCACTGGGAGCTATAAGGTGTAGATGGTTGAGATACAATTGTAAGTCTCATTTCCTATTTTGATTGTCTTTTGTGCTGATTGTTGAGATGGTGGAAACTACTAGTACTTAGTGTTCATTTTCCTTGTACTGTCTGTGAACCTTTGAGATTTATGGTGAGAGTAGGCTTAGCTTCTATGCTTACTCGGGACGAGTAAAGGTTTAAGTATGGGGGAATTTGACATGCGATATATTCTATAGCGCATTTAGTAGTTTTTGTCATCATTTACATGTCATTGTGAGAGATATTTGTATGAACTTGGTGATTCGGAACCTGTTGAAGAAGTTGAAGAAATCATAGGATCATGCAAGTTACAGAAGAGTTGAAGTGAAGAAGTTCGGAAGCAGCTGGAAGCTGGTGACCTTGGAGCGGCCGCGCTGCTACTGGCGCGCCCACGCTGCAACTGGCGCGCCCACGCTGCAACTGGCGCGCCCACGCCGCTAGGAGGAAGTGCCCGCGTCGATGCACCAGATGGAAGTAGCAAGATGAGACACTGGCGCGCCCGCGCTGCTACTGGCGCGCCCGCGTCAGTCCCTGGAGACGGATTCTTATCCGATTTTTCCCGATCTTATTAGTTTTAATATTATATTTTTACGGGATTTTAAACCCTTTAAGTAGGATATATATTATTTCCGAACGGAAGTTTTTAGGGAGGATTTAGGTTATTTTCCAGAGACGTAGTTTCCTTTTCTTCATCTCACAAACCCTATGGAGAACTAACTCTCCGTTGTTGCACTTGGTTCTTTGAAGCCTTCGATTGATTTGGTTGTGAGTGTTCTACTCTTGTTCGTCCTTTGTTAATTGTTTCGATCTCCTGAGCTTATTGCTTGATTGCTTATTATTGGTTAATCTGGATTGATCACCTAGGTTTATCGATACTAGTCATATTGCTAGGGTCTCCAATTCCAGGTTTGGGGTTGTAGATTCATTGTAGCAAACCCAATCGTCATACGCAGGTTGCTTGTGGTAGATTGTGAAGGAGATTCGATTACAGGCTATTTTAACGGGTTGTTAGAATCGCTTGTATCTCATTATAATTCATGTTTGAATGCTATCGCTTTATTATTCGGTGAAGGTTTTCCCTTGTAATTTGGTGATAAGTGCTTTTAGGACTGGTAGGACTAAAAGCTATTACACGATCTGAATTGAGAACAATTACTGGACATTAGAACTTGAGACTCATAGAATGCGATGATGAACCATCTCAATTGTTGTGCGGATAATTACCTGGTGTGATACTTTTCCATCATATATTCGCAACCTCTTATTGCAACTTGTTCTGTCACTATTGTTTACACACAAAACTCCCCCTTGAATTGGTTACTTTTGGGTAATAATACTTGCTCTTACAATTGATTCTGTTTTCCTGTGGGTTCGACCCTAACTTACCTACTATACTTGTTATAGTTTGCATCTTAGGAATTTACTTTGATTTGGCATAACGCCTTTAGGCCTGTCACCCACCTATGTACTCCTGCTGACACTAAATAGGTCGCCATCTTCGGGCAGCTTTCCTTTATGCGGTCAAAATATTTGTCGAACTCCCCAGTACTATAACTATCTGCTGCTTTCTTGAACCAATTTCCCAAGTATCTTTTCTTGAAGGTGCTTCTAATGTTTTGTTCCATGTGCCATCTACAAATGCAGTGATGCGCACTAGGGTAAACCAAGCCAATTGCTCTTGAAATGTTGACATGTCTATTATACACAAACACTAGATCATTTGACGGAGGAACAACCTTCCTCAGCTGGCGAAGAAACCACTCCCAAGAGTTTTTGTTTTCTGTGTCAGCAATGGCAAATGCAAGCGGGAAAATATTTCTGTTTGCATCTTGCGCTACTGCTCCAAACAAAGTCCCTTTGTATTTCCCAGTTAAAAATGTTCCATCAATAACAACAACCTGTAAAATAATGATTATAAGTTGTGTGATGACAATGAAATATTCAAAAGTGATCTGTGCTGACACTGATAATTTTATACCTTTTTCAATGCAGGGAAGGCCCGAATGCACTGCCCAAATGATAAAAACAAGTATTTAAACCTGTCATCATCATCTGTTGACATCAATGCAACAGTTCCATCATTTTTCTCCATAATCATGTGACAAAATAATGGCAAGTCAGCAAAATTTGATTCTGGTGTCCCTTTGTCCCTTTCTTGCGCAATTCTTCCTGACCGCCACGCTGTCCAATAACTAATGGGAATTCTTTTTTCGGTCCTCATTTTATCCATTATCTCCTTTGGATTGTAGCCGTTGCTGACACTGTAATAATGTATACATTAGAATGAATGATGTGATACTTGAATTGAGTGTTATTTTGATGACATATACACACTTACATTGGCTGGATTATGCTTGCTACCACCGAGGAAGGTGCTTGCCTGCAATTGCTTGTTCTCACATCCCATGTGCATGTGTGCACACCATTGTACGCTGACACCTCGTAGCAATTTTGAGAAACAGTATTTACGTGTAACTTTCATCTGCAGCTAGTATCCACGCAATGCGCCCTAAAATACTTGGGTTCAGATCTCGTTACTCGGTACCCAAATATTTCTGTCACCGATAATATACGTAAAGCATCCTTCATTTCCTTCTTTGATTCAAAGGTTCTCCCAATGTACATTGTGCTGGATGAGGTATTGTTGAAACTACTCATGCTAGAGTTGTCATCCTTGCAATCTTCTATTGTTTTATCTCTACTGCGCATTGAAGAGTGCAATCTCCTCCAGGTGTCAGCATCACAATCAATGCCATTATCATCATCCATATCATCATACATGTCATCTGACCTCACCGTCTGCATTTGATTGTCAACAATCATATGATTTTGCTCCCTGTCATACTCAATCAATCCAACTGATTTCCCACTCTCCCTGTCAGCTGTGTCAACAATTGCAAGTGTTTGTGCCTGTATGCTGACACACAACTCAACATCATAGTCTACACCATCTAGTGCTGATATATCGAGGAATTCTTTCAAATCAGTGTCACAATCAACTGTAAGTGAGGCTTTTAGCTTTTTGCATGGGTGTAAATGACTAAATTGCAATTCAAGCACACTGTCTACATTGAATCTAGTGCACACCTTTCTCTTCAAGTCTTGTAGTGTGGTTGAATCATATAGCAAAAACACCTTTGATGTTGTATTTCCAACAAATTCTAGGCCTGTGTCAGCAAACACCCATGATCCACCAAATACTACTGTAATCACATGAGGTTCCATTTATGATTGACCTATCAATTAATTAGAGACAATATGCAAACAAGCACAATGAGTTAATTCTGATTCCATGTCAGCATGATAGATATAAGTTAGATACAGGCAATATGTATACAAGTACAATGAATTGCATCTGATTCCGTGTCAGCATGATAGAAATAAGTTAGATACATGGCATTTATTTACGAAATCTCAGACAGTGTCAACATTACTCAATGAGGCCAGAAATCAAAACAGATCTATGTAGAACAATTCATACAATTATTTCCTTTCAATTCATTCAAGCACAACATTTCGAATTCATCCAACAGACAGATTTAAGGATCGTGATGTTGACAGATCGAGTATCTATTAACGAAGCAGGTCGACGAAGAACTTGAAACTCTATATATTGTTGACGACTTACTCTGATATGTATCAAAACAGTAACAACCGAAGTCGAAATTACACGATCTACACTATACGAGTTCAGCTATTGGATATAAAACGATATTTACACACGAATTGAAGTTTTTTTCACAGATCTATGAACGAAAGATCTACCAACTATACGAATGCTAACATTAAAACCACAATCCAATAATGCTTTGATATTAGATAGATGTAACACCGAAAATCAGGAGGAGATCGGCGTTGATCAATACCTACAGCGATCGAAAATCAGATCTCGGTCTATCTCGTGTCAGCGTTGGCGAAAATCAGAAGGAGAGATCGGGGGGGAGCTCCGCGCGGCTTTGTTGTAGTATTGTGTATATTTTTGCAAATTTCCCAAAATCTTGTATATTTGGCTAATATGGCCTTCGTATTTGTATATTTGGCAAATCATCCCGCATTTTTATTACATTTTTATACAATTGATGACATAAATAGGAGAATAAAATGTGATTAAATTTCATTGATTACATCTTTTATTGATGACTTTTATTCATTGATGACGTTTGTTATTGCACTTCATTAATCGCAATTGTTTATGGTGACATTTTTATATAATTGATGACATATGAGCCTAAAATGTGAAATCAAAATATTGTCACCTTATTGCATATATAAAAGCACAAGGTCTTTGAAACTATGACATTAAAATTGGTTTGTATGCGTAAAAACACCTAGTCTAACATGTCATCAACTCAAAAAAAAAATGCATCGATGTAAGTAATATAATATGGAATCAATAAAATCAATACAAGGTGTGACAACAACGTAACCATCCAAGAATTATATAAAAAATAATATCAAACAATCTCTTTTCATATCTCATAATCAATACAAGGTGCGACCAATAATCTATCATCAAGAAGCTCCCATCTTGATTGTGTCAAGTAGATTGTGGTATCCTTGTCAAATCCAAGTTGGCTCAACGGCCTCGGTCGAGCTCACTTCTTCATGTCGTCCAATGATTATGTCTTTGACGAAACTAAAATTGATGAACTCTTCAACCTTCACATAATTGTAATTCACACCTTAAGAACTTAGACAAGTATACAACATGTTTCTCAATATATTAAATGAGAATTCATAACACGTAAGGACTTCACATCTCATCATCCTCAAGACTGGCTGCTTACAAATCTTCTAATTACCATAATTACACAGTGTGTTCAAGATCAAATTGGAGTCATAGCCTTCAAGGTTGAGGAACGATTTCCTCTTGGCCTGCAGGAGGCAGATCACGACAAACTAGTATAGCGACTGGCCAAGGATGTTCCTCCATATGACCCTGCTAATGAACTTCCCTGACATCCCAACGGGTGCTCGTTTAATATATTAGATCGTCGGTAGGAGGTTTGGTTGCTAGAGCAAAGGCGCCGAGAGTGTCCATGATCAAGTTCAACCACAAGAGCTGAACTGCAGTGAGCGGGGCGCTTTCTAGAAAGACGACGAAGCAAAACATAAGAAAACATCCTCAATGAAGAAACATATTATCTGAAAGGCGAAAGCTTCTTACTTGTTACACAGGTTGGGGTGAAGTTAACAACGAGAGCAACGACATTGACGATGAGCTAAAACTGCACAAACTTCTGGATGTTTATGTAAACCGGTCGTCCCTATTTGGCAACAGTTGCTATGGTGGAGAAGTTGTGGTCCAGGATGATGACGTCTGCACTCTCTTGGGTGACCTAAAAGCAAATGAAAGAACTAGATATATAAGCACTACGATCATCAAGAAAGAACCGATGAAAAAACAAACAGGAATGCGAACCTCAATCCCTACAATGCTCTTCTCTCGAAAATTAGGCCCTTCGATGGCTATACCATCATCAGTAAGAATGCCACACTCCCCAGCAATAGCCTTGGTTATATTGATGTTATCTCCAATGACCATTCGGACAGTGATTCCAGCTGCACGACAGATAAAAACCGATTCCTTGACACTAGGGCGAATGAGATCTAAAGAAAGTGAAGTAAAGATTTAACCAATAAATGAGATTCAAAATATTGAGTATTGTTTCTCATGGCAGTTCCATTACAACTCACAAAATCTCTGATGACAACTTTCAACTAGCAAATGGTGCCACAAAAAAAAATCATCTATCTCCCAATATTTTTCTTAACAGCAATGGTGGTGGTCTCTTAGTGCCAAAATATTGGTTGTTGCCTTTCATCCTCCCAAGCAACTCAAAGTTCTTCCTGCCCTCCTCTAATATGCCCTCAACTTTATAAGTTGCATTAATGTACTCGTCTAAGGTTCAATAATCGCGTTGTAGCATCTGCAACCATAATTGATACATACATCGACTCCTGGAAGTACATTATCGCATCGGCTTCACACCAAGTCTTGAGCATACGGAAGTAAGTTGTAAACTGGTTACCAATTGCGCCATCTTCATTCCCTGTGTATTGGGGTAAAAAAAACTATTTTCTTCTTTATATGATTTGTATCTGTAGAATAGCGGAATTGATGTAAAGTCCTCCTTGAGGGTTTCCATTCATTGATATAACATATATATAGGTTGCAAAGGTATTGGGCCTTATCGGGCTTTGAGCCCACTATAAAATAGGAGACCTATGTAATCTATCAAACCCCCGCAGTCGAAACGGGAGGGGTCCGTACAGTGAGACTGGAACGAAAATCAATGAATAACTGTCTAGGTAAACCCTTGGTGAATATATCAGCGTACTGATAAGAGGACGGAACATGTAGAACGCGGACATGTCCAATGGCAACCTTGTCCCTGACGAAGTGGAGATCAAGCTCAATGTGCTTCGTGCGTTGATGCTGGACTGGGTTGCTAGCCAGGTAGACGGCGGAGACGTTGTCAGTGTAGACCAGAGTGGCCTTCTGTAAGGGGCATCGTAGCTCAAGCAGGAGATTGCGGAGCCAAGAGCACTCGGAGACAACGTTGGCAACACCCCTGTATTCGGCTTCAGCGTTGGAGCGAGACACGACGGACTGACGCTTGGCTGACCAAGACACAAGAGTGTCATTGAGGAAGACACAGTAACCAGACGTGGAGCGACGTGTGTCTGGACAACCACCCCAATCTGCATCAGTGTACGCCACAAGATCAAGCTTAGAGGAAGGAGTGATGGTGGTGCCGAGCTCGAGGGTGCCGCTGATGTACCGAATGATCCGCTTCAAAGCCTGAAAGTGAGGTTCCCTAGGGGCATGCATGAACAAGCAGATCTGCTGGACGGCGTAACTGATATCAGGCCTGGTGAAAGTGAGATACTGAAGAGCACCAGCGAGGCTCCTGTACAGTGTTGGATCGTCAACCAAAGGACCAGAATGAGCACTGAGCTTGTTGGATGTATCGACAGGGGTTGCGACGGGATTGCAGTTGACCATCTTAGCCCGAGCAACAATCTCAGCAGCATACTTACTCTGTGAGAGAAACAGACCAGACGCATGCCGCTGAACAGCAACTCCCAAGAAGTAAGACAGCTGACCCAGATCAGACATGGCGAACTCCGCACTCAACAGCGAGATTAAGGACGTCCGAAGAGCATCAGAAGAGGCGGTGAGAATTATGTCGTCGACATAAAGCAGCAAGAATGCCAAGTCTGAGCCTCTGCGATAGATAAACAGAGACGTATCGGAACGGCTGCCAGTGAAACCCAAACGGAGCAGATGAGAGGCAAAACGCTGGAACCATGCCCGCGGAGCCTGTTTCAGACCATAAAGAGAGCGCTTGAGGAGACAGACATGCTTTGGACGCTCAGCATCAGCAAACCCCGGCGGCTGAAACATGTAAACTGTCTCGTTCAGATGACCATGCAGAAAGGCGTTCTTGACATCTAACTGATGGATGGCCCAGTTGCGCGACAAAGCTAGACTCAGGACTACTCGGATAGTGGCAGGCTTGACCACAGGGCTGAAGGTCTCATCACAATCAATACCTGCCTGCTGAGATCTACCGTTCACCACAAGACGGGCCTTGTAGCGCTCCAACGTCCCATCAGAGCGGAACTTGTGACGAAAGAGCCACATACAGCGAATGACGTTCGCCTCAGGAGGGCGAGGAACAAGAACCCAAGTACCATTCTTCGTAAGGGCCCTGTATTCGTCGAGCATAGCCGCCTGCCAATTCGGGTCGAGGAGGGCTGTTTTGTGAGAGGTGGGAACGGGGGAGAGGGAGGTCTGGGTGGAGGCAGAGGGTGAATGGGAGTCGGGAAGGACGGGGGTAAGAGGGGCTAAGCAAGGGGAAGGGGCGGCGGGCGGATCAAATGCGGCGAGGGTTGCAGCGAGCGCCGCAAGGCCTGCGGCGGGCGCCGCATGACCTGCAGCGGGTGCCGCCAGGGAGGGGTTATGGGCGGTGGGCGTCGCAAAGCCTGCGGCGGGCGCCGCCAGGGAGGGGTTATGGGCGGCGGGCGCAGCATTTGGGGTTGCGGCGGGCGACGTATGACATGCGGCGGCCGTCGCACGTAGGTGAGGCGAGGTTGTTTGGCGGGGTGATGGGAGGTGGATAGCGGGGTGATGGGCGGTGGTCATGGAGACGATCTGACGGGGTCGGAAGACACCGGAGACGCTGCGGGTGTGTGGTCTGGTGGTGGGGGGTGGTGGTGGTGGTGTAGGGGGAGAAGCAGGAGCACCGGGAGAGCTCTGGGGAAAAAGGAAGTGAGGGAATGGTGACTCAGACTCTGACGGAGACACAAGGGGTGTGGGAGACGCAAAGGGAAACCGCGACTCATCAAAGGTGACATGACGTGAGAGAATGATCTTGTGGGTCTTGATATCGAGGCAAATGTAACCGCGATGATCAGACGGATAGCCTAGGAAGACACATGGAGTGGAGCGCGGGTGAAGCTTGTGCGGGGCTGTGGATGACTGGTTTGGGAAACACAAGCACCCAAAGGTGCGAAGGTGATCATACCTAGGCTCGGCGTAATAAAGTGTCTGAGCTGGCGAGCGATGGTGTAGGGTAGTGGAAGGGAGAATGTTTAGGAGATAACATGTGGTGGATAAGGCGTGAGGCCAATAGGGAAGGGGAATAGATGCGTGGAAGAGGAGAGAGCGCATCATGTTGGTAATGGTTCTGATGATTCTTTCTGCCTTGCCATTCTGCTGAGAAGTATAGGGGCAAGACAAGCGATATGAGATCCCATTTGCGGCAAAGAATGAGTGAAAGTCTTTGTTGTCAAATTCACGACCATTGTCACATTGGAAACATTTGATGGACATGTGGAATTGTGTTTTGATGTAGGTATGGAATCTGGCAAAAACAGGAAACACTTGGGACTTGAAATGCAACGGGAAGACCCATAAGTAATGAGTGTAATCATCCAGAAACAAGAGGTAGTACTTGTGACCCTCCTTGCTAGGCACAGGAGAGGTCCAAATGTCGCTGTGAATGATATCAAAGGGAGCAAGGGTAGAGGTCAAAGACCGTTGGAACGGCAGTCTGGCATGTTTGCCTAGTTGGCAGGAAGAGCATAAACCAGAGCGTGTGTCTTTGGTACAGGTGACAAGGTTCTGGGAACGGAGGACATCTAGAACGGCAGCGCTGGGATGACCCAGGCGTGCATGCCACAGGCTGGACGATGATGCCAAGAGGGCGACCGGACACGACTGACTGGACGCAGGAGGTGGTGTGACAGGGTAGAGCTCCCCGGTGCTGTTACATCTCATGCGAGTAACCCCCGTAGTAAGATCGTTCACAGAGAAACCATAGGGATCAAACGTAAGGGAAACGTTGTTGTCAGTAGTGAACCGACGGACAGAGATAAGGTTTTTGACAATCTTTGGGGCAATAAGGACATTGTTCAGGTGTAGTGGGTGGGTTGAGGTCTGTAAATTGGCGTGGCCAATTCCCGAAGTAGCAAGACGACCACCATTTCCGACGATAATAGAGTGGGCAAGGGCCCTTAAAAGAAATAGATGAGAGGTTACCTGAGGAGTTCGTCATGTGGGAGGTGGCACCAGTGTCCATGTACCAAGAAGAGTCTGAAGATGTCGGCTGCGTAGAGGAGAAGGCGTGATGCAGAGCTGGCGGAACATAGCCTAGGTCAGGCGATGTCAGAGAGGCCTGAGGACCGGCATGTCGAGGGGTAGGATATCTAGAGTATCCAGAGAAGGCGTGATGTTGGTGATCGTAGAAGGCCATGGTAAGAATTGGTTTTTTTTTTTTTTTTTTTTTTTGTATTGGCCACCTAACTTAATAAATAATTAAGTTAGGGTCAGAAACGAAAAATAGGAGAACACAAGGGCTGTTTTTGTAATTTCTTCAAAAAAAGATTAAAAACAAACTCAACGCTTTCTTCTTCCTTGGAAAGCGTCGGCTGAGGTCCAGTGAAGGGTTGCCGGATCTGGGTTCGGCAAGGGTGTGGTTGTGCTCGGAGAGGGTAGATCCGGGGTGTAGGAGGCCGGAGCTTGTGACGGGATGCCGGATCTGTGGGGATGAGGGGTTCTGCGAGCAAGGGTGGGGTTCGGATCTGGACAGGGAGCGGACTTGGCTCGGGATGGCTAGCGAGCGAGGGCGACCGATGTGGTGGCCGGCGGTGCAGAACAGTAAGAGTGAGGAAGAAAGGGAGAGGACGACTATGACGGCTGACCGATGAGACAAAAGGATCAATTTAGGGTTCCGTGAGGAAGAAAAGGCTGTGATACCATGTAGAATAGCGGAATTGATGTAAAGTCCTCCTTGAGGGTTTCCATTCATTGATATAACATATATATAGGTTGCAAAGGTATTGGGCCTTATCGGGCTTTGAGCCCACTATACAATAGGAGACCTGTGTAATCTATCAGTATCAATTCATGTATGAGATCCTTAGTTAAATATTAGAAAATTATTTTGTAAAATTTTGCATTAACATCTACTTCCTATATTCTTAGACTTAAGTGTACAGTTGTACAAGCCACAAAAACCGTTAAGAACTACTAACTAGCTAGCAAAAATCATATATAGCTTCCTTCTCGGAGAGAGGTTATGTAACCACAGTAAGAACCTTCTTAAGGTACAAAAGTTGCACGTTTGTGCTTGGCAATTGGAGTGTTTGATTGATCAAATTAGCTTGATTTGATCGTTTCTTTGCTGGTGTAGCCCGGCATATCATATATATATATATATATATATATATATATATATATATATATATATATATATATATATATATATATATATATATATATATATGGATTGACTTCGGTGAAAACCTCAAATTATGGTAAAAACCGTGAGAACTACTTTATAGCTTGATTTATTTGAAACCTGTGCTAAAAACCTCAATCACACGGTGACTTTACAACTCGGTTCGGCCAAGCCGTGCTAAAAACCTGTGAGAACTACTTTATAGCTTGGTTTATTTCAAACCGTGCTAAAAACTCCAGTTTTAAAATAACACATGACTTTATAGTTCGGCCAAGCCTAAAAATTGTGCTAAAAAACTAGATATATATATATATATATATACCGGGCTATAAAGCAAGTGAACCGGGCTAAAAACTCAATCCTCACAGTTTTTTACCGCAATTGTGCTAAAAAATTGTGCTAAAAAACTGGGCTATAAAGCAAGTGAACCGGGCTAAAAAGCCAATCCTCACAGGTTTTTACCGCATAATTAAGTTGCCTCACTGGTCTTCATCATTGAATTTGGGGGATATAGTTTATCGATGGTGCATAATTAAGTTGTCTCATTGAAAACCTCAGATTGGAAAAACCCAGTGGGATAAAAACCAGATTAAGAAAAAGAGTATAATTTTGTATGGTACTTCGGGACCTAATATAATGTCATCACTTTCACAATTATAGGTACTTCATGTGCTCTTATAAGGATCTTTAACCAATTGCATCTGATTAAGCTTTGACATTAATGATTCAGGCATTTTCAATCGATCCTTTTATTTATATTTAGTGATCAATGCGGTATATATACAACTATCACACCTATCAATTTTATTTGGAACAAAAAAAAAATTATATCCACTCTTGGTGAATATATTCTCATATAAAATATGATATGTTTTTGAGAAATAAACTTGGCTTGATACTTGCTTTTGTACAAACAACCACTTCAAGCCAATTAATACTACGCTTTTCGATGTTGGAGCTACAGGTCCAAAAAACATTATGCTTAAAGAATTTTTCATTGCATAAATTGTTTTTTTCCAAGCTCTTTACCATCAATTCGATGTCGACATCCTTTCTCTATTTGATTATCATCACATTCTCATGGGTTCATTCCACTTCTGGGGAATCATATACATAAGCATGGTGATTTTCAACATTTCCGGCGTATTTGAGAATCACTTGATAGAAGTAATATGGAATCACCATGTTTATGATTAACTTCATATTTAAAGCAAAGTATATATTATGATGTATTAACGATATGATAAGATTTATCTTTTATCTCTTTAGGATTTGTATATATCTAAGTGAGATTGTAAATCTAGCTATCTAACTAGGGTTTTAGATTACTCTTTTCCTCCTATGTAATATCTATATATTCTTAGGGTTGTGAATAAAAAAATATCTTTTTCCCTCAAATTATAATCTTTATATGGTATTAGCCTAACTCTTCAATCCTCACGATCTCAACAGCCTTCGGCCCTCCCACCGCCTTCGGCCTTCCCTCCGATCAGCCACCACGACTATGTCAGGTGAGTCATCCCCCTTTTCTTCTAACCCTGGCTCTAGCAAAGATGGTCACATTCTCGCTGCTGCTGACAACCAAGGTAGTTCCTTTCACTTTCCCCACATGGTTGTTTGCCTTGATCGCACATTCCCTCTGGCGTGATACGATTCGCTCCGCTCTCCAGGCATATGGTCTTAATTCACTGATCACGACCGCCTCAACACCACCACAAAACCATCTCCACTTCCTCAATTGCAACCAACCCTGAGAAGTCGGATTCCAGCACCCCTGCCCCCAGTGCAACAACCCTCCCCAATCCGGTCTATGCAGATTGGATTTGCAAAGACCGTCTTTTCCTGCTTTGGATTCGGTCGACTCTTACCCTGCTGCTGCTCGCCCATGTTGCTTGTGCTAAAACCTTCTATGATGTGTGGTCAATCCTTGAGCGTATGTTCCATACTCAAACCAAGGATCGTCAGATGCACCTTTGTCATCAGCTTCAGACGCTTTAACGGGGATCTCTCTCAATTCTTAAATATGTTGAGAAGAAGTGAACTTTGGCGGATAGCTTGGCTGAATGTATGCATATTATGAATGATCAAGACCTTGTTTCCTATATTGTATATGGTCTTGGTCCCGCTTATGGATGCTTTCGAGCGACTCTCACAATGCATAGTGGCAATGTCACTAGTGACACTATTCTCGGCTTGCTTCTTAAGGAAGAACAACGCCTCGAGGAAGAATCCAAAAATCTTGAGGCTTTTGTCCCTGAAGCGAACTACTCCATCACTCCAAGAACTGGTCTCACTCGTCCCAGCTATCGGCGTCCAGTCCTCCTCCTAGTCGTGGCACTCCACCACATCAACCTGCTGGTCCTAATCTGTCGTCTCCCCCTTAGTGCCAAATCTACCGCAAGACTAGTCATGGGGCTCACAACTGCTTCAACCGACTGAATCTTGGTGAGTTTCCAGCAACTCACTACGGTGCTCAGCATAATCTTCGGTCGGTGTAGCAACCCTTCGCTCATGTCGCTGCTCACTCCACGATGCCCCCATCCATCCTCTATGATCATGGGTTGTTGACTCGGGGGCGACCCATCATGTGACCAGTCATCTCGGTAGGCTCTCCAATCCTACCCCTTATGATGGTAACGATAACCTCATTTTTGGTAATGGTGAGTCTCTTCCTATTACAAACTTAGGGCATTCTACTCTTTCTACATGGCATAATTCAAATAAACCTCTTGTCCTTTATAACATCCTTTTTGTTCCACAAATTACCAAAAATCTTATTAGTGTTTCCAAGTTATCATGTGATAATAATGTTTGTTTGGAGTTTCATCTTACTTATTGTCTTGTTAAGAATTTGCAGGGCCCAGACAATACTAAAAGGTGAAGTTTAGAATAGGCTTTATCGGTTGCCATCGCTAGTGTCTTCCCCACCTCGTGTCTTCCTTAGTGTATGTACCTCCCTTGAGTGTTGGCATCATCGATTGGCTCATCCCCATGAGTCTGTTATACTTCATCTTATTTTTGATAATAACTTGCCTGTTACAAGCAACAAATTGTCTTCTGTTTGTGGTTCTTGTCAGTTAGAAAAGAGTCATCATTTACCTTTACCTAGTCGTGTTGAACATGCTCAACATCCTTTTAATTTGGCACATTCTGTTGTTTGGGGACCATCCCGTTTAAATTCAATAAATGACAATCGTTATTATGTTTCCTTTATTGATGACTGCACTAAGTTTATTTGGGTTTATTTCCTCACAAACAAGTCTCATTTGCTCATTGTTTTCCAGCTCTTTCTCATGATGATTCAAACTCAATTTTCCAAAAAAAATCAAAGCTTTCCAAACTGACTTGGGGGGTGAATATCGCAATGTCTCTAGCTTCCTCCAAACACATGGCATTCTTCATCATATCTCTTGACCATACATGCACGAGCAAAATGGCTCTGTTGAACGTCGCAATCGGGTCATTGTGGAAAAAGGTCTAGCTCTATTAGCTCATGCCAGATTACCACAAAAATTTTGGGAAAATGCGTTTCACACCGCTATCTATCTAAATAATAGAACCATCACCACTACATTAAGGTACAAATCTCCATTTGAGTGTCTTTATGGGCATAAACCTGATTATGGCTTGCTCAAATCCATTGGTTGCCTTATCCTTTTATTCGTCCATATATATAACACAAACAAATTAGACTACAAGTCTCTTCCTTGCATTTTCATTGGCTACAGTCCCAAACACAAAGGATGCAGTTGTTATCATGTTCCGCTAGAGTTTACATTGCTCGACATGTTATTTTTTATGAATCTGTCTTTCCTTCTCCTTCTCACTCTGAGTCACAGGATCATCCTCCAAAACCTCGTGTTTCCGAACTTCATCCTTTGCAGATGGCATCTCAGGCGTCTCCTTTTGAGCCTCATGTGCTGAATACTTTGACACTTTCAGTCTAGTAGTTAAGCCTACAACTATTCGTTTGATTCTTAGCATCGTTGTCACCAAGAACTGGCATTTGCGATAGGTTGATGTCAACAATTCCTTCCTCAACAACGATCTCTTTGAGACGGTATACATGAGTCAGCCGCATGGCTTCTCATCATCTCAGCACCAAGACATGGTCTGCAGACTTCGAAAGGCCATGTATGGTCTTAAGCAAGCGCCTCGAGCATGGCGTTTGTTATTGCACTTCATTAATCGCAATTGTTTATGGTGACATTTTTATATAATTGATGACATAGGAGCCTTAATGTGAAATCAAAATATTGTCACCTTATTGCATATATAAAAACACAAGGTCTTTGAAACTATGACATTAAAAGTGGTTTGTATGCGTAAAAACACATATTATAACATGTCATCAACTCAAAAAAAAAATGCATCGATGTAAGTAATATAATATGGAATCAATAAAATCAATACAAGGTGTGACAACAACGTAACCATCCAAGAATTATATAAAAAATAATATCAAACGATCTTTTTTCATATCTCATAATCAATACAAGGTGCGACCAATAATCTATCATCAAGAAGCTCCCATCTTGATTGTGTCAAGTAGATTGTGGTATCCTTGTCAAATCATTGAATTTGGGGGATATAATTTATCGATGGTGCATAATTAAGTTGCCTCATTGAAAACCTCACATTGGAAAACCCCATTGGGATAAAAACCAGATTAAGAAAAATAGTATAACTTTGTATGGTACTTCGGGACCTAATATAATGTCATCACTGTCACCATTATAGGTACTTCATGTGCTCTTATAAGGATCTTTAACCAATTGCATCTGATTAAGCTTTGACATTAATGCTTCAGGCATTTTCAGTCGATCCTTTTATTTATATTTAGTGATCAATGCGGTATAAATACAACTATCACACTTGTCAATTTTATTTGGAACAAAAAAAAATTATATCCACTCTTGGTGAATACATTCTCATATAAAATATGATATGTTTTTAAGAAATAAACTTGGCTTGATACTTGCTTTTGTACAAACAACCACATAAAGCCAATTGATACTACGTTTTTCGTTGTTGGAGCTACAGGTCCAAAAACATCATGCTTAAAGAATTTTTCTTTGCATAAATTGTTTTTTTTCCAAGATCTTTACCATCAATTCGATGTCGACATCCTTACTTTATTTGATTATCATCACATTCTCATGGGTTCTTTCCACTTCCGGGGAATCATATACCAAGAGCATGGTGCTTTTCAACATTTCCGGCGTATTTGAGAACCACTTGATAGACGTAATATGGAATCTCCATGTTTCTAATTAACTTCCTATTTAAAGCAAAGTATATATTATGATGTATTAACGATATGATAAGATTTATCTTTTATCTCTTTAGGATTTGTATATATCTAATTGAGATTGTAATCCTAACTATCTAACTAAGGTTTTAGATTACTCTTCTCCTCCTATGTAATATCTATATATTCTTAGGGTTGTGAATAAAAAAATATCTTTTTCCCTCAAATTATAATCTTTACATCGTATTAGCCTAACTCTTCGATCCGTGCGACCTCAACAGCCTTCGGTCATCCCACCGCCTTCGGCCTTCCCTCCGATCAGCCACCACCACTATGTCAGGTGACTAATCCCCCTTTTCTTTTAACCTTGGCTTCAGCAAGGATGGTCAGATTCTCGTTGCTGCTGCCAACCAAGGTAGTTCCTTTCACTTTACCCACATGGTTGTTTGCCTTGATCACGCATTCCCTCTAGCGTGATACGATTCGCTCCGCTCTCCAAGCATATGGTCTTAATTCACTGATCGCGACCGCCTCAACACCACCACAAACCATCTCCACTTCCTCTATTGCAACCGACCCTGAGAAGTCGGATTCCAGCACCCTTGCCCCCAGTGCAACAACCATTCCCAATCCGGTATTTGCAGATTGGATTTGGAAAGACCGTCTTTTCCTGCTTTGGATTCGGTCGACCCTTACCCTGCCGCTGCTCGCCCATGTTGCTCGTGCTGAAACCTTTTATGACGTGTGGTCGATCCTTGAGCGTATGTTCCATACTCAAACCAAGGCTCGTTATAGATGCACCTTTGTCATCAGCTTTAGACGCTTCAATGGGGATCTCTCTCAATTCTTAAATATGTTGAGAAGAAGCGAATTTTGGCGGATAGCTTGGGTAAATGTATGCATATTATGAATGATCAAGACCTTGTTTCCTACATTGTCTATGGTCTTGGTCCCGCTTGTGGATCTTTTCGAGCGACTCTCACAATGCATAGTGGCAATGTCACCAATGACACTCTTCTCGGCTTGCTTCTTAAGGAAGAACAACGCCTCGAGGAAGAATCCAAAACTCTTGAGGCTTTTGTCCCCGAAGCGAACTACTCCATCGCTCCAAGAACTGGTCTCGCTCGTCCCATCCACCGACGTCCAATCCTCCTCCTAGTCGTGGCACTCCATCACATCAACCTACTGGTCCTAATCGGTCGTCTCACCCTCAGTGCCAACTCTGCCGCAAGACTAGTCATGGGGCTCACAACTGCTTCAACCGGCTGAATCTTGGTTAGTTTCCAGCAACTCACTACGGTGCTCAGCATAATCTTCGGTCGGTGTAGGAACCCTTCGCTCATATCGCTACTCACTGATGTCCGCATTTTTAGTCTTATTTTACATCATGTTTTCATTCCATTTGAGTCATTTTATTAGCTTTTGTGTTGGGAAAGTGTGTCGTTTGTGTCAGTTTTTGTATTTTTCGAGATATGGATGTCTACACAAGCTTTGGTGGTGTTTTGTAGGTTTTGAAGCTAAAAAGAGGCGATTCTAGAGCTTAAGAAAGAGTGGAGAATGATGGAAAAAGGACACAAAAAGATTGGCAAAGGAACGAGTAAAGAAAAAGAAGAAGCGTGTAGCAGAGCCTCGGCGCCGATACCCTTGACCTCGGCACCGACACCCAACGGATTCCAGCAACACTGTTTTTTAATAGACCCTCGGCGCCGATACCCTGACCTCGGCGCCAATACCCTGCGCGAATTCGCGAGAGAATTTTGTGGGCTGATTTAATTGATTTGTGGGCTTTTTAATTAGGATTTTCATCTAAATTCCTTTTAGGATCTTTTAGTTAGATAGAATTGGGATATTTTATCCTTCCTTAGATAGATTATATTATTTTCCTAAGATAAGATCTTTTTCTTAGAGATTAAGTCTTAGTTTTTATCTTTAGATAAAGCCTATTAGGGGCTGATTTTTGGGGGAGAGGAAGACACGTTGAACGTTCAGCGCGAGGGCTGCGCGCATCAGTAGTAGAGATGGTTTTTAGGGTTTTATTTTGGCGTTTGGGCGAAAGCTTGAGCGTGGTTGTTGCGATTAAACGCTGAATTTCCATGTTTTATATTATTGCAAGTTTAGTTTATGTTTTCTTCTATTAAATTGATCATGTTTTCCATTGCCATGTGAGTAGTTCTTTTCTCTTCTAGGGTTGGGGTGAACCCAACTATAAGCATGTGTGTGATGGATGAATCTACAATTGTGTGATGTTTTTATCTCCTTCTACCTATGTGTTTAACCCTTGATGAGTCTAGAGAATTCATTGTTGCAATTGAATTCATCAAAGGAGATTGTTAACATTGATAATAATTTGAGATTTTTGATTAAAGTTAAAAAGACCTAATTAAGAAAAGGTATAGTCAAATAAGTCTCTTATGCGAAAGTGATTTGATTTGTTTAATTGAGATAAAAGCATGATTCCTTATATGATTCATTGATTTGCCCATGTGTTTATTGTTGTGGTGATCCCTTGCCTTGGAAGTTTTCCCTTTTTTTAATAAAAATTGAGATTTTATGTTCTTATCGTTGCTCATCCCTCTTCCATCTCTTTTGTTTGTTTTAACCCGACAAAGCAACTAAACAAGAAGCGTTGACTCTCTCATGTGGACGATCCTGACTCCCTATACTATAGCAGGGTCTTGACTATAAATTTATTTGGTCGAGAAACCCTTTCATCAAATTGGCGTCGTTGCCGGGGAGAGATCAATCGCGCCTTGTTTAGTTGTTTTTAGGGTTTGGGAATAGCCCATCTCTTTTCTTTTGTATATATTATTTTCTTTTATTTTCTCTTTTTATTTTAATTAGTTTTTATTCTTCTTTTATTTTATTTTAGTAGTCTTTATTTTCTTGAACGTCACACCTCCCATCCACTCGCCTCATCGGTGCCGAGTGGTGCCAAGCCTTTGTTATTTGATTTGTGAGCCTGTTTGAGTTTTCAGGATTTGATACAATATGGAGGATGCACAAGAGTATTATGATTATCTAGAAGCAAGAGCCGAAAGAGCTAGAGCGGATGAAAGACGGAAAGCAAGGATGAAGGAGTATGCTAAATTTTTTACCGAGGTTGATGAGGATGATGAAGATTATTATGACTTTGATAATTGGAAAGCAAAACAATCATCCGAGGATTCAACTAAAGCCCAAGAGTCATATGGGCCCTATCAACCAAAGAAGGGGTACTATGCTCAACACAACTATAGGGACACATATGAGCCCTATCATCCATGGAGCGTCTCACTACGAAAGCTTGCTCGGGAGGAAGAACTATCAAGGGAAAGAGACAAGCTAAGGAAACAAATACGGATGCTTGAGATAGAACGAGAAAATGCCAAGCTAAGGGAAGAGATACGCTTTCTCGAGGCGAACCCGCCTTGTCATCTATGTGGAACAAGATCCCATCTTGGCCGTGCTTGCCCTAGCTTTTATCAAGAACCATATCCTCCCTATGAGCAATGGGGGCCAACTCCAGACGAGTCGGTCTATCCACGAGATCCTGCAACAAAGCCTCCGTCAATAGAGGAAGAAGTTCAACAAGAGCTGCAAGGCATTAGTGAGGAGGTTGACGCATTGAGGAAGCTACCAGAGCCTTCAGATTCACCACCGAAAGCCGAGGCTACACAACCAATGGAGGAAGAAAAAGTTGCAGAAGCCTCGGCGCCGACACCCTCAGCCTCGGCGTCGACCCCTCTGGCGAACAAATTGTTCCTGCAGAACACTGAAAATGCTACAGGTGTCTCGGCGTCGACACCCCTTATCTCAAAGGAACTGTTGACTATGGTCTTATCATTCGTCCTGCTCGTGACAATCGACTTATAGCTTACAGTGATGCAGGATGGGCTTCTGATTCAGACGACTGGAAATCTCACCATGATGGGTTTTCTCTTTACTTCGGCGGTAATCTTATCAATTGGGCTTCTCGCAAACAAAAGGTTTTCGCTCGCTCCAGTACAGAGGTTGAGTATCACGACGTTGCTCTTGTTGCTGCGGAACTCATCTGGTTACAAGAACTTCTCCGTGAGATGTCTTTCCATGTTCATCATCCTCCCATTATCTTATGTGACAATCTCAGTGCCACTTTTCTAACTGCGAACCCAATTCTCCATCAACGGTCTAAACAAATCAAGTTAGACTATCATTTTTCTCGTCAACAAGTTTAGGAAGGTGATCTCATTGTTCGTCATGTTCGCTCTCATGATCAAATTGTTGATGTTTTCACCCAGGTTATGGGCATCGCTTGATTCCAACATTTGCGTTCCAAGCTCTTGGTTCACCATGAGCTTGTCGGGGGCTATTAACGATATGATAAGATTTATCTTTTATCTCTTTAGGATTTGTATATATCTAATTGAGATTGTAATCCTATCTACCTAGGGTTTTAGATTATTCTTCTCCCATATGTAATATCTATATATTTATAGGGTTGTGAATAAGAAAAATATATTTTTCCCTCACATTATAATCTTTACATGATGGTAGTAAATTCCGATATTCCATTTCTCTCAGCAAGTGACTTGTTTTGGACTCAACAATTGACTTGTTTTAGAGTCAAGTCCATGGGGTAACGAGAGATGAGAGAGGTGGGAGAATTGAAGGTTATGAGTAGGGGTATTAGTTGTAATTAAATTCAATTATAATGGTTAATAACTTATGATTACTCTGTTATAAACAGAAAATCTATCATGTTTTAAACAGAAAATGTCAATTAAAATTACATCAATTTTTTCTAGGGTGTTTTTGCTAACTAGCCTATTTTGAACCTTTCATTAGGTGATTAGCATCCAAACTAATTTAATTAGGTAAGCTAGCACCCTTCCTAAATAGAGTAGTAATGGTCAACGGTCAGCTGTTTGACCATTGACAATCTCCTTCCGATTTTTTTTTTTTTGGTGATATATTTTGTGATGCCATTTTTTGTCGTTTTGATGCCACTTTTTATTACATTTTATTTTCACTTTAATGCCACTTTTATAATGAAACGGTTTGATGACACTTTTTAATGCCATCTTTTTCAAACTTTGATGACATTTTTTATTTAATGTGATATCACGTTGACCATTGATGCCATTTTTTTTACAGTTGACTATTGATGACATTTTTTTTATGTCAAATGTTTGATGATATGTTTTTTTACCGTGATGCCATATTTTTTCGAAGTAGTGTTGTGATGACAATTTTTTAATGTGTGATGCAACTTTTTCAAAGTGGTGTTTTGATGGCAGTTTTCTAATGTAATTATTTGATGTCACTTTTTTAATTAAATCGTTTAATGCCCCTTTTTTAATTTAATCAATTGTATATCACTATATTTTCATCAATTCTGTTTTTATTCACTGATGACACGTTTGTGATTGCACCTCATTGATGCAATCCCTTGTGGTGACATATTTATTACATTTTTATACATTTGATGACACAAGAGCATAAAATTTGATGACAAAAGAGGATAAAATGTGATTAAACTTCATTGATGACATTTATAATTACACTTCATTGATCTCAATATTTGTGATGATATTTTTTGTTGATAACATTTTTATTAATAACTTTTTTATAATATTATTTTGATGTCATTTTTATTGATAAATTTTTTATAATATATAATATAAGAGTAGACCAACAGTTGCAATTTGAAAGCCAATATAATATCTAATAGGGTAATGGAATCAAGTGGAACATAAATTTAATTAAACTAACAATTACTCTTGAAAGCAATTTGAAAGTCAACACCCACTATTCGGCATAGTAATAGTATGACAGTATATCTAAGCACCACCCCAATTCCATCTAAACTAACATTTACACTTGCCCAATTATAAACAAATATAATGAAGCAAATGTTGGGTGTGCTTTCACCTTATACAAAGGATATAAATCACTGTAAAAGAGAGCAGCAACCAAATTTGTTTTTTCTTTGAAGGGCAACTTCTCCAAAAATCATGCTATTAAAAGAAAATCCAACCTCTGATGCTCCTCTTGCTCCAAGACGATCAGCTGGGTCTAGCATCAGAAACATGGGAAATAAAACGCAACTTAATCATCACTAAATAAAATTACACCCAAATGAACTTGCACAGATACAAGGAATCATGGACATTATTGATTCTTATTTTCTAAAAACAAACACTAATGCATTGAAAAAAATAACACGCAGATAGAACATTGGGTTTTATACGAAAGCTCATAATTCAGAATTCTAAAGCTAATCCCTCATTCTATATGGAAATTTTTTCAGCATCATCAAAGAACAATCATCAGCTTCAATGAACACTAAAAAAATATTCACTTCAGCAACAAATGAAAAGTCATCTATGGCATCAATTTCTTGTTCCTAAAAAAGAAGGAATTATAAGAAATCAAGCATCACAAGCAACACAACTTAATATACAAATTAAAGGAAGCAAGTTGAAGATAGGTTAGTAAGAGTGGCAAACAAACCAAATCACACATAGATAGGCACAATAGAGAACAAGAATGGCATCAAGAGCTGCTAGGATCCTCGCCCAAGTATCTGCTCAAAGTAAATATGCAATTCTCCACCCAAAATTTCAGCTCATTCTCCACCCATCTTAGGGTACCAAATGATGAAATATTAATCTCCTCTTTACTCAACATAGCTGTACACACAAGCAGCTCGAATGGTATATTTAGATCATGTGATTCCATTCTCTTTAAAGCTCTCGCCCTCACACACAAGGTCATGTTCAAACAAATGAAATTAAAGCACATGAGATACCTTACCAAAAATCTGAATCAAGGAAACCATCAAGAACAAATGAAGCAAGATCTAAATGCAACTATGCAAGAGAAATTGCACAAGAAGCTGCAGAATCAGGCACACAATTACATTAAAAAAAAGAGGCTGAAATTGACAGGTTTTGAGTTCAGTTCCATTTACTATGCAGTACTAATAGTTCTTCACCTGCCCATTTACAGATTTCATCAATATGAATCCAAGAGAGAGGATAACATCAACAGAACACAAAACCTGTCAATTTCAGCCTTCTCATAATTATACAAAGTGCAACTAATAATCTATCATCAAGAAGCTCCCATCTTGATTGTGTCAATCAGCCGAGGAGACGGAGAAGAAGCTGGAGTTGGCGATGAAAGAAGCCAAAGAAGCAAAAGCTGCTGAGAGAAATTCTCAAAATGAGCTCCGGCTTCTCATGGATAGAAACGAGGTTGAGCGTGCAGCGGCTGCAGCCAACCGAGAGCTGAATAAAGAGCTCTTGAAAGAAGAGCTCGAGTCCTTGAAGCACAAAGCATCAGGATCGTAGAAGATGGCTGAGACGAAGATGGCATCCGCACAGGTCTCTCCAATAAAGTCAAGAAAAGAACCATCCAAGCATTCAACACATTTGGATCAAATAACTTCTTGGGAATTTCCAACTGGAATGAAAGAACAAATTAAAGTAATACAATACTTTTGCTTAATTCCACAAACACACTAGTGTAGGTTGTATACGCACCTATTACTTCTATTTAATTTTCAACTCTTAGAAATGATTCTTTGAATGATGCTATTAGTTAAGATTGTTCTTCTTTAATCTAGAACTTAAAAACGAACAATTGTAACCCGGTGAAGTTGAATCTTTACTAAACCTATACAAGGCTACATTATCTTCCACCTTAGAAGTTGTAAAGGCGTGGTTTATACTGTAAACCAGGAAAACTCAAGCATGTTTTCTCATAGACAAAATAACAAACAGGTGGTGTGCAACCATTGAAAAGCTAATCTGATATAAACAGGAGAGTCAATCTGCTCGCAAAAACAGGAATCAAACATAAATCTAACCAAATAAAGAAGAAGAAAAACTACCGAACAACAAAATTAAGAGGGCAAACATCAAATTGAAGCAGCGCAAGCAAGATAATTGTAAAAGGGGGAGAAACAAAAGCACTACGAAGTTATTAAACAAAAAATGTACAATTAGGGAAACAATTTGTCAGAGAAATTGAACCTCGCTAAGATAAATTCCCTCAAATTGTAACAAATTTCAAATATTCTTATCTTCCGATCCAATTCGACGAGCGATTAAACCTAGAAAGCAAGAAATGGTGATTCAATAGGAGAGAGAAGAGGCGAACCTGTTTCAGATGCGATTGAACGATAGGGGAGATCTGCGAGAGGTTCTTGAAATCAAAGCCAGGGCGCGGGTTGTCCAGGGCGAGATATCAGAGATTGAGAGGCGGAGGGTAGACGGAGCGCGAGAGATGGAGATGGGAGAGAATGAACGGGAAAGAGTCAGGGGGGCTAATTAATTTTCAAGGGGTGTTAGAACCGCCAATTTAACGAGTTAGGAGGTTAATAACCTAATTAAATTAGCAAAAAAGTTGATATTTTAACAAAAATTTTCTTTTTTCTATTTATGTCTGAAGGGCGTAGGATAAGAACCTTAATTGCAAAAGATTCTCTATCAAGCATAACATCGACCATAGCAAAGCAATTTTCGAAAAAAGCCATTACAATTTTATTTGATAAAATCTTTCCCAATTTAAGTATCTTTTAACATAAGAAAGAAAAACTGAAATTACATAAAAAGGTTATATAAAAAAAACAACACGAGACCAATATATCCATGGTTCGAACACCACAAACTAGCTTTATATATACAGTAACTTAATTAACCCTTTACCTGAGTATCACTTTTCGCTTCCCCACCCACCGGTGGCGGTGCCGGCACCTTAGGGACACGCCTCCTTCCCGGCCACGAATAGTAACAATTATCGTGGCTAGACCACGCAAACGCGGATCTTCGATTTGCCGGCAGCCTCGAGAGCTGCTTCCACTCGTCCAACACGATGGCCAAGTCCTTCACCTTGGCGCGGATGTAGCGGCAGCAGTTGGAGTGCACCGTCACCACCTTGTCCAGCTCCTTGCTGTCCTGGCAGAACCCGCTGAAGTACTTGGTCTCCAAAAACGACGCCGTAATGTTCAGCTCTCTTAGGATGCCGTTGCCCACTATGAGCTTCTTCAGCACAGCCTGGTCGTTGAGCCCGGCGGTGGCGTTATCCTTGGCCCCGTACCACCTCTCAAACAGCGCCACCGTCCTCTCTGTTGACCGGACGTAGTAGAATCCGGTGTTCAGTGGGTTTCGCTCCGATGTCGGGTCGCCGTTGAACGCGTCGGTGCTGAATTGGATCTCGGTTGATATGTCGGTGGTGTTTAGTCTTGTGTAGGGATTCCTTAACCACATTACATCCATATCCTGTTATTAACAATAAAACTAGATTTATAAGTCATTCAAACCCTTCCTCTAGATTGGACGGACAATTCCAAGCTATGATAGGTCATTGTTGAATTTGTTGTTATTGTTATTAGATTAATTAGCCATTCCATCCATAGCAAAAAAAAAAATGCATCTTAGTATAAAAAATAAGCATAATGATGTTTTTTTAATAAGAGAAATTAAAACAAGAGGAAATTTGTTGAAATAGACCTTTATGCATCTTTAGTTAGTTAGATAGGCCCATTAAATGTTTTTTTTAGTATGCTTAGGCCTTTTAATTGTTTTTTTGCTTTCCTGACCTAAAAAACCCTATTTCTCTCAATCGCTTCATCCGTCTCCCCCAATTTCTCCAACTTTGCCTCCCTCTCTCTCGATCGCGACAAATTCAGTCCATGGCTACTCGAGATCTGACTCAGGCCGTCAACGGCGGCGGCAAGATGGAGGCACGGTGCCGAGACGTGAGGAAGAGGTCCTGGGGGACGGGCGTCTGGTGCGACACCTTCAACACCACCGTCGAGGCCGCCCACGCCAACAACGCCGCCGCCCTCCAGTTCCGAGGCGCCAAGGCCAACACGAACTTCCCCTGCACCGCCGACGCCGGCGATCGCAGCCCCAGCCAGACCAGCACCATCGAGACCTGCGCCTCTAGATTGGCATTCAACTTGAAGCGATTCTCAGACAAAATCGGGACTGAGTTTGAAGCTTCTCGGTGCTTCGATTTCACCAGAGAGGAGACAGAAGAGGAGGCCTCCCATGCCGAGTTCTAGTTTCAGTCTGCAAAGAGCTATCCAGCTTCTCGTAAGTTCCGATTTCTTGTAGAATGAGTATTGTTCGCTTTTCTGCTAAACTGCCAAGAACTATCCTGATCCTTTTACTTCTGAATTTTTAAAGCATTTGTATCCAATTGTCCCCAATTTTGTGAAATTGCTTCCATTTTCTGCTTGTTTATGTATTCGTTGTGTTGTTGTACTCTTTGTGTATCTTTAGGTTTTCGAATTTAAGGGAAATTATGGGAAGATTGAGAAATTTGAAGGTGCTGAATAGCTTTGAATTGGGTAGGGTAAGAGTTGCATCCAAGGTGTTCGATGAAATGCCTAGATGAACTGAGTTTGTTTTCGATTTTCAGGTTCAAGTTGATTGTAATCATGTTGTTGCATCTAATTCTTGTATAGTACTTGAAGTAGTGCATCCTCCTCCTGCTCTTCTTGTCTATGCCTGTCAGCACCATGTATGCTGCTTAATTTATTGGTATGTCCAGACATCTTTCGCAGTTGTAGTGGATCTTAGATTTTCATTGTGAATCACCTAAATATGGAGAAGATATTGCATAGCTCTATGTGTCAGCTAGTCTAGAACTAAAATGATACCAACGCACAGGTAGTTAGTTAAAGTTTCATCTACTTGGGAATTGATATTATTCACTGTTGTCAAAAAGAGATGCTGGTACTTGTTTACAAATGGGGAAAAGTTGTATCTTTTTGTTTTCTATTCTACATTGGACAAACTTGGCATCTTGTTTACATATGGGTATAGCTGATGCCATTTCATCTACCATGTTTTCACTTCAGACGATTAACAATTCGCATACTCTGGTCGTATCGGATGAGGAAGGATTTGTTAGATGCTGGTACTTGTTTTTGAATTATAAGTTTTTAGATTATCCTAATAATGTAGTTTTCACTTGGAATCTTGATTAATTGACAATTTCAGTAGAGGTGATTCGTTACTGTAGAATGATGAAACAAATTTTAAAAATGACCCTTTACTCTTTCATCTTTGTGGATGAATTGAGCAAGAGTTATTTTCCCAAGGTTTGCCATCCCTATGATGGGGAGTACTGGAACCTGGACATCATCCAGGCAAGTATGTTGCTTTTTTCATCCTGCCTGCCGAACAGATCTGAAGTATTATGTGTTTGGCCAGCTTCTTTGGGTTCAAGATGAGCTTTTCCCCTACTGCCATTCGTGCTGAAATGGAAGTTGGCTTTCTCCTATGAGATGACAACGATTTCTTAGGCGATCTTCTTTATACTCTTTGGCAGTGTCATGTAGCTCGAGAGCTGGAAAAAAATTGCTATGTAATTTTTTTTTTGAGTTGATGACATGTTATAATAGGTGTTTTTACGTATACACCAAATATTAATGTCATAGTTTCAAAGACCTTGTATTTTTATATGTATAATAAGATGACTCTATTTTGATTCCACGTTTTAAGCTCTTATATTCCTATGTCATCATCAACTATATAAAGATGTCTTCAGAAACGATTGATATCAATGAAGTGTAATAACTAATGTCAGTAATGAATAATAACCATCAATAAAAAGATGTCATCAATGAAGTGTCATCACATTTTATGTTCCTATTTTACCAATTCTATTAAACTAATAAAACCATTTCATCAATTAATAAAAGTTATCAATAAAATATGTCATCAATCAAGTTTAATCACATTTACACTCTTGTGTCATCAATAAATAAAAATGTAATAAACATACCCCCACACGTGAATGCATCAATGAAGTGTAATCACAAACAATGTCATCACAAATGATTGAGATCAATAAAATGTAATCACAAATGTCATCAATCAATAAAATTCTAATAAACATACCTACAAGTGATTGCATCAATGAAGTGTAACCACAAATGTGTCATCAGTGAATAAAGGTATAATCGATGAAAATATATTGATATACAATTAATTAAATTAAAAAAATGGCATCAAACGATTTGATTAAAAAAGCGGCATCAAATAATTACATTAGAAAATAGCATCAAAACACTACTTTGAAAAAGTTGCATCACGGTAAAAAAATATCATCAACAGAATTGACATAAAAAAATGTCATCAATAGTTTACAGTAAAAAAAATGGCATCAAAGGAAAAAATGTCATCAAAATACTACCTTGAAAAAATATGGCATCACAGTAAAAAAAAATCATCAAAAAATTGACATTAAAAAAAGTTGCATCAGTCGGTACCAGTAAAAAAAATGGCATCAATGGTCAACGTGATATTACAGTAAACAAAAAATGTCATCAAGGTTTTAAAAAAAGTGGCATTAAAAAAATGTCATCCAATCATTTCATTAAAAAAGTGGCATCAAAGTAAAAATAAAATATAATAAAATTTTGACATCAAAACGTTAAAATATAGCATCATTTAAAAAAAAAAAACTAAATGGGTTGGTCAACGTTGACCGGGACCGGTCAACGGTCAAACGTTGACCGGTCAATAGTCAACCAGTTGACCATTGACCACTATTTAGGTGAGGCCTACCCAAACTAATTAAATTAGTTGGGGGGCTAGCTACCTAATTGAACATTCAAAATAGCCCATCTATCAAAATCACCCTTAAAACAACTTATTCAAATAAAGAAAAATAAAGAAAATAGTAAAGTTAGGATAGTAGCTGAATCTAATAGGGTAAGCTGATGAATTATATCCTAACAGCAAAAGCAATGTTGCTGATTAACCAATTGAGGACCATGAGAGAGGGAAAAGAAAACAGCACCGTGAAGATAAAATTGTAACCCTTACGGAGAATAGTGAGGAGAAATAAGGTTCTTGCGGACATCATCTTGAGAAATCCCTTTGACAAGAACACATTCTCCTTCCCCGTATCCGACCCGTCCTTTTGGCCATCCGCCATCAAATAGCAATGCAGCCCCCGAAAGACGCACCTCTCGTACGCCGTCCGATCGGTAGCGACAAGCAATAAATTGCCGATCAACGGCAGAGTTCCCTCACCGAGCCAGAAGCTCTCCAGGAAAAGATCCATCATGTTGGCCTGATCGCCTCCCTCCGATTCTGTGTACGCCTTGTTTACCACCGCTATTATCACCGTCTTGTTACTTGCCGCCTTCTCCAACACTGCATCCAACTCATCCCCTTCATGCATCTCCTCCCCCTACGTACAAAAAAAATTAAAAATTAAAACCACATGCAAATTAAATCTCACATATATATTTCTGAAGATTCGAGAGCCGGTCGACTTACGAGTTTGGGGGCAAAAAGGGATGACCTGCAGGAGAAGAGCGAGTCTCTCTGAGTGGAAGAGGAGACGAAGAAGACGAGGAGGACAAAGAGGGAGACAAAGACGATGATGAGATTGTTGGGGACAGAGTAGCAGCAATTCCTTGAAGGATTGCTGATTTTGATATCCATTGGCGGGGACTTGGGATCGAGTTAGCTAGTGAAGGTAGAACGATTTAGGTTCGTGCTACGGTGTGCATTAGGGTTTATATATAGGTAAAAAAAAGGGGAGGGGGGGAGAGGATCAAATTAATTAAATTAGAAGAATTAATGACATCTTAGTTTGAAGTAGGTCTCGTTCAATTCAATTCTCCATTCATTTAAAGTCCTCGGCCGAGGACTTTAGGCCACTCTTTAATAGTGTGTCTACTCTTATATATGCCTCATCGAAGAAGGTTATTGATCCCCATCATCTTCATCCGATTCATAAATCCCTTTCAAATTATTCCTTATCTTATTTCTTTAGCTATCACTAGTGTAATATATACCCTTGCCTTGAAGGCAAGGGATTTGAGAGATTATTTGGTTAATAATGCATTATATGAGGTAAGAGAATATTTATTATGCGTATTTTCATATTTTTAATAGTACGATATTCCGTAATAAATATTCATTGTATATAGACAATTCAACTCAATATAAGTAGACAATTAATGAGACGATTGCAATCAAAATAAAAAAGGAAACATATATAAAAAATTTCCTTCAATATAACCAACCAATAAAAAAAAAGAAATAAATTAAAATAATCAAGTTTAATTGTAGGCGTGACACATGAGCAAAATTAATAATAGATGCATTTATAATTTGGTTGATTTTTATTCACATAAAAAAAAATTGAAAATGTATGTATAAAATATGAGTCTGTTAGATATTTGCACACAAATTAAGGAAATTATAAATTTATTATAATTATACCTCTCATTAATTATCCACGACTCTTATCAACCCATCAAATTTGAGCAAAAAGTAAAAAATAAGTAACGATATTCGCATCTCAATAACTAGAAAACTTAAAATGACTTATATTTTCAAACAAAAATCTAAATAAAAAAGGACTTATATTTTCGAACTGATTGAGTAATATACATAGATTTTGGTCCAGGTTGACTTTCTTAATTGAGTGAAAAATTGTCAATAATGCCTTAATCTCTCCTAGTAATTTAATTAGTCAAACTTATTTCCCTAGAAAAGTAATTTAATTAGGCTGCGTTTGGCGAGTAGCTTTAATTTTCAAAACTTTTGATTTGGATATTATAAAGTTTAAGTAATATGTAAAATAAGATTCCAATTTAAATTAGCTATTTTCAACAACTATTCTTCCCCAGCTTTTCGAAAAGTTTCTTTTCGTATTCACAAATCCTTTTATTTTCTTATCTCTCATCAGCTGCCATATATGACTATTAGTTAAGGTTCCACCTTACTAGCTTATAAACAGTTGCATTTAACATATATTTAATACAACTAATCAATCAGATTCAACCACCTATATATCAATTTCAACTACCTCATCAGCCACTTAGGGCGTGTTTGGCTCGGGGTGGGAAGGGTGGGGGAGATAGGAAATTTATCATGGGGAATCGTGCCGGGGTGTTTGGTGGGAGATGGCGGGGGTGGACGACATGGAGGCGGAGGGGATGCCGGGGGTGGGAAAAGGCCCAATTTCGATACCTTCATTTTTTAGGATTGGGGGATGGGGAAAATTTTCCACCCCCAATTGCCCTTTTTTGCCCTTCTTCTTGTTCCCCTTCGGAAAGCTCGTGCTCCATCGCCGGAGCAAGCAACCATGGCGAAGCTGAAATTTCTCGTTTTAATACTTGTCTTCAGCGTCGGAAAGCTCGTCCTTCAATTTTGCAGAAAATCTAAATCGATTCGAGCTCCAATCGACGATGAATTTGAATCGATTGAAGTTCTGAGCATGGGGGAACAGGGGAGCGGAGCGGACTCGCTAGGATCGTCGGCACCACCATGGGAGTGCACCCCAAATGAGGATGGAGTGGAGCGGAGCTCGTCAAGGAAGTCGTCCGCCATGGGAGTGCACCGCGAGCTCTGCAATAGGTTGAATTTGGAAGCGAAATGGGTTGAATTTGCTAATCTCCCCTCTCCTAATTAAAGTTCCCAATTGTCCGTAGCTTTTGGAGAAGAAGATGAATAATTTGGGGTTAAAGTGAAAAGGTAGGGTTTTTTTTGTCTTTTCACTTTATTTAATAAAAAATCCATCTCCGTTTAACCAAAAATGCAGTAGCTTATTTTTCAAAAAGTATCTCCACCTCATCCACCCCAAAAAGTTTTCCATCTCCTCCATCCCCAAAAAGTATCTCCACCCCCTCAAAAAATTTCCCCAGCCAAACACGCCCTTATTATACCAAACTGATCCTTACTGTGGTGGTGTTGTCGGCGTCGGAGGCTCAAAAGTGAGCGTCAGGACAAGAGGCAGTGGTATAGATCTTGGCTGAGGCCATGGGTGTAAGGCAAGAGTTGCAGCAAAATGAAAGAAAAATGAAGAGGAAAGCTGGAAATAGGCGTTTTACTGAGCAAGAGAAATAGGATGAAGATAAGTCCCTTTATATAATGGCAATATAGTACTTTTTTAGCAAAGCTGAATATAAGTAATTAAGTCCAAAATGGTAAGTCAACTTTCAGGCCACACCTTCCCTTTTATATATCGGTCTTTATATTCTACGCCACAAGGACATAGGATAAGAACCTTAATCGGAAAAGATTCTCTGTCAAATAAAGAAGTGACCCTAAAAAGTAATATTAAGAAAAGCTAAATTAATTTAAATTTGGGAAATCTTTCCCAATTTAGGTTGTTATTCTATAACCTTGGGGCATAGGATAGAAAACATGGTTATATATATAGATGTTAAGGGTGTGTTTGGATTCCAAATGCATTATGTTTGTAATGCAAAATGATAAGACGGTGTTTGGTTGACCCAATTTTTAAGGTGTTTAAATTATGATGTTTTTGGATTATGCGATGTATTAATTATAATTTAATTATTTTATCTCAATTTATGTGATTATTTGATTAATTAACGGTTTTAACTCGAGTTTTACGATATTTTTATTTTTAGAATCAAATGGACACATATAACGAGGTAGAATATTGCATTATAATTAAAATGCAATGGAATCCAAACACACCCTAAGACTTAATTTATAAATATTTTTGTATTTTAAATTATTTTAGTATTTTTTATTTCTTTCTTAAAATTAATCAATTTTCTTGTTTAAAATCTTGTCATAATCTATACCTGAAACCCAGAGCCAGAGGCATAGATTAGAAGACTGAAACTATGTTATTTTTTTCTAATTTATACCCCCCTTGGGTTGGGGCTTAGGTTAAAAAGTTTAATTTGGAAATATTTATAATTTTTAAATTATTTTATATGGGTAATTTTCTTTAAATTAATTTCCTAGAATTCCTTATTTTTGTAGAGAATTTTTCCTAATTAAGATTTTTAACCTATATTCTTGAGATATAAATTAAAAAGATTGGAAAACATGGTGGAGACTATATAATACACCGCAAATCTACATTCAATACGATGTAGAACCACGTCGAATCCGACGTGAAGCAACTTCCGATTGTACGTGGACAACGTCACATTGGACGCAGAACTAATGACATTCTAATCATCTATAGAGACGATTAAAAATGTGATTAATTAAAGATTATTCCACTTTTAATTGAACGTGGTTTAAGTCGAATTGAACTTGAATTAGCGAGCAATATATCTAACAATTCAAAAGACATTTATACCCTTATGACATGAGGAAAGTTGATGAAATGAATCTTTTACCATTTTTGTTTAGGTAGTTAGCCCCCTTAATTTTTTTATTAGGCACAATCAACCCATCTAATTTTTTTTTAGCCGAACGACTGCTTCCACCCATCTTCTTCCTCCCATCTTATTTCCTTCCTCCCATCTTCTTCCTCGGAGCTCACCGGATCTGGAGCCAACCAAGTCGGAGCCGCCCTCGGAGCTCACCGGATCTGGAGCCGACGAAGCTGGAGCCGCCATCGGAGCTCACCGGATCTGGATTTTTCGACTCCCCTCCCATGTCGGCTGGGTTTGTAGCGAGGCTCGGTGGCGGCGGATCCGGGCTTTCGGTGGCCGGAGGGACTCGGATCTGGGGTGGCGGCGGTCGGCGAGGGCTGCCGTTGGGACTCGGATCTGCCGTTGGTGTGGGTGGCCGCCATCTCTGCAAATTTCCAACGGGGAAGAAGGTTTTGGGTTGTAATTCCTAATAAATCACGAAACCGTCCCGAAATTTTTAAAAATTACAGATTGGCCCTATATTTTATATAAATACATAAAGCGGCCTAAAACTTTCAGGGATGCATATTTTGCCCTTGTGAAGTATTCACATATCCTGAAGGTAATATGTAACCCCCGAAGTGGTTGGCCCTATATTTTATTGATTCCGCATTATATTACTTGCATTGATGCATTTTTTTTAGTTGATGACATGTTATAATAGGTGTTTTTACGTATACAACCAATATTAATTAATGTCGTAGTTTCAAAGACTTTGTATTTTTATATGTGCAATAAGGTGACAATATTTTGATTCCACGTTTTAAGCTCTTATGTCATCAATTATATAAAATTGTCACCATAAATAATTGTGATTAATGAAGCGTAATAACAAATGTCATCCATGAATAAACATTTAATGAATATGTCACCACAAGTGATTGCATCAATGAAGTGTAATCACAAACGTGTCATCAGTGAATGAAAGTATAATCGATGAAAATAAATCGATATACAATTAATTAAATTAAAAACATGTGGCATCAATCGATTTGATTAAAAAAAAATGGCATCAAATAATTACATTATAAAAATGACATCAAAATACCATTTTGAAAATTTTGTATCATATTAAAGAAAAAAAATGTCATCAAAATACTACTTTGAAAAAATATCATCAAAAATATGGCATCACAGTAAAAAAAAATATCATCAAAAAATTGACATAAAAAAAAGTGGCATCTGTCGTTAACAGTAAAAAAAAATGGCATCAATGATCAACGTGACATTACTGTAAACAAAAAATGTCATCAATGTTTAAAAAAAGTGACATTAAAAAAGTATCATCCAATCATTTCATTAGAAAAGTTGCATCAAAGTGAAAATAAAATATAGTAAAATTTCGGCATCAAAACGGTAAAATATGGCATCACTAAAAAAAAAAAAATAATAATAATAATAAAATTGGCATCAAAATGGGTTGGTCAACGTTGACCGGTCAACGTTGACTGGTCAATGGTTAATCATTGACCAACCCATCCTATTGGGAAGGGGTTTAGGGCAAAACTAATTAAATTGATTTAGGAGCTAAGTGTCTAATTGAATATTCAAAAAAGGTCATCTACCAAAATCACCCCTTATGACATAGAGAATCCTTTTTTTCTTTCATTCTCCATCCTATTTTCGGTTGAAAAAAAAATCAAAATTCATCGAAAATTCAAATACATCGGTAATTCGGTAGGAAAATTTCCAAATGTGTTGTACTCGATCGGGCTTTACAAATACAACATATCCAAATTGTGATAGTGATATTGCGTTGACCTTGCAAGTTACAATTAATAAGCAATTGGTATTGCGTGATGAATCAAAAGCGGAATGAATATACTGTAAATTGTGATAATGGACGTGTAGTTGGTACAAATTGTGATAGTGATATCCCAGTGGCGGATCCAGGATTTTTGCCTAGGGGGCTGAAAACTACAAAGAACGATGATAAAATTTATCTTGCGGGTTTAATACTGTAAACATGTTCAATACTACAAATAAATTCAATACTACAAACTAGTTCACTTTGACGGCAGGGGAGAGAAATTCATCTTGCGAGTTTTCATGTTATTCTTCTTTTTTTTTTCAACTATTTGCTCCGGCTTTTCAATTGACCGAATGTAATGGTGCTTTTGATTAAAAAAAACTATGCCTTCTAATTTGAATTCTTTTCATATCACAGTTTTATATGAAATGTGTAAATAAGATATTTTACAAGATGAATATATACTTTGCATAACTTTCTCTACATTGTGTGAGATATTAATTCCTATTTTTTAGTTGATGTCTGCCTTTTAAATGTCATGAATCACCTAGAAATATCTAATTGATATGGTTATTCACCTAACTTAATGCATTTGTAAATATAAGCAATGTTCTACAATACCGATCCCTTTCATTAGGTGTTGATTCTTGTTGACAACTTATGCTATACACTTCTGCAACTAATAGGTAATACATGAACTTCCGCTCAGTTGCTTAAGTAAGTTGGTTATGGATTTGTATGCCGCCATCTTGCTGCTTATGGCTTCTTTTTAGGGTTTTTTTTTGGGCAATGTTTTCTTTTGGTAGAACATTGTTTTCTTCACAATTTGCATCTTTTTTACAATGCAGTCCATCTTCTTTATTTACTATCCACTTTCTAAGTTTGATGTTACACTACAAGAAAAATGGGCTATCGCAACGACATTTCGCAACGACAAATTTATTATCGTTGCAAAAAATAATTTTTCGTAACGACTAAAATATTTCGTTGCAAAAGGTCGTTGCCCTAATCATAATTTTATTTTGCCGCTCCTTTGTACTTTGGCGGGGTGGCTGAAAATTTGAGCTTAATTTTTGGCAACAACATTATTGTTGCAATAGAATTTTCATAGGTAATGCAACGTCGTCTTTGGTCGTTGCTATACACTAGGTTATTTTTAACGACGACATTTTTTCTTGATAAAAGTCAAATAGAAAATTGGCAAGAAGATATTGTTGCTATATATATAACAAAATTATATAAAGAAAATACCAAATTAATTGGACTTGAAAAAACAAAAATTAAAACAAATAAATCCCCAAATTGAAACCCTTTTCTCCAGTCCCGATTGTTCCCCATCTTCTTCAAACAACATGGCGATTGACTATGAATCCATAGCAAATCTGAAAGAGCTCTTCAAATCTTCCCGTTTGTGAGTCGATTCATGGCGTCGAGAGAGGAGGGCGTGAAGTGTCGCTGGTGAAGGCGGGCTAGTGTGGAAGCGGTGTTCGCTGGTGTCGGAAGCGCGATGTTCGCTGGTGAAGGTGAGGGCTTGAGGGCTCGCCGTCGGTGCTCACTGGTGTCAGAAGAGATGGTCGCTGCTGTCTGGAGAGGTGCTCGCTGGTGAAGGCTTGAGGGCGTGAGGCTCGCTGGTACTTGCTGGTGTCGAAAGAGGTGCTCGTTGGTGAACGGTTGAGGGGTAGCTGGTGTGTCGACAGCTCGCTAGAAGTGTTGATTGGTAAAGGCTTGAGGACTTGAAGCTTGAGGGCTTGAGGCTTGAGGGTTTGGCTTCGCAGATTGTGTGCGAATGGCTACAAGGTATAGTTTCTCTTTCGATTTCAGATTAGCACAGAGATTTAACATTAATTGGCTACTTCAGAAACTGGTGTTTGCTTGTATGAATTTCATATTGGCACAGATTGTGTGCAAAATTGGTGTTTGCTTGTATGAATTCTAAATTTCAGTCTATATTGCAGTGAAAAGATTTACTATTTCTGGAAAGTTTGCTGTTTATTGACATACCCTGACCTCTAAGAGCTTCCTAAAATAAGCTTATGTCAAGGTTGGATTAAGCTGAAAACTGTTTCCAGGTTCCAGTGTTAGACACACTTAGCATAATGCGATCCTTCTAAATTGTGAGGGTATCTACAAATAATTTCTATCTAGTCATCCTTGTTTAGATGGTCCCAAATACACGATTCTCCTTTTTAAGAGCAAATCTCTATGTTTTCTCTGAGAGAACAATATTTTCATTTGTAGCTTTACAACCTAAATGATGTAATTAGCTATGGCATCCGATATCCTTCCATGTTTCTAGCGAAGCCAAAGTCTGACAGGCTAAGTCAAGACTCAAATAAGTGGGGTGCAACCTTTGTGCGATTCAATAGGAAAGATGAAGTTTCAGTAGCCAAAAAATCACCTTACATGACAAAGAAAGCAGTTTCCATCCATGTTTTTTTTCTCGGAACAAGTTTTTAGTGGTCGACTAGACGGAAACGTACACATTTTATGTGCATCCTTTTCATTCCATGCGATTTCATGAGAGGCTATACTTTTAAATCTTATTAGTAACTTGACTTTCTTTTTCTCTCATATGCATAAATAATTGCTCAGGATTCAACTGTTTTTCCTTTTATTGGGAGGCATTTGTCTTCAATCATTTGATTTTTGTTGACGAGTTTTTAACATTTGAAGTTTAAATTGGAGGGTGTTATACTAAAGTATTAGTTATTGCTTGTGTTAAGAATTATCTTTCAAATGGTTAGCTGAATTGCAGTCTAGGATGCCAGAAATTTGGTTATTGAAGTGTAGTTTTCATCTATGCTGGAGGATGCAGCAATTTGATTTTAAATTAATAGAATATAGCAATTGTTTTTGGATTTTTATACTAACAAATCCATGTGATTCTGAGGTTAATCATGTGATCACAATAGAGAAACTGTCCTTAACGTTTATATCTTGTTCGCCATATCTTTTTCTTTGCTGTTTTTAATTACGTGGTTTTCACAGTTTATTTTTTATCTTCCAGATGACTTATATGCATATGCAATCTCCTGATTTGTTCCGGTCATCTTCTCTTCTTCAAATTGGTGAGACTTCTAATTTCTTTATTCATTGCATGTTCTGCTACAGTTATGGCCAATGCTTATCAAATCCAAAAGTCCAAACTATATCTGATCTTATTTCTATCCAAAATTCTAATGCACTTTATACCTGAAACTGTAATAAACTGACCCAGATGATTTTTTAAGTTTGATATTAAACTGAATTCAATGTAGTTGAATGCTAAAACTATCAAACCAATAAAAAAAAGCAGGACCTGATTTTAACCAAATACTCTGTAATATACATGCCTGAATGCGGTACATGTAAGACTCGTAAAGAAGCCTGATTCGATGTCTCCCAGTTGAATTCCAATTTATCCAAACAATTCAATTAATATTTGATAATTATTTATTGTAATGCTAGACAAATCAAGGGGCCTTTATGGAGCTTATTTGTGTTGATATGGTACATATTTGTGGTGATAAGTAGCTTATAAAAAGCTTATATGATACGAAACCCAATATAATTCCATTTATTTTTTGTAAAATTATTGGGTTAATTAATTTTATATATAATATAGGAATAGATATATATTTTTTTAAAATATTCACTCTTTCAAAAATAATTAACAAAATATTCATGGATATAATTTTTTTTAATATTAGTGCATTCTGCCTTTGTTTCTCTTGATTCCTTGTAGCGGCCTTCTTTCATGATTTATTTTGTTGGTGTACATGGTATGCCTTCTACACTGATGTCACAACTGAAGGTGTAGAAAAAGCTCTTCAAAGGTGTTTACAAGTTTTTATACTGAACTTTATCTAATAGTTTAATGATAATCACTGAGTTATGTTCCACTTTCACCACAGCTTGTCATAAGAAGGAACACCTTCATGTTTCTTGATCATCAATGATGGTTGGCAACGAGGAAAAGACGGATAACGACTGTGTCATGCAGGAAGGGGTATAGTAAGTTGTGTTCTTTGTCTCCAAGGCCATATGTGTTGATCTAACTTCCTGTTTGGCTCTATGTGATCAACATTTCAGCATTGCATTATTTTTTTTTGTTCAATTTCTGTTGTTCTCTGTGCAGATTTGCTAACAGATTGCCTACATAAAGCCAAACTAAAAGTTATGCTCCCTGCTGCACTATACCTTTATAACTCTTTCATTTTTCTTCTTTTTTGTATCTCTATTTCTTATGTGTGATAACTCTTTCACAAGCTCATAACCTTTTTTTTTCGATCATTTTGTTTTCTCTCAGTAACTATGGAAATAATTCTTGTTTGTGACTATAATATGATTCGAGGTTTTCACATCTAGTTTATTGGTTTTCTCTTTCTCTTTCTTGCAGGTTCATCTTTTATTTCATTTTTTGAGCTATATAATGCAATGTGCTTCCTCCGATCTATTTGATTACGAAGAGATAGGGAAAGCATTATATTGGTTGACTCCTTATGTGTAAGTGTAACCTTTGGGGTGCTTATTGCAGCTATAACTGGTAATTTGGATTCATAGCTTATACTTTGATTTCTCTAAAGCATGCCATTTCCTTGCTATTGATTTTGGTATGTAAGTAATGTAACTGCATGGACTTTCTCTTGTTATTGTTGAGCAAGAAATCTACAACATAAAGAACATGTACACTTGTGTAATTACTAATGACATAAATATTTTATTTTGGATGCTCAAAACATTCAATAAAGCCTGACCTTCTTGAATTTTTTTTTACAGACACTGTTGTAATCCTACATTTGTTTATGCAGTAGCAGTTTCTAAAGTTATGTATGAAAAATTGGGATTTTACATGCTTGTTGATTTTTACTTGGGTTCAATTTAATGGACCAAAATTAAATGGAAAAGAAAAAACCATAATGGAAAAATGAAGTTTTCCTAATGCAATACTTTACCTCCTGTTTTGACTAAGGCTACTGTATATTGCTTGAACAACTGATTCAAAAGCATAAAAGAAGGAAATGAAGGAGGTAATATTTTTTTAATTGGTAGTTACAATTGTCTTTATAAGTTATGTTCCTCAGAGGTCTATCCCATGCACATCTCTATTTTTGCTTTCTTCTGTTTCCATTTGACATGAAGAGGATAGATAGATTTGCCTTTTTATCACAGTGGTGTACTGATTACTGTGCCAAGTATACATATCATTTGCCGATATTTAGTTGGTTTTCTTTCTTGTATGCCAATGTTTTTAGCTCAACTTCAATTATCTCATCGGTGAAATCTACTCCTCTTCTGCTATTTCTTCCTAGCCTTCTGTTTTGGCCAATTTTGTTTTCTCCTTTTGAATTCATTTGCTATGTAATTAGTAGTTAATAGTATTTGTGTGTGTGTATAGAAGACTCACCTGAGATTCTAAGAATGATGGGATTCTGGTGTACAATTTGCTAATCATTAGAAAGAACATAAAACTATTAGCCATATATGACCCATGAATTCATTATCAATCCCTCTCTCCTTTTAACAACCTTTAATTATTTTTTAGGATTGATATCACAAAAGTAGTAGTTAAGCTCATGCAGGTGAGTGTAGCATGCAGCAAGATGTTCACAATATTTAGACTTGGTGTTTCATTTCTGTGTGGCAGGTTAACGTTACAGAACTTATCAAAACGTGTGGTGTTCATGAACTTCAAGAAGGGAAAACACTTGTAAAGGTGTGTAGGCTTTATTTTTTTTGAAGTTTCCCTATGTATTTTTAGGGTGTCTAATTCTATTTATTAAAATTTAATTTTATTACTCCCACTTAATGATCTTCCAAATTTCTTATTTGAAAAAAATCTATGAAAGCTCTCAAGAGTGACAAGGTGCAAAATGCTGGAATCATGTATGCCTTGTTTCTTTTATTCTTGATCCGTGTAATTTTTCTTTAAATTAAAATCTGTTAGAATTTCTACTACTTTCTTAAATCTATGCTATCTTAGATGAGTTGATTTCCACTATGATGAGCTCAAATTTCATAGAGCTTAACTCTAACAAGTGTTTAAACCTACTATAGTTGGTGTTTTGCATAAGAAACCATATACCACATTTTCGAATTTATATTGTTTTTCTCTTGGCTAGAAGCCTCTGAACTATTTTAAAGAAATGGTTTAAATTCGACCATGTTTAGTGCTAATCTTACAAAGGAGTTTAAATTTGGTCATGTTTGTAACCTAGAGAACAACAAGGTTTAATGGCTTTTGTTGTTCTGGTTGTGTGAATTCTGACTTGGGTCATTCAAAGACCGGTTCCCAAGCTTTGTCAAAGCTCCCTACAATGCCTTCAAGATTTAGAATTTTTTGGAAGCTTTGATTATTATTATTAAGTATAATTTTTGCAGGATTTGGAAAAATGAGCGAGGACGGTGGATGTATATTTTTGGCGCCATTTTGCGGGTTAGTTTGTATATGGAATAATTTGTATATAAATTTTGTCTTAGATAAGAACTTTGATATATGTAGTATATCTTGGAGAAGGATTTGGAAATATTCTTGCTTGTTAGTGTGGAACATGTACATTTTGTATGGTTTCTTGGATAATCTATGTGTATAGTTGATTTGAAGGTAGTCATGTGTATTTGCATACAATGGTACAAATGAATGTGTAAGGAATCTACTGAAATTGTGTGTATTGAAACACGGCATTGCAAAAACCTTATTTCTTTGCAACAAACAAGTGTTGTCAAATACAACATTTATATTTTACAACGAATTTTTTGTTGCAAAAGATTTTATTTATCACAATATTGAGCCTATTGCAACGACATTTGTCATTGCAAAAGATTTTATTAATCATAATGCACTCTTTTACAACGACCTTTTTTGTTGCAAAAAGTGACATTTATAGCAACGACAATGGTTGTTTCCAAAGGCTAGTTCTATAGCAACGACAATAGTCGTTGCAAAAGAATGATGCCAATTGCAACGACATTTTTTGTTACTAAAATGTGTTAGTAATTTACAAGATGCAAGTGTTTAGCAACGACAAATGTATTGCAACGACAAAATGTTGTTACGTTAGGTTTATTTTTTGCAACCACCAATGTCGTTGCAATACCTTTAGCTACGCCCCGACCCGCAACGACCTCGCAACGATAATTGTCGTTGCAAAATGTGTCTATTGCAACGACAACCCATGTATTGCAACGACTTTTGTCGTTGCGATATGCCGTTTTTCTTGTAGTGTTACCTCACAAATTCAATTACATACAATAATGAAATGAAAAAATTGGTTCTCAAAATCACAAACATTAATCCGAATTTCACAAAATTGATTCTTAAAATCACAACCCCAAATTCACAAATTGATTCCTAAAATCAAAACCCAAAACGAATTCTCATATCCTATTTACAAATTGAATCTCAAATCAAAAGTTAGAGCCTAGAAGACAAATTCAGAAAGTATTAGGTATAAAAAACTAAGTACTAACCTTTTCAATTTAGCGAATTTGGATCTAGGATTGGGAGGGGAAGAAGAAGCTGCTGTTTGCTGTAGCCTGTAGTGCTGCATTCGGTATTTCGGTGTACAGAAACAAGAGCCAGGAGGGCACAGGCCGGAGACAGTTCGATGGAGGAGCAGGCGAGGAGTCGGACGCGGGGTTCGGCGGAGGAGGAGCTGGCAGCGGCGGCCGGCTTGGGGACGGGGCTTCGCCTTCGCTGGGGGTGAGGGAAGTTTGCTGTTCTTAGGTCTGTGTAAAAAAAAATTTAGGGATTTTGATGTTTTTAAAAAAAAAAAGTTGAAAAGGATGGGATTCGAACCTGGGATTGAATGCCCCGGAATTAAACTTTGCGCGCGCGCTGTTACCACTGAGTCAATGTGACTTTGTGTTTTCATTTCACTTTAGTTATATATATTATAAAACTAACAGATATATAAAAATCCCTAAACCCTTTTCTAGGATGAGGGGGCTTCAGCCACCCCGAGCCCCCTAGATCCGCCACTGTTTACGGCTATTTGGATTTTTTATACTATGTATTAATTATACTGTGATTATTTTACATTGATTTTATGTGAGTGTTGGTTGAGTTCAAAAAACAATAACACCAAGCACGGATATGAACTAGGAAAAAATAATTAAGCATCCATTATGCAAATTAAGCCTCTTGGGGGTGGTTTTGTGCAAAAGGACCATTTAAGGGGTGGTTTTCTACATATTGCTCTATTGTTTAGGAAGAGTTTATAAAATGTAGTGTTTGGGCCGGACAAGTGGGCTGGCCCAATATGAATTCCAATGCCCCGCTTGGATCAGGCTGCGTTTCTTCACAGTCTTGAGTTTTTTGGCCAACTTGTTTCTTCTTCCGCCATTAAAAGCTCAACGTTGCAACTTGCAAGTGATGTGAGCAGTTCAACATTTTGAGAAAGGGTTTTAGTCAGTTCAGCTATGATTCCAAAGGAGTACGTTAGGGTAACTCTTCACTGGATGCCTCAGTTGGTAACGGTGGGATTCCGTCGCCCTGCATTGCATATTGCACTTGCATTTTGCCTTCCAAACCACAGATATATATATACTACCGGTCTACTGCATAAACAATCAGAACATCACGTTAAACAAACCCTAAGTCATTTTTTTGACATCAAGACGTTCTCAACTTGACCACCGCGAAGTACAATGTACATAAAAAAGCATGACACCATTCTGATTGCAGTCTTTGTTAGTCTCCAGCCCCTCAGCCGAAGAAATGGCGATCTCTCCCTATACATTTCATTCCATGGAAACGATTGAAAAGAAAAAAGAAGAGGAAAAGTACATACAGGAATTTTCGAAGGCTCACAAAACTTCTAACGATTTTGATGGCAGTTTTTATTGTTCAGATCACTGATTCACTATCCAACATGATTGCATCATCTGTCCTTCGATTTTATAGGAACTCCCTTGTACATGTTCACCTTTTCCCTTAACGAATCAACCCTGGGACGCGCAACCTGATTGTTAGGGTCAAACAGCAGCACCTCTTCAAAGGCTTTCAGAGCCGATTTGAGATCCTTCTTCTTGTCGTATGCATCACCAAGGTTGTTCCATGCGGTGACGTAGCCTGGTTGGAGCTTTACAGCATTCTCAAGCTGGGATATCCCTTTTTCGAGTTTTCCATCCCGCACATAACTGACACCCAGTGCATTATAAACCTGTTTATGTAGACATATAAATCAAAATGGCTGTAAATGCCTTGTAACTTTACAGGTAAATGATTAACTGAAAATACAAGATATATGGATAAGCAATGTAAACAACTTGCTCATTGTTTGTAATTGCATATAGTAGTTTGTTTTATTGCAGAACTTGGACGGGTATGGTATAATGTAGATGGTAAAGTAGAGTGCTCTTAGCAAACCTGGGCAAGATCCTGCTCGTCCCCATCCCATTTCTCGATTGCCTGGAGCAGGTACTTGGTTGCGGCTGGATAGTACTTCCGCCTCAACATCACCGCTCCTAGTTCAAAAAGTTCAGTCGCATTTGCATCACCACTCCTTACTTGTTCCTGAAATTTCATGGACGAAGGTAACATGCAAAAAGCTTTGTTTCAAGTAAGTCGGTAATCTCTTCTTCCTTATAATTATCATGAGGAAGCGGATCAAAGGTGCTTATAGAGGATAGAAATGTAAACAAGGAAGTCACACCTGCAACTCTTTGGCAGAAAGGTCAAGTTCTCGTCGGAGAAGTACTTGACGAATCACAAAGAAGCTTCCAAATCCGAGCAGAGCCAGTAGCAGAAGCAGATAAGATAGCTGAATTCCTAATTCAAACAACTCTCCTACTTCATAAACTGCATTCACTTTGAAACTGGTGCTTGAGTACGCTACTTGCGAAGAAGTCAACCATAACAGCACTCCAGAAGAAACCGCAGCCATCCACTTCACCGGTTGTTTCAAACTTTCAGTTTCCCTAACAAGTATGGTGGCCTTAGAGATGTCTTCGGTATATCCCAATAAGAAATAAAAATGCTGAGTCAGTCCTCGAGTGGCATTACCCTTTACCCAAGCAATGTGAACAAGAGTACATTATAAATATAAGAACCGCGTGCAACTTCAAAGCTAATATAATTTATATGTTTGTGGATTATCGCAACATTGTATCATAGAACTGAAACGGAAATGTATTCTGGTAGCAGTAAATGATTGCTTTACATTCAGAATTTCGCCACTTCAAATTATGAAACCTAGTTAAAAACTTGACAGCAGCAACATAAAACTGAAAAAGTACGCCTATAATTGGTCGATTTCCACACATAAATATTATGGGTAGTGTAGGAGAAATCTTTTTTTATCATCCGGATTCTAGGAAGATCTTTTAGACAATGCTTAGCTTTCAACTCACCCAAAACGGGTCATCTGATAAATTTCCTTTATTTATGAGGTTTCTCCCATTTCCTTATAATATATACATATATAACAAGAGGAGAATGTATTTTACCATTATAGTCATTGATATGAATGTTTCTGCCACCATTTGCCTTCCAAATTTCTGCCTTCACCCACAACAGAAGCAAAGATTAGTGACAATATGGGTGTCATGGAGTACTAGAAGTTTTCAGTCAAGAAATCACATGTCACTGATATAAACGATGAGCAGGCATTACAGAAGAACAAAATTCAAATCCTATAGGCTATAGACAATCTTTCATGTTCCTTGTGCAATATTATCCTTGCAATTAGAGCAACTAAGAGAAACAGCGAAAAAAAGGTCTTCAATGATCCTCATTCGCAAGAATACAATTTCAATTTCCAAGCAAGCAAACATACACTAAAGGAAAGTTTCTGCAAAACAAGTGAGATAGCTTTCAATTCTTACAGTCTTTTGCTTAAACCTCAAAATTCCCACCTTGGCTAATCTATCACAAATTGGACCAATTTTAAGGCCATATCTGTCATTAAACCTCAATTTCTTTCTTTTGATCGTTTTCTTTCTCAATAAGTTAATATCATTCACACCCAACATTTCTAACCAGACAAGCCCCAATATAAAGAAACCCTAATACATGAAAGCAAAGGGGCAAACAAAGAATCAACCAAATCAGCGAAAATCAAGAACAACCCCAAAGGCATAACACAAGAAGAACTTACATTGCACTGAATTCTGAGCAAAGAACCACCAGAGGAGCTCAAATTCTTAGGGGAAGTCCCAATACAAGATAGGAGCTTTGCGATCCTAACAGTTGGAGGGGACAAGAAAGAGGAAGAAGAAGATAAGGAAAGGAACAAGCTGGTCGTGGCGGGTGATATCTTTGGATGAACTGATGATGAAGAAATTCCAACCCCCAAAGGGCGTGAGAGTGAAACCATGTTTACTCCTCCGCCACTGATTCACTCTGCAGAGTGTATATGACGCTTGGTTTTGGTGTTGCAGATAGGGAGATGATGATCCTTTGGGGTCTATCCTGAAATCTCTTATTTTACCTTTCTACCCTTGGTCAATTGCATTGTTGACCACCACGAAATTACAATTACTTTCTCATTTATACTCCTATAAATAAGAAAATTTTCTCACAAAATTGTTGCAACTTCTTTAAAATATTCAAAAATTTCAAAGTATTTACTATAATATTCAAGGTTCCAAACTATTTTAAAAAATATTTAAAGATTTTAGCTTTTTTGTCCCCAGAAGATTCTTGCACTTTATACTAAATTACAAACGTTGTCTTAGTTCGACAATTATATTCAAGATGCAAATATATTACTTATAAATGACTTTTGGTGGTACTAACTACCCTAATCTACTAATTATGTTACGAATAATAAGATTTCCATGGTTTCAAACTCACCACGCTTTGCAAATAAAAATGTATAAATAGCTAGAGAGTTTCGAACGAAACTTGGACGTAGTTATACGGGACCACCAACGTTTCTGGAGCTTCCGACTTTCTAGAGGTGGCTAACCCCTTAGTCCAAGGACAACACATATCTGTTTCATTTCCTACCTCAAACTATAGTCTCTAATTTTCGATTTTGTTTTATGAAGGTGGAAGGATTGTCATCAAGAAATCAAAGTATTTAGAACATAACGTTTGATGAAGTAGCTTTCCTTTACTTAAAAACAAACTTTTTTGAATATGAATGATTACTGTAAAAGTGACTCTTTGATGACAGTTCTGGCAATACCAATGCCAGATGAACCTGAAACAATCGACAAAATATAGTGTTCTTCACACTCAGAAAATGATCAAAAACTAGGGAAGAACATTCAAGGTTAATTTTAGGGTTGCTGGCAGCCTTGCTGCAGCTCTCAAAACATGCTCTCTCTCTTACTGAATTAGGGAAACGAAAAATACAATATATAAACCATACAGCAGGGCAGCTGCACACATCTTATTGGATCCTAGAAGACGACAAAATAGCACACAGAAAGAAAGGTGGATTTACACCCGGATGTGACAAGTGACAAATCCTATTACATAACAAATATAATGCATTATAAAAAAAATATATGAAAAAGGACTTATAATAAGGACTTATAATGATCTGATCATGGTATAATCTCAGTAATTACAACACTCAAATACACTTGTAATGAAAAACACTCAAAAACTAAAAATTAAAAACACTCATATCAAAACTCTTCTACTTTTCTTTCTGATTTACAAGGCTCCTAATTAAGTTTTTTCTCTCTGGATTTTGATGAGAATTGCTTGCTCTTTTTGAAAACTTGAAGGGCTCTATTTATAGGGCAAGTTGTAGAGCACTGGATACCTCCAACGTTTGAATGGTTGACGTAGCAGCTCACTTATTAGCAATCACATGACAAACAATGCTAAAAGGGAAAAAAAAAGTACAATGATGGTGCTGTGTATCTTGGCTTTTGTCAATTGTCCAAATTTTGGACCCCTTTTTCCCATATTGGCTTCAAGATCTCCATCATCATCATCCATTTCCAAATCTTTAAAATTATCAACGTCTATATTGTGCATTAAAATTTATGAAAAAGTTAGTGCAATAATGATATTTTTTTAAAGTAAAGTATTTTATTAAAACTTGTGAAAAAGGCTAAAAATCCATGTATTTTAGGACGGATGGAGTATTATGAATCTACTCATATTCATGATATTTTTTTGGGAAATTTGCTAAAATGACCCTCATATCCGGAAGGTTTGCATGAGTAACCCAATTCGGAAAAAAATTGCACAAAAGCGGATATCCGCTTGACAAGGGGAGCCGGTAGCCGGTCACCCTGTGGGGTACAGCTGGACTCCACTCTCGGTTTCATGTACAGTGAGAGAAAGAGGGAGGGAGGCATCTTTACTCCTGAAAAGAAAGGACCAGTGAGAGAAGAGGGAAGAAGTAGTTGCTGTAGTGGCAGAGGACAGAAGAGAGAGACAGAGAGACAGAGAGAGAGGGAGAGAGAGGGAGAGAGAGAGATAGAGAGAGAGAGAGGTTAAATATAAAAGTGCAGGCTGAGAGGACAGATAGACCAGTGAGAGTGTCAGTGAGGGGGAAAAATATTCTTTCAACTAAATTATAAGTTTAAGAGAAAACCAATTGAAGAAGGAAGGGTCTTGGGGGTTTATTTTAAGGATCACGTGTAAGCAGTAAGTTGTCACTAGACATCCATATTCGATAAACATGTCACATATTGTCTTTCACTGGACACGATTGTAACTATGAAAAACACAGGTCATTAACTACCATTATCGAATGGAGAAGATTTATGGGATAAACATATTCTCTATAATGACATATTGTTTTATGTGTGCCCAATTATAATATTTACCCATATTTGGATGTCATGATCTCGTTATCTCCGGCCGTCACTAGCATGCTTTACCCATATTGGAATCGAATGGATAAGAGTGACAGTGGGGGGGCATAAACATACTTATAATGATATGGTAAGTTGAAGAGACACTACTAGAATAATGTTCATAGACATCGGGTATAAACCGATGTTAATCAAAATAAAATTCGACGTGTTAGTGGGTGGTATTAAAGATCCCAACTTTACCACATCAGTTTATACCCGATGTCTTTAATAACTTATAACATCATTTTTCATTTTTATAATTACTTGAATACATGAATATAATTACGTTATGGTTTATTCACATAATGTTAAATCATTATTATTTTGCATTACTATCCATATGAAGGTTTGTAGGACAACCCAAAAGTTCACATTAACATCGCTATTTTTTGTAAACTCGATGTTTTACATTGATATACACATCGGTTAGGAATTATTCAATTTGTGCATACTCTTTTTTAATGTTTAATTTTTTCTAATATTTTATATACATATAATGGAGCATATTGAATATTTTAAAAGGCAATGTTATTTATATATTTTAATATCATTTTTATATCAAAAACGATGTTTTAGTATTTTATAACATCGTTTTATATTACAGTTTTGATATATAATGGGTTTTAGAAATCAATTTGTATCTTTATGACCGGTGTATCTATAAAGATAGAAATCGTTTTTTCTCTCTCGAGCCCGATGTTTTTCATCGAATACACTAATCTGTTGATCTATATTGTGGCCTTGTTTTGGCTAATAGAAACTTAAACATTATGAAAGATCGACGCATGCATTTAATAATAAAAGATCAACGCATGCATTTAATAATAAAAATCAAACATTGTTCTTGATTGCAATAACTCGTCTAATATACATTGGTGTATTCTTAAGTCCCTTATACATGTGCTATCTTCCACTTTTCCATTCTTGAACTGAATCTTGGTTGATCATGAGAGCTTTGTAATTACACATTCAAATTTCTCCTCCATGATCTTCATAGCTTCGGTAAAGAGCACCTCCGGGGGTAAGGCATCCCGTTTACACAATGGTGACTAAGCAACAAGAGAGAATTAGATGATGCAGTTTACAAGGCAATAGCATGTAGATAAATAAATCCTTATCAAACTCTCAATACATGTTAACTAAAGCTCTTTTACCTTTCATTACATAGAAACATATCATAATATGCTCAAAATGCACAGAACGGGAAGAAACACACGTAAATAAACATACTGACATAGAGGTCTTGAGCTCAAATCTACATGTACAACTAAATCAAATAATACTGCAACATCTACCAGACTAATGTATGGCTTCTACAGTTAACACATGCACATACAAATTCGTGCTCACAGACAACAATTCAACCACCCTAATTTCATACTTTCCCCTTGTCCAAAAGGCATCTTCAATCGACCATTATTTATTTATGTTATCAAATCTTGGACATTATTTTGCAAGATAAAATCTTAACACAAAAATCTCAATCGTGTGTCATCTTTTTCCTTGATTCAAAGAATGCTTCCTACTTTGTATTCGAGACTATCTATATTACCATAATAAGGTTAAAATTTCACCCAAAGAGCCCATTAAAAAACAGTTGTAGTTAGCCCTGCAAACATGCAGGATTGGCCCCGAAAACAACTCTCAATTAACTCATAAAACTGCCCAAGTCACGTATTAAAACACTAGAAAAATAATCAGAAATATCTAAATGTCAAGCATCAATCAGCAATATCTGATATAATATAAAGACAGTGAATCATCAATATTTAGTTGGCAGACACTATGTTGGATAAATGGTGCGATAGTACCTTTCCTGATGCCATCTCAAATGCTGCAACCATTTCCAGAACTGATGTACCTTTCCATGTCCCCAAGTTATAGACTTCATGACCTGGTAATGGAAGCATGATCAGGAAGGTCTTTAAGGAAAAATCCTCTTTAAAAAAATTAGGAGTCGGATTCTCTGTAAACCAACCTATATATCAGAGTTGAATAACTTCCGTAATGTTGTGATGTGTCCATCAACCAAGTCAATCACATGAATATAGTCTATGACCTGCAAAGTAAAGCATCATTAGCGCCAAAGTAAGGTCCATGAGGTCAATCGAGAGCTCTCACACTCACACTACTTCAAGAGTATCATTTAGGAACTCATACCCCTGTGCCGTCACTAGTATTATCATCAGTTCCATATACTGTAGCAGGCTGTCTGCCAACATCCATTTACTGCACAAAGGGCATAATATTATTAGGTATTTCACGGAGATCCTCACCTATATGACCACTAAGGTGTGAACTAATAGGATTGAAATATCTCAGCAAAATGATTTTCCAACCAGAATCAGCACGTTGGACGTCCCGACATATTTCTTCAATGAAGAGCTGCAATCATCAGAAGTAAAATGATTTTGGTTTAGCCAAGAAAATATTAGCTTTAATGAAGTCAATTTCTTTACAATAAGTGGATACCTTAGTGCGTCCATATGGATTTTCTGCAGAAACGGGAAAATCTTCGGTGCAAGGAACAACTTTTGGCCAGCCATAAACAGTTGTTGATGATGAAAACACAAGCTGGGAACATAGACTCAAGGAAGAATTATAGCTGGGAACATATACTCAATAGACTCAATAGTATAACTATCACATAAAGAAAGATAAAACTGAAGAGCCCATACTGTAAAAAGAAATCAGCCAGAAATCACATTTTTTGGACTCAAGGAATCCAACTAAAAAGCATCCTAAGCATTTTACTCCTATAGCACATAAACTCAAGGAAGAATTCTAATTCAAAAGCATCCTAACCCCCTGATATGTGTGTGTGTGTGTGTTGTCGTTGCTAGGATCAAACAGATATGGTATTTTCTCCATGTAAAGCCGCATCATGTAAAATAAACATTATCATTTATAAGCCATGTCCTTCTCTCTAAGACATCCAAGTGTGTAGGTTTTACCTGTTCTTGTTTGTCCATACGTCATAATTGTGCCATTGTAACCATCCAAAACACTCTGCAGGTCAAAACATAAACAAGCAAGAAATCATTCTTGTAACCTAAACATGAGAAATTCAAATTCATATTTCTTTGAATCTACAAATGATTGACACTGATATTGCACCACTAAATTTAACAATAAAGAGTTCTTGTAAAAAAAATACAGCATCTTTCATTTCATACCATAAAGATTACATACTACAATAATCTGACCCTAGCATGGTAGCATGGATAAAATGATCAAACATAGACCATATAAATCAAGAACCATGAACCCTAAATCAAGAAGCCTAAACCAATTTGAACTCTAAATAAAAAACCCCAACCCAATTTCAACCAAAAGAGGAGCAAAATTACAGAATAGGGTGTTTACCTTCTCAGGGAGATGCGCTCGTGCAGTTGGGTAAGCACGCTCATATGGTTAAGGTCCTAGCAAAATCAACTCGGTGGATCCAGGCACAAGCGGGAAATCCCAGTGTCAAGCTTCGACAACCCTAGCCTGAGAGAGATAGAGTAGTGAGTGAAGATGATAAGGCAAAGGCAAGGTACGTTGAGATTAAGGTGAGCCAGAGAATGACAATCGAGAACCAAAAGGACAGAGGCGCCATCTCCATCCTTCTCTACTATTGATGCTTGTTGTGAGCCTAATTCGCCATGTTTTACACTTACTTTTATATCGATTTCTGCATGCATTTCATGCATTTGGGTTAAAATAATACAAAATATGTGTAGTATATGTTTATTTGCAATATATGGAGGTCTACACAAGTTTTTGTTATATTTCGCAGAAATCGGACGCACTTTGGAGCTTAAAGGAAAACTCATGAAGAAGCTAAGGATGGTGCAGCTGGAAAAAAGGGCATTTTTCACCACTCATCATTCTGAATTAAGCTTTAATGTCTTCATGAGAGTTGTAGCCCTCGGAAAGAGCTTTCCAACGCATGGTCATATGGGTCAATCCGACGAACGAGGACTCGGGAAAGTGTGTTTAAAGAACAGAACGAGAAACTGAGCACAAGTCAATATCGACTCATCCTACTCGATATTGACTCAATCTGGTCGAAACTTAAAGAGTCAAACCGATATGGACCAGAAGCAAGAAGTGAAGAAAAAGGGCAAGTCAATATTGACCTCAGTAAGTCAATATCGACCACAAAATCGACTCAATATCTTCCTCAGAAACCAAAACCGAGCCAAGACGGAGAGAAGCTGAAGATTCAACTCGATATTGACCGGTTCTAGGTCAATATCGACTAAAAGTCACTCGATTTTCATCTCTGTAGTCAATATCGACCAGATGAAGAGAAACCGAGGAAGCACAGGTCAATATCGACTTAACTAGGTCAATATCGACTTAACTAGGTCAATATCGACTTAACCAAGTCAATATCGACTGGACCCACGGCGGCGGATTCCGAGCTTAACCAACTTCTTGTTCAGTTTCTATCCTGAATCCAATGGAGATATTTTCGAGATCAAATTCTATCAACTTCTATCAAGACCTATCAAGATCTATCAACTCCATGAAGGATTTATCCACAAATTAGATATAGTCCTAGTTGATTTATTTCTTTTATTCTATTATTTAATCTTTAAGCCTTAAGATAAAATAGATATAGATATAGATAGACTTTCTTACCTTGATTAGCAAGGGTTGGAAGCCTATAAATAAAGCCTTAGGGGCTGGTTTTTATTCATTCAATTTCAGAGAGAACAAGTAAGTAGTTACATAGAGAGAGTAGAGGAGAGAGTTTGTGGCGAGAGAAGTTGGAAAGGCGAAAGCGGATTTGGCTTCGATTGGTTGTAAGCTTTCTTTAGTTTATTTAATGCAAGTTATTTCCTTTTATTATTGATGTCTTTCTTGATGATGAAGAGCGAGTAGTCCACCCACTTCTAGGGATGGGGTAAGCCCGACGGTGGCCATGTAAGGTGATGCGGTAAAGGTTTGATCTTTTTATGCAATTCGTCTTCTATCCCTATGAGCATGATTCTTTTGCGAAAGTTGAAGGTGATCTTTGTTTGTGTTATTGAAGCAAAAGTGATCTTAATACAACTTCGATTAATTATGTGAAAAAGGTTAGTAACAATTAGGGTTTATGCGAAAGCCTCTATATTCCTATTTGTTAATAACGAAAGTTATTTGATGGAAAGCATGATATTTTATGCCTTTATGTGTTATTTTGCATGGTTATCGTTGTGGTGTTGAAACCTCGATCTTGGAAGTATTTTAGTTCATTGATTTATTTCACAAAGTTCCGAGTTTTCAAGTTTCTGCAGTCAATATTGAGTTGTATTCTGTCGATTTTTGTAGTCGATATTGAGTATCACCAGTCAATATTGACTAAGGTTCTGCACTTGTGTTCTGTTTCTATTTTGGGTCAATATTGAGTCACTGTGGTCGATTTTTCTAGTCAATATCGACTACAACAGGTCAATATCGACCAAGTTTGCTGTCTTTGCTTTCTTTTCTTCTTTTGTTTGTTATTTCTGTCAATCTGTCCGTGAGATTCTACTGCTACCTGAGATCAGCTGACACGCTTCCTCCAGGATCGATCCTGACAACCTTCTACTACAATGGGAGGAAGTCTTGTATTCATTTGCTGAGACAGGGAAGTCATTCTGATCTATACTTTACATTTATTTCATACTTGACCATCCTCCTGCAACAACAATGCTTCCTTCTTGTTTGAGTAATTCGTAGCTGTCGCAACCAGTGTGAAGCGAGGCGACTCTGATAGCTCACCTACCTCCTCGAGTGTACTCCCAATCTTCACCTCCGCCCAGATCCGAACCATCGTTCTCCGTTTTCGAACCATTGCCCAGATCCGAACCATCCACAAGCGCCAGATCTGAGGCGTGGTTCTTCTTCACCGTGGTAGTCGGAGGCGCTAGATTTATGGGCGATGAATCTTCTTCTTCACTGTCACGTAGAGGAGGGGGAGGTTAGGAGGACGGGAGAATAGATAAGGGTAGAGAATGAGAGGAGGAGAGGAAGGATACCATGGGGTCGGGATTCTCCATGGATGAGGATAGGAGGTCTCGGATCGAGAGAGAGAGAGACGAGCTGAACAAGAAGAATGGACAATAGTATAACTGTACAAGGACCAACTAGGGATTTTAAATTTCAATTTGGGGAAAATTTGAATTCATGGGTGAAATTTTTAAGTGTTGGAGAAAATCACTGATTGGAAATTTTATAAAATGCATTCACTTTTTTTTTTTTTTAAAGTTTTGGATCTGACTGAAGCATTTAGAGAGGACCGAAGTATCAAATCTCAATAATATCGATAATTTTTAAAACGATGTTATAACTATTTTTAACATTAGGTGTTTTTCTAACCGATATAAAAGACCTGATGTCTATGAACACAATTCTAGTAGTGAGAAAAACCATGGAATAACAATAAAGTGGGTGGAGGTGAAATCGTGGGCCGACTGGTAATCGCGTAGTTGTCACTGGACACAACATGAATACACCATGACAAACATTGAAATATACTGGACACAATATGGCAGAGACAGAATCACTTGCATTAATCAAATTCGACACAGGAGCAAACATTTGAAAGATAGTAGGAGAGAGTAGCAACATAGAAGACAGTGAAAATGAAATTTACGGTAACAAGCCGCGAAATTGTGGCTGCTTGGTGAATCTGTATCCATCCCAATCGAAGTGTGGGCGCATATTGCGGACACGGTGATCAGATGTCTCGTCACTGAGTGGGAAGTAGACCGTGAAAGTTCTGTCACTCCCATAACCGGACACACTAAGGACCCTCCCGGTCCAAAACCCATCGTTGTCGTGGCAGTCGACACGGTCTTCGGGCATGTAGGCGTCGTAAGAAATATGAGGCAGCCGTGGACGAATTCGTTGCACCGAGATGACCTCCCTTAGCAGCTCTCTTCTGTTGTTGCGTAGGAGGGTCACATATTCGACCTCCCAGTGGTTAGGGTCCAGTTTGCATACAAGGGTCGCCTCGTAGAACGACCCGAGCATCCCAGACTCACCGCCGACAATCTCTACTCTTTGATGTCGTCGGTATGACGGTGGCGACATTGGTCCTGCATAAAATAAAAAAAATAAGGTAGTATAATGATACAAGTAGCACAACTGAAATCTACACAAATGAAGTGATCGACAAACCTCCATCGTCCTATTCGTCAGATGATATAACGATGGGGACAGGTCGGGGAGGGAGGCCAGATGAGGAGCTGGGGTGGTGTGAAGAGGATGCCATTTCGTTGAAGGGTTGTTGGAGTGGTTGTTAAATGGAAATGGGGAGTTAACTTCACCGATTTGTGGGGACTATTGATGGTGAATGACTATCATATAAGTGGGGTGTGTGGGAAATGGCAACATTGTTCAGCATGTGACCGTTGAGGAATAAAAAAAGAAACAAAAAGCAAAGGGGATTGAATTGAAGTGTTTTGTTGTTGTTTACAATGAACATGGCACTGGTCTTCTCTATACATGAGACGTGTCATTTCTGACATGACATTAATAAAGTGGGTTTACTTCTTGTCATTAGACGGTACATGACACCCCTTTAAACCAACTAGCCGGTTAATTAATACCGACTGGATAACAAACAGTTTTCCACTGGACACCTTTAGCAGTGGTTTTAGTAAAATTTTGACCTTTGTATAAAATTTGGTTTCCCACTCACGATTAATACTAAAAAAATACAAAACCATAGAGAGAGGAGTATACCCATATTAATTTAAAACCACGAAATACATTTTCAAACAATATATTATGTTCAAAGACATGAATAAAATTTTGACCCAACAATAACTTCAGAGAGACCGGGGGGGGGGGGGATCTTGCAGAGGGTAGATAAAGACATTTGATAAGACAGGAAAGACAGAGAGTGAGTGAGAGAGAGAGAGAGAGCGGGAGAGAGTGCAAGAGAGAGGGCGGGAGAGAGGGCGGGAGTGAGATTAAATCTCCCGCCTTGTCATTTACGCCTTAAGAGAATAAGAGGGAGAGGAGGGAGGAGGGAGGAGGGGGAGTCCATAAACCCATTCACGCGCTTGACACCTACTAGGGTTAACTAGACAGACACCGACTTCTTAGCGGAAATGAGTAAGTCATCCTTCCATTTAGGTTATGCGATACGTCTCTCCGTACAATATGTTCTTCTCCCTGTAAAACTTAATGTCCCCTACACTAACTAATGGAATAGGGGAGAAATCGTCTGTGTGTATCACTGTATTGTTTGGCGGATGGTGGGATTGTGAAGAGGGCATTTGGGTCGTGAAGTCGTCGAGGAGTCAAAAAGCCGTACTGGTAGACGAAAGTATTGACTACGTCTCGCTGAAGAAACAACTGATGGCCAAGTTTAATGTCGATGGGAGGAGGCATGACGTCGAGCTCACATATGTAAAGCCGAAGAAGGAAGGGTGCATACCTTTTTCCATTGGGGATGATGAAGACTTGCAGGCCTACAAGTTCGTAAACGGTCTTTCCGGTGAACGATTCTGGCCTATCGATCTCCATGTCTCCCTGGTACGCAAGGTTGGCGGCGATTTCACCACTATGGAAGGATCCACAACGGCCCATCCACTCGGTGGTGGCCCACACTTGACCCAAGAAGATCACCCACATTTAAAAACTAAAACCCTATTGGCAGGGGATGAAGAATTGGAAGTTGTGGTAGCACAAGGTGTCGATCGAGCAGGAAGAGGTGTCCAGTTCGAAACTAAGAGTGTCCAGTTAGAAAGCTCACTTGTCCAGTTAGATAATCCACGTGTCCAGTTAGAACCAAGTGATGCGCTGTACAACACAGTCGCTTATGGCCGTGGGAAGCAGGTCATTTATGTGAGCAGTGACTTCGAGGATGTAGTCAGCCCGTGGGATCACGAGGCAGAGCGAGCGGTAAGGGAAGTAGAGGAAGCATACCAACACGGAAAAGGGAAGACCGGAGCGTTTCCGACGACTGTGAAACATGAACCAATAGAGTGGACGGGTGCCGCTTATGGGAAATTACGGAAGCGCCGCCGCACGTAGCGGGGGCATAGGAACTTCCATTTGCGGGGCCTTTCGCAATGAAGTAGATAGTCAGCCCAATTTGGTTAGACGCCTTTCGCAAAGAATTATGTTGCCTGTCTGCAACTTCGTATGGGGGGTTTTGTTCTAGTTTGTTCTATTATGGTAACGGAATGTCATATGACATTTGTTGTGAGCTGAATTTGCCATATTTTACAGTAACTTTAATATCGTTTTCTGCATACTTTGCATACATTTGGGTTGGCTAGTACATAATCTATGTAGTTTATGTTTATTTGCCAAATTATGGAATCTACATCAGTTTCTGTTTAAATTTGCAGAATTCGAGACGTTTTACAGCAACTCTAGGGAAGGACAGAAAAAGCTCGGAAAACCACTACAGAAGTCCAAGGCCAAAGAAGCAGCGGAACCAAGCGAATCAAGCTGAGAGCCCAGGCTACTCGATCTCGAGTAGGCCCTACTCGACCTAGACGAGCATGACCGAGCACATGCCTTATTGACTAGGAGCCAGACCAACCCAGCTCCGGAGCCCTACTCGATCTCGTCAAGCCCTAGTCGAGATCGACGACGAGGAGGCAAGCCGAGGACGAGGACGACCAGGCAGCACTCGCTGCCAGCGACTCGACTCGCTGCAGCAGACCGCTCGCTGCCGCGGAAATCTTCGCTGCCAGCGGGACGCACCAAGACGAGGGAGAAGCCAACTCGCTCCAGCAAAAATGGGTTCTCGCTGCAGCGGAAGGGGCAACTCGCGGAAGCGGAAGGGAAGACCCAACTCGATGTCGACGAGCCCTTGTCGAGGTCGACGAGACCCGTGAGCCAAGTCCGAGCCACATCGAGCACCAGCTAACCGAGACGAAGAACCCGAGGAGCCAGTCGACAACACTCCTACTCGATGTCGACAAGGCCCTAGTCGACATCGACGACGAATCCAGAAGCTGTTGACGTGGCTTGACAAATCCTACTCGGTGTGGGATTACTTGGGCTTGAAGAAGACCAAGTTCTATCCGATTCTATCAAGTTACATCATGAAGAGAGAGTTTTATCCACTTAAGACATTTAGATATATTTAGATTTAATTTCTTTATCGCATTTATTTATCCTTAAGCATTTTAGATATAGTTTTAGATATAGATATAGATATTCTATCCTTGATTAGCAAGGATTAGAAGGCTATAAATAAAGCCCATGGGGCTCAGTTTCATTCATTCAATTTCAGTTAGAGAAGTAGTTCCACAGAGACGGTTTAGGGAGTTCAGAGGTTTTAAGGTTTTGGCAGTTTACGAAAGTTGATTGCCAGGATTTGTAAAGGCTTTGAATTTAGTTAATGCAAGTTATTTCTTTTCAATCAATGATGTCTGAGGTTGCGATGAGGCGTGAGTAGTCCACCCACTTCTAGGGTTGGGGCGAGCCCGACGATAGCCATGCGTGCTTGAGGTAAAGATCTGACCTTTATCATGTTTTGAGCATTTTCCTACTTATTGATATGTTTATTACCCGTCTAATGGAGATCCATGTTAACAACTTGGATTATAAACATAAAATCGGTAGAGACAATTAGGGTTTCTTGAGAGAGTTGTCTAATTGTTGGAAAAGGCGAAAGCTTAGTCCTTTGATGTGATCTACATGATAATTTGTTTGGTTCTACCTTATGCATGTTTGGTTATCGTTGTTGCAAACCCCAATCCTGGAAGTCCTTTTACATACAGTTTAGTTCGAAGTCTCAAAGCATTTGCCTTTACTTTATTTCTTTATTTCGTTTTAATTCTCTGTCTACTCGATCTCGACCAAGCCTGGTCGACCTCGAGTTACTGATCTTCGAACTAGCATCGCTGTAGCTTAACTGTGCAGGTACTCGACGAAACGAAGCAAAGTCGACGAGGATTGTACTCGACATCGAGTAGACTCTCATCGATATCGACGAGCCTCTGTGACTGCTGCTGCGCTGTGTTCGACTGTCCGATCTTCTGTCGACTACCCTAGTCGAGATCGAGTACCACTGTTGTCGACGTTCATGAGATTTCTTCGCTACCTAGGATCCGCTGACACGCTTCCTCGTGGATCGATCCTGACTTTCCGCTGCTGCATCAGGAGGAGGTCTTGTAATTATTTGCGTGGGCAGAATCTGGTTTGATTTATTTTGTTATATTTCATACTCGATTTCCTCCTTACAACAAATTGGCGCCGTTGCCGGGGAAGCAATCATTCGCGTTTTAGGTAGTTAAATCTCACGTCTACTTTGAGTTACTTTTCAGGTGTATGCGTCGTTCTGGTCTACCACCTGAGTTTGACGCCTTAGACGAACCGGAGCGCTACCTACACATCCACTCTAAACTCAAAAGGATAATGGCGACCGTTTAAACACAAGAGCAAATGATCGAAAGGCTTACAAAGGAAATAGCCGCCAAAGATGCTGCTCTCGCCACTGAGAGAGCAGCCAGGGAACAGCAATCTGAGCGTGCAAGGCAAGCAGAAGCTGAGCTTGCCCAATATCCAACCACTGCTGAGGATTATATGCATCCAACTCTCATCGTGCCTGAATCAGCAATTCTAATCCCCGAAAACTCTTTTGAAATTCGCACTCAATTTTTGATAGAGCTTAAAAATAATGCTTTTAATGGCAAATTTAATGAGTGCCCTCTTGAACATATTACTAACTTTCATGATATGTGTCGTACTCTTGCAGAAGGTACAACTCTGGAATATGTCAAGATGAAATCTTTTCGCTGGTCACTCGCTGGACCTGCACTGAAGTGGCTTGAGGGGCTGAAACCAAGATCACTCACGACATGGGCCCAAGTAGAGCAAGAGTTCTTGAACAAATACTTCCCACCCGCCAAAACAGCACTGCTCCGTTAGAAAATCACCGCCTTCAAACAGAAGCAAGGGGAGCCGCTGGCAAGGGCATGGGAACGCTACAAAGAACTACTGCGATCTTGCCCTACTCATGGACAGCCACCCTACGTCATCCAGGAGATCTTCTTCAACTCTCTGGATCAAATCACTAAGGATAGGATCAACCATTATACTCGCTATGAGTATCTGACGATGCCACCAGGCGACGCATGAGGTGTGCTAGAAAAGCTCACTAACTACGACAACAAATATGGGGCTCCTACAAACTATGAGGAGAACTCCTACGCCAGGCCAGTACCATCAATGCCACTCTATGAGCCAGCAAAGGAGATTGACCCAGATGTCAGGGAGCAGTTCTACAGAGACCAGAATCGCAAGCTCCTCAAGCAAGTCAAATATCTATCTGTCAACCAGCCTTGCATTGAATGCGGATCACAGAGGCACACCACTACTGAGTGCCCACACACCGATCAAGTCAGGATGGCAGAAATACATGAGCAGGCAGCCTACGCTGGGGGTCCAAATCGCTACATGGGAGACCAACGATCCTACCAACCACAGTGGAACCAAGGTCCTCCTAGGAATCCCCCACCCTACAGAGCTCCAGGTCATCCAGAAAGGGATCAAAAGAAGGATGATCTGCAGCTGATCCTTGAGGAGATGCGTCGGAATCAGGGCACCATCAACAACCAATTCCAGAATATCACTACAAAGTTTGGGGAATTGGACATCTGGAAAAGGGGAATAGAGACGCAGATGGGTCAAATCGCTGCACAGATCCCACGACCGTCCGGACAACTCCCTGGGCAAACTGAACCAAATCCTAAGGGGAAAACCGGACACGTCGCAGCTATCAAACTCAGGAGTGGACATCAATTACACGAGCCAGAGGTCGGAAAACAGCAAAGCAAGGTAGAGCAGCAACTCGACATAGAGCACAGCCAACTCGATCTCGAGGAAGGTGTACTCGACATCGACGAGACTCTACTCGACGAAGACCAGAAGCTGAGCTCGGACTCCGCTGCGCAGACCAGCAACTCCAGGTCGACCACTGTACTCGATGTCGACGAGCCCGTTGTCGAGATCGACGAGTAGCGTCTAGCCGACGTCGACGATTCTGCAGCACCTCCGACAGCTAATCAGGCTCCGAAACTGAAAAAGCCACTGCCTTTCCCTTCAAAGGCACAAAAAGATCCCACTTCAGGTAGGTTTACCAGATTCGTTAATATGCTGCAAGAACTGAATGTTTCTATTCCTTTTACAGAAGCCCTGCAAGAGATGCCTGGATATGTCAAATTTCTCAAGGAAATCCTAAGCAAGAAGCGATCCATCTCAGAGATCGCAGGCGAATGCAAAGTACTCCACTTCCCTAAAAAGAGACCTGACCCTGGTAAGTTTTCTGTTACTGTGGGTTTTGGTCAATATAAATATGATTCCCTATGCGATTTAGGGGCAAGTGTGAGTATCATGCCTTTATCAATCTGGTGGAAAGTAAAGATAGGATGCATAGAACCTGTGGATGCTAAGCTATACATGGCAAACAATACAGTAGTCATCCCGACAGGTATAGTTGAGAACGTCCCTGTCCAGGTTGGTAAATTCTTTGTTCCAGCTGATTTCCTTATCATTGACTATGCTGAAGATCCTACTAGCCCTATTATTCTTGGTAGACCATTCTTAGCTACTGCAGATGCCAAAATAAGTGTCAAGAATAGATTGCTCACCTTCACCATAGGCGATGAGGTTTTGGATTTCTCTTTTGCCCCTGCAAAAGAAGAAATTGCATGGCTGGAGGTAAAAAGCATCAGCAACCACGGGACCAAGCAAACAACGGAGGAAGGTGCTGACGCTGTACTCGAGGTCGACAAGCTCTACTCGACATCGACAAGAGACCTACTCGATCTCGACAAACCTTTGTCTACCTCGACAACCACTGCAGAGCCAGAAACTTGCCAGGAGCCTAAGTATGGGGTCCCTGTACTCGAAGTCGACAAGCCTTCATCGATGTCGACTAGCCCCAAGCCCAAAGATTCCTGTTTTGGGTCCGAAAATGCAAGTTCAGGTATGAATCCTCTTCCCCCTCAGTCCATAAAGAAAATTTTAAATGATTTAAGGGGAGATAAGACGTCGTGGCAAGAGAATCTGCGAAAACTGAGAGTTGGAAGGAAAAGGGAAAAGGCAAGGGGAGATGATGCAAACAACAACCTATCTGCTGAGCTTGCATACTACCAGCAGGACCTAGATGATCCAGGAGAAGGGCCAAGCATGAGCGGGCCCCACAATAATGGTCCTTGAGCGCAAATGGAAGAAAGTCGGCCTAGCGACTATAAAATCTAGAGCTTGTAAATAGACATTTATTTTTGGGACTTTTTGAACTTTTTAGTTTTTGGTTTTTGTTTTTTGGTTTTTATGTCTGTTAGAATATGGATAGTCCTCTTTTGTGTGCAATCTAACACTTTTAGGTCGGCTAGCATATAAGGATCGCGAAAAGTGGAATAAAGGAGTCCCTGAAAAACAGTCAGAATCGACGAAGGCCAAGTCGACGGCGACAAAAAGGAGCAGCCCAGACAGTACTCGATCTCGAGTAGGCCAACTCGACATCGACAAGCATCAGACGCTCCTCGACTTCAGATTCCGCCAGACGCTGAGAGCCTACTCGATATCGAGTACTGTACTCGATATCGACAAGAACAGTAACTCGACCTACCCAGATCCGCCTTCCTCGATGTGTTGTCTTGTGAGTTCCTTCCTTTACTCTTGTTTTTATTTTGATTTTATACAGTGAGGACACTGTAATGTTTAAGTATGGGGTGGGGGAAGGGCTTACATTATGCATATTTACTTTATTTGACATTATGTGTGCATGTTTAAAGTTTAGTTCTTTGAATTGCTACATGGCTATTTTGGAATGCATTATTGATTTAGGTGCTTATATGCATGATTTCCAAAAGTTTGAAAATGGAATGCATTATTGATTTAGGTGCTTATATGCATGATTTCCAAAAGTTTGAAAAATGACCCCCATTGAAAATTTTGAATAATGTCATGGAAGTTTATATTGAACTCGACGATGCAAAATTGGATTCATTAGAGATATAGCATGAAATTGCCTAGTAAAGAGAAGTCATAATGAAGTGCATTATTTCTTGAAAACCATAGAAGGAGGTAAAATTTGAAGTTGCTTTTGACATGTTGCATGATAAGATGATGGAGGACTTTATATTTCCATATAATGCTCATTGTTTGAAATCCTAGCCTTACCTATGCTTATGCATCACAAAAGCCATATTATGCCTTATTTCAATTATTGCTCCACATGATCTAAATATTTGCCATTCTTTACCTTATCCGGGGATTATGTTGAGAATGATGTTACATTATGGAGATTGTCATATGGTGTTTGTGGTTATTATCCTTATTGGAGTTTGGAAGGAAATTGTTTGAAATATATGGAAAAGTTAATGAGTGAAAGAAAATCCAATCACCTCAGGAGATAAAGGTAGATTGACCCTGCTCTCTGAGATAATAGTTTGGAGAGATGGGACACATTGTGAGGAGTCCAAAGCACTAAGTATCCGGGGCCATTCATGACACCCATGTTTGCGACTCGCGAGAAAGCAGTGCTGAGGTCAGAGAGGTAAAAGCATTATTGCTGATAAAAGCATTATGAAAGGTGATGAAACTTATGAAAAGGAATGTGGAAATTCAGTTTGGAAATACTCCATTTCCCCGGATCATTAGCGCCACATTGCCAGAAACTGCCCACCTTTAGCCTTTTACCAAATCTACTCCTTATTTGAGCTTAAATTGAAGTCCTCTTGATTATCAATGCTTTGTCACTTATGAATGTTTTTGCATAACCCTTCTTTTGTGAGTAGATGTTGCTTTGATATAATTGCACATGCATGGATTTGTGACACTAGTACCTTTTCAATGATGGTAATTGACTGCAGGGTTATATAAGAATGAATCTGATATGTTGAGAGTTTTTTGATTTCTTCCCCTGAATGACAATCAAAAGTATTGCTTGAGGACAAGCAAGCTTAAGTATGGGGTGTTTGTTGTGAGCTGAATTTGCCATATTTTACAGTAACTTTAATATCGTTTTCTGCATACTTTGCATACATTTGGGTTGGCTAGTACATAATCTATGTAGTTTATGTTTATTTGCCAAATTATGGAATCTATATCAGTTTCTGTTTAAATTTGCAGAATTCGAGACGTTTTACAGCAACTCTAGGGAAGGACAGAAAAAGCTCGGAAAACCACTACAGAAGTCCAAGGCCAAAGAAGCAGCGGAACCAAGCGAATCAAGATGAGAGCCCAGGCTACTCGATCTCGAGTAGGCCCTACTCGACCTAGACGAGCATGACCGAGCACAGGCCTTATCGACTAGGAGCCAGACCAACCCAGCTCCGGAGCCCTACTCGATCTCGTCAAGCCCTAGTCGAGATCGACGACGCCTCAGCACCACACCCGGAGTCGACAAGAGAGGAGGCAAGCCGAGGACGAGGACGACCAGGCAGCACTCGCTGCCAGCGACTCGACTCGCTGCAGCGGACCGCTCGCTGCTGCGGAAATCTTCGCTGCCAGCGGGACGCACCAAGACGAGGGAGAAGCCAACTCGCTCCAGCGGAAATGGGTTCTCGCTGCAGCGGAAGGGGCAACTCGCGGAAGCGGAAGGGAAGACCCAACTCGATGTTGACGAGCCCTTGTCGAGGTCGACGAGACCCGTGAGCCAAGTCCGAGCCACATCGAGCACCAGCTAACCGAGACGACGAACCCGAGGAGCCAGTCGACAACACTCCTACTCGATGTCGACAAGGCCCTAGTCGACATCGACGATGAATCCAGAAGCTGTTGACGTGGCTTGACGAATCCTACTCGGTGTGGGATTACTTGGGCTTGAAGAAGACCAAGTTCTATCCGATTCTATCAAGTTACATCATGAAGAGAGAGTTTTATCCACTTAAGACATTTAGATATATTTAGATTTAATTTCTTTATCGCTTTTATTTATCCTTAAGCATTTTAGATATAGTTTTAGATATAGATATAGATATTCTATCCTTGATTAGCAAGGATTAGAAGACTATAAATAAAGCCCATGGGGCTCAGTTTCATTCATTCAATTTCAGTTAGAGAAGTAGTTCCACAGAGACGGTGTAGGGAGTTCAGAGGTTTTAAGGTTTTGGCAGTTTATGAAAGTTGATTGCCGGGATTTGTAAAGGCTTTGAATTTAGTTAATGCAAGTTATTTCTTTTCAATCAATGATGTCTGAGGTTGCGATGAGGCGTGAGTAGTCCACCCACTTCTAGGGTTGGGGCGAGCCCGACGATAGCCATGCGTGCTTGAGGTAAAGATCTGACCTTTATCATGTTTTGAGCATTTTCCTACTTATTGATATGTTTATTACCCGTCTAATGGAGATCCATGTTAACAACTTGGATTATAAACATAAAATCGGTAGAGACAATTAGGGTTTCTTGAGAGAGTTGTCTAATTGTTGGAAAAGGCGAAAGCTTAGTCCTTTGATGTGATCTACATGATAATTTGTTTGGTTCTACCTTATGCATGTTTGGTTATCGTTGTTGCAAACCCCAATCCTGAAAGTCCTTTTACATACAGTTTAGTTCGAAGTCTCAAAGCATTTGCCTTTACTTTATTTCTTTATTTCGTTTTAATTCTCTGTCTACTCGATCTCGACCAAGCCTGGTCGACTTCGAGTTACTGATCTTCGATCTAGCATCGCTGTAGCTTAACTGTGCAGGTACTCGACGAAATGAAGCAAAGTCGACGAGGATTGTACTCGACATCGAGTAGACTCTCATCGATATCGACGAGCCTCTGTGACTGCTGCTGCGCTGTGTTCGACTGTCCGATCTTCTTTCGACTACCCTAGTCGAGATCGAGTACCACTGTTGACGACGTTCGTGAGATTTCTTCGCTACCTAGGATCCGCTGACACGCTTCCTCGTGGATCGATCCTGACTTCCCGCTGCTGCATCAGGAGGAGGTCTTGTAATTATTTGCGTGGGCAGAATCTGGTTTGATTTATTTTGTTATATTTCATACTCGATTTCCTCCTTACAACAACATTACCCCCTTTTGACATGATACTATCGGATTTTGGCATGACATGCGCTTCATATTGACATGACATTAGCTTCATATTGACATGACATGTATCTCGATTGACATGTCATAATTAAAAACCAACGAATACAACAATCCAGCAATAAGTGCATATCCAAATGTCTAAAACCAACAATCCATCAGGTTCAAATGAAGCAACAACCGCCGGCATACCAACCAATATGCAGTCTAAACCAACTAACAAGTCTACACAAACCAACAATGTATATAAAAGCAATGAGGTTTTTTTTTAAGGATCGGATGGGGTTGTAAGACGTCCGTGAAGCATGGCAACACAAAGGGATTGGCGGTACGCCGCAATGAATGAATCGTCCAGGCCACGGAAATTGGTGTCACCGGTCGCGAGGAGCTGCAGGTAACGGATGACATATGGACCACAGTCGCTCCTACATCACAATAACGAAAAATGCTCACACAACCTGTGCCAATGTTTTCTAAATGAAGAGGCAATAATGACTTACGATTGTTTATTTTGGGGAATCCCCTTCACTCTTTTGTACGCCAAGGGTTTCGGGACTTTGCCGACCCATTTGACTCGAAGTTCGGGTGGCCGTTCATCAAAATGGGGAGGAGGTGGGTCACCGACTTCAGGAGTCCCGGCATATGGCGCTCAGTGACGTGGCTTATGTCGGGATCGTAGACGTCCAATGTCCACTCCGCGAAGTTGATGTGAAGGGCCACCCAGTGCTCGTTCTTCAGATTCCAAGGTGCCAACAACCGGTCGACATCGGCCCAACCCGTCGGAAACATCTCCGGCAACTTGCCGTCAAAGTATTGGGTCACCGTGTCGTCCCCCTTCGCGTCCGCCAGTTTTTTCTGCAAGAGATACCCTTAGAAGAAATCCAGAACGGCGACCCCTTCGTACTTGTCACCTGCGTTGATGTCCTTCCGCAGTAGGGCGCACGCTTGCTCAATATGCTGGACGCAAGGAAAAATCATTAATTTGGAAGACCATATGAGGAAAAAGGTGATGACTCGAACTACAATGTGGGAACGTAAATAACCTCGGATGATACCTAGTTGGTCAGTGATTGAAGTGTCCCAAAGAATTGCTTCACTAGTAGGTTGCCTTCGACCGACCGGACGGGGTCACTTCCGTCCTTCATCCACGCATCGAACGCATCAGCATCTGCCCTGGTCGCCATGCCTAGCTCGACGACATCCATTGGCTTCTTTCCCACACGCGGCTTCTTCGCTGGCTGAGTTTCGTCCGCCTGGGACAACGTATCAGGATGTTGATGGGTGCTTCTTCTCGGCCGTATGAGCGGATCCTCAGCCTCAGCCTCAACATCGGAGGCACCGGGTGTCACCAACTCCTCCTGAAACTTGAAGCCGATTGCATTTAACATGATAGTAAACAAAACGAACATGACATCAGTCATATATTAACATGACAGTCTCATGCGCAAACCTTGTCCTTGTCCTTCAACTTGGCCTTGCCCTTCAACTTGTCATCCTTTCTCTTGTCCTTTCCCTCGTCCTTGTCCTTGTCCTCCTCTTCTGTGCCCTTATCCTTGTCCTTCCCTCATCCTTGAACCTAAGCACATGACCTCTCAGTAAATTAACATGACATCCATTATGAAAAACATGACAGTCATATGAAATGACATGACGATTATGATCTGATACCGGGAGAACCTTACCTCCTTTCCCAGAACTTCCTTGTCTTTGTCCTCCTCCTCCTTGCCCTTATCCTTGTCCTTCACTAAACCTGAACCTAAGCAGATGACCTCTCAGTAAATTGACAAATACTGGAATTGGCATGACATGTATTAATACTAACAGGACATCAATTACTAAAAACATGACATTAACAGGAAATGACATGACGATTCTGATCTGATACCAGAAGAACCTTACCTTCTTTCCCAGTACATCCTCTTGCTCCTCCGACTCCCTAGTCCCCTTCCACCGCAGTTCCCTCCTCATGTTTTCAATCGCCTCCTCAAGCGTCGCCATCTTTGAGCTTACCTCCGCGGATATACTCCTCAACATGTCGTCCATCTTTGCCACTAACCATGACTCTATCTCTAATAGGGTAGCTTGTGTCTGCGTGCCCTCCCCTGATTCTTGCGTTGACCCACTTGCTCCCTTTGGTTGTTTCTTTGGTGGGGGTTTGACATTTGCTGATAAGAACTCCCGGACTATGTCGTCGAAGAAGTTGTCCCGCTTGTCGTGAGCGTTTCGGGCATCGCGGTATAAACAGTTTGCTCTCTCCACATCATCAGGGAGTAGAAGAGGCCTCACGGTTGCAGGGTCATTGTAGTGCCCGAGCTCCTTCGCCTCCTGCAGTCGGGTTTCAATTGAGGCATACTTGAGGTTCGGGTCTCTAAACTCGTATCGCAGACACCTAGGGTACAACTTCTCATCTATGACATTCGCGAATTGGTCGGCCATTGGAGTGAGGGCTTTGTACACCCATAGCTACAATTAAATATTGTCCAATAAATAATCACTTCTTGTCCAGTCAATAAATATAAGACGCCTAGTAAACATGTATACGACGTCCAGTGATATCTATGTACGAACCTGGAAGGCTAGAGGGAAATCCAGCAGGCAATAGGCCGGGCGTGCATTGGAGCTTCCCTCGTCCCATTGGAGCTTCCTATTGATTGCACGGTTCAGGAACTCGTTCGTTCGCTCGTAGCAAAGTCGACCCCACGGAAAAGCCAGGAACATGTCAATGTCGCCGACAAGGTCGATCACCCACTCATGAATGTAGTTTTTGGGTTCCTTCCCGAACAATACTCCCTCGACTAGCATCAGCATGACAAATTTTAACTTTCTGATTGACGATTTCTCAGATGCCATTGCCACACGGAACTACACCTCGAACTCGGACATCCTCATCTTTGAAACTCCAAAGAAATTATACACTGCCTTCTCGAACCCGTCGTCGTCCTCGAGCTCTTCGCCATAGCCACATTTAAGACCGGTGACAAGGGCGAACTTAGCTATTGAGAACCTGACGACCGCATCATGGATCTTGTACCACGTTTCATTCTCCTTCTTCGTCTTCAATTGTCGTTGGAGAACGTAGTGTACAAGCTGTCCCGAGAACTGGACCCTTGTGCCCAGTTTTGCAACGCCCCCCAACGGGCTGTCCGTCAGGCGCTTCCAATGGGACTCGCTCAACCGGTTGTCAATGTTTACCAGGTGCGGCATCCGAGAGTGTTGGTTAATTTTTGCTTTGAAGTGTCTATCTTCCTCTACGACGTACACAGCCTGCACATACTTCAACATGTCAGCCACACTGCAACACAACAATCACAACTTACATTACTAGAACGAAAGCCATATTACCTCGCCGGAGGTTTGAGCTGTACGGTCTACAATCTTCCTTACACTTCGCTGCGACATTTTTAATATTCACCAGATATCCTGCATAGTGGAAGACCTAAATTCAGTATTCTACACATCAATTCTTCTCCCCCAACCCACAGTTCCCTTCATATCAATATCAAATGTAACATGACACAAACACAAGTACACATGACACACATACATATACACATGACACATGGTTGTGAAAACATGACAACATACTTATTCAATCTCTCCATCTCCATTTGCACACAAGTCACCCTATTCCAGATAACGTCGATTCCACATAAACTTTTCACCCTTTCTAACATTTTCCCTAACCCTAATGCGCCGCATTTCATCCAATTTCCCCCAAACCTGAACGCATCTACAGTTATAAGCCCCATTTCGCCCAATTCCCCCCTAAACTGAACGGATCTACACTCACCCTGCTCCTGATAAGTTGGATTCGACAAGACAGTTGCCCAATTTCCCCATTCCCAATAATCCCCTTCTCTCCCAGACGCGCAAACCCCAGTACCCTAACTTTCCACCAATTGTTTTTAACTTGACGTCGGTTACTTCCTACATGACATGGCGATATTGCGTACTGTCAACCCATTCGACCCCTTCTTCCCATTTTCACACAATCCAAACCAGTTTTGGTTTTTCAAATCGGTTTCTCCCCTACAAATCGAAGCAAAACGTATTTAATCGGCATTGTGAGGGTTTACTTACTTCAAAGTCGGCCTCTTCGTCTCCTCTTCTGCACTGTCGTCTTCTTCCTCGCCTTTGCTTCTTCTTTTCCTCTCTCGCTCTGTCGTCTCCTTCCTCTTCTTCTTCCTTCTCTTCTTGTTTTCCTCAGGTTTGCATGTGGAACTGTTGCCCTCTCTCTCTCTTCCTCTTTTGTAAGCCGTGAGAGGCAGTTGGGGGTCGACAGTTTTGAAATTAAACTGCTTCCTCTCTCACTCTTCCACTCTCTCTCTCTCCACAATAACTTCCCCCTACTTCCACTCTCTCTCCACAATAACTTCCCCCTACCTCTCACTCTCCACCACGCTTCCCCTCTCTCTCCTCCTTTACCTTCTCTCTCCTCTGTCCCGGTTATTTCCAACCGGCAAAGTTGCAATATTTTGGTGGGGGAGGGGGGGGTTTTACTTTTGCAATTGTTGTGGATGGTGGGTTAGTCTAGCAAATATTTCCGGGGCAAAAGTTATTTCCTTTAATTCCCTCTATTTTTTTTCTATATATAACAACAATTATAAAAATTAAAATGAGATTTATAAATTTCATGCATTAGGTATGAATACTATACTGAATATAATAACAAATATATTGGTATAAAATAATTTATAAATCTGTACTATTTACGATAAAGCGATTAGAGATGCATTAGTACGAGGCTTTAAACAGTGATCTGCCAAACGTCATTGGTTTGTTTGTACTTTGTAGGAGTTTTACCTAAGCTAGCTCCGTTTAATGCATGGCTAATGGGTAAAGTATTTTATTTGATCTTGATTTGTGAATGCTAGTTTTAATATGTTTTCTATTCTTAAACAACATTTTACTCATTTGGGGCCTCCATAAGCCTAATAATTAATAATACAAAATGTTCTCAAATTTAAGATATCTTAGTAATTAATTAGAAAGAAAATATTGTGCTGATTAATGTCAGCAGGTTTTTTTAATGAAAAGGAATTTTACATACCTGAAATGTTTGGTGGGTCGAGAGACAAAAAGATCAGCTACAAACAAATAATTATAAAAAACATCAAATTAAAACAAAGGACATAAATCATCAAAGAATATTACATCGAGAAAAAACTAGAGAGCAGCTAGAGGACGACGTTGACATAAGGGGGCAATGATGGAATCGATAAAATGTGAGTCTTCTTTTCTAACAGTTAGTAGAAACAACACATGGGTACGTACGTATCACTGGGAAGCGAATATGGATATCTCATTTGGACTTAATCGTCAACGAGCTAGCCATCAAATCCGATCACACCTACAACCTCTCACACACCCACGATGAAAAAAAAATGAAAAAAAGAAAGAAAAAACGTCATAGAGTTCAAAAGGATACCACAACTGCAAAATCAAGCAATCAACACCCAATTAAGAATTATGTTGGTATAAATACTGATAACTCCCTCCCTTGATGAAAATCGGAATAAATGTTTCAAAGGCCTTGACAGGATGTTTGTGTCAAAGGTCTTGAAGCATTAACAGTTGATGAAATACAAAACCTGTTTTATAAGTCCGAATATTATTTAATCTTATTATATACTTCCTTTATATTATATATATATGTATGACTAATCTTTCAGGAAGTATTTCGAGATTATATCTTTCCTTATGGTGCATATTGAGGAGATCCAAATCAAAGAAGATCATGTCTTCAAAGTGTCCAAAAATAGAAGATCCGGGCGCGCCATGATCTTTACTAGCCGTTGTTGAAGATCCGGTGTTGAAGAACCTCATGCTCCATATTACTTCTATAAAGGAAAGAAAGAAGAAGACAAAACACACAAGTGCTACATGAGCTTTCATTCATTCAAGCAAGATCTGTCTTCCAAGTGTCTCTTTGCTAAGCGCTCAAGAGTTTGTTGTTTATTTCAAAGCCTTTGAGAGTCACTGTGAGCTTATAGGATATATTCATTTATAGTTTACTCGAGAGTTTGTAACTCGGGAAGTTGCACTAGGCTATTGATTTGTGAGAGTAAGAGTATTGTACTAGATAGCTGAGAGAGGTGGGGCTCTTCTATATTGGTCTATGACTCCAAGAGAACGTGAGTTGACTAGATTGCAATTGTATAGGAGAGAGGCTTCTCGGTGAGCTATTAGGATCCTAAGCTAAGTGAATCAATAAAGCCTTTTGAATCCTAGGGTTGTGGAAGAACCCTAGGCGGGGACGTAGGCCAAGTTCGTGCTCAACCTCGTAAACAATTACTCGTGTCCTTTATCTATTGCTTTACCTTATTTCCGCACTTGGTTCGATTGTCTAACTTTGTGATTCAGGTTTAATCTCAAAGGGTTTTATACGAGCTCCCAAAGTCTTGAGACTTTCTGCGAAAAACGGGCATACTCTATTCAACCCCCTTTCTAGAAGATTTTAAAATCCGATAAAAATATACTTGATTAAATATCTAAAAAGATATTAACCAAATATATGTGATCCGATATATGTGATCTACCATTTAGTTCACAAACCTTGACATAATACTCAAAGGTCTTGACACTAAGTAGAGTTTATCTTTCGTAAAGGGAATGTTTCCCCTACGATAGTGCATCCTTGTTAAGCATCCCAATCTCTCGTCTAATGAAGGTGAACTTGTCCTCTGCCAAAGGCTTAGTAAAAATGTCAGCCCATTGATAATCAATTGAGATAAATGAAATGGACACATCACCTTTTTCAACATGGTCTCTAATGAAATGATGCCTTACATCAATATGTTTGGTCCTTGAATGCTGAACAGGATTCTTAGTGATGGAGATGACACTTGTATTGTCACATTTAATAGGAATGCCTTTGAGGTTGATGCCAAGATCTCGCATTTGTTGAGCTATCCAAAGGATTTGGGAGCAACAGGCTCCAGCTGCAATGTATTCGGCTTCTGCAGTGGATAGAGCAACTGAGTTTTGTTTCTTTAAGTGCCAACCGATCAAGGATGCTCCTAAGAATTGGCAACATCCTGATGTGCTCTTCCTATCCACCTTATAGCTTGCAAAATCTGCATCAGAATATCCAATTAATGTGAAATCCTTTTGCTTTGGGTACCATAGTCCAAGCTCCTTACTGCCATTGAGATATCGAAAGATCCTATTCACAGCCACGAGGTGAGATTCTTTAGGATCAGCTTGAAACCTAGCACACATGCAAACACTAAACATGATGTCAGGTCTACTAGCCGTGAGATATAATAAAGATCCAATCATTCCTCAATACTCCTTTTGATTGACACTTTTCCCAGTCTTGTCTTGATCTAGAGATAATGTTGAGCTCATGGGAGTCTTGGCTGCTTTGGATTGATCCATTTTGAACTTCTTCAAGAGATCCTTAGTGTACTTGCTTTGGTTGACAAAGATCCCTTTCTTGGATTGGTGGACTTGTAATCCCAAAAAGAAGTTGAGTTCACCCATCAAGCTCATTTCGAATTCACTGCACATGATGTCAGAAAATTCTTTGCACAAAGATGTGTTAGTAGCACCAAATAATATATCATCAACATAAATTTGAATAACCAAAATGTCCTTTCCTTTGGTCTTGATAAAAAGAGTCTTGTCGATCAACCCCCTTTTAAAATCATTTTCTAAAAGATATTTTGACAAGCACTCATACCAAGCTTTTGGGGCTTGTTTCAAACCATAAAGCGCTTTGTCAAGTTTATAAACATGATTGGGAAATTCCAAACTTTCAAAACCTGGGGGTTGAGCCACATATACTTTTTCCTCTAAGAAACCATTAAGAAAAGCACACTTGACATCCATTTGATATAACCTTATGCTCATAAAAGATGCAAATGCTAATAAAATGCGAATGGCTTCAAGCCTGGCTACGGGAGCAAAGGTTTCCTCGTAGTCAATACCTTCCTCTTGATTGTAGCCTTGAGCAACAAGTTTTGCCTTGTTCCTCACGATCTTAACATTCTCATCTAGCTTGTTTCGAAATAGCCATCGTGTGCCAATGACTGATTGATGCTTTGGCCTTGGCTTCAAGGTCCAGACTTTGTTTATTTCAAATTCATTAAGCTCGCTTTGCATAGAAATGATCCAGTCTGGTTCTTGAAGTGCCTCATCTACCTTCTTTGGTTCAATAAGAGAAACAAACGCGTGAAAAGCACAAAGATCTTTAAGTTTAGAATGAGTTTGAACACTAGAAGTAGGGTCAGAAATGATATCCTTTAATGAGTGTGATGAGGAGTATTTGAATTTCATTTTGCTAGTCTCAGCTCTTTGATTCGTCACACCAGTAGGATTGACTTGTGGTACATCTGACTCCGTGGTCCTGTTAGGTTCAGTTACAACAGTTTCTAACATCTCAACACTGTTGGATTGGACACCAAGAGCTTTGGACGAATCTTCAACACCTTGGGCCAATTCTTCAGTGTTAAGAATCGGTTCCTGCATGTTCCTCTTCTCTGTGTTCTTGGTAGTAGCATCATCACCTTCCTCGTTCTCTGCATGGATGTTGAGATCTATATCTGCAACACTTTCACTTAAAGAACCGTCATTGCATTCATCAAATATAACATGTATACTTTCTTCAACTAACTAGGTCCTTTTATTAAAGATTCTATAAGCTTTTCTACTTGTGGAGTAGCCAACAAATATACCTTCATCACTACGCGCATCAAATTTCCCAAGGTTATCTTTTCCATTGTTATGAACAAAACAGGTACAACCAAAGGGTTTAAAATAAGATATAAGTGGTTTGCGGCCTTTGAAAAGTTCATAAGGAGTTTTCTTTAAGATGGAACGAATAAGACAACGATTCAAAATGTAATTAGCTGTGTTAACAGCTTCAGCCCAATAGGTTTTAGGTAATGGATTTTCTAAAAGCATAGTCCTGGCCATATCCTCTAAGGTGCGGTTCTTGCGTTCCATAACCCCGTTTTGTTGAGGTGTCCTAGGAGCAGAAAAGTTATGGGATATGCCATATTTAGCACAAAACAAATCAAACTGAAGTTGATCAAACTCCCTACCATGATCACTCCGAATTAACACTATGGACTCGTTTCTTAAAGTTTGCAACTCCTTACAAAGTTTTGAAAACTCAAATAAGGCCTCTGATTTTTCTTTTAAAAATGCAGCCCAAGTATATCTAGAAAAATCATCAACAACAACTAGCATGTACTTTTTACCATTGGGAGATTTGACTCGCATAGGACCACATAAATCCATATGTAAAAGTTCAAGGGGTCTAGAAGAACTTACAACCTTTTGGGTTTGAAAGATCTACGTGTTTGTTTACCTCGTGTGCATGCATTGCACATATCAATACCTTTGAAGTCCATCTCAGGTAGCCCTCTTACAAGCCCTTTTGACACAAGCTTCTGTAGTGTATGTGGACTCACATGACCAAGTCTCCTGTGCCAGAGCTTTGGATCGTCCGTCAAAGCCTTTAGACAGGTTAAGCTCCCTTGTGCCACTTGATCAACATTTACGGCGTATATATTGTTGTAACGATATGCAGTCAATATAACTTCACCTGTATCTTCTCTACACACTATACATCTTTTCTTGTTAAATCTGACATTGTTGCCACTATCACATAATTGAGAGACACTAAGCAAATTATACTTTAAACCATTAACAAGATAGATATTTTTAATACTATGGCCGGAATCACTTCCAACACTACCAATACCAACGATGTCACATTTTCCTTTGTCACTAAGAGTGATTGTTCCCGTGGATTGCTCCTTTAGATCATGAAAGAGAGAACTCTTTCCACTCATATGCCTCGAGCATCCACTATCAATATTCCATTTATGTTCCTTCACCTTGGTGATCTCCTGCAAGAAAAACATCAACCTTTGTGGCTAGACCAATAAGCAAATTTGGATCCATTGTTGGGGTAAACCATGTTTAGTAAAATAGTGCCTTTTGGAACCCAAACTTGTGTTATCCGTTCTTTTCTCAAATGAACAAGAAATGTATTGCAAATAATATATGGATCCTTTCTTCTATAAGGGAAGGTCTCTTTTACATGTCCCTTTCTAGCACAGTGGTGACATATAGGAGAGGTTATGCTTCCTTTTGCCTTCACAAAAGAGGTAATGTGTTGGTTCTTTAAAAACCTTGGATTGTAACCAATACCACTTTTGTTTAGAAAACTTTGTTGTTCACCCAACATCCTATCAAGAGTGCCTTTGGATATGGTAAAACTTATGAGGGTTGTCTGTTGGTCTTGAATCTTATTATTCAGGGAGATCTTCTTGTTCTCTAAGTCATGATGCTCATTTCTTAGAGAGGAGAGATCTTGCTTGAGTTCAGATTTCTCTAAGTCAAGCGTCTTGACTTTAATGTCAAGACCTGAATAAGAAGCTTCAAGACTTTTAACCCTCATAGACAGATCCTCAATAGTTCTTTCCTGATCCACAGTTCTCTTAATAAGAATGTTAGTTTGGGCAATAAGTTTCTCTTCATTGGCAATCATATTGGAAAGGAATTCCGATAATACCTCTTTTGGACTTGCCATAAGTTCTCTTACAGTAGCTTCAAGCTTTTCATCGTGGGATTCATCTTCTGAGGCCATAAGACAAATATTGGCCTTCTCATCATCGGAGTCAGACTCAGAGTCGCTCCAAGTTGCCACCATGGCTTTCTTCTTCCATTTGTCACCCTTCTTGGACTGGCTCTTTGTCTTTTGAGGGCAGTCCTTCACAAGATGATCTGTTTCACCACATTTAAAACCAGACAACGGTTTAGTCTTCTTTTCATACTTTTTGTATTGAGGCTTACCTCGAAATTTTGAAGACTCTGATCCATCCTTGTTGTTGAATTGCCTCTTCATTTTGAGAATTCGAGCAAGGCCTCTTGTGATAAGAGCCAAAGGATCATCCTCATCGTCATCCTCATCTTCGAAATCAGATCCATCTTTAGGCTCATCCTTCTTAGACTTGAGTGCCAAGTTCTTAGTGCTAGTTGGAAGTTCTCCATCGTCTTCATTAAGGATCATCTCATGCGTGATCAGCTTCCCTAGAAGGTCATCAAGGGGTAGAGTGGTGAGGTCCTGTGCTTCCTCTATAGCTGTTACTTTTGGACCCCATTTTTCTTTTGGGAGGCACCTCAGTATCTTCCTCACTTTCTCAACGTTGGTAAAGCTCTTACCGAGAGAGTCAAGGTTGTTGGTGATTTCTGTGAATCGTGTGAACATGGCCTTGATTGACTCATCAGACTTCATTTTGAATAGCTCATACTTTCGAAGAAAGATGCTGATCTTGGTGTCTTTCACTTGGCTCGTTCCTTCATAGGTGACGACTAGTTTGTCCCAAATCTCTTTAGCTGACCTACAAGATGAAATACGGTTAAACTCATCAGTGCTAAGACCACAATAAAGTAAGTTAATAGCCCTGTAGTTTTTGGAGACGAGTTCAAGATCTTCTTGGATGTATTCAGACTTCTTCTTTGCGACTGTGGTTCCATTTGGTCCGTCTTTTTCTGGAATCTTTGGACCATTCTCAATAATGTTCCAAAGTTCCAAATCTTGATCTATAATGAACATTTTCATCAAGGATCTCCAATGGACAAAGTTGTTTCCTACAAAGAGTGGTGGTCTGCTCGTGGACCTTCCCTATGCAAATCCTCCGCTTGCTTCACCAGACATGATCGAAAACTCACAAGATTGTTAGATAAAAACAGTGAGTAAAGCTCTGATAAAACTCGATAATATAAAACAAGGTAATATAAAAATACTCTAGAAGGGGGGTTGAATAGAGTATGCCCGTTTTTCGCAGAAAGTCTCAAGACTTTTGGAGCTCGTATAAAACCCTTTGCGATTAAACCTGAATCACAAAGTTAGACAATGGAACCAAGTGCGGAAATAAGGTAAAGCAATAGATAAAGGACACGAGTAATTGTTTATGAGGTTCGGAACGAACTTGACCTACGTCCCCGCCCAGGGTTCTTCCACAACCCTAGGATTCAAAAGGCTTTATTGATTCGCAAAGCTTAGGATCCTAATAGCTCACCGAGAAGCCTCTCTCCTATACAATTGCAATCTAGTCAATTCACGTTTTCTTGAAGTCCTAGACCAATCTAGAAGAGCCCCATCTCTCTTAGCTATCTAGTACAATCCTCTTACTCTCACAAATCAATAGCCTAGTGCTTACTTCCCGAGTTACAAACTCTCGAGTAACACTATAAATGAATATATCCTATAAGCTCACAGTGTAACTCTCAAAGGCTTTGAAAAGAAATAACAAACTCTTGAGCGCTAGCGGAGAGTACACTTGAAAGACAGATCTCGCTTGAATGAATGAAAGCTTGTGTTCAACCGTGTGTTCTGTCTTCTTCTTCCTTTCCTTTATAGAAGCAACATGGCGCATAAGGATCTTCAACACCGGATCTTCAATAATGGCTAGTTCGGATCATGGCGCACCCAAGGATCTTCTATTTTTGGACACTTCGAAGATATGATCTCTCCAATTTGGATCTCCTCAATATGCACCATAAGGAAAGAAGTAATTCGAATAATACTTCCTGAAAGGTTAGTTAGGCATATAATATAATGGAAGTATATAATATTAAATAATATTCGGACATAATAATATATAGAGCAGGTTTTGGATTTCATCAACTGTTAAAGCTCCAAGACCTTTGACACAGACAAACTGTCAAGGCCTTTGAAACTTTATTCCGATTTTCATCAAGGGAGGGAGTTATCAATATTGTATATGATCGCAATTCGCAATTGATTAGTATTTATCAACGCATTTTACATTGCTTTCATATAGATTAATTAAGTATTTCTTTCATGGATTTCAATAAAGCTTTTATCTTTATATAGTTTTTTTATATGTATCCTTGTACTTTTATCATAATAGACATGTCGAATCTAGTAAGATTGGAATTCTCCACCCTTGATATTTCCGGAAGAAACTATTTGATATGGGAGTACTTGATGCGGAACTCCACTTAGTTAGCCATGATTTGGGAAGAGACAATCAAAGAAGGTTCGACAACATCCGATCATGTTAAAGGAAAAGCAATGATTATGTTAAGGCACATTTTCCATCATTAGTACGAGAACTCCAATCTTGCGAATGGAAATTCTGGCTTAGCATAATCATTGCTTTTGCTCTATCTTGATCGGATGTTGTCAATGCTTCTTTGATTGTTTCTCCCAAATTATGAGTAGCTAAGTGGAGTTTCGCATCAAGTACCCATGTTAAATAGTTTCTTCCGGAAACATCAAGGGTAGAGAACTCCAATCTTACGAGATTCGATATGTCAGTCATGATAAAAAAAAATATATATAAGGATACAAATAAAAAACTATATAAAGATAAAAGATTTATTGGAATGCATGAAATAAATACTTAATCTATGAGCGCAATGTAAAATACGTTGATACATGCTAATCGATTGCAATGATATACAATATGAATGGTAGCAATTAAGTACCATGATATAGATAGGTAATCCCAAATTAATTACAATCATAGGAATCATTGACTTTTACGATGATAGAAATACGGGTATAGTACTTATAATATTAATAATTGAGGCCAAAAGGAATATCGTCAGGAGCATCAAGAGCATAAGGAATATAATACTTTTAATATTAATTGACTTTTACGGAGGACCAAGATACTCATTAGAGATGCCCTACATTCAAGTAAATCGCAAAGGAATTTACTCAGTTTTAAAGTTACTAGAGAAAACAGTTATCATATAGAAACCATGAATGACAATGGCATTGAGTAATGATAATGCGTATTTTAGATAGGCATTATAGATAGTTCTTATTGCATTTAAGTAGTGATATTGCATATGTTTTGGTCTATTTCTATATTTTTCTTGTGAAGTATTCGAGTTCGGAATCTACGTCTATTTAGTCTTTATTCCATAGTTTTACAATCCAGGCTTGAATGGGAATTTGGAGGAGCTTAAGAGACTGATTTTGGAGCATAAGGAAGGACCATCAAGGGAGCAAGGAAGCACAACGTCGAAGCTAAGGAAGGATCATGCGAAGCCTGAAGAGTGGCGCCCGCCGTTGTCCCGTATTCAGCAAACGCCGAATTAAGTATGAAGATTCTATTCTATTATTATCTTATTCTCTAGGGTTTTGCACGACTCTATTTAGGCTATTTTCAGTCTATTGTCGAGGGAAACCTTGTTGGAGAGTCGTTTGAGAGAGAGAGAGAGAGAGATGAGCATTACTTTGGATATGAGTTGCTAAATTCATAGTTTCGCATGTGATTCGAAGATATGGTTGGATGAATTGTGAGGATTTTATTTCAATTATTTATTTATGGGTTTATTCATCATCTTGTTCTTATTGATATGCATTTGTGTTACTTTCTATGCTTAATCACCATGTTAGGAATTACATCTATGCTATGAATCCGTTGTTGGTTTCTTGATAGCAAACGAAGTCATTGATTTAGTGATATTTCTATGCCTTTGTAGTGGATGATAACAATTGATCTACGTCGAGTAGATGTATTAGGGTTGAGTGGGTTGTTCCCTTGTTTCCTAATTGCATTGAATTGATGTGCCAATTGGTCTTAAGTACTCAAATTGTTAATGCTATTCTTGAGTGATGTTGCCTTGAATAAGAAATTGTATTTTTGAGGAACAATCGATAATAGGTTAGTCAACATAAAATCTATAAATAATATTGAAATCAATCATAGGATCATGAACCTCAACCATTGTCAAGAATTACAGGTGAAACACTTTTATATCTTATTATCAATACTTTGCAATCATTACTCTATTTACTTTATTTTGCTATTTCTTTAGTTTCCTACAACTTATTTGCTATTGTCATAAGAAATCATCAATAGAATTACACAAGCGATATTCTTTTATGTGAGTTCGACTCCGTACTACACTGTTATACTAATCTTTTGATTGAACATTGAGTTAGGATATTATTACTATTTGGGGAGGCGAAAGCTAACGACGTTCGTCCACCACCAGATGATAAGCATATCTTAGAAAAAATGGGTATGCACACGTCTGGTTTATATGGAACACGAATTCACCCCATTGAATCTCATAATGTTACTAACCAGAAGTTGGTCAAAAAGGAAATATTCTCTTTGTGGCATGATAGACTCGGTCACCCATGAGAAACAATGATGCGTCGAATTAATTACGGTTCGCATGGTCATCCATTAAAGGACTTGAAGATCTTTTCAAAGGATGATTTGACATGTAACGCGTGTTCTCTTGGCAAGTTAATAACAAGACCGTCTATAACAAAAGTAAATAAGAAATCTCCCATGTTCCTTGAACGAATTCAAGGAGACATATGTGGAACCATCACACCACCTTGTGGACCATTAAGATATTTTATGGTATTGATAGATGCCTTGACATGTTGGTCACATGTAAGTTTGGTGACTTCTTTCTTGATCCTGAAGGGTTGCATTAAAGTCCCCTGCTAAGGCCCATGGTTTGTTGTTATTAACATCGAAGTCTTCAAGGGACCTCCATAAGTGTCGTCTCCTCGCGTGGATGGGGGCAGCATAAATTGCTGAAATAATCCATGGAGCTTCCCCTCTTCTCTGAATCACCACAGTGATGTGTTGAGGATGCCTTAACAAGGCATTGACGTCGACTTCAGGTTTTCTCCACAACAACCAAATACCTCCTGAAAAGCCCTCTGCCTCCATTCTTGTGCATCCGTCAAATCCAATCCTACGAAACACCCGATCCACCGCCTCCCCTCTTGATGGACGGTTTTTAGTCGGGTAAACCGTATCAAAATAAAACTCAAACCTACAAACTAGAACTAGTATAGCAAGTAAGTAAGAGGTTGATCCCACAAAGAATCAAGTATTTCTCAGCAATGCGTATTTACCAATTAGTAGAAAGGGGGGTTTTGGTTGATTGAGATTGAAAAGAAAACAAAATAAAATAAAAACAAATAATGCAAAACAATTTAGAGAAGATCGATCTACCTACAACTATCCACTTTATTTGGTTGAATTGATATTGTAACTTCCTCTTTTCCTTTTAGTCTTCCTATGAATACCCTTGTCCTGACCTAATATAGTTACTAGTCCAATCAGTCCTAGAAACCCTTATCAATTGAACAGTCCCTAAAGAAGGATTTAACCCAATTGATAACTTTAAGTTCAGAGATTAACCAAGGTATTTGCAGTCCCTAAAGAGGGATTTAACAATACATCCAACTTTCTACCCATCCAATTAGTTCAATCAGCCCTAGAGGGATAAGTTTGCTACTTGGGTTAAGGTTCGCAATCAGGAATCTACAAAACCCTAGAAATTGAATTGATCTAACTAGTTGGCCAGACAAGATAGAACAAAACAATAAACAATCAAGCACAAAGAAGTTGAAGCATTCAATATAGGAAATAAGGAACAAGATTCAGAAACTCACAATCAATCCAAATAAAGCTTCAAATTGCAAGTAGAATGAAGAGAGTTTAGCCGCCCATGGAGAACATCGATCTCTCTCTAATTGTCTAATAGAACCTAGAATAGAATAGAAGTTATGAAAATAACATAAAACTTGGCCTTATATAAGTCTAGTCGGCCACAAGAAAGGAAAACATGAGAAAATAGGGTTTTTTATATGAAACGGTGCGTTGGCAACACGTGCTGCTGCCGCGGCATCTTCCAAACCCGCTCCATCCTCACTGGCGGCGGCCACGACATACATGATGCGGCCGCTGCATTGGTCTTTTATGGAAAATCAGTCTCGAATTTGCTCTTGTTGTCAACATGAAAGTTGTAGCTCTTTGAAAGAGCTTTCCAACACATGGCCATAATAGTCAATCGGACAACCTAGGCCTCCAGAAAGTGCAAAATAAGTTCAGCATGCCTGGCGACAACTTCTGCAGACTTGTTCTTCGTTTAAGTTCGCTTCTTCTTCTCAGAACCTCTTGAGATCTTCATGTAAGCTTCTTCGATCAACTAGACATTCTAATATAATGCGTCACCAACCCATGTGTCATCCTCGGATCCACAGTTACCTAAAATAATCAATAAAAGTGTGTAGATTCCGACTCCACCAACATAGAGAGCAAATATGCAAATTCTACTTAAATCATGCATGATATGCATCTTAACTAAGCTAAGTGCAACCTATTATGACTACCTAAAGGCATGCTATCACCTCTCATACAAGGCTCAAAGAGTGCGAGGACAGTGAGATTGTGTGATTTGACAATATCTCGTCGCAAGTTAAGGAAATCTGAATCCCTTGCACCACTTGTGTTCCACGCTAGTACACTTAGGCTATCCATAGATAATAATGTGCTTTTGAGAACCCTGAAAATTGCATTGCAAGGGATGTGCATGAATTTTGCTTGTAAGATTGCAACTTTGTCCAACATAGTAATTGTCTCCTTAATGATGGGGGCATTGATGCCCTGTAGAGAATAAGGTTTGTTATTGTGTGCATCGGTAGGAATTCTATTAGCATTCGGTTGGCAATTGGGGGTATTATTGGCATGAAGGGCCGAGGTTTGAAACTAGGAAACTTTCTCGATTTTGAACCGGTATTATCTCCATCCCTGGGTTTTAGCTCATCTGGCTTGGGTTCCTTCACAGGGGCTTCGAATCTTGTGTTTTGTGCGGCTGAGAGAGAGGTCGAGTGGCTTTGGTCCGGAAGGGAGTTTGCTTTTGCTTCTATCTTGGCGATCTGGGTCTGGGTCGGATTTAGAGGAGGTTGTTGGGTTCCTTTTGTGGTCGTCATGGTGAATGTGAGCTCAGGGGTTGGTGACTTGAATATGGATTTTTTTAGAGTAGTTGTTCATTTTGGGTTTTTCCCGTGCTTCTTAGAGATAACGACTTTCTTGATGGACAAGGATGTCGCTTTCTATGGGGGACGATGACTTTTTTTACTGGGATGTTTTTGAGGTAGGTTAGTTTTGCTTCTTTTCATATGGGAAGATTTGTCAGATCTGCAATTTCCTTCCCTATGGAGAATTTCGGAATCGCTAGATTCTTTTTTCTTCTCATTGCGATTCTCTCCCCCCATTCTTCTCTATCAGCTCATGATCGATCTTTGGCAATTGTTTCCAAAATAGAGAAGTTTGAAAATTCCTCAATCTCCGCAATCACTGAAATTACAGGATCAACTTTCCTTGTCCCTTCCTTCCTTGGATTCTCTTGGTTGCTGGCGAATTGCCGGTCACTTGCCACTTGAGCATTCTGGTCGCCAGTTCTCTCCTTAGCTGTTTTTGATATAGCTTGTTATACTTGGTTATTGTTTGACCCTACCCTCATCTTTCTAATCTTCTTTACTTGCATCCAACCCTTATGACTTTTCTCTGAGATTTGAGATAGCCCCTCAATTGTATTTGGTTCTGGGTGCTTGTTCCGGAGCGGAAGTCTCTGTCTATTTTCCACATGAGTCGTGGTTATGTTCCACCTTGCCGCATTCAAACCAGAGCAGCTTCAAACCTACATATTAAATCGACCATATTTTACCATCCAACATAAACTTCGATAGGAGTGGTTTGAAAGATTGATTTCGACGCTCATCCTTGCAAATTGCTCCTGGATGCGGATGTGGTTGTTTTTTCCACCCTCATTACCTTTCCGATCTTCTAGCCCACTAGTCGCAGGAAACGACAATAAAAGTATTCGATTGGAAAAGATGGAATTCTGACCCAAACCACCAAAGTTGTGATCCTATCCACATTAGCAAAAAACATCGGTGTCCATTTCCTGATTGTTAGATAATTATCTCCCAGAATTCATGGTCCTTCCATCAAAACGTGGTTGTAATATGCCTGATTAGCAAACCTTGCCACAAAGTAGTCGTGACCCAGGTCAATCAACTAGTTTTTGCGAGAGTCGATTGCCTGTGTAATTGCATTTACATGGGCCTTTGCCAAATAATTTGATGATCAGAGTGTTTATCCAAGGCCTCCATAGTTCTTCCCTCTCCTGTTTGCTCAGGGTTATCTTTGGGCATGTTGGGTCCTCATTTGTTCGTGGATCGTCGCCGACATCGTCACATCTTTCATTGGATCTTCCTCTTTTTCTTGAAATGTGGGGTTAAAGTGGGTGATAGCAAATCCTTCTCCCCCACTATTTAGAAGCTTCTCTCTGTAAGAGGAGCTCTTGGATGATAATATGCTCGGAAACTGGGGGTTTGCATCTTTGCTTTCTTGCCTTGTTGGTGTTTCAAATAAGATTGTTGTAGTACTCGACTCGGTGGTCTTCTCGAGGCCTTGTTGCTTACCATCACTCAACTTCGTGGTCTTCTCAAGGCTCAGTTGCCTACTGCTAGACTTTCCCTTCGTGTATGGTGGTTTCTCTCCCAAGTTTGGTGGTTGGCGCTTTCCTTCACTCATGTCTCCCTTAGAATTTCTCATTGCTCACTCTTCATGTGGGCAGGGGCGGAGCCAGAAAGTTTTGAGAGGGGGGTCACCATAGTAGTCGATAATAAGATCGAAAAAAAATCGTAAAACACAACGTGTTCGATAGTACAAACTAGTGTCAACCTATGGTTTCGAAAATACTACAAATATATAAAACGAAATAAGGATAAAAAACGAAAAATAAAGATATAAAATGCAATAAATAAACCTTGCATTATTGACATATAATAATGTATAACTAGATATACAAAAATTAAACTTGCGTAACTTCTTGCCATATTCTTAAAATAAGTAATATAACATATGGTTTCGAAGCTCTCGAGATGAATTATAATATGTGAATGTCAATTTAAGTAAAATATTAAAGTATTAGAGTATATTGAAATAAAACTAAAGTGATTAATACTGCTGTAATTTTCAAACATTCATAACTTTTTACTCAGATGTCGAATTATGACGTATTATATATCAAAATGAAACTATCAACGAGGAGAATACACCTAAATCATTTGTCGGACGAGGGGGGGGGGGTCACTTGACCCCCTAGGACCCCCCTAGCTCCGCCTCTGCACGTGGGTCTCTCACAAATAAAATCGAAACTTTGTTCACGTGAAAACTCCTAGCCTTATTTATAATACGGAGTATCATTCAAGGGGAAATATTTAGGTAAACCCCGTGTGTTTTTTTTATAGATCCGGGCTAAAAATTCCTCACTTTGTACCCCAACCTAGAAATGGCCACGGGTCCGACCTGACGGGAAGGGTGACCCTAACCCTGACCCGTGGTTTAGACGGGTCGACGGGTTAGGTGACCCGGCGGGTTGGCGGATCGGCGGGTCGGACTACCGGGTCGGCCACGTGGCACCAAATCGGGTACACAACGGGTTTTGCGGGTCGACCCGCCGGGTCAACCATTTTTTTTAAAAAATTATTTTAAACCCAAAATAAAACTCAACTCAAGTCTTTAACCACACTTTCGAAATGGAAAGATTTAAGGTTGACAAAATAAGGCATGTGGGAAGATATTTATATATATCTTCTTTCCACTCCCATAATTTCATCACACTTTAGATGTGGGTAAGAAAAGGTTGGATTGTGCAAATGACAAGTAGGGTATGAGGATCTATATATAGAGAAAATAGAGGTATATAGCCCACATTCGATGTGGGACAGAAATATGAGATATGAAAGAAAATTTGAGAAATTAATTTCTCACATTTAAGATGTAATGTAATGTGAGAAATTAATGTGGGAAAGAAAAGGTTGGATTGATGTTTCGACGAATCAAATTATATGATGTAAGATGCAATGTAATTAAAGTCTTTGGATTATATGGTGGAATATAATGTAATTTAAGTATTTGGATTATATGATGTAACATATAATATAATTAAAGTGTTTACCTCTTAGGATTTAATGAAATGAATAACACAATATATCAAGTTATGTTGGATTAATCTTTCTATTTAATTTAATTGATAGTTGTGTTGATCCATTAATCAATCATAAGTATTTTATTTTACTTGCAATATTATGTTAATTTCTTGATCAATGATTTCAAATCTAGGTTCATCTTCATATAGATATGTTAAACTTTCTCGTTTAAAGTTGAATTAGCCACATGTTGTATATACACTTAATGATGATGTTATTAGAATTACATACTTGGGTTGCTTGTTATTACATCAAAAGATACATTGAAAAAGTATTGCCAATATTATATTTCATTCTTGTGTTTGAAAATCCGAAGTTCTATATCATTTTGAAAATAAACGAAAACTCGACATTAAGGATACTATACAAGTGTAACGACTTTATCAATAACAATATTTGTATTATTTGAAATTATATCATAAAGACTCCTAACTTAGTATCATATAGAATGATATAGAATGATTTAATAGTGGATCCACCAAATAACACAAATGTTTAAGGTATTTTGTTAAACTTCACACTTTCTTGTTACCCGTTCGTTATTTCTTTTATAATTGATAGGTAAAATATATATTTTTTTAAATAATATTTATATAAAGTGTAGTACTAGTGTTTGTATATAATAAAAATTTATAAGTATGAACTGACATAAAAAAAAACCGAATGGTAGAGATTGAAGACATGGTGTAGTTTCTACTCTTGTTCTTTTCCCACACTGAAAACTAAAGGAAAGGGGGAAGAGTGCTAAGTCTATAAAAGGAGAAGCATGGGGTTCATCTGTCTTACATTGCCATTGCATATTAGTTTATGTAATATTATGAATATTATGAATTATTCTAAGAATAATTTATATAATTTACATAATAATTATAAATTTATTTTATTAGAAATAAATTTTTTTTTTTTAATTTTTTTTTAAATGGCAGGTTGACCCGACGGGTCGAACCGGGTCGGACCCGCCGGGTCACGGGTCGACCCACCCGACCCGTGACCCGTGGCCATGTCTACCCCAACCAATTGGAAGGCCGGATGGAAAAACTGTCCGATCCGAGGATATGTCAGATATGAGGGTATATCATCATTAATGACATATTTTTGTAGAACGAAAAGAGTACGTGGATATAAAAGACGGGCTTTAAAAAAAAAGATTTATTCCCTTTTTTCCCAAAATATTAATATTTACAAAAAAAATTAAGAAAAATAGATTTTTTTTTAAAAGGCTGGTTTTTCAAATCACTAGACTTATAAATTACACAATTCAGATAACCTGTTACACTGTTTGTGTTACACTCCCTATTACACTTATTAAATTTGATCTAAATTATGAATCAAACTATGATATGACATCTTAGGTTTAAACGTATATATAAACCGAAGTTGTCAAAGTATAAAAAATATAGTTTGCATGTATATTTTAATGTTTTAGCTTCTTAGGGTTTATGCACCCACTCATACGGTATCTTTTTTATAAAAGGCTAAAAATTTATAAAAATACATTTTAAACATCAATTTTTTTTTAATGCTTTAGCTTCTAGGGTTTATAGATTTAAACTAAAGTATCTTTTTTCTCAATTTTATTTATAATTCATATCAATTTAAGAAATGTAACACAGAGGGTAACATGAAAAGTGTAACAGGGGATTCATATCGTAAATTACAGATCTCCATGGGGGGCAGCATTGACGGCCATATTAGAGCTTGCACTGTAAGTTTTTTTTAGGGAAATTCCGTTTGGTGGCCCTGAGTTTATGTTCATTCCGGTTGGTGTTTCATACTTTTTTTTGTCTGGATGGTACCCCTGAGTTTTGTCAAAAGTTCGGCTCATGCCCAAAACTAATATTTTCTCCCTTTTAATGAATAAAACCACCCTTTTTTTATTTGTAATTTATACGTTAACTATATTTGTTCGCATAATAAGATGATGGATTTGTGCAAAGTTTTTGTAAATAATGGATGATTATGTACATGCAATGTTTGACAAATAATGAGATTTATTTTTTACAAACTATGAAAAATATATAAACGGATCTTTTGTGTAATGTTAAAACAATGGTTGATTTTTTTCAAAAAAAAAAAATTGGAAACAATGGGTGATTTTTTGCTAAAACTTTGGCAATACTGTATAATTTTGTTAGTTTTTAAAAATAAAATGTGGTTTTGTCACTTTTGTGTTGAATTTAGTTAAATAAAAGGTAATTTTGTTCAAAATTAAAAGAAAAGAGTCATTTTTATGAAAAAATAAAGGGTGGTTTTATTCATTAAAAATGAGAAAATATGAGTTTTGGGCATTAGTCGAAATTTTGACAAAATTCAGGGGTACCATCCGGACAAAAAGAAAGTGTGGGACACCAACCGGAATTGACATAAACTCAGGGGCCCCAAACGGAATTTCCCAACCCCGAGCACGTGACCTAGTCACACAGCCGACAAGAGCCACGTACCAGTTAAACCAGCTTGCGTCAACCGGCTCGATCCACTTGTAGAGAGCAAGGATGGATGCAGGGATCTCGTAACCACCATCCTTGCTCAGCTGCTCCGCACCACTAGTCCACCCCGACTGGGGCAGTAAGTCTTTGTTTTTGTTTATTACAATAAATATATACTACTTCAGTCCAATAATACATGAGCTTTTAGAAAATTGCACAAATTTAAATAAAACACTTCACTTTTAAAAAACATAATCATTGCGCACAATAACTTTTTTATAAATTTTATTATTTTGTAACACCCACTACACATTTTAACCAGTCAAATTCTTTTAAAAAGTCAACAACACACAAATCGATATAAATCATTATAATCTCCCATCTAGAAAACATAAAAAAGCTCATCTATTATTGAATGAAAACTCACCTCTAAAAACACATGTACGGAGGGAATACCATTTTTTTATACAAGGCGGAAATTTAGGAGTAGTCAACTGTGGTTGATCCAACACCCAAGGGCATCCTTACAGACGAGATCGTCAATCACAACATTAGATCACTACTACAATTAAGAGCAAAGAGAGCGGTTTATAGCGGCAGTTTAGTTAAGGCAGCGGCTTATGGCCGCGGGTCAGGAATTTTAGTCTACAAGAACGGGTTGGCAATTCCCATGTCTATTGGGGCGGTTTCACTACTCTTTGGGAGCGTTTCATTAAATCAGATTAATCCATGGGAGCGGTTCCTAATAATCTGCTAAAATAAAACATAAGGCGGACGAATTTGGGGAGAAATTCAGACATGGCCCTTCTCTCTCTTCTTGCGCTCTTTCTCCCTCATCTCTACTGCTCTACATCTTCAACCCTCTCCATGTCTCCCCCATCATCGATACCTCGCCAGATCTCAGTCTGACGCTTCCCTCCGACCTCGTTCTCCTCCTCTCTCACTCAGATCCATGGCCTCAACTCCCAAGCCCAAATCGGCGAGAGAGGCCGAAGGTTCCCTTCCCGACCTTGACACCACTAAACCCCTTCCTTTACCGCTTCTCAACACCAGAGTTAAAGCCCAGGCGCCACCTTCAAGTGATTCAAGGGGACGCAACATTTCGGGTTAGTTAATTTCTAAACCATTATTGATTCGAAGGATTTGAAGCCCCTTCAAATTCATTAAGAATTTTTTAATCTAGGGTTTCGATTCCTTATTCTTTCATGCTTCAGATCTAATGTTAGGGATCTTTGGTTTAGATTTAGGGTTTTCAATTTTGGTCAAGATGTACCAATGCCTACTTAATTTTGATTCTTGGCATTTCTTTCCTTATTTTTAGCTATACAAAAAAAAAAAAACTGACAATGTACCAATGCCTACTTAATTTCGATTCTTGGCATTGCTTGCCTTTAAGATATTTTCAGCAAAGAAGGTTCTTTATCACCACTAATTGGTGTTCAGTTTTATAGTTGATTTTTACCAATGTAGCACCCATGATTTCCTTCGTGTTAGTGCTGATTTATCATTATTCATAAATATCAGCATGTTGATGTTGCTATTCAGCCTATACTTGAGGTTGGGTTGGGGGACAGTTTAGAGCAAAAAATGTTCACTTCTCAAGTACATTCACAAGTGGTTTGTGGTATAACCTTTCTTGATTTTGACAGTGTGGAATTATGGGTTAGTGTTCATTCTAAAACTAATCTAGTTGGTGATAATTTTAAATTGGTGTAAATTTTATCATGAGTAAATGTTCTTTGTGAAAATTAAAAATCAATGTTGCTTTCTACCATTGACTGTATGTTCGAAATACTAAACTATAGAAGAGTCAAGTTGGTTGTAATTTAATTGGTTGTAATTTTATCCAGCACTCAAGCTACATCCAAAAGAGATACCTCCTTGACATGGTGTTTTTATCTTTATGATCAGTTCTATACTTCTATGTACTTGTTTCTCCTTTTTTTCTAATTGCCTTGCATGCCAAACCTTTAAAAGAAAAGTGCTTAAATTTCAGTTTAGCTGTTAGATATACCTCAATAAGATTAGACTATGGATTTTGACCTTCAGTGGCGAGCTTGACACACGAATTTCCAGACTTTGTTTTGTTTTTTAAAAATACCTTTATGTGGAATTATATATGGCTAATATCTAAGTTTTCATGTACGTGCAGGTTGTCTTCGCACAAATTGATCCCGATATCCAACTACAACTTGTCGTTTTATCACTATATTTTGGCTAGGTTACTTGAGTTATCAAATCTTTTGTTTACGTCTAACTTTGTAAGCAAATCCAAGTAATGGATTGATATAAATGTAATGTAATATTACTTCTTGAGTCAATAAAAGTGTGGAATTTCAATTCTATATGTAGATGTTATAATAAATATTCAATAGTTTTTTTTTAATTGTAAGTAAATATAAATCAGATATTTAAAATGGAATTAAAAAGCTATAAAATTGATAAATCAAAACCGCTGCCATATGATAGTAAAACCGCTTCACAAGACTCATAGACAAAGTGCTTCTTTAGAGGAATTGGCAACGGTTCTTCCACATTTTTGGCAGCGGTTATCCCTTTAGTTATGAAACCGCTTCCTTAGCTTAAAAAACCGCTGCCATAGGGCTAAGGCGACGGCAGCAGAAGGTGCGGTCCAAAACCGCTGCCTTAGACCTTAGGCAGCGGTTTTCCTATATATGGTGGCGGTTTTGGGCCGCTACCAAAACTCTTAATTGTAGTAGTGGATCTCCAATCAATGGGATTCGAGGCCAAACCAAGGTGGGCGAGCCGGTCAGCAACCCGATTGCCTCTCTGAAAGTATGGGAAAACGACGCACGGACAAAGGATAGGCTGATGGTAAGGGCATCCTATACCGTCATATCAATCTCCCACTAACACTTCCACGTCCCCTTAACAACGTTAATAGACGTCAGACAATCACCCTCCACCTCGAGCTGAGTAATCCCCATCCGTTCAGCATCCAGCATCCCATGATAAAGGCCTAGCTGTCTCAGCTTGCAAAACATAAGTCATCATGCACCTCTGTATCCCGCACTTGACAACTCTGTCATAGACATCACATATAACGTACCCACAAGTAGCAAGTCTAGATGGAGTCCTTGCACCATTAGCGTTCATGAATCTTTCGCTTGGTTTTTTTCCATTTGATGATTTTGGGTTGGCGTGGTTTGTTCCGATTATTGCTTGGTTCTTTAATCATCTCTTCCTCATCCAAACCTTCTTTTTATGTTTTTTTTTCTTCCAATTATTCTTTTATTGGTTGATGTATTTTACCTATTCTTCCGGCTCTCGAAACACCTGGTCGGATATACTATGTATATATAATATAGCGTGCATGGTCATATAATAAGGATATTTGCCAATTTTGTAGTAGCTAGTATAACACTATTTCTTTAATTATTATACTTCTTCATTGAATAAATGGAGATTCGAAAAAATGACGGATGATACATCAAAGGAATTTAAATACACAAAACCCAAAAACATACAAAAGAGAATTAATTAAACTGCCGATTGACACAACTTATCGGCACATGCATACATTAATACATATTTTGAAGCTTCCACCCCAACAACAACAACAACAACAAAATAATAACAATTTTAAGCAATTTAAATTTTAATATAGAAATGATGGAATTAATTAAGCAAAACAGAATTATTTGCGCTTACCGACATAATTACGTACTACCTCCACAATAAACCTAATGATCGGCGGCAAGACGGCGGTGAACAGCAGGTACCTGAACTTGTAAGCATGGTGAGGCGTGATGGCGAAAATTGACGAGCCATAGGTGACGATCATGGAGATGGTCCCGATCCAGAGCTCCACCGAGAACGGGTACCCGTAGGTGAGGCTTATGATGATGAAGATGGAGGAAGAGAGGGCGAGCGTGTTGAACACCAAGAACACGTAGAAGGGCGACGCCCGATCGGAGTAAATGGCACTGCCGGGGATGTGGCCGTCGGAGGAGTCCTGCCAGACTCCTCCCGGCGGGTTCACTCCCGCCTGGAACGTCACCGCGGCAATCAGGGCCGACACTATCAGCAACACGTTCCGCATGTCGTTGTGAGGATCTGATTTTTTTTTTCGATCGTACTCGTACCGCGTCATCCAGTTCATGCCCGGCTTCTCAACCACAGTTGCGATTTCCTGGACGTGTCCTTCTTCGTTCGCCATATTCAATCTATACGTACAGCTGCATAGCTAGCTTCGCCGATATGATGTATATATATACAGGGGAGACGAGGAGGTTTAACGTGCATAAATAATCAATTAATCATCTTATATATTATATAAAATCTAATTAAGTTATGATTGTGATAAGATTATCTAGGGATGAATTTGTCCGGCCTTCATCGATCAGTTTAATCTTTAATGATAACCTTTAAACTATAACATTTTCTTATTAATTAAGACATTAGTTTTAGTATTTTCACCCTAATAACGTAACTTAACCTACAACAATTTGGAAATTCATTATTACAAATTAGACAGACTTTTATTTTTTAACATATTTTTTAAAAACCCAAAAATTATATAAAATAATAATATTTTAATTAAAAATTATGTAAAATGCTAAAATAACATACTTTCATTAATGGATATATATATATATATATATATATAGTGTATGGATAATTTGTACACAAGCCTTAGGTTTACCTTGTTTACAAATATTATTCGGTGAAATTTGAAGCATTATTCCGTGAAATGTGAGTATTGTTTAGGGAAATGTGAAACGTTATTTGGGAAAATTTGAAACATTATTCGTATAAATTGTAAGTATTGTTTAGGGAATTGATGTTTCTTTTATTTGAAATAGATGAATAAAAAAATAAACATTATTCGGTAGAATATTTCACATTTCACCGAATAATGCTTCAACTTTCACTGAATAAGGTTTCACATTTCACCGAATAATGCTTCAACTTTCACTGAATAAGGTTTCACATTTCACCGAATAATATTTGTAAACAAAAGTACGTATCCTATATATATAGTGTATGGATCATTTGTGCACAAGCCTTATGGTGTGCACTATGCACAAATATTTATTTGGTGAAATTTGAAGCATTATTCGGTGAAATGTGAGTATTGTTTAGGGGAATGTGAAACATTGTTTGGTGAAATTTGAAACATTTTGTATAAATTGTAAGTATTGTTTAGAGAATTGAGGTTTCTTTTATTTGAAATGGATGAATAAAAAAACTAAATATTATTCAGTAAAATGTTTCACATTTTACCGAATAATATTTGTGCACAATGCACACCATAAGAGTTACACACACACACACACACGCACACACACACAGGGATTGACTCCGGTGAAAACCTCAAATTGTGGTAAAAACCGTGAGGACTACTTTATAACTTGGTTTATTTGAAACCGTGCTGAAAACCTCAATCACACGGTGACATTACAACTCGGTTCAACCTAAAAACCGTGCAAAAAGCTCCAATTTTAAAATAACACGTGACTTTATAGTTCAGTCAAGCCTAAAAGTCGTGCTAAAAAACTCATTTTTTAAAATTACATAGTGACTTTATAACTCGTTTTTATTCAGAACCGGGCTAAAATTTGTGACTTTATAGATCGGTTCTATTAATAACCGGGCTGTAAAGCAAGTGAACCGGGCTAAAAAGCCAGTCTTCACAGGTTTTTACCGCAATTTTGGTTTTCACCGGAGTGCACCCTTATATATATAGGACTACTTTATACTTTGATTTATTTGAAACCTGTGCTAAAAACCTCAATTACACAGTGACTTTACAACTCGTTTCAAACTAAAAGCTGTGCTAAAAACTCATATACTAAAATTATACAATGACTTTATAGCTCGGTTTTATTCAGAACTGGGCTAAAATATGTGACTTTATAGATCAGTTCTATTTTAAATCGGGATATAAAGCTAGTGAACTGGGCTAAAAAGTCGATCCTCACATGTTTTTACCGCAATTTTGGTTTTCACCGGAGCGCAGCCCCATATATATATATACTACCTCCGTTCGGAAAAACTTAACACTTTACTATTTATGCACGCTTTTTTAGGAGATAAATACTATATAAAATATCTATTTTTGTAATAGTTTTTTTAACAACTTCGTAGTTATTATTAATAAGTACAAACTTATTAAAAAAATTTATAAAAAAATGAATATTTTATATAGATTTTATCGTTCTAAAAAAGCGTGCATGAATAGTAAACGACAAGTTTTGCCGAACGGAGGGAGTATATATATATATATATATATATATATATATATATATATATATAGAGAGAGAGAGAGAGAGAGAGAGAGAGAGAGAGAGAGAGGGGGGTTCCGAGTGTACACATGTCTTGTCACGTACGTAGATATTACCCGTTTATTTAGTCGTGATTATTCCTTTATAACAATTTAATTATATATTCGTCTTTCCAAGAAGCATAAAAAAGTAATTAATTTCATTTTAATAAATAATCATAATTATTACTGAATAATTTCATTCCAACAAATAATCATCCAATATCACCGAATAATTAAAAGTTACTTTTAATTTCATTCATCGATCTTTCGGATTTTTCGCCTGGTAATCCTGAGGTCTTGCATATTTCGCATGGTACCCAAATTTTTTACATATTTTGCCAAATAACCCTGAGGTTTTGTTTTTTTTTTCGCCAAATAACCTTGTCTCCAAAATTCACTTTTTTCTGTTTTTTTTAATAAATCCTTTTGTTAAATAATATTTAAAAAAATCAAAACTAGCTAGTAATTAACTAAAACAACCCAACACGTTTTTTTTTTATTTTGACACAGAGCGGAGACAGAGAGCGAACAAGGTGAGACGCCAGTGGTGGAGCGGAGACAGAGCCGCATGCCGGAGGGAAGAGCTGCACGCCGGTGGTGACACAACAGTGGTGGAGCGTCAAGAAGATGCTCAAAAGCTCCGGGACCATGACATTACTAAACATGCGAAGGACACATTGGCAACGGTAGAAGATAAAACACATTCACTAGAGGTTAGTATGCACGATTGTAGGTTTTTATGCTTGTAGAATTATATTATTATTTTATTCAAGCTTATTAGTTTTTATTGGGTTGATTTAGGTTTTTAGAGTATCTCCCACAGAATTTGAAGTTATAGAAAGTCAATCATCCTTAGCTGTCAATGTTAAAGCTCGAACTTGTGCATGTGGTGAATGGAAAATTAGTGGCATCCCTTGTCGACATGCAGTCAGGGCTATACGCGAGCTGAGAGGGCATCCTGAGCATTATGTTTCAGATTGGTATTCAGTCCGGCTGTATAAGAGAACATACTTGGCGAATTATAGGCCTGTGCCGGATGAAGAACAATGGCCTACCTTTGATCTTCCAAGAATCAGTCCACCAACAATGAAAAGGAGAGTAGGAAGACCTTCACGAGTTAGAAAAAGACAAGAGGGTCAACAACCGCCATCAAAGCGATCTCGTGTTGTCCAATGTTCACAATGCAAGGTAATAACTTCTATCAATTACACATAAATTTTGATTTGTTTATTTTCATTATTTTACATTACAAGATGTGAAAATAATGGTATTGTTTTTTATATTGCTATTTTAGGCATTCGGTCATAACAAGAAGACATGTAAGGGTGGGCTAACGGCAAGAGAAATGAAGGAGCAAGGAATTCAAGTTGAGCGGAGACAAAGGAAGAAAGAGAAGAAGAGAACAACCAATGAAGAACAACTCCAAGATGTGATGTGCTTAGCCCCGTGGAATCCAGGAAGTCAATAGTTGTTCGTATCATGGGTGCCTTTCTTATATTAAAGTTGGGATTTGAATTGCTTTCTTTTGACTTGGTTGTGTCTTTCTTGTGTTAAGGCTAATTTGGATTGCCTTCTTTTGACTTGGTTGTGTAGATTTCCTACTAAATATTGTCTGGCATTAGCCCATTTTGCAGCGGATGGTTGATTTCTTATTGTTTTAAGATGTTGAGAAACCATTGCTTCTGTTAAGTATCTAATGATGCAAGTTTTCTTATTGTTTGCTAGAATGAAAACACATACAAATGGTAGGTTTTCAATTTGATGGATGTAAGATTCTTTTTTTTTTTTTTTTGAAAAGTAGGCGTATTTGATACAACCAATACATAAGCTAAAATCATCAACTAAGTCTAACAAGTGCAACAATAACTACAACTAAAACAAACACCGCCACCCAAGAATACAATACAAATCCGGATTTATTTATTTTTTCGATTTGTACTCGTTCTTTGCCATGGTCAATCTCCCAAAATCACCAACTAGGTAGTTTTATTTTTTTTAAATGTTATTTTATAAAGGAATTATAAAAAAACAAAAAAAAAACGTGAATTTGGAATAATTTGGGATACAAGGTTATTTGGCGAAAAAAATAAAACTTTAGAGTTATTTGGCGAAAAAAACAAAACCTCAGGGTTATTTGGCGAAATATATTCAAAAGTTGGGTACCACGCGAAATATGTAAGACCTAAGGATTACCAGGCGAAAAATCTGTTCATCTTTTGAGTTAAATAACCCAAATTTGTTAACATATTGATATACCATAAATGTTGTGTACGTATAATCTAGTGTGGGTACACACACACAATATTTTAAAACGAAGAAATATGCATTTTGATTTATTAAATAAATTGAGACACATAGATAATTTTCGACAAAATGTAATATTGTGTGTGGGTCCATATAAGGCGGGATTGATAAACTGAACTAAATTTATAAATTTTGTGTAAAATACGGTTGATGAAGTATGAAATAATATAAAATATGTATGGGACTAAAAATAGTTTATTTGTAAAAAATTGGAATGTCTTTAATTGTTATTAGGTTTATTTATAAAAAAAATTGTGTTTTTTTTAATAAAAATAAATCGTCGAAGTTGATAAATCTCAACAGCAAGGCTATATGCATCGAGAATATGTGATATACATACTCACATGAACGGAATCTAGACCTGTTTGAATCTCAGTCTGGCACATGTTCAGTATTAGATGTGTCTGACATTAAAAGAGTAACGAATTAATCTTTGATTCATTCGGTATATGTAACGAATTAGATCTATTCATATCTTTTTTCTTACAAAACCAGTTTAAAATTTTTGAAAAAAATATCTACAAACATTTTTTTTTAATTAAGTTTCAATATTTTTTTGTTTTAAAATTATAATTAACACAAAAGGATCATTGATCCGTTTATTTTATTTCTTACGTAATTTTTAAAATTTTTTATAATAATTATTAAACACGTGTTAAAATATAAGACAAATAAATTTAAAATCCGTTCCATTTGAATGCATATAGCACCGGATTTGGGCACATATAGCAACAACCAATTTCAACTGGCTTATTAAGCATCAAACAAACCCTTTTTTTTTTTTATTACGAAAGATTTCGGGCGAGCTTTCTCTACCCGGCAGCATCCTTGCGGATGAGGTCAAGAAGACCTGAATTGTTATAAATATTGACACACAAGGTAGAGTGACAAAGGTGTGCAACCTTATCTATCACTCTATTGCCGAAACGGAGAACGTGAAAGAAGGATACTTCTTTCATAGTGCTTTGAGTGACAAAGGTGTGCAAACAAACCCATGTGCACGTGATATGGGAATGTGGAGTTTTAACGTGGATAGTAATTAATGAATTCAATCATTATACTCCGAAAGGACTAGTGGACAGAACGAGATCGAGAGTTTTAAGCTGTATAATTAAAAGCCACCATTTTTAAGCTGCACTTGATCATATATATGTATATAAACAATGACCGAAAGGACTAGTGGACAGAACGAGATCGAGAGTTTTGTGTGCCTAACATATATAAAAAAACATCATATCTAAATATATATGTTTATCATACAGATCAAGGAATATATATAATTAATCGTGAAATTAAGTGTTTAAGCTAGGAGGATGGATGATCTGTATCAATCATTTATAATTTCAGAGTATATGTAATATAAAATATCTAGTTAATTAATATATAGTTGCATTGACTTGATCAATATGGAGTATTGTCCACCCATTATACTCTTTCCATATAACCATAGTTGTCTTTTTAGGCTTATTATTTTATATTACAAAGATGACAATTTTAAGGATATATATGCTTTACAAGAACCCAAAAAAAAAAGATGTTTTACACATTATTCTTGTAATGGTTACTAATTTATTAGTAATCTTATTAAATGATAATTTTAGAAATAAAAAATATATAATTACATACACATGGATGGTAAACGAGCAACAGTTGCGCTATAAACCATTTCTGAATAGCAAAATCAATTCTTTTGAATACGATATACATAGATCTAGGGACCATAACATAACCATGCATAATCTTTTAGACTCTCTTGAGAAGCTCGACAACATCAGGTGCCGGCCAAAGGTATCAAACGTAAACAAAACGAATATGTATTGATTGTCAATATATGCCTTCTCATGTTTGACCACTTTAGCCGAAGCCGCTTTGAGAGCTTCTTGTCCCAATGTGAATATCAAATTCCCCAAACTAATCAAAGGAGAAACTCCTATCAAATCAACACAATGCTTTCTGCCTATCCACCCAAAAACCAAAATGTCAGTTGGCCTCAATGTCGATCTCCCCTCATGCGGATTAGTCAAGAAGTTCACATGTGCCTCTTTCTTAGCAGAAAACCCCGTCTGCCTAAATACATCAAAGAGAACATCTCGAACAAGATCATGCATATACTTGAAGCCAAGAAGTTCGTTACAATGAACTGCATGCTCCCCAAAGTATCGATCTAAAACCATCTAACATTTGGGAATAGGACAAATTTCATCAACTGGGAATAGTGGGATCATAAGGCGATACTTGAGAATTGTGCGATACTTCACTGGTGTCATATGATATCCAAGCCCATCTATAGGAACAAAAAAGAAGAAAATCTTAGGCATGTGCTGCTTGTAAACACCCAAAAACAGCCTTCTGTCTAATCGTCATGTTAAATAATTTGACCAAAAAGAACACTCACCAAAACGTGTCCAGTGGTTTCTCTCACAAGTCTGGCTGCCGACGCTTGCCTTAGCTCTTGTCTCCACGAGAATTGCTCATTGCTCACTCTTCAAAATCGAAACTCAAGCCCATAAAATTTGGGAGAGTTTGTGCCCGGATTCAGCTACGGATCGAGATCTATATTGAACAGCTCATTCATGATATATATCCGGTCCGCCTACAATTAGTGCGCCAAGCCCACTCACCACATGTTCATTTAATTTCCGATACTGAATATCCACGGATTTATCTACGGAGAGTATGTTGTGGCGAGCTCAGCGTCGAATACAGCCATGAATATCCCATTCGTAGCTACTTTCGTGGCTATTTACTAACACCAACCCCCTATCGAGCCACGAAATCAGCTATGGACACATGGTTCGTTGCTATTATCCACGAATTTGATGACATGTCATACCTAGATGAGTACCTGCCATGAATATAGCCACGATCAGGAACAGTCGTGGCCAATATCATCACTAGTTGCCACAAATATAGGATCGCCTATAATCCGTGTCTAAACATTCGTAGCTATTTCTTTTTTTTTTATAGTAGTGTCTCAATCATAAATTCCAGAACAAACAAATAACCTAATATACGAAAAATCTCTAAAAAATACAATAAATTATATATATATATATATATATATATATATATATATATATATATATATATATTATAAATTATATATATAGGGGTTGGTTCCGGTGTACTCAACCTGAAGGATTTGAGGAGAGGAATGCAGATTGGGAAGAATTTGAGGAGAGGAACCCAGATCTAGGCATCAAATTCGTCGATCCGCCACTTGCAGGTCCTCGTTTTCTTCCTCGGCGACTTCGGCGGCCGTCTCCTTCAGAGCCTGGGCGGCGTCTCTCTGCTTACGGGCTCGGTTACGGGCTCAGCGACTTCGGCGGCCGCCTCCTTCGGAGCATGGGCGGCGTCTCTTTCAGAGCCTGGGCGAAGTTGAAACCTTTGCAGTAGCCATCGCCTCTGCTTGCAATTAAACGAACCACCCCTTTCATTGTGAATCAACAAGAGAGGAGGAGAAGAGAAAGAGGCGATTTGTCACACCATCACACCATCGCCTTTTTTCTCTCTGTTTGAAAAGCCCGATTGTTGGGTAGGGATTTGGAGTGGGTAGTTCCAGAGCATCGAACAATCGAAAACCTAGAGACTCGAACAATTGAAAACCCAGAGAATCGTGAATTTGGGGATTTTTGAAAAATTACCTCACACCATCAATGGAGGAGAGAAAGAGAGAGGAAAGGCTGACCGGAGAAGGGGTTGATCGGCGGCGCCGGCGGGTGCCGGAGACTGGAGGAGATGGTTCGGTCGAAGGTGTGGCTATGGTGATTGGGCACAAGCAAGCGATTGTCCGGCAGACATGGTGTGCGGCGATTGTCCGGCAGACAAGCAAAGACTGCGATGGCTCCATGGTGTTCTCTAGGGTTGAAAACTGAAAATGGTAGAAAGTAGGTAGGGATACACGCGCCTTTGCTGAAATTGGGGGGGGGGGGGGGGGGGGGGTGATGTTTCATTTTTTACAAAGTTACCCCCTTATGTGGCATAATCTCGACCTTTAATTTCCTTTAGATCAATGGCCTAGATGTGTGTACATGATACACAATAAGGCTTGAGTATATACGATCCATACTCTCTCTCTCTCTCTTTATATATATATATATTCCTTGGAGAAGAAAATGGAGGGGTGAGGATGGAGATGGAGAAGTTGTCGATAATGTGGGAAAAGTTGTCACTTTTCGCGTACAAGTATACTGTAGTTAACGTGGTTGTTCAAAATTTTCACTCAAGCAACAAACATTGAAATATATCCGTTGCCTCAATCAACAACTTTAAATGTGGCAGGTACGTAGGGTCCCTTTATTCATGCGACAATCATTACTCAGGCCACGAACATTGCTCCTAGTTTCGTCACTCGAGTACTATAAACTTTCAGGTGACCGTATACAAAAATGTTCATTGCCTGAGTTCATTCAGACGACGAACATTGTTCTATGTTGGTCACCTCAATGGCTCAATCCAATCCAATATTGGGTTTACCTTGGGGTTGTTTCGGAAAACAACCCCGACTTTTTCCGTCGTCTGAACCTATTTCCAGCAACGACACTACATATGTTCATCACTTAAATTACACCATGGTGTAGTGTCCAATATATCTAAAAGAATGAAAGTGGTATTTATCCGTAACGATACAACAAAAGGAATTCAAATACCCAACCCAAAATAAAAGAGGAATTAAACGACCCCGATATAGTTAATCACACAAATGCATACATAATTTGAAGCTTCCCCACCCCATTAAATAGTCAAGCCTTGCTAGATTAGTCGGTAATGGTGATGTATAGTGATCAATATGTTATGAGTTCGAATCCCCTCTTCCCGTATTATAATGGCCTAAGTACCGCTTCATCCAGTTCATGCTGTAATCGTCTCTCCGGCCTCCGCCGCTTAATCCTCCTTCGTTCGCCATATTTAATATCTATATAGCTAGCCCGGTGATCGATGGGTATATTTTTTTTTTTTTTGGGATGAATGATCGATTGATATATAATGTGTGTGTATATATAGGGCAGACCGGCAGGGATTGAGGATTCAATCATGATCATATAATTAATGTAAGCATCGATTAAGGCATCGGATTAAGAGAGACCTCATTTGATATATACTCCATCCGTCGCACAATATAAGGCATTTTGCTTTTTGCCACGTTTTTTAATGAGTTAAAACTCTATGAAATATTAAATTTTTATTAAATTTTTTTACATAGTATTATACATATAACAATATGTATAATACTATGTAAAAAAATTTAATATTTCATGGAGTTTTTAGCTCATTAAAAAAACGTGTCAAAAAGCAAAATGCCTTATATTTTGCAACGGAGGTAGTAGGATTACTCTTTTAGTTCAAAAAATAGCGTAGTAACCGTGCGTAACGCACGGAATTTGTAAAATATATTATAAATACTAGTGTAATACCCGTGCCTTGAAGGCAGTTTGATCTATTTTAATTTGAACATCATTTTAGATATCTATATATATAATACTATATTAATATATTCTTATTTATAGCAAAAATACGTATAAAGTTTTTTTTATAGTATATAAATTAGTTGGAAAGAGATACAATACAAATTTTTAAAATGATTTAATAAGGTAAAGTAGTAACAATACTCAAACACACCACCTAATATAATTGAAATAAATATATAATTATTGTCATTAGGATAAATCTAAAAAGGAAAATATAAGCTCTCATACAAAGATTTAATAAATCATAAGCACATGATTGTGCGAATACTTTTGAAGTTATGTAAATATACATAACTTGTTCATTATTTTCATTAAAAAGATGGCTAGAAAGAGAGGAAAATAAATATTGAAAATAAAGATAAGATGGTAAAAATAAAAAGATCCTAAAAGGTAGAAAAGTGATCTAAGAAGCCTCATCCAAGATGTAAAATAAGCATTAGTAATGCTTGTAAGTCTTAAAATATTATTTATTTTTCGATAGTCATTCAAGATGCCTAAAATAAGTAAACTGTAAGAAAAAATTTTTTTTTGGCTCTAGCTGATTTTTATAATTAATTTTTGAAATCGAGTATTCACAAATAGATTATTTTTCCTAAATTCATAAAAAAAACTTTTGCATGCCTTAAAATATTGAAATTATAATAAGGGCCTTCTAGCTTTTATAAAATAAATATAGATGTAAAATATCATTTTGATTTTTTTTTCTTCAATATTTGAAGCCAACCACCCAGAAATTAATCTTAAAAGAGTGTTTATTTATTTATTCAAATTTCACATTTGCTTTTATAAAAAATCTTCAATTTTTGTATGTAGATCTTAAAATGTTCTTTTTTTACTATTCCTAATAGTCATTTAATATGTTTAGAATAAATATAATTTCTGTCTGAAAAAATCTTAGGTTAAGAATTTAAATAGATGTCATGTAGAATGTTTAGAATAAATATAATTTCTTTTTAAATAGATGTTATCTTAGGTTAAAATTTTAAATAGTCATTTAATATGTTTAGAATAAATATAATTTCTTTTTTTTACTATTCCTAATATAATTTCTGTCTGAAAAAATCTTAGGTTAAAAATTTAAATAGATTTATTCATTTTTGATAATTATTTTTTATACAATTTTTGAAGGATAACATGTACAAAAATAATCTCTTCTTAAAATTAATGGCGTTTCGCTTCCATCTCCAAAAATATTAAAACAGTTTCAAGAAAAAAGATGTCTATACCATATAATATGTAAATTTTGAAAAGAAATATGATTTTGATAATCATTGATTTTTATAACTACTTTTTATTTTGACATTTGAATTAAATATCTATCCATTTTTAATATGACCAATAAATATATATAATATTGGAAACAAATATTTAAACTTCTCTTAATAATATCGATTAATAAGAAAAGAAACTTTTGATGAGCAGCAGGGTCGGTATGAACACATTGTTGTTTATCTTGTCTCGCTTGTCCAGATTAGGCCTCGGTACCGACCCATGTAAGGTCGGTACGTACAGGGTCGGTATGACGGTGTTCCATCTCAGACTAAGGTAAATGCCCGTATCTCCTTCGTTATAACTCCGGTTGTTTCCATTCGTTTTTCTATGCGCTCCAAATTCTTTTACGCTTTTTTTCTCTCTTGAAAGTCTCTTAAAAAACAGCTCTTAAAATCCTGTAAAACACACAAAAGCTAGTGTAGACATCTATTTCTCATTAAATATGAAAACAAATGCAAAAGACACTAAACCCAATGCAAAACCCTATGAAAATAACTCAAATTGACATCAAAACATATGAGAAAATATAACTAAAAATATGCACATCACACGTAGCTTATTTTTAAGAAGTTGCTGCCACGTGGCATTTACAACAGTTGTTTTAGTATTATATTAGATATTAGATATAAATCATTTTAGAATATTATATTTTTAATAAGATAAAAATATTGTAAAATTTTAATTTTTTTATTAGTTTTTGTTGTATGAAATTATTTTAAAAAATTAATATTATATTATATTTTTAGCTTCTTATAAAAAATGTAAATTCTAAAATAGCTTATATTTTTTTAACGAATGTTGTATTTGTTAGTAATATTATACTATTGGGAATTGATAAAAAAAATATCCACCAATCCACCATTAAATATTTTTAATTAAAAAAATACTCCCTCCATTCATACAAGTCATTTTAGATCAAGAATTTTTTTTTATACAATTTTAGATCAAGTATTAATTTTATTTACGAAAACATGTTAGGGGTATTTTGATTTTCACTTTATAGAGTTGTTATTGTGTATAATAACTAGACCAAAAAAAATGTTTGCATAACTAGACATGTACTTTGTTTTTTGGTTAGGGGTAGAAAGTAGTCTAATTTTGCAAATAAAAAGGGAAACCGGATGGGGGAGTTGCAGGTGAAGGGGAGGGACACTGTAGCTACACTGTAGCTGTCAGTGACATATGACACCAAAAAGGCATCCTCCGTTCATTTCAGAAAACTGTACACAACCTATCTTACCAATAGAATGAATTGGTCCTACCAATAGACTAAACCCGTCTTTCCATACCTGGAGATATTTTGAAGAGAATCTGGAGGGGATTCATTGTAGTTGATTTGACGGGTTGTCATTGCAGTTTTGGCGCCAAAACAGGGTTCCTCTTTTGGGGAAAGGGGAAGCATTTACGAGGGGAAAATGCAATGATTACATCCATGGGTGTCCCCCAAAAACATATATAAGCTTGAGAGGAGGATCTGAAACACCATAACATGCTCTGCAAAAAGTGAGGCAGAGTAGGAGAGAAGTGGAAAGGACGGGGAAAAATTTGCCCGTTCATCCCAGGAAACGATACAGTCCCCATCCTACCAATAGAATATTTTTGTCCTACCAATAGTGTACATATGTCCTTTCATATTTGAAAAAGTGCAAGAGGCCGGTTTGTCCGGTGGCAGTGACAATGATGGGTAAGTGATCTTGTACATATCCTTTGTAGTTATTCCTGTTTCTTATAACAGAACTACCCCAAGGTGACGGTTTCACGAGACCAGTTGCAGAGAGTTCGTAATTTATACTCTCTCTTTTTGATCAATTGCATAACTTGCAAATTAAGATTACAAATTCAAGCGCTATTTTTGCTTCCTGCGAAATTATCACTTCTTGATGCCTAGACGATCATAAGGACCCATTGAAAATAGTCTATTAGCTCAATTGGTAGAGCGTTGTGTTTGCACACAAAGATGTGAGTTCGACTCTCACATAGGCTAATACGGAGTATGTGTTCATGAATCTCTCTGAACTTATACAATTATGAACCTAGCAGAAAATATATTTACTAATGGAAGGACAAATTTATGAACATGTTAGGACAAATTCATAAATCTCTCTGAACTTATACGATTATGAACATGACATGAAATATATATACACTGGTGGTAGGACAAATCTGTGAACATGGTAAGACAAATTCATAAATCTCTCCAGACTTGTATAATTATGAACCTGGTAAGAAATATATACATTAGTGGTAGGATAAATTTGTGAATCTGGTAGGGACAATTCCCCCTTTTTTTTTCCACTGTCTCACTTTCCCCCTTTTCTTTTAGATGTTTAGGTTTTACTCAATTTTATTTCTCCAAATGATGATCATGAACTTGTCAGCAATGATTGGGTACTTCTGAGTGTCAATCTTCACTACTTGGATCTTGTCTTTCAGTGCAGCACTAACTTTATCTAGGATAAGGACCATAGATTGAGATTCATCATCACACATGATATATCCATGTATAGCTTTTGCATTTGTGGTTCATATAACTTCAGTTTCTACATGTAGAGCCTGCCTTCTCCTTTTGCTTTTCTGAGATTCATCATCATTCATTTTTTTCGTAAAGTAAATTATGCATTTACATTTTTCCAATAGTATAAATATATCGTACCATTAGTGTGTCTCTATCCTACCATTAGTGTCAAGTTATACAGGAATTACTGGGTTTCCATTCTGATCCTACCAATATCGTTATTTCCTCCTACCATTAGTTTCCATCCATCCTACCATGAGTTTTCAAGTTTCCTGGTATTTTTTGACTTACTTCTACACTTAGGAAATTCGGCGATTACAATATTATCATACCAATATCGTATATGTATCCTACCAAGTTCACAAATTTGTCTTATCACTAGTGTATATATTTCCTACCAGGTTTATAATTTTATAAGTTCAGAGATATTCATAATTCATAAATTTGTCCTACCAGATTCACAAATTTGTCCTGCCACTAGTGTATATATGTCCTACTATGTTCATAATCGTACAAGTCCAGAGAGATATGAACACATACTCCGCATTAGCCTATGTGAGAAATAATCTAGTAAAGTAATCTAGTGAAGTAAAAACACTTGTTTGATGGTTAGAAAAAATCAAAGCTGAGTTGCAGGCTTTCTGGGAGAAAGAATGTAGTAATTCATCCTTTTGAAACTAATGCACTAGTTCATCCTTTTAATTCCAAACTATTTCCACTTTAACAGCCAAAGAGATGAAGAGAACACAAAAAAAAAAAATTATCCTACCATGTTCAAAAGTTTGTCTTACCACTAGTGTATATATTTCCTACCATGTTCATAAAGGTTCATAATTTTATAAGCCTATGAATTTTTCCTACCAGATTCACAAATTTGTCCTACCACTAGTGTATATATTTCTTACCATTTTCAATCATATAAGTCCAGAGAGATATGAACGCATACTCCCCATTAGCCTATGTGAGAGTCGAACTCACATCTTTGTGTGCATACACAATGCTCTACCAATTGAGCTAATAGGCTATTTACAAATACTCATTAGACGACTCAACATCTCTTTCGATACGATCATCCACAAGCAAAATTAAGAATTAGAATAATCCGTGGTTCAGGTCCACTCTTGTTGGGTTTGAGACATTACTGAGCAGGGATATTTCATATTTGTCTAAAGGCAGCCTAAGAAAAAATGATGATCACCACATAGATACAAAATAAGTAAACAAAAGTATTTCAATATTGTCCAAACCAAGGAACAAAAAAACTAGGTGCCTCCAACAACTGAATATCTTCCTCTACAACTTTTAATCCCTTCAGGTGATAACAATGACAACAACAACAAAAAATGTAAATAAGAAACAACAGAGCTTTCAAATATGCCATTACCCTTTTCGTTCAGTGAATGCCTGGGGAGGGGGGGGGGGGGGATTTTATTATGCTATAAGTTAAGTTTCAAAACAATATCTCAGTATATATATCCAGGATGTATGTAAAGGCATGGGGCTGGTAAGAATAAAGGCACCAAATGTTACCAAGTATGGGATAATGGGAATAAACAAAACTTCAGTAGTAACCCTGACTCTAAATTTCAGAACAAGGAAGTTTACACTTTCAGTTCCATCCAACCACTGTAACAAGCACATTTAACTGCTTTTTAAAAATCTATTTAATTGCGTATTTAGTAAGGTTGAAAGAAAGTAGAAAGAAAAAGGTTAACACCATCTAGTCATAAACTTACTTCTTGCATAAATCCTTGTGCTTTCATTAAATTCCCAAGATTGCTATGTGCATCAACCAGCATAAATCGCCAACAATCATGTTTCAAGGATACCCTTAAGTTTTAAGCAATAAACTGTGAACTCATATTCCACATATATGATCTTTTATGCAAAAAAAAATATACATAAAATGTTAAGTAATGACCGTAGAAAGCAAGGATCTAACCAAAAGAGGACTCAAGGAAAGAGCTTGCCGGCAGCATTGTGCAGCCTCACTTAATCTTCCTTTCCGCATGTATGCACTGGCCAAGTTGGACCAAGCATCAGCAAAATTAGGTCGAAGCTGACATGTGAAATTTAGAAGAAAAAAAATCAGAATCATCGTAATTTAGAAAATATAAACAGATAAGCTGAAACATATATAATTATATACAAAACACAAAGAATCATGATACACCTTGTTGAAAAAAAAGCTATAACACCATAGCATATACATCTAGCTTTGACAATACTAGCAACAAAGCTTTTTGCAGGACATAAATGTTACACTAGCAGATGCAAATATAAAACAACATGCTTCATTTATAAATGATATAGATCATCTTGCATTCTTGTGTGTAAAAGATTGGGGAACAACACGAAAAGTGTCTTTGAATTCTTCCATTCAATCTTGGACGCTCTTTCCCGTCTTGTGAAAAGGATGACAGGTTTCTAACAAATATGTTTCAACAGTTCCATTCGCATCATTCTCCCAATGGCGCACGAAATCACTTGACAATCTCGTTGTCCCACTATGTATTACAAGAAGCCCAGTATAGGTCCCTTCAATATCATGATCAGGATTCCACAAGCATAATCCTCCAAAATTAGGGTTCCTATGCTACAAAAAAACATGCAATTAGAAAGAGAGAGGGCATACGACTCATATAAGGCAGATTGTCAACGACATTGGTGTGCATCTGGATTCCAATCCCCAACAGAGCTCCGATCATCACTGGAAGCCAACATCATACTGACTTCCCAAGCTTGTGAACCGATGGATCTGCGAAGATGATAGAGATCGCAATTTTCTGTCAAAGAGAGATCACTGCTTGACCGGAATGCCACTGCCTGGTGCGCTCCAACGCCTACAGTGTTCTCAATTGTGAAGCCGCTAGCCACGAATCCATCTCCAACCACACCTTACCAATTCATCAATCACACAAATCCACACCAAACAATCTAATAAATTCCTAATTAAATTCATATAAAATGATTCTTCTAAGTAGAAAAATCAAATCCATCAGATCATATCAGAATTCAGATAATAAGAGGACTCATCGATAGTAGTAGTGTTGTAAGTGGTGATACTCATAACGCCGGTGTTCAACGAGGCAGTGATCACCGTCTTCCCCATTCCGTGCCCAACCCACACTAAATTCTTCTTCTCAAATCCAACTCTCACCGTCTCCTCATACATCCCCTCCTTTATGCGTATCACATGCCTCTTTCCGCCCTCCGACGCCGCCTCCACCGCCGCTTGCACCGTCCCAAAATCACACCCCGCCCTGCAAACTGTAGCATCCGCCGCCAAACCCGCTGGAAACCGCCCACCTAGCCTCAAATCCGAGCCCGTTGATTCCCAGAAGCCGGAGCGCTCTGTCCTAGGCGAGGCCCATGAGGTTGTGTCGTCGACTCGTCGCCGCCTCACCCTCACCCACCGCCGTCCGACGCAGCCCCAGCTTGCCTCGCTGGAGTTCCCCTTATGTGCCCCTTCTCCTCCCTCGATTTTTTGTCGCAGTTTTCACTCCTACACAAGTCACCTTCTACATCCGGTCATGAACAGTTCTAAATGACTGGGTCTTTTTTTTGCTTGGGGTAGAGGGGTTATTTTGACCCATTTTTTGGCCTTGTGATCTAGCTGTTCAAATAGGCCCATTTTTTGGTCTAGTTGCTACCATTTTCTCATTAAAGAATGAAAAAATATTTAGAATTAATTTGTGGTATAGGCCCTTTTTCGGCCTTTATTGGAGAAGTGTCCCCCAAGCATGTTAAATTGGATTTTTGTCCATCCATAGAAAAACTCTTCTCTTTTAGCTCACTCCTTAATTTCCGATACAGTAAAACCACTTATCCCCTTCCTCCAAAACCACACACGCCTCCTCTGCGATGTCACCTCCTCCGAAATCCTTAAAAGCCCGCGTCGTGTCAAGCTCCCCCTCCAATGGCGACCGCTTCCCCCTCTGCTCCCAACTTCTCCGCCTCTACTACGCTCGATCCGACTCCATTCTCGTGTGTTTGCTTCCAGCACCTCGTAGACAACAAACAGAGATTGAAGGCAATAAACAGAGATCGCCGATTGTGAGATCCAATGGTGATGAATCTCGGATCCAATGGTGATGGATCCAACAAACAGGAATTTGTGCCGACTGTTAGGTTTCGGACAGATTTGTCCGGATATGTACTCCATCTCTCGACGAAGAAAAAAAGCGACGAATCCAAGCAATTCCGACAAAAATCCAAGCAATTCCGACGAAACTAAGTCGATTCCGACAAAAATCCAGGCGACTATGGCCTCTTTGTATCCTCTCTCCAGCTTCTTTGTCCTCTTACCGCTTCCTCTATCGCCGCTCCTCCTCTTTCTCACCCGCCACATGTTGCCAACGTCGATCGCTTTCTCATGGGCGAAGTAGTTGATGTCGTTAGCCTCGTTTTAGCAATTTCTGCATGCTGCCAACGTCGGTCGCTTCTTCCTACTCCTCTAGAGATCTGTCAATTTTCGTCGCCCTATTCCTTTTTTTTTCGCCGACATATCTCATGTTTCAGCAATTTATGTTCAGCATCCGAAACTATAAGAGAAAGAGATCAGCAATTTGATCCACTTCTTTTGTTCACCTCCCTTGTTCACCACCTCACACTCTCGTCTACAAATTCGCTTGCTTTTGATTTTGATTTCAATTGTAATTTCTACCAGATTTAGAATTATTAGAATTATTGTTGTTGAAATCTCTTTCTGAAATTGTTATTGTAATTGCTGAAATTGGTGTTGGAATTGGGTAAAGTGTGGTCCGTGCTTGAGCTTGAGCCTTTTCGTCTATTTTGTTGTAGCAGAAATTGGGCAAAAATTCAAAATTCAGTGATTGAGCAACTCCGGTTTCAACAACGTCGGTTTCAACACCCCGATTTCAGCGACATCGACGTCAGCAACTCCGGTTTCAACAACACAATGAACATTTAGCTAATAAGGAGATGTTGGTGGACAAAATGTTAATAAAAGGGAAAAATATGGACATTTTTGTAAATACCCCTTTACTATGTTCGGACCCGTAATTTAATTTTTTTTCTAGAATCTCCTTATTGTTAGGACTGACCCTAAGTTTCATCAGAATAAGAATTTATCCAATTTTTCTAACCTGTACTTTTGGACATCGATTAGGCATCATATTGGGAAAAAATTTTCAAATATTAATTATTTTTAGTAATTTTTAAATATATTTATTATGATAAATGCATTTAAAATATAGGGAATCTTTTTTTTCTAATGCGGTTTATTAAACTTATTCTTAAGATGTAAATTAAAAATACCATTAATATGATTATATAAACTCATTTCATTTTGATTAATTAGATTCCAATGTAAAACCAATTCACAAAAATAGATTTTTTTTTCAAAATATTCACTAAAAAAATAACTATTTACAATTATATTCACACATTGAAATAATTTACAAAAATATTCATTTCTTACAGATTCCTCGGAGAAACGCGGTCTGAGACTGTGTTTCATTCCAAAGCCCTAAAATTTAAAACCGGAAGAAAATTGGGGGGAGGGGGGGGAGGGAACTAAAGAAACGTGGTTTAAAACCACGTTTCTCCCTCAATCAACGGTTCCTCTCATGCTCGCTCACTGATACCGCGAACCACTAACGTTTTCTTCCTCAATCAATAGCCTACTCGAACACCAACATTCTACCATCGCCTCCCCCTCGTAGCAACCCACCACCGACTCTTCAAGATGGAGGACCACACGTCGGAGCCGTCATCTCCGCCAAAGATGGAGAAGCTATAGTGGGCGGAGCCGACCATGGGGACTGGGTGACCATCACCAGGGATGGATTGGGCGATGAGGCATGGGCGGAGTTGATTTTGCCGTTGAAAGTAAAATGCGGCCTCCAGCCACGTTTTACTGGTTTTTTTTTATAAAAAAATCAAAATTTAAAATACAATTGTGATAAAAACGCAGTTTGAAATTGTGTTTTATTGAAAGTGATTATAAAATGAAGTTTCAAACCGCGTTTTTTTTTTTAAATTCTCTGAATTTTCTTCCGGATTTTAATTTTAAGACTACTGAATGAAACACGGTTTTAGATTGCGTTTTTCTGAGCAACCTGCAAAAAAATGAATATTTTTGTAGATCGTTTGAATGTATAAATATTATTGTAAATAGTTATTTTTTTGTGAATATTTTTTTTAAAAAAAAGTCAAAAAAATAACCCACCCACTTATTTTACTATAGACTTGTATTTTTGTACACTTTTGATTGATCAGATGCTTTTTTTTCATATGCTAAAAAAAAAAGATGTTTTTTCCCCTCGTCTATACTCTATATATATATACTATGCTGTATTCATTAATTAATTGTATTGTATATTTAATTACATAAATTGTCAACGTTTTTAAGCTGTACTTGATTATGATTGATCATATATACATAAACATTGACCGAAATTGTTTACCAAAAAAATGACCGAAAGTGATAGTGGACAGAACGAGAGAATTTTGATACTCCAAGGGAGAGAGAGAGGACTAGCTTCTCTAAATGCCTGTAGGCTGTAATAAAGATTTAATTAAGAAATTTCAAACATTTTTTTAATTTTAAAGGTAAATATATTTGAAGAATTGAGTACTTAAACTTAACGTCTTAAAGTAATTAACAGTAAGAGACAGATACTCTAGAAGAGGGTTGAATAGAGTATGAACGCTTTTCGTAAATTCTTTCTGCAGCAACAACTTTAAGAGCTGGATACCGAATCTCAAGACCTTGAACTCGAACTCAAGATCTTGAACAAAACTTTTCGTGTCTTGTTACTTCTGCAATGAAATCAGACGTCAGAAATTTAACAGAGAAATAAATCACACATGACTTGTTAACGAGATTCGGCTCTAAACCAGCCTACGTCCCCGCATAGGGTTATCCAACCCGTATGATTCAACAACTTTTATTCCTCTTCCTTATGGACCCTAGCTAATAGCTCACCGAGAAGCCTATCTCCTATACAATTGCAATATAGTCAACTCACGTTCCCTTGGAGTCCTAGACCAATCTAGAAGAGCCCCACCTCTCTCAGCTATCTAGTACACCCAAAATACAGAGAAATAAAAGTCCCGTTTGCCACACTGTAGTGTGATATATACGTTTGAGTATATGATAATCTTAGTATAACAGGGATTGAATTTAAACTATGAAGCTCAAGACTTCCTAACTCTCAAAGATAATAAATAGAATAGAGAATAGAGAGAAAGAAAGCAAATAAAATCAGCAATGGCGTCTGTAGACTTGAGAGCTCCTCTTGATGTGCAGAGAAAACTTGGCAGAAGGTGTGTTTTTAATCGTTCTCTCCCTTCTGTCTTTTATAACCGAGAGCTCCTTTTGTTTGCTGATTTTTATCTCCCAAATCTTGATTAGTTGTAACAACTTTTTGAACGTTGAATTGCTGAGAGATGCTACTGCCAAAATCTCCTGGTGATCTTCCTGGCTTTTTGAATTTGAATTAACGTTGCTTTGACAAGAGATATGGTTGCTGAGATTTTGCTGGGAAATATTGCTGGGAGATATTGATTTTAATTTATCTCCAATTTAAATTCAAATTACCTGCAAAGATAATTCTAACACAAAATCTTTTATCAATCAATCCTAAACCGAAAAGTACTAAACCTAAAAGATATTGTGTTAATAAAAGAAATAAGATAGATTTACCAAAGCAACTAAAACATATAATAGTCCGAAATTAACATATCCAATTATCAAATTTGTAGAAGTAATATAATAGTCTGAAAGCATATAATCTGTTAAAGTAATATATCTGACGAAACCACAAAAGAAAAAGTAAATCCCACCCCACATTCCCATGGGAGGGAATGCCATGTATTCCCTCATATGATAGTTTGGTCATACGGTCTTACCTGAAGCCCTTTCCCTACTACGATTACCACCTGGTATTGGCGTAACGAAGTGAAGGGTCTCAACCTGTGCCGTATTGACCTAAAGGAGACTTTGACGGTCTTTCCCGTAACCTGAGATGCTCGACATCCGCGAACACCTCACGGTCGAAGCCGCCGAGCCTTTGAACAAGGCTCGCATCGCTTATCGTGTTATGGGTTCATCAAATGACTTCTTGGTATAGGAGGTACATCAATTTACTATATTAGAGGTCAAGGTTAGAAGGCGATATTCTCTCTTGCTTCCTGGACTGTCGTCCCACTACCTGTCCCGTACAGACTCCCGCTCTTAATTACTCGTTGTCCGCGGACGGATATGGGGTGAAGAAGAGTATTATCGTAGCCTTTATCCCTCTCTCTCTATCCCTGAATCGACGTCTCTCTATCTGTTTTTTCCAAAAAGCCTGGCGCTTAGAGTGCCTTCCCCTTTTTATAGCATGTTTCCATGCCTTCCCACTGAGGTGAATGTTCCACCTTTTTGGCCACTTGTTGAGGTATGGTTGCCACATGTCTTTAAGAGAAGGTGCACATGGATGGTGGGCATGTGTGCCATTTGTCCGTTTCTACATGTTCTTCTCATCCGCGGACCGTATGTCGTCGTGCTTTCTCGGGCCCACTTCTACAAACTTTTTATCCCCTTTTATTTGCTTTTCCTTATTTTGTTGACTTTTGGGCATCATCACAGCTCCTCGAGCCGTGGGGAAACCGGGCAGGCTTTTTCGCGGTTCGAAATTCTCCCTCGTTCCTGATGCTTCTCTAGGGCAAAAAGATGGAGGAAGGGAGGCCCGTTGGGCTGTCTTGGGCTTTTTTGGGCCGGCACCCAATATGCTCATTTACCTGATTGATGTGAGCCGTGCTTTTGACACGTGGGCCGAAGTGGAAGGTGAAACGTCGTTGATTGAGGAGCCTGGTAGTCCATACTCTACCTCGAAAAGCGCCGGTAGGGGATGCGGTTGTTGGAGAATCTTTAAACATGAAGGAAAAAAATAAGGATCAATGGGGAGGTTTAAGGAATATTACCGTCCTTTGTAGAAAAGAGGCGTTCTGGATTCATCGGAGGAAATCTCTCGGGCGGTCATTGCCTGCAGCCATCTCACTCAGGAGTTTTTGTTATTTCCTGATGTAAAGTGTCTAATGAGGATCCCTTGGCCTTGATATTTATAGAGGAGATGACAGGTAGTGTTTCTTTATTCATTGGATTTTTCATTTATTACTTCGACCAATTCTGCTCTTCCCTGTTTCTTTTCCTAAGGTCGTTCCTTCCCCAGGCTTCTTGGGAAGGAGGATGGAAAGTGGGGGAAAGGGGCAGTCTTTCTGACTTGGCGCAGGTGCTTTGAAAATGACAAGTCTTTTATTTCTTTAAGAAATTTTTTATTGTTACAAGGTACATAGGGACTCAAAGATTCATATTTTGCACTATGGGGCCTTCGAGTCTTGTGAGCGCTAGTGTGGGTTTCCTGTGGGCCCTGGCTTTGGGGGGCCCCACGTCTGTCGGGCCGCACTTCTTTCCGCGGTCAGGGGTTTATTCTGGATAGGATAAGTATACTTCAAAGTGGGACTCCCCTTCGTAGACGAAGAGGAGCGAGCATCCTATGATTACTCGGTTAGAGAAAGTAAAGTCTGACCATCCGTCTGTGAACCAGTACGCCCCGTCCGCGTCTCTTTCGACATCGATCTCGAAATCTTGGCACGTGGTGGACCATAGATAAACAAGTCTGTGTGTTCCATCCCCGAGTTGCTCGTACATCCGGGGTAGTTGTAATGTTTGCAGTTGCTCTTCTTTGGTGATGAAACGGTAGAAAGCATGTGGAGTGTTTCTGGAACCCATAATGGAGTTCCTTTGAGGGTAACGGTTTGGGTGGATTTGTTAGGCCGTTCTCTTTCCCTCCTTTTTATAGTGTTTAATTTATCGGAGTTGCTTATAGCCAAGTGCCTTTTGGGTCAGTGGCTCTTTCCCTACGTGGAGGATCTGCGTTGTCCACGTTTCACTCTTTCTATCAATCGGCGTTTGTGTGTTTTGAGAAATCTGGTTACAGCATGCATCTTGTTTCTTTTAGATGAAACATTCACTAATCGTGATTTATGAAAAGATGCATTCTTTATTTGAAATTCGAACTGATTCCCGATACAATTGTGCTCAGAGTTAATGGAATAAGATGTGGGGATCTCACGAGAAAGAGAGATTGATCCCTTACCCAAGCTTCTTAGGCGAACGGGGTATGGCTTTCGTAGCGTGGGTCTGGGTCGACCACGGAAACCTTGTATCGAGCTGCTTCTCTTTCTTTGGTGAATCGGAGGATGGTCCCCACCCGTACGCGGTTGGCTGTAGTGAAATTGCTCCAACCTTCCATTATCCAGTAGATCCCGTCGTGACCACGGTCGACTCTGACTTCGTGTTCTTGGTGTGGCCGTGAGCTGAGGGTAAGGCTTCCTTGTGCATCCTGCTTTGTTATCTCGTACATAAGAGGAAGGCGGAGCTGTCAGAGTTGTTCATCCTTCAAGATAACTCTATAGAAAGTGGCTTGGGGTGATTCCATGAAGGGGTTCGTGATTACCTGTGAAACGGCTCCTGGCGCCAAGTTACTTTCTCCCTCTTCCCCCTTTTCCTATTTTCAAAGTTATGGGGAATCACGGGCCCTCTTGCACTTCTCTATTGTCGAGTCTTTTCATGGTGGCAGGCGTTAGCCTGCCCGAGGTGAGTCCTTGGGATACAGATGTCCGCCATGCCCGACCTGGGGCAGTGATGCCTTGGCAGTTCTCGTGCTTCCCCCCCCCCCCCCCCACCAGTATGTTTTCGAGGTGATTTTTGTGTAACACGTGACCCCGAGAAAATCCTTTAAAATCGGGATCCCTAAGCTCCCTTGTATTCGCAAATTGATTCCTTCTAAAGATGTCGTCCTCTGGTCGAACATATTGGGCCTTTTTCCAGTAACTGGACTTCCCGGAGCAAATGCACCGTTTGGTATGTCCTTTCTGCTGCTCGTAGTTCTTGTTAGTTTTTCGCTGTTGATTTTATCTTAATTTATCTAATTAATTCGTGTTCGAGCAGTTGTTGCCCTCTCGTTTCGAGGTTGAGTATGGCCCAGATCTTCCTGGGCGCGTTTTGTTGTCGTCTAGATTATCCGGGACTTCCCTGCGACGGTATATCGAGGTGACTACTGCGTCCCTTACCTGGGCCATGGGTGGAATCATTTCGCCTGCACGCATGGCGTCTGTATAGGTTCCGCCATCACCTTTTTGCACAAGGGGAACGCACGGTTTGAAGTTCATATTTTATCTGCGGATGGCGATGAGGTCGACGCCGAGTGGAGAGAACCTCATCCCGAAGGACCCTTGCCTAATGGGACACGGTTGTGTGAAGACAGGACTCGTCTGGTTCCTGATCGGTCCAGGGAGAGGCGATCCCATGAACTAGCTCGGGTTCTTCCCCCCAAAGATTGCTTCTGAGTTCTTTTGGGGCTGCTTGACTGGTTTCTTTTTTCTACATGAGCTTTTTAGAATTTATGTTTTGTTTTTGTATCTATGGGTTGTTTCTGTTGGTTTTGGTTTAAACAACACCACATCAGCGTCATTGGGCTTTAATGAACACGATCCAGGAGATATATGCTATGACCGGGTGTCCTTCGTGGCGCCTGCTCCTGTTTTGAAAGATTTCAAATGTAATCAGGGAGCTATATGCTACCAATAGAGGTCTGACGCGCATCAAGCTCCAGCGTCATAGGACTTCGAGTATAGTTCGGGAGCTCAATGCGTCCACCGAATGTTCGACACGGATAAAGCTCCAGCGTCATAGGACTTCAAGTATAGTCCGGGAGCTCAATGCGTCCAACGGATGTCCGAAGCGGATCAAGCTCCAGCGTTATAGGACTTTAACTATAGTACAGGAGCTCAATGCGTCGACCGGATGTCCGGCGCAGATCAAGGTCCAACGTCATAGGACTTCAAGTATAGTCCGGGAGCTCAATGCGTCCACCGGTTTTCCGACGCGGAGCAAGCTCCAGCGTCATAGGACTTCAAGTATAGTCCGGGAGCTCAATGCGTCCACCGGATATCCGAGGCGGAGCAAGCTCTAGCGTCATAGGACTTCAAGTATAGTTCGGGAGCTCAATGCGTCCACCGGATGTCCGATGCGGAGCAAGCTCCAACGTCATAGGACTTCAAGTATAGTCCGGGAGCTCAATGCGTCCACCGGATAGCAGACGCGGAGCAAGCTCCATCGTCATAGGACTTCAAGTATAGTCCGGGAACTCAATGCTTCTACCGGATGTCTGACGCGGAGCAAATTCCAGCGTCATAGGTATCAAGTATAGTCCGGGAGCTCAATGCGTCCACCGGATATCCGAGGCGGAGCAAGCTCCATCGTCATAGGACTTCAAGTATAGTCCGGGAGCTCAATGCGTCCACCGGATGTTCGACGCGGAGCAAGCTCCATCGTCATAGGACTTCAAGTATAGTCCGGGAGCTCAATGCGTCTACTGGATGTCCGACGCGAAGCAAGCTCCAGCATCATAAGACTTCAAGTATAGTCTGGGAGCTCAATGCGTCCACCGGATGTCCGACGCGGAGCAAGCTCTAACGTCATAGAACTTCAAGTATAGTCTGGGAGCTCAATGCGTCCACCAGATGTCCAACGCGGAGCAAGATCTAGCGTCATAGGACTTCAAGTATAGTCCGGGAGCTCAATGCGTCCACCGGATATCCAACGCGGAGCAAACTCCAACGTCATAGGACTTCAAGTATAGTCCGAGAGCTCAATGCGTCCACCCGATATCCGACGCGGAGCAAGCTCCAGCGTCATAGGAATTCAAGTATAGTCCGGGAGCTCAAGGCGTCCACCGGATGTCCGACGCGGAGTAAGCTCTAGCGTCATAGGACTTCAAGTATAATCCGGGAGTTCGGTGAAAGTTGTTTCAAGAATGTAAAAAGCACCCACTAACCTCTTTAATTTATTTACTGATAGCGAGGGTGACTTGATAAACTTCGAAATAGCTGACTATTACACGTAGTAGGGGTGGGCACGGGACGGGACGGGATTGAGCCGGGACGGGACTCATCCCGCGAAATTTTTACGGGTAGGGATCGGGACGGGATTGACACTTTTTTTTCGGGACGGGATGGTGTCTAGACGGGACGGGATCGGGACAGGACGGGCCTTGTCCCGCAAATAAAAATAATAAAATATTATATAAATTTGCAAAGTGAAAAATACTTTCATAATTCATTAATTTGTACAATATGTTGAATACGGTATTTTTCTCAACTATATTATTCAATAATAATAATATTATTATTATTATTAATATTAATATTATAATACTATTATTAATTCACACAATGATGGTATAATTGTTGTGAGCCTAATTCGCCATGTTTTACATGTACTTTTATATCAATTTCTGCATGCATTTCATGCATATTGGGTTAGAACAATACAAAATCTATGTAGTTAGCACTTATTTCCCAAATTATGGACTCTACACAAGTTTTTGTTATATTTCGCAGAAATCGGAGGCACTTTGGCGCTTAAAGGAAAGTCATGAAGAAGCTAAGGATGGTGCAGCTGGAGAAAAGGGCATTTTTCACCATTCATCATTCTGAGTCAAGCTTTAATGACTTCATGAGAGTCGTAGCCCTCGAAAAGAGCTTTCCAACACATGGTCATATGTGTCAATCCGACAAACGAAGACTCGGGAAAGTGCGTTTAAAGAACAGAGCAGGATGCTGAGAAGACTGGTTGATATCGACCAAGCACACTCAATATCGACCAGATTTAGGTCGAAATTCTCCAAATCGACTCAGAGTTGGCCAGAATCGACAAAGCTGAAGAACAGTGGTCGATATCAACTTAACCAAGTCAATATCAAGTGCCCCATATCGAGTCAACGTCCTGAAATCGAGTCAAGAAAGCTGGAGCTGAGACATGCTAGTCAATATCGAGTAACTCAACTTGATATCGAGTACAAATCAACTCGATTTTTATCTCTGGAGTCAATATCGACTAGCTGAAGAGAAACCGAGGAAGCACATGTCAATATCGACTTAACCAAGTCAATATCGACTGGACCCACGGCGGCGGATTCCGAGCTTAACCGACTTCTTGTTAAGTTTCTATCTCGAATCCAATGGAGATATTTTCGAGACCAAATTCTATCCACAACTATCAAGATCTATCAAGTCCAAGGAAGATTTATCCACTTTAGATATAATCGTAGTTGATTTAATTCTTTTATTCCATGTTTTATCTTTATTTTATAAGATAAAGTAGATATAGATATAGATAGACTTTCTTACCTTGATTAGCAAGGGTTGGAAGCCTATAAATAAAGCCTTAGGGGCTGGATTTTATTCATTCAATTTCAGAGACAATTAGTTACATAGAGAGAGAATGAGAAGAGGTTGTAAGTTTGAGTTTATTAATGCAAGTTAGTTCTTTTTCATCAAAGATGTCTGCTATTGCGATGAAGAGCAAGTAGTCCACCCACTTCTAGGGTCGGGATGAGCCCGACGGTAGCCATGTAAGATGATGCGGAAAAGGTACAATCTTTCTATGCAATTTGTCTTCTATCCCTATGAGCATGATTCTTTTGCGAGAGTTGAAGGTGATCCTTGTTTGTATTATTGAAGCGAAAGTGATCTTAATGGAACTTGGGTTAATTATGTGAAAAGGGTTAGTAACAATTAGGGTTTATGCGAAAGCCTCTATATTCCTATTTGTTAATAACGAAAGTTAATTGATGGAAAGCATGATCTTTTATGCCTTTATGTGTTACTTTGCATGGTTATCGTTGTGGTGTTGATACCCTGGCTTTGGAAGTCTTTTAGTATATTGATTTATTTCATTGAAAATCTGAGTTCTGTGTTCGAGAATTTGCAATTTAAAGTTTCTGTGTTTGTCGATCTCGGGGAGTTTTAAGTCGATATCGAATAGCACTTAGTCGATATCGAGTAAGGGTTGTCGAGATCGAGTTTCTGTTGCTGAGTTTGCTTTCTGTCGTCACTGTTCTTTGTCGATATAGAGTACCTCCTTGTCGATATCGACCAGTTTCTGTGTTTACATTCGTTTCTGCTTTTGCTTTGTTATTTCTTTCTTTCTATCTTTCTGCTATTCTGTATGTGAGATTTACAGCTACCTGAGATCCGCTGACACGCTTCCTCGTGGATCGATCCTGACTTCCCACTACTGCATAAGGAGGGAGTCTTGTAATCATTTGCAAGGGACGAAATCTGGTTTGCTTTGATTTATTTATACTTTATTGCAAGTCTCAATTTCCTCCTACCAACAATAATTAATTATAATGTTCAACATATTTGGCTACATTATCTTACTAGATCGGGACGGAAAGGGATTGAGACGAGATTCACCAGATACTGTCTCATTATCGATTGATAGTTGGGAAGAATACTGTATTTAGCTATTTGCCTCTTGTAGCTCTAAATGGGTATAATAATAATAATAATAATAATAATAATAATAATTATTATTATTATTATTATTATTATAGAGTTGGTTTTACTATTCATAAAGGGGTTGGAGCTCAATTTGTTACGAGACTTCCAACTAACTTTACGTGCCCCTCTATTGCTCGGCCTTCACGTGCTGTCAAAGTTCTGGGGGGGCCTGTTAGCACTTGCCCTGTTTTCGGCAGCGACCTTGTGGCGAAGAGAGTGACTAGGAGCATAGACCTTATGGATTCGGTCGCGAGGATTGAGGATCCACAGTACGAGTTGCTTCTGCTTCGGGCTTGTACGGGTATTTCTAAACTTTACTTTGCGTTGCGTACTTGTTCTCCGCGTGTCTTTGGCCCGGCCCAGCTCTCCTTCGATGCGGCACTTCGTTCTAGCTTGGAACGTATTATCACTGCGTCTGGACCTGGGTTTGGAGATTGGCAGTGGCGGCTTGCCACCTTCCCCTTTCATTTTGGTGGGCTCAGAGTATATGTTGCTGGGGATGTCCTACATTATGCTTTTCTGACGTCTCGTTTGCAGTCTGCTGAGTTGCAGGCTAAGCTTCTAAGCCCTGCTGGTATTACTGCTACTGGTCCTACTTTTGATGATGCTTGTTGTGCTTTTAATGAGATCACGGGTTCTGATCTTCTACGCGATCCTAGTGAAATCGCTGCCCCCAAATTTATGAAGAAATTGGCAGATATATATTTCACGAAGGTTGCTGCTACATCGGACTCTGTTTTCTCTTTGACTCCGCGACATGTGGCATTATGGAAGTCTCAGAAGACTATGAATGGAAGGACCTATCGCAGTGTGCTTAGTTATCGGCTTGGTGTTCTGTTGTTCACGGCGTCTAGGCCCTGCCCGGCTTGTTCTCGGGTCTTTGATGGTGATATTAATGGAGATCACGATGTGTCATGTGCTGGTACCGTGGGAATTAAGCATCGGCATAACCTTGTGCGCAACACCTTATATGATATCTGTTACAAGGCTGGGATTTCTGCCGGTAGAGAGGTTGATATCGGTTTGGTGGATGGGCATCATAGGCCTCTTCGTCCGACAGATTTGCTTCTTTATTCATGGGACAGGGGGTGCGATGTTTGTGTTGATCTGACGGGATCCTCTCCTTTTGACCCAGTCGGCGATGTCTGACTTTGTCCCCGGTCGTGTTGTTGTTGATGCTGCTAAACGTAAGTGTGTCAAGTACCGTGATTTGTGCACAACACCTGGTTATGGTTTCCTACCCTTCTCATTCTCTTCGTTGGGGGAGCTGGATACGGATGATGTTGCCTTGCTGAAGCGGATTCAGAAATTTTCAGTATCTCAGGATGTCGGGGCTCGTGCTGCAGCTTATATTTTTCTAGAATTAGTTTCGCTATTGCCAAGGGAGTGGGAGCCCAGATAGTATCTCGGCTGCCCACTAATTTTCTTTTAAGCTATTATAAGCATATAATAATAATAATAATAATAATAATAATAATAATAATAATAATAATAATAATAATAATAATAATGCCACGTTATAATTAAAAAAAATAATAATATTATTACTTATTTTTATTGTTATTATTGTAAAATATTTATACTTTACAAGAAAAAAATATAATATGATATAATAATAATATAATAATATAATATAATAATAATAATTTTATTATAAAGTAATATAATTATTAAATTCTATTAAATTATAATATTATATAATAATATTATTATTATTATAATAAATTATTATTATAAATTGAAAATTATTATAATTATAAATAATATTTGCTCAAATAATAATAATATTATTATTATAAACAAATATTATTATTATTATAAATGGAAGATTATGATTATAATTATAACTATAATATTTGCTCAAAATAATAATACTAATAATATATTTTATTATTCTATAATATAATAATAATAATAATAATAATAATAATATTATTATTATTATTATTATTATTATTATTAATATTATTATTATTATTATTATTATTATTATTATTATTATTATTATTATATGCGGGACGGGACGGGATTTGCGGGATCCCACCGAGATCGTCCCGCATTGCCTTGAAGCTCTTGTTGAGGTATACCACTGAAGTCTTCTCTTAGTATCCCTCCCTGAATTGTGGTGGCCGATTTGAAAAGCAGGTTGTGAGAGTAGCTGAGCACTTTGTAGACATATAGCTATATGAGATATATAATCTCATCTTGGCTCTTGTGTACATTCTCGAATATCTTCTCATTTCTTGACTTCCAAATGTAGTAGATAGTTGATGTCCACTAAAATATGCAATTTAGCAGATACTTTGCATATTTCGAGCTGGGAATATGTTGAATTTATGTAATATATGCCTATTTGCAAGAAATAGAGGTCTACATAAGTTTTAGTTTAATATTGCAGAATTTGGAGCCATTTCGGGACAAAACCAAGAAGAGAAAACGGAAGCCGAGTTTTACTCGATTTCGAGGAAATTTCCTCGATATCAACCAAAATGTGAACCAAGAGCCTGGTCGAGGAGAAGCTGCTCGAGAAGTTAAGGAGAAGAAGACAACTCGAGTTACAGTTTACTCGATGTCGACAAAGCTGCTCGACATCGACCAAACCAGAATCCATGTCCGAGTCCGAGTTAGGAAGAAGCTACTCGAGAAGACAAAGGAAGCCGAAGTCGACCAACAAATTCCTCGATGTCGAGTAAATTACTCGATATCAACAAAAAGATCTCTGGGCCGCGACGCTGTTGGGCATGCCCGAAGTCGACCCGGATTGTTTGGATGCGAAGAAGTCCGAGTATATCAAGTTCTATCAAGGTTTATCCAAGGAGAGAAGATTATTCATTAATACCAAGAGATATTTAGATATTTAGTTATTTCCCTTTAGATTTAATGCTTTATCTTTATTTAATTTTATCTTTAGAAAGTAGATATAGATTGCTTTCCTTGATTCGCAAGGATTAAACCCTATAAATAATGCCCATGGGGCTGATTTTCTATTCATTCAATTTCAGAGAAGTAGTTCCACATAGAGTTTAGGAGTTCAAAGGTTTTAGGGTTTTGGCATTCTACGAAAGTTTGAGTGCCGGGATTGTAAAGACTTTGAATATAGTTTATGCAAGTTATATTTTTTTTCAATCAATGTCTTCGATTGCGATGAGGCGCGAGTAGTCCACCTACTTCTAGGGTTGGGGTGAGCCCAACGAGAGCCATGTTGGTGGATTAGCGATTGCAAAAGGAGGTATTTTATCGTTATCTTATTCTATTCCATGTGCTTCATCTTTGATTGAGAAATTGAAGAACTCATGTTGTGAAACTTGGGTAGTAATTAGGATTTCTATTCGAAAGTTTAGAAATTCTAATTATGAAAAGGAATAGATGCAATTAGGGTTATTTATCGCGAGATTTATATTCCTACTTGTCGGATTAGGTGAAATCCTTCCCTTTTATCGATAAAGTCACCACCTTTTATGATTTATATTCCGCTTTCATGGTAATTGTTGTTGCAAACCCTAATCTTGGAAGTTCTCTTTCATCCATCAGTTTAGATTCGGAATTTGCGTTTGTTTTTACTTTCTGTTCTCCTTGATTTTGACCAAACTGGTCGACATCGACTACTGACATTCGATCAACAAGATCGCCGTAGCTTTTGTTCCTGCAGTTCCTCGATCTCAAACAGATTTCCTTGATGTCGACAAAACACCTCGATATTGAGTAAACTTCTCAATATCGACCAAGACCAGTAGCTTCTTCTTGCTTCGTTTCGACTTGTCTGACCTTCTGTCGACTAACTCTAGTCGAGGTCGAGCACCCTGAAGTCGACTTTTGCCCGTGAGATTCCTCCGCTGCCTATGATCCGCTGACCAGCTTCCTCGAGGATCGAACCTGACTTCCTACTGCTACATCGGGAGGGAGTCTTGAACATTATTTGCTGGGATCCAATCGGTTTACTTTATTTTATTTGTATTTTATTTTCACTCTCGATTTCCTCCTACAACAAATTGGCGCCGTTGCCAGGGAAGCAATCATTTGCGCCTTAGGTAGTTAGATCTCACGTTTGCCTTTATGTTTTGATTTTGCAGGTGTATGCGCCATTCTGTTTAAACACCTGAGTTTGACGTCTTAGACGATCCGGAACATCTTATACACATCCATTCTAGACTGAAAAGGATCATGACGACTGCCGAAACACAAGTTGAGATGATTGAAAGGCTTCAGAGGGAACTAGCCACCAAGGATACTACTCTCACCACTGAGAGAGCACGCACTACACAGGAAACAGGGCGAAGGAAGCAATTGGAAGCTGAGCTTGCCCAATACTCTACCAATTTAGAGGATTACATGCACCCGACTCTCGTCGTGCCTGAATCGGCTATTCTAATGCCTGAGAATAACTTTGAAATTCGCATTGCTTTCTTAATAGAGATTAAAAATAATGCTTTTTACGGAAGATTTAATGAATGTCCTCTTCAACATATTACCAATTTTGCTGATATGTGTCATACTCTTGCTGAAGTTACCACTTTGGAATATGTCATGATGAAGGCCTTTCGTTGGTCTCTGGCCGGTCCAACATTGAAGTGGATTAAAGGTCTCCCTCCACAATCTCTCACAACATGGGCCGATGTGAGGCAGAAATTTCTCAACAAATTCTTTCCTCCTGCTAAGACAGCACTCCTCCGCCAAAAGATTACAACTTTCAAACTGAAGCCTGGGGAGCCGCTAGCAAAAGCATGGGAACGATATAAGGATCTACTGCGATCCTGCCCTACACATGGACAACCTCCCTACATTGTTCAGGAGATCTTCTTTAATTCTCTTGACTTGACCGCTAAAGACAGGATCAACTAGTACACTCATTATGAGTATCTAATGATGCTGACAGCAGACGCATGGGCTACCATGGACAAGCTTACCAACTACGATAACAAATATAGGGCTCCAACAAACTATGATGAGAATGCCTACACCAGGCCAGCCCCATCCATGCCTCTTTATGAAGATTCTAAGGAGATTGACCCAGATGTCAAGGAGCAGTACTACAAGGATCAAAATCGCAAGCTACTCAAGGAAATCAAGTACCTCTCTGTCAACCAACCTTGCATCGAATGCGGTTCACAGCGGCACACCACTATTGAGTGCCCACATACAGAGCAAGTCAGGATGGCGGAAACCCACGAGGAAGTAGCTTACGCAGGGGGTCCCAATCGCTATATGGGGGACCAAAGGTTCTATCAACCACAACGGAACCAAGGTCCTCCTAGGAACCCCCATCCATATAGAGCTCCAGGAAATCCGGAAAGGGACAAGAAGAAGGACGATCTACAGCTCATCCTCGACGAGATGAGAAAGAATGAGGCACAACAGCAGCAGTCTACAAGCGCCATCAATAATCAGCTCCAGGACATCAATACAAGATTTGGAGAGTTGGATATTTGGAAAAGGAACATTGAGACCCAAATGGGTCGATTCGCGGCGCAGATTCCACGACCAACCGGGCAGCTCCCAGGACATACAGAACCAAATCCCAAGGGGCAGCACGGACATGTCGCTGCTGTAAAGCTATGGAGCGGTCACAAATTGCACGAGCCAGAGAACGGAAAAGAAAATGACAAAGTTGTCCTGGACAACGAGCAACAGTGATGTCCACTAAAATAGCCATGTTTTTATGCACAGTTTAGCTCCATATTTTATATACTTTGCATATTTCGGGCTGGGAATATGTTGAATTTATGCAGTATATGCTTATTTGCAAGAAATAGAGGTCTACGTAAGTTTTGGTTTAATATTGCAGAATTTGGAGCCATTTCTGGACAAAACCAAGGAAAGGAGACGGAGGCTGAACTTTACTCGATATCGAACACATTTCCTCGATATCAACAAAAATGGTGAAGCAGAGAACTGATCGAGGAGGAGCTGGTCGAGGAACTGAAGACAAAGCCAACTCGAGTTCAGAGCATTACTCGATATCGAGTAAGTTACTCGATGTCGACAAGACTTGAAGCCACACCTAGACTCGAGGAAGCGGCAACTGATCGAGAAGTCGAAGAGAAGACATGCCGAGCAACTTCTTATCGATATCGAGGAAAGTCCTCGATGTCGAGTAAACCGAGAAACACATGTCCGAGCCAAGTCGAGAATAGTTACTCAAAAAGCCCAGTGAAGCCCAATCGACAACACCTCTCTTCGATATCGAGGAAATTACTCGATATCGAGTAAAACTTTCCTGGGTCGTGACGCTGTTGGGCCTGTCCGATCATGAGAGGGTTGTTGGGTTGCGAGATGTCCGAGTTCTATTAAGTTTTATCAAGGATTTATCCATGGAGGAAAGATTTTCCACTTATGACAAGAAGATAAAGAGATATTTAGATATTCCCTTTAAGAATTAATGTTTTATGTTTATTTAAGTTTTATCATTAGATATAGATATAGATTTCTTTCCTTGAATAGCAAGGATTAAGCCCTATAAATAAAGGGAGGTATCAAGGCGAAAATATTTGAAGATGTGGGGAAGCAGATTACCGTAAGGCAAGGGAATGTCACGAGCCGAGGAGATTGAATTGATCATGTGCTTGAGAATTAGGTTTGGAACATCAAGCTGATACCCGGCAAGTACCAAGTACACCAAGTAAAGAAGTTGGTCGGTGACCAACTCCCTGGAGTGAGATTGGGGAAAGATGCATCGAGCGATGATTGTGAAAACAATTTTGGCTTCGAGGTTTAGAACGTTATGGGTCAATTGACGAGTAGGGGGAATGGATGACTCCGGAAGAAAGTATCTTCCTTTGGCCATTGAGATGCAATCGACTTTGAGGGGGTGGCCATCGGTAGAGACCTCTTTTGGAAGCCCAATAATTTCAGCAATGACATTAGGGGTGAGCTCGATTTTGGTGTTGCAAACGATAGTTTTGACAGATTGTTTGCCTCAGTCCCTTGAGTAGGTGAGATTGACAAAAGAAAAGGTGAGTGGGACGAGGATAATGAACTTCGCATAGGTTAAGAATTGGCCAAAGGCCGGAGGCTTTGAGATTTGTGATGCAAGGGAGGTCAAGGGACTCAAGAAAAGTGGGATCAACGGAGTCACATAGGCAAAGTTTGCGAGAACTGAAAGTATCGAGCCACTTACCTGCGGTTTCGAAGTTCCAAAACCAAGACGAAGGGAGAGTAGGCACCGACACTTTCGTCTCAGTTCGGGAAGGGGTGTCATCAAAAGAGCATGAGTGGATGCTAAACGAGTCCTCGGTGTCGACCTCCTTCGCCTTCCTTGCCATCGGGCGCTTTCCTTTGCCGGAAGAGCCAGGGTTTCCGATCGATGTTCTGGGTGCCATGGAAAAGGATCTTGGGAAGGAGAAAGAGAGAACAGTGAAGAGGAGTGAGGGATGGAGCACGCGAAGTGATAGGTAATGAATGAAATCAAAGAAAGAGGGAAGGGAAACGGTTCGAGATCTTTCAAGGGGGGGGGGGGGGGATCATAACCGAGTATAATTAGTCTAGGGAAGAGATTTTACCTTGAAAACTTATCCATTAAAAGATCAAAATAAATTCATTTATTTGAAAGCAAATCTTTACAAAATAAATCTGTTTTAAAAAAAAAAAAACCGAATACCCCTTTTTAAAGAATCAAATCTTTATTTGTTGAAAATTTAAGGAAATCAAATCTAAAAGAAAATCTCGGTAAAAAAATGAAAACCGAAAAAAAAATCTTCTCTGGCCAATATTAATAAAATAAAAGCCAGAAAAATATGATCCAATATTTTCTGTATACGATATGAACGGTCAAGGTCTTGAAATTGATTTCCGAGACCTTGAGAGTCAATTCGTTTATGCTCCCCCTAAACGAATGCATCATTATTTAACATACCAAGCTCTAATCTGATAAAGTTAAATCTATTCTCAGGTAATGGTTTAGTAAAAATATCAGCAAGTTGTAAATCAGTGGAGATAAAGGATATAAATACATCACCTTTTTCGACATGATCCCGAATAAAATGATGTCTCACATCAATGTATTTTGTTCGAGAATGTTGCACATGATTTTTAGTGATAGATATAGCACTTGTATTATCACATTTAATTGGGATACCTTTCAAGTCGAAACCAAGATCTCGTAACTGTTGAGGACTTGTGAAAAACATGCTCCAGCTAGGGTGGCTCAACGGGTCGGCTCGGGCCAAAACCGATGGCCCGATTTTTTTGGAGGGGTGGCCCGAGGCCCGAACCGAAAACCGAAAAATCAGATACGGTTATTTCGGTTTTTGGCCCGAAAAAACCGAACCTCCCTAAACTGTTTATATGTTCGAAAAAAAACCCTGCATAAATAAAATTGTAATTATAATAGAACCAATAAATGTATGAATTCCACAAATTGATCATAAATCAAAACGGATATCTACTGAGAATAAAAATTAAATCTCAAATTGGGCAAATTAGATAAAATCACTTTACCTTAATCCAATTTTTTTTAAACAAAGAGTCGACATAAATTTGAAGGAAAATGCAAGCTGGTAGGACTGCTTGTTTGATGAATTATATCTTACTAGGAGATCCAATTCGATTTAGGTGGCACTCTGTCTTCAAGTAGCAGCAAAGGAGACCGCATCATGTAGGAGCTAAGCCACCGTGGCAGCCGGCCCAACTTCGATGAGGTTGTGTTCGCTCCATAGCGACGTTTGGAGGAGGGCGGCAAAGGTATTGGCCGCCGACTGAGAGTCGCAGAGGTGAGTACTGGCGGTCGAGGAAGCGGCTAAAAAGAAGAGTTGGTAGGTTTTTACGTTTGAGTAGATAAGGCCCAGCCCACGCCAAGAGTTTTTTTAATTCGGTTTTTCGGACCAGAACCGAATTTTTCGGTTCGGTTACGGTTTTTTGCCCGAAACTGAATTTTTGAATTTTAAGGACTGAAGCCTGAACCGAAAAAACTCGGGCCGGCCCGAAACCGACTTTTTCGGTTCGGTTTTCCGGCCGAGCGGTATTCTGAGTAACCCTAGCTCTAGCAGTTATGTATTCGGCCTCAGCAGTTGAGAAAGCAACATAATTTTGTTTATTTGAGTGCCAACTAATTAGGGAAGATCCCAATAGTTGACAACATCCTGAAGTACTTTTTCTATCAACCTTATAACCTCCAAAATCTGCATCTGAATAACTAATTAGATGAAAATTTTCACGATTTAGATACCAAAGACCAAGGTCTTGAGTTCCATTTAAATAGCGCAAGATCCTTTTAACCGCGATGAGATGCGATTCCTTAGGGGCAGCCTGAAATCTTGCGCAAATACATACACTAAACATGATGTCAGACCTACTTGCCGTGAGATAGAAAAGTGAACCAATCATACCTCGATATTCCTTTTGGTTCAAATTCTTACCGTTTTTGTCTTGATCCAAGGACAATGTCGAGCTCATGGGAGTCTTAGCGACCTTTGATTGATCCATCTTGTATTTTGTGAGTAGATCCCTCGTGTACTTACCTTGATTCAAGAAGATTCATTTCTTTGATTGATGAACTTGTAGTCCGATAAAGAATGTCAATTCACCCATAAGGCTCATCTAAAATTCTCTACATATAATATTAGAAAATTCCTTGCAAAGGGAATAATTAGTAGCACCGAATAAAATGTCATCAGCATATATTTGTACAGCTAATAAATCATTATCTCGTGTTTTGATAAAAAAAAAAAAAAAAAGGGTTTTATCGATCAATCCACGTTTAAAACCGCTTTCAATAAGATATTTTTATAATCTCCCATACCATGCCCTAGGGGCTTGTTTGAGACCATAGAGTGCTTTATCTAACTTAAAAACATGATTTGGAAATTCGTCATTTTCAAAACCAAGAGGTTGTGCAACATACACTTCCTCTTCTAAAATGCCATTTAGAAAAGAACATTTTACGTTCATTTGAAAAAGTTTGATACCCATGTATGATGCAAATGAAAGTAAGATGCGAATAGCTTCTAACCTTGATACGGGAGCATATGTCTCCTCGTAGTCAATACCTTCTTCTTGATTGTACCATTGAGCCACGAGTCTAGCTTTATTACGAGTTATCTTTCCGTTTTCATCCAACTTGTTTAGGAAGACCCATCTTGTACCGATTACAGATTGATGATTGGGTCTTGGAGCGAGTGTCCATACTTTGTTCATTTCAAATTCATTTAGCTCTCTTTGCATGGCTACAATCCAATCTGGATTGTACAAGAGACACAAACGGGTTTGAATACCGGATTTTGGATCTGAGATTATATTATCGATTGGATGAGATGACGCTTGCTTAAATTTTCTTCTCTTAGGCTCTTGTGATGTTGAGGTTTCTCCAAGGCTTTGAGACTCAGGTTCAACATTATGTTCCGGTTCTGCATTCCCTAAGTCAAGGTCTTGAAACCTCTGTTCAAGATCATGAACCTGAATGTCAAGATCTTGAGCTTGCCCGGCTGAATCTAGTATTGGTTCCTGCATGTTCCGACGTTGTGATTTCTCCGTTTCTTCCTCGGTGTCGGATACTTTTTCCTCATGCTGGTTCAAATTTAAATCTGCAAAGCTATCACTTAACGCACCGTTATTGCTTTCATCAAATATTACATGAATGCTTTCCCCCACAATCTGTGTACGTTTATTAAAGATTTTGTATGCTTTGCTATTTAATGAATAACCAAGAAAGATACCTTCATCGCTACGAGCATCAAATTTCCCTAGATTATCTTTGCCATTGTTGTGAACAAAACATTTGCAACCAAAAGGTTTGAAATAAGAAACAGTAGGCTTCCTTCCATGAAAGAGTTCATAAGGAGTTTTCTTCAAAATTGGACGAATTAAGCACCGGTTTAAGATATAATTTGCCGTATTTAAAGCTTCGGCCCAAAGTGATTTTGCTAAATCATTTTCTAAAAGCATAGTCCTAGACATGTCCTCCAAGTTGCGGTTCTTTCGTTCCACAACCCCGTTTTGTTAAAGAGTTCTAGGTGCTGAAAAATTATGTGAAATACCATATTTTGAACAAAATAAATCAAATTTAAGTTGATCAAATTCACGCCCGTGGTCACTACGGATAGCAACGATAGGCAAGGTTTATAACGTTTGTAACTCCTTACAAAGTTTTGAAAATTCAAATAAAGCATCTGATTTTTCTTGAAGAAAAGAAACCCAAGTAAATCGTGAGAAATCATCAATAATGACAAGAATATATTGTTTTCCTTTGGGAGATTTGACGCGCATATGTCCACATAAAACCATATGTAATAACTCAATAGGGCTAGATGTACTTACTACTTTTTTGGGCTTGAAAGATCCTCGAGTTTGCTTACCTCGTGAGCACGCATTGCACAACTCATCTACCTTAAAGTGAAGATCGGGAAGACAACGAACCAAGTCCCTTGATTGTAGTTTATTTAAAGTGTGCATACTCACATGCCCAAGTCTCCTATGACAAAGCCTTGGATCTTCTGTCAAGGCCTTGAGACACTTTAAACTTGTTCCTGCAACTTGGTTAGTGCTCATAGAATATACGTTGTTATTGCGAGGAGCGATTAGGATTAAATCTCCAGATTTTTTAGTTTTTACCAAACATTTTTCGGAATCAAAAATAACAATATTACCTTTATCACATAATTGAGAAATACTTAGTAAATTATACTTTAATCCTTCGACAAGGTATTCATCATCAATATAGTTGGAAGAATCCTTACCAAACTTACTTATCCCAATTATGTTGCACTTTCCCTTATCACCAAGAGTAATTGTACTAGTGGATTGCTTCTTTAGATCTGAAAACAGTGAGCTTTTTCCACTCATGTGCCTAGAGCAACCACTATCAAGTGTCCATTTATACTCCTTAGTCTTGGTGATATCCTGCAAAACAACCAAATTCAACCTTTCCGGCTAGACCAAATTACAAACTTAGATTCATAATCGGGATGGACCATGTTTGGGGGTCTAGTCCCTTTAGGAACCCAAATTTGCTTTACTTGTTCTCTTAGACAAAATGGAAAAGTATTGCGAATAATATAAGGATCATTTCTACGATATGGACAGGTAGTCTTAACATGACCCTTCTTACAACAAAAATTACAAGTAGGTGTGCGCCAATTGCCTTTAGCTTTTACAAAAGTGGTAGGGGCTTTGTTTGGAAAATTTTTGTTATATCCAATACCACTTTTGTTAAGAGATGATTGATGCTCACCTAACATTCTATCAAGATTGGCCTTAGAGTGAGCGAAGCGCATGAGAGAGGTCTGCTGGTCTCTACACTTATCAGTGAGCGAGATCTTCTCTTTCTCTAGCTCCTTATTGCAACGAGTTAGAGAGGAGAGATCTTGCTTCAAGACAGAATTTTCTGTCTCCAAGGCCTTGACTTTACTGTCAAGGGCTAACTGAGAAGTTTTGAGATTTTTCATTTCCAACGACATCTCACTCAGACTTCTTTCCTGCTCCAAAAGCTTCTCTTTCAAGACGTTAGTTTCATTTATAAAATGTTCTTCATTTAAAATTATATTTTGAAGAAATTCTGACAAAACAGCAGTAGGACTTGAGATAAGATTTCTTACAATAGTTCCAAGATGTTTCTTTGGAGTTTCCTCTTGATCAGCCATTAGACGAAGGTTTTCCTATTCGGTCTCGGATTCAGACTCGCTAGAAGAGTCAGAATCGCTCCATGCTGCCATCATAGCCTTCTTCTTTCGGTTGTCCTTTCGAAACTTGTTCTTTTTCTTTTGTGGACAATCCTTGACTAGATGTTCTGTATCTCCACATTCAAAACAAGCCATTGATTTAGTTTTCTTATTGGAATTATATGGCTTACCTTTTTGTTTTGATGTGCCGATGTACTTTCGGTTTGCAAATTGCTTCTTTATCTTGAGTATCCTTGCTAATCCTCTTGTGATGAGTGCAAATGGATCTTCTTCATCCTCACTCTCGTCATCATCCGAGGTAGCTTCTTCCTTCTTTGCTAAAAAGGGACAAGTTCTTTACAATAGAGGCTACTTCTACATCTTCTTCACCAAGAACCATCTCGTGGGTAATCAACTTACCAAGGAGATCGTCCAATGGCAAGGTTGACAGATTTTGAGCTTCCTCTATTGCAGTTACTTTTGGTCCCCATTTGGCCTTCGGTAAGCTCCTCAGAATTTTCCTCACCTTTTCTTCATTGGTGAAGGTTTTGTCGATAGGAATGTCTGACGCCTTTCTACCCACTCGATCCCTCTTTTTGGTTGGTTTTTCTCTTTTTGTCGTAAGCCAAGTTCATTACTTAGTCCAATTGGGTTGGGCATATTAAGTACATTTTGCCCCTTTAAATCATTTTCAAAAGTCCTTGAAACTCGTGGGCGATTTCCAAAACATACACTCGACCCTTGCGTACCCGAATTGCAAAATCTGGCTCTAATACCAACTCTGTAACGACCCAGAATATAATTTATTAAAAAACTGTATGATAATAAAATTACTATAGGTTATAAAACACATCTAAGACTTAAAAAATGGTGTCTGATTGAATTCATGTTCATATAACTCAAGTAAATTAATATATACTCCCTCCGTCCAATAATACATGGATTTTTAGAGGTAAGTTTTTGTCCAACAATAGATGGACTTTTATGTTTTTTAGGTAGGAAGTTGTAATGATTTGTATTGGTTTGTGTGTTGTTGACTTTTTAAAATAATTTGATTAGTTAAAATGTTTAGTGGGTGTTAAAAAATAATAAAATTTATGAAAAAGTTAGAGCAATGATGATATTTTTTTAAAAGTAGAGTATTTTATTAAAACTTATGCAAAATGTTAAAAGCACGTGTATTTTAGGACGGAGAGAGTATAATATACGACGGAGGCCTCCCCGGATGAATTCATCCTCAGTTAATCACGATCCCAGCTAATTACATTATCAGTTAATTGAACCTCCTTGAATATATATACACACATACGTACATCATTGGCCTATATAGCCAGCAAACAAACTGCATCTACATAATAAAATTAAATTAAATATGCCGTACGAGGGAGGAGGCGAAATAGCAACGGTGAGTGGCGGCGGTCGGAGAGCCCAAACCATGAACTGGTTTGAGTGGTATCGGTACAAGAAGCAAGACGACCCGAACAACCATATGCGGAATGTGCTGCTGATAGTGTCAACCCTGATCGCGGCAGTGACGTTCCAGGCGGGAGTGAACCCGTCAGGAGGAGTCTGGCAGGACTCCTCCAACGGCCACGTCCCCAGCAGCACCATCTACCACTACTAAAAACGCAGGAAATAGCTACGGAAAATAGCAATGGATTTAGCCACGAATGTCCGTTGCTAACCGGTTTAGCCACGGGCGGGCCATCCCTTGCTATATGCCTCGCATCTAATAGCGATGGATTTTAGCAACGAAAATTTATGATCGTGGCTACGTCCATGGCTAATAGTAGAAGACATATGCCGTGGTTGTGGCTATGAACCCGGTTTGAAAACAGCGTCGAAATTGAAATCGTGGCTACGTTCGTTACTGAGTTCGTATCTACAAATAGGTGATGAGCCTAGCCGAGTTCGTTGTTGATTCATTGCTAACGTTGTTACTCGTTTCATTGGTAGTATTGTTGGTGAGTTGTTGCCAGTGTTGTTGGTAACGCTATTTTTGAGGCTAAAGTCGTGGTTGGTGCTGATTTTCATTTGTTTCATGATTTTGTAGAAAAACTTTAATAGATACATCCAAAGCAATAACAAATCCAAACATACATGTAACAAATCCAAACATACATAAATGGAGTACAAAAATAAAGAACATATTACAAATACAAAAGAAACCAGATCTAGCCAAGGGAGTGCAAGTTCTTGGATGAAATTCCGCTTCCATGTGAATGAGACAATGAGTGCCCAAACTTGCTCTGAGAAAAATCCATTGAACTTGAAACAGAACAAGTGATGTGCTTTGACATTCAAACAAACAAATAAAGGAATCAACATTTAAAACAAATATGACTTGATTGGGATATGAGATCAGTTTTGTGAGAAATTAAAAATGTATATCTAGTATTGTAGTTTGATAAAGATTCGTAAAAGCTATTCAAACATAAATCTGTATGCAGCAAAACATTAATAATAAAAAAACTATGGTACATTCGAGGGAAGTTTTTTCAGAAAGCAAAATTACATACCTAAATAGCAGATCTATAAAAGTGTGTTTTGAGGAACAATATACATAATTTCAAGGTGAGATTAAGTATTTTGTTCGAGAACAGGGTAATACAAGACTGGAAGATGGGAAATCAAAAACAAACGCCATACCTGGACAAAGTGCATTCACAAATCCGCCATTGTTGCAGACCTGGACGAGTGGACAAGATTAAGCATTCACAGATCCGCCATTCACAAATCCACCATTCACAAATCAAAAACAGAAGCCATACCGAGAGATCCAGCAATGGGAGAGCCAAAGGGGGCAGAGGCGCCACCGGAAAGTCACCAGCAAGCATTAGACCGGAATAGGAACCTTCGAACAGCTTAAGCTTTTCGTAGAGAGAGAAAATGCGGGGACAATGATTGAGGTTACAGATCTGAAGCCAACCACACTGGATCTGGAAGTTTAAGGGTAGAGGAGCGTTACCAACTAGGCATCGCCGCCTTTGGGTGGCCGGACGGGTCGGGGATCTGGTGAAGAAATCACCGAGCATAAGGGGTTTTTTGATGTGTTTTCTCGGGTTTGACGAGACTATGGGGCGATTTGTGGCTTTGAGTGTAAAGGCTCGGATTTTCAAATCCTAATTTTTCGGAAAAAGACGATTAAAAAGAAATTATGTCGAATTTAAAACTCATTTAACGGATTCTGATCGAAATATAAAAATTTGGACGAATAATTTCCGTCGTTTTACCTCGAAAATTCAAAATAATTATTGGATGGCGATATCCTCTTCTATTTTATAAATCTAATTGATCGAGAAAGCGAGAGCCGGAGAAACTAACATTCGAAAATTAATTTCGGGGTTCGAAATTTGCGTATTCATGATTTATTTCCGGGTATTGATTTTAACCATTCCCACACTCTATCCTAACCAACTCCCTCACCTCCCCATACCTCCTTCAAATCACCATCATCCCCATCAGTTTCATTCAACATCACATTCATCCCCGTCACTCACCATCACTCATCGTCACCATAACCATCGCCCCATCATCGTTGTCGCACCTTCAACTACCACACACACCACCGTCTCCCCTTCCTTCTTCCCTCCTTTCACCTCGAGCTGCCAGCGGAAGGTCCCACGCACCCCTCAGAGCAACCACCAGCAGCCGAAGCAGCCTAGAAGCTCCCCAGCGCCGCCGAAGGCCACCGGAACCCTGTCGCCCCGTTCGAGCGCGAACAGTCTTCCGGTAAGCCGTTCTCCTTCGTTTCCGATCCAAATCACCCCTGAGCTCCTCCATCACACTCACCCATGTCCGGCGCAGGTCTGACGAGCCATCGTGAGCCACCGACGAAGCCCAGAACTCCGATCGAGAGCTCCGAAGTCGCGAACATCCTCGGTGAGCGTTCAAAACTCATTCCTTACTCATTCCTTTTCCTTGGTTCGTTTCTATTCTTTTCTTATCCTCGGGTGGTCGAAGAGTGCGTGAGGGCTTAGTGTGGAGAGGGTGGGCGAGATCGAGAGCTCCGGCGAGTATCGAGGGCGGCGAGGTGAGCTCGTGAGAGTCGTGAGGGAGTCGGGTCGCGGAGCGAGAGAGCAAGGCGAGAGCGCGGGAGCAGCGAGCACATGAGAGCGGGAGCGAGCGAGCTGGGCGGGACCATGGAGTCGGAGCCGGTGAGCCACGACGTCGCCGGCGGGGTCGAGCTCCAATGGCGCGGGCGGAAGCGCTTTCGAAACGAAGGAGGAAGAAGAAGCCGTTTGGCATGTGGGCCCCCCTTTCCTCATTTTATATTATTTATTTAACTTTGAATCGGTTTGGGTTAAAAATTAGCGGGTTCGGTTCGGTTGGATTTAAATGGGTTTGGTTCGGTTCGGTTCGGGTTATCCCCTCATTTAATTATTTAATGGTAACTAAATAAAATATAATATTATTCGGGGTTTAAAATATATTATTTTGGACTTATAGATTTTAAAAGTAATTTGAAAAAGAATTTCAAAGATCGGATAGTAATTTAATAAATTCGTAGTAATTGAAAAAGGAATTCTGCAAGTAATTTCAAGGGTCGGAATACTTAACTATTTAACTAGATTTTGAAACCGTTTTGGAACTAACTTGGGAATAAGACTTATTCGATGACTAACTAGCATGATAATATGAGCGTTTGACTAACAACATGATATGTGTGACTAATAGCATGACTTGCGATGATTTACTATAAGAGATTAAATGTTAGATATTCTGATGTTGATGATATATATTCGTATGCCAAGTGCGAGTATGAAACGGTAATATGTGAAATTGGCTAAGTATGGTATGGAGGTTGTCATTAGCCGATGAGGATGTTTGTTATGATCGAAATGAGACAAGATGAGAATTGAAGATGAGATGAAAATGTTAATAATGACAAGATGGTTGAGCTATAATATGTGTTTGGATCTTATATGTTTCACATGTGACTTGTGTGCTTTGTGTGAATTAGACTTAGACTTATTACGTTATTTTTGGGTTTTCTAGGTGCTCTTTGATATGTTGGATTGCTTGCAATTGCTGATTATTGTTTGGATTCTGCGCTTCTCCAGGTAAGTACCTCCGGGGCTTACTCAGTAACCAGTACCTCCTGCCTGATGTGTCATATAGTATGTAGGTGCTGCATATGCATAAAAGCATGTCATGTAGTATCATGCTTAGGAATTGCACTTACGAATGAGCATTCTTATTCTGTATGCGTTTAAATACAGAACGGCCGTTATCTGTGAGTTCTAGAGTCCTTGCTAGGGTCATAGGGCAGCCCAGTTTCATCGGGTGTTGTCCTCCTTGAGTTATATATATATATATATATATATATATATATATATATATATCACGAGATACGAGATGAGCATGAGATGCGATATGATGATGAGATTTGATATGCTATAGTATCGAACTGGCCAGTCTCCACCCTATCTGGAAGAGGGGTGGTGGTAGAAGAGGGATATACCACTTGGTATTCTTTGTTAAGGCCTTACTTAATATTCTACATATATGAATTAGGAGCATGATAGTGTGGTTAAGATTTCAGTACTGCATGAAGGCATCCTTTATTCTAGGTATAGGCGTATTATATGTCCTCAGCGCGGTCAGAGGACCCGCGGGCGGACTCTTGGCCTGACTTGGTGGTATAGTTTCAGGTACCCGATACACTGCTTGATTTTGTGCTGTTATGACGGGGTCTATTCTTATGGCGGAGAGTGAGTGTTTGAAACCTGACTTCACCAGATTCATGCTTTTGGGATTTCTCCCTAATTGTACTCTGTTTTGACCCGGCTCTGCCGTGGCACTGGTTGTATCATTTTCAGAACGTATGCCCTTTGCATGATAACGGATTTCCTGCGTTGTGACTTAGGACAGGTACAGGGGTTTACCCCGGGGTCCCCAACGGACCTTCCGGATTTGGGTGCGAAATCCCACTTTAAACTGCACATCTTCGATTTCAAACCTTCAATCTGTACTCGGGGCGCAACATCCTAACGAGGGGTTTTATCCCTCGAAACGTAACTCGGGAATCATAATCCCGGGCCGTTACAAAGGTGGTATCAGAGCGAGGTTTTGCAATCCGAGTACCTAAGGTTGAAGATGGTTTTGAAAATCGCCCAATGTTTTCAAATGGTTTTGAAAAATGTTTTCAAAAGGGCAAAATGAATTTAATTGGACTTAAACCTAAAATGAATAAAGGGGAAACAATCTCGTGGGTAGAACTCGGGAAACGGTAGGCAAAATAATAGCTTTTATTTACAGATGGGCCTAGAAGACTCCAAGGAACACCACGGAGGTTGGAGTGTTGAGTAGGAGGCCGGTAGGTTTTGCCCCTCCGGTCAGCCGTCCCTCGAAGGACGACATAGATCGTCTCTATGCATATGTTTATATATATACCTATATGCAATTGGGCCCGAGGGCGTTCCTCCTCGAAGAGGATTATATTAATCTTGTTGATTGCTTCTGTGTTGAGTGCTATTGTGCTTAGGATAGCGAACTAATTAGAATGCCTTAACTTGAACATGTACATGACTGTATGTTTAAACGGGATAGCGAGAGGAAACCTTGTTCTTATGTAATCAGATTTTCTGTCTTCTCGGAATAGTTCTTTCATAGTACAACCCCCTTGATAATCCCGATCCTGTTGTCCGTCACACCAAAGCACTTGGATGTGTCAGTAAGGGTCGAGAGTGTCCGTTCCTCTTGACTTGAGTCCTATTTGTATTCCAACCATAGATGTTCATCGAGTCTCATACCTAATGTCAACATTCTCTACGGGAAATTTGGGTCGGTCAACTAACTACTTTCGGGGATTGTGTATGATGTGAGGGTTACCTGAGGTTGATTATCGACATTCTTCCGAGTTAGGAGTGCGTTATCTTATGGAGTCATCCCTCTTGAGTCTCGTAATGGTCAACCGTGTCTCCTTGCCAAAAGAGTGTAAACACGAATTCTACCATCTTCTCTCAGAAACGGCGTGAATGTCCTTGTGTCCAGCGAGTCATACTAGCGTCCCACGGGGAAACGGGGTGGTGAGTCGGTGATTGCCTTTGGAGAATTCTGTCAAGTTATAATGATATCCTCTTTGTGATTTCATGACATGATATATTGGTATAATTCAGCATGACTTGCCGGGGACCTTGCATGGTTGCACTTATGAGTAGATGTATGTGCCGTATGTATTGAATTCTCATGATTACTGTCTCCATATGAACTAGGTCCATGATAGTGTGATTAACTCTCGTGGTATGTTTAACATGGGAATTAGATGACTTAGCATGCCAGATTAACCTAATTGGACCCCATTGACTGTGTACATGTTTAATGAGTATTGTTAGAATCATGTAAGACATATACCTCCCAATTATAGGCCCTCGTATGATTGTGTGACGTCCTAGTCTTACTATGCGAATATGGAAGTATGTGAGGCGATAGTTTCTATACCAACACTGCATGAACTGACCATACCCTTAACATGATTTTTAGGGTACATCTTAGCATGCTTTCCGTAATAGTATGACTTGCTTAATTGTGTATCTAAATGAGTGATAAGTCGCGCATATGATATCCTGTGATGGTTTCTAGATCTTGCATAACTTGTTCCATATATGTCCCATGTCAGTCTGTGCATACATGTTCTTAGTCTGTCAAGCATGATTGGTGAATGAAATGATAGGTTGCTAGCTTGTTCTGCGCACATATAAATATTACTATATGAACATGTTATGAATGTGTAAATCGATATTCCTTGAGATAGGTGCATACTAGTGTGAAATAATGTGATGATATCTCTTGATTTTTATGTGTTTGCGTGCCACAATTATAAGGGCATCGTTGTAACTCTCGGGTTGGGATCTTCTCCTTGGTCTCGTTATCCCTAGTCCTCGTCCATGTCTGAACTCTTAAGGAAGCTGTGTTGTCCGTCCTTGTCTCTCCTCTATCTCCGTAACTTCTAACCCTTATGATCCTTCGATGAGCGCCGATATGCAAGAAAGGACCGACGACCAAGTGGCACCGGACCGGCGCAACGGAAGTGTGATGGGTCCATGACCCCTAGGCCCCAGGAACAACGTCACCGATGGCAGAAGGGACGAATATGCTTCAAGATGACAATCGTGAGCAGGTTCCTCCCAACTGACACGAGGAAGAACATTCTTAATTCAAATTGTGGATTCTTCTATACTAATCGGAATTGATGTTGTGTGATAGGCCTAGAACTGACATAATTGAATCTGTGATGACGGATGTGTTGAACTGGTAGAAATGATTGGCTGACTAACTTGTTTCTACGATGATGTCCCTTGGTGCTTGGTATACCGACTTGTTGGTGAGTGGGTTATGGGTTATATGCCTGGTGGTGCTTCTTCTTGGGCATGAGTTGAGAGATTCTTCGGTAAGCTAGGTCGGAAAGTGGCAGGTGGATTAAGGTCTTCGGATTGGGTCATTGGTCGTGTGAGATAGGGTGAAGGAAGGATGCGTTAGCTTGGGTAGAGCCGAGTGAGTTGGGATGTGTCGAAGATAGTGGTATGTGAGTATAAATGAGCTTCTAGGTAGGTCTTAGGTGAGCAGTGGGGCTAGTATGATGAGATTTTGAGGGGGGTGTCCTAGTGAGAAGTGGTAGTCTTGGCAGGTAGTGTGTGCGGATAGTATAAGAGAGTGGTTGACTGAGGTATGAACTAGTTTCATTAGGGTGATCTTGAGATTGGGTGTGGGTAGAGGTAGTTAGGATAGTTCTAGAGGTGGATGGGCGAGCTAGGAGTTGATCGGGGAATTCTTGAGGGGAGGTGTTGTGAGACGGATTGGTGTGCTAAAGAAGGTTTCTAGATAGTCTATGAGCGGATCGTGGGCGGTGTCGAGGATGATCGATTAAGGAATGTCTGAGGAATCGTAGAATTTGGGACTAGGTGGTGTGTGCTATGAGTGGGAGCATTTTTGGTAAGGGATGAGGTTGAGGAGTTGTTAAGGAAGAGTAGTATGAGGTTGCTAGGGAAATTATCGATCGGGGATGTTAGGTTGTTCATATCAGGGTTGTTCGTGTAATGAGTATTTGTGGGTTGTTTAGATAGGATTGGTAATGCTTGGGGAATTTATGAGTGAAGGATCTCTAGATGCGTTGTTGGAGGATTTTGGCATAGGGAATTAATCGGGATTTATGAGTGGATGTCATTGTGGCCATTGAGGTAATTGAGGATGTGAGATGAATCTTCGAGGAAAGACTGGTAGCTAGGCAAGGATGTAGTTGAGATTCCTAGTAAGACTGTGGGGTTAAGGTTGAGATAGAGAGATTATGAGCAGTGATTTGGGAACTATGCAAAGCAGAAGGTATTGAGGACGCTAGAAGCTAAGAGATTTTTGAAGGTTGGTGAAGTTGTAGTGCTTAGGAAATTCGGACGAGAATGTCATAGGAATTCGGTGAAAATGATGATCGGTACATAAGGGTTTAAGTGGTAGAGATTTCGAAGTTTAAGGAAGCGTGATTTGAGGCAACTTGGGGAACATGCGGAGTTGATGGAACTAGTCTAGGTAGAGTATGCCGAGAAGAGGATCTAGAGTGGGTCGGCTTGACGAGCATGGTGATTCGTGGTTGGGAGTACCACTAGTTGGGTTCTGCATTAGAATTGGTCAGGAGTGTCAGGTGTGAGATGGTCAGCATGAGTTTGGTCCTTAGAGATGGATGGTTAGTGAGAGTGGTTAGTGGCGTGGGGAGTATGATTAAGTTAGCAAGGTGATTCGCGATGTCTCTTTAGGAGATGATAGTCGAGTGGAAGGTAGGACTTGAGATCGGGATGTCGAAGTGGATTGGCCCTTAGATGGCTTGATGGTATAGGAGTTGTGATACCTTGTAGTTGGTTTGGGTATTCGACCTTGATTGTGAATAGTTATGAGGCTAGGAAGGTTGTATGTGAGCAGGATACAATGGTGCCTAGAACTGGTAGTGGAATGAGTTGGTAGACCTCGGTGAAGTTGATCTTTTAGTGCAAGGGATGGTGAGTAGTGGACGTGTCTCGTCATGAGTGACAGTGTAGACAGATTCTCTTGAGGTAGTGATCTAGTGTATACTTTACTTGGGGACGAATGTTGTGCGAATTCTATGCTATAGACAATGTTGATTCTCTGATGTGTTGTCGTTGACAATAGGGAACTGTAGTACTAACATAGTTATCCCTAAACTCGATGGAATGCTACTGTACGGAAGCAGTTGTTTACCTCTAATGCGATGACGCTTGGTAGTTAGAATGAGTATGATGTACTTATCTGATTGATATGACGTGCTTATATGATTGATATGGTGTGTAACTTCCGTGAGATGATGTGATAAATTCTACCATATATGATACGATGCTAGATATGCTATGTGGCTATTCTTGAGGTGATTATGTTATGCTATTAGACGTGAGATGCTATTTTTATTCGATGTATATACATGATGCTTGATGATGGAAATGATAGAAACTGAACTGTTGAACTTTGATTCTGACTTGGAACCTAGGAAGGGAATATGGGATTAGCCTTTAGAGGTGGATGGTAGGATGAATGGAGGGGTTAGAAATGCTTTTGACTAATGTCGAACTTGAAGTTTTGAACGGTGTTTTAAAGAGAACGTTGTGAAGTTTTGAGTTATGATACGACCGAAGGGTCGGAGTAAGGATGTGATAGGGGCCCATATTACATTCTTTCTACGGTCTGTTGGGGATATTATGATCACGACAACGGTACTGTGAGTATCTCATAGGGGCACTTATGAGATGCTTACGGGATCAACGACATGATCCTTGGACTCACCCATTTCAAACTCCATCCCCTATTTTAAGATGATTTTAGTCTCGAGGACGAGACTTGTTTTTAGAGGTGGATGATGTAAAGGCTCGGATTTTCAAATCCGAATTTTTCGGTAAAAGACGATTAAAAAGAAATTATGTCGAATTTAAAACTCATTTAACGGATTCTGATCGAAATATAAAAATTTGGACGAATAATTTCCGTCGTTTTACCTCGAAAATTCAAAATAATTATTGGATGGCGATATCCTCTTCTATTTTATAAATCTAATTGATCGAGAAAGCGAGAGCCGGAGAAACTAACATTCGAAAATTAATTTCGGGGTTCGAAATTTGCGTATTCATGATTTATTTCCGGGTATTGATTTTAACCATTCCCACACTCTATCCTAACCAACTCCCTCACCTCCCCATACCTCCTTCAAATCACCATCATCCCCATCAGTTTCATTCAACATCACATTCATCACCGTCACTCACCATCACTCATCGTCACCATAACCATCGCCCCATCATTGTTGTCGCACCTTCAACTACCACACACACCATCGTCTCCCCTTCCTTCTTCCCTCCTTCCACCTCGAGCTGCCAGCGGAAGGTCCCACGCACCCCTCAGAGCAACCACCAGCAGCCGAAGCAGCCTAGAAGCTCCCTAGCGCCGCCGAAGGCCACCGGAACCCCGTCGCCCCGTTCGAGCGCGAACAGTCTTCCGGTAAGCCGTTCTCCTTCGTTTCCGATCCAAATCACCCCTGAGCTCCTCCATCACACTCACCCATGTCCGACGCAGGTCTGACGACCCATCGCGAGCCACCGACGAAGCCCAGAACTCCGATCGAGAGCTCCGAAGTCGCGAACATCCTCGGTGAGCGTTCGAAACTCATTCCTTACTCATTCCTTTTTCTTGGTTCGTTTCTATTCTTTTCTTGTCCTCGGGTGGTCGAAGAGTGCGTGAGGGCTTTGTTTGGAGAGGGTGGGCGAGATCGAGAGCTCCGGCGAGTATCGAGGGCGGCGAGGTGAGCTCGTGAGAGTCGTGAGGGAGCCGAGTCGCGGAGCGAGAGAGCAAGGCGAGAGCGCGGGAGCAGCGGGCACATGAGAGCGGGAGCGAGCGAGCTGGGCGGGACCATGGAGTCGGAGCCGGTGAGCCACGACGTCGCCGGCGGGGTCGAGCTCCAATGGCGCGGGCGGAAGCGCTTTCGAAACGAAGGAGGAAGAAGAAGCCGTTTGGCATGTGGGCCCCCCTTTCCTCATTTTATATTATTTATTTAACTTTGAATCGGTTTGGGTTAAAAATTAGCGGGTTCGGTTCGGTTGGATTTAAATGGGTTTGGTTCGGTTCGGTTCGGGTTATCCCCTCATTTAATTATTTAATGGTAACTAAATGAAATATAATATTATTCGGGGTTTAAAATATATTATTTTGGACTTATAGATTTTAAAAGCAATTTGAAAAAGAATTTCAAAGATCGGATAGTAATTTAATAAATTCGTAGTAATTGAAAAAGGAATTCTGCAAGTAATTTCAAGGGTCGGAATACTTAACTATTTAACTAGATTTTAAAACCGTTTTGGAACTAACTTGGGAATAAGACTTATTCGATGACTAACTAGCATGATAATATGAGCGTTTGACTAACAACATGATATGTGTGACTAATAGAATGACTTGCAATGATTTACTATAAGAGATTAAATGTTAGATATTATGATGTCGATGATATATATTTGTATGCCAAGTGCGAGTATGAAACGGTAATATGTGAAATTGGCTAAGTATGGTATGGAGGTTGTCATTAGCCGATGAGGATGTTGTTATGATCGAAATGAGACAAGATGAGAATTGAAGATGAGATGAAAATGTTAATAATGACAAGATGGTTGAGCTATAATATGTGTTTGGATCTTATATGTATCATATGTGACTTGTGTGCTTTGTGTGAATTAGACTTAGACTTATTACGTTATTTTTGGGTTTTCTAGGTGATCTTTGATATGTTGGATTGCTTGCAATTGCTGATTATTGTTTGGATTCTGCGCTTCTTCAGGTAAGTACCTCCGGGGCTTACTCAGTAACCAGTACCTCCTGCCTGATGTGTCATATAGTATGTAGGTGCTGCATATGCATAAAAGCATGTCATGTAGTATCATGCTTAGGAATTGCACTTACGAATGAGCATTCTTATTCTGTATGCGTTTGAATACAGAACGGTCGTTATCTGTGAGTTCTAGAGTCCTTGCTAGGGTCATAGGGCAGCCCAGTTTCATCGGGTGTTGTCCTCCTTGAGTTTTATATATATATATATATATATATATATATATATATATATATATATATATATATATATATATATATATATATATATATATATCACGAGATACGAGATAAGCATGAGATACGAGATGAGCATGAGATGCGATATGATGATGAGATTTGATATGCTATAGTATCGAACTGGCCAGTCTCCACCCTATCTGGAAGAGAGGTGGTGGTAGAAGAGGGATATACCACTTGGTATTCTTTGTTAAGGCCTTAATTAATATTCTACATATATGAATTAGGAGCATGATAGTGTGGTTAAGATTTCAGTACTGCATAAAGGCATCCTTTATTCTAGGTATAGGCGTATTATATGTCCTCAGCGCGGTCAGAGGACCCGCGGGCGGACTCCTGGCCTGACTTGGCGGTATAGTTTCAGATACCCGATACACTACTTGATTTTGTGTTGTTATGACGGGGTCTATTCTTATGGCGGAGAGTGAGTGTTTGAAACCTGACTTCACCAGATTCATGCTTTTGGGATTTCTCCCTAATTGTACTCTGTTTTGACCCGGCTCTGCCGTGGCACTGGTTGTATCATTTTCAGAACGTATGCCCTTTGCATGATAACGGATTTCCTGCGTTGGGACTTAGGACAGGTACAGGGGTTTACCCCGGGGTCCCCAACGGACCTTCCGGATTTGGGTGCGAAATCCCACTTTAAACTGCACATCTTCGATTTCAAACCTTCAATCTGTACTTAGGGCGCAACATCCTAACGAGGGGTTTTATCCCTCGAAACGTAACTCGGGAATCATAATCCCGGGCCGTTACATTGAGTAATAAGGGAGGAAGGCAGTAGAACAATGGGAAGGTAGAGGGTAATGTGGTCGCCGGAAAACACTAAGGCAGCGGCGCACCCAGTGGCTGCGGTTCTCCGCCCTTTTCTTCATCTGATGAAGGCGACACTCCATCCTGGCTCTGCCAGATTGGATTCCTTTTGGGAGGAAGAGAGGAGGGCGAAGAGGCTAGGACAAGAGAGTGGACGAGAGACGGGGAGTATGGGAGATCTGGAATGAAGAGAGAGGGGAGAGAGGTGATGAATAGAATGAGTGAAAAGAGGCGGTGTCAAAAGTGAAGTAGGGTTACACCGCGCTCATTGAATTTGATAAATGTTATATCGCGCTCCACTTTTTTTAATTTTCAAGCCCGAGAACTTAAAATTTAATTGGGCGCTAAAAAAAATTTCGACGGTGGGCAGGAATTTCTTTTTCTTTTCCATCACAATTTACATCTACAAAATGAAACCATCAATACAACTATTTATCAATAAATATATACTTCAGATAAGTTTTTACCAAATTTAATAATTAGATATTACATGTTTTTATAAGATTTTAACCAACATCATTAAACTAGTTCAGTACCCGTATCTTATACGAATTTTTAAATATCAATATTAATATTTATGGGTTTGGTATAAAAAAAATCATATAAAAAAAGTTTGTAATTGCATAATATTCATACAAGAATTTATTTCTTAAAACAAGTTTTTCGAATCTTATTGAATAGCGTTATTTTTTTTCTCATTACAAACATAGTTCTATAAAATTCATGTATAAAGTTTGGACTTACTTATATGAGTTTTCCTCAAAACATAACCGTATAGTAATATAATAAGAATTTATTGCTTAGTATAAGGTTTTATTAGTTACTTATATGAGTTTTCCTCAACACACTACAACAGAAAGGGTTATTAGCGACCAAAGTTTTGGTGTCGAATTATAGCACATGAAATAGCACATGAACTTTAGCAAGAAACCTATATTCCTCGTTAAATGTGGTATTTAACGACAATATTTTTTACTCGTCGCTAATTGTTAGTATAATATGGTCACATAAACCACAAGGAAAATAGCGACGGATTTGGAGCTTTTACCGAGCATTGTTTTCATCGCTAAAAATACTTTCATCGAGGAAGTTTTAATTTTGTCATTATTTGTTTGGTGGGAATTATGTAAACCCCACCAAATTTATTAGTGACGAGGAAATTCAATTTTCGTCATTATTGGCTTGGGTGAAAAATGGAAAATGACTCAAATTTATTAATGAGAATTTTCAATTCCTCGCCATATGTTGATGTTTTACGAGTAATATTTTCTCGTTGAAACAAATATTTAGCGAGGAAATATCACTTTCATCGCTACTTATACGGGGAAAAGTGAAAAACTCACCAAATTTATTGGCGACAAATATTGTTATTTGTTGCTAAAAGTATTTAATTCTTGATGAACAAATGTGTCACTAAACATATCAAATAGACAGAAAATGTCATTTTCATTGTTATTGGTTTATTTCAAACTAGTTCTTTTCCCGAACCTTGTTCGGGTTTGTCATAATATTTTCGATTGAGTTTGACATATTAAACAAAATATTCGACACGTCAATTTTCTACTAACATATTGACCAAGCGAATAGTAAATTAGTCGCTTTCACACTTCTCCTACCATATGTCCTAATTGAAGGCAAATAAAAGAAACTTTATTGTTTTTTGCTTAAGAAATTTGAGTTTGGACCCTATATGATACTTTATCTATTACACATCATGTTACAACTTTTAAATTGGTCTAAATTATAATTTGATTTGATAAAGATACCTTAAAGTTTAAATGTATAAACCCTATATAGCTAAAGAATAAAAAATGATAGTATTTAGTGTTTGTTTTTTATAATGTCTTAGACCCTTAATCAGAAAACGGTACTTTATGTTTTAGTGTATAAACCCTTAGAGGCCAAAACATTAAAAAAATATGTTATACTTCTAAAATTAGTCTAAATTATAAATCAACTTTAATACAACCCACTTTAAAAATTAATTTTAAATTCAATTCCATATTTGAAATATTAAATACTTAGATGCATTTCATCGAACACCTCATGGGCAATGATTAAACCATCAAACCACAATTTATAACCTTCTATTTCACTTAAATAACATCAATATCTGATGATGAAATTTGATCAATTTATAATCTTTAATTTCACAGATTTTATCAATGGAGTAAACAATTTATGTATTACTATCTAAATATTTTGCCCAAAAAAATATTCCAACGAAAATATCTTAGAACTCTAGTCAAAGTTCCATGCTTAAATATATGATGGGTTGAGCATCAAATACTTTTGTTTTTTTCCCATTGTATTTAATATTAAAAATCAATTTTCACGGCCATAATAGATTTCACACCATACTTGTGAAATGGGCTGCATAAAATGAGTGATTTATGTTTTTACTCATTTTAAGGTCATGTGTATTTTAATCGGAGTCCAATTACTCCATTTTTCCCTCTAATAGACTATTCTTTTTAGAGATTTTTTATTTTTGGTATTTGTTATTCCTATTGTATTTAACTAAAATTTGAACCAAAATGAATACAAACTTCCAAAATCCCCAAATCTCTTCCCTAAATCTAAAATTTGAACTCAAATGAATTTTTTTCATAAAAAAAAAAACATACTTGAAGAGCAACCAGGTTCTTTGAACTACAGACACCGCCGTTGGGTTCTTTGCACCACCGTCGAGCTCAACGGCTACTGGGTTGTGTTAGGACCTTGAACTGTGAATGAGAGAGAGAGCCATTGAGAGCTAATGAGAGAGAGAGTTTAGAAGAGAATAACACTTTTGATTGATTATGAATGAATCCCAAAATGTACATAGGACCTCTTATATACTATGTCCTAACATTACTCCCTCCCTTACAAAGACCTTGCCCACAAGGTCTAATTCAAAGAAAAATCAGTAGCTATGACAACAACAAGTATTCACTAAAAAAAATGAGCACTGCACATGTACAAGACTGCATATGTGAAGCTGAAAGTTGCTCCTAAGTAGTGCTATGAGCTACTGGAAATTGCCCTTCCACCATGCTTCCCTTGAGCTGTACTCGGATAGCCACTATTTGGATCCTTATGACAATAAAAATTCATGCTCCCATTGATCTATTTGGCCTTATATTTCTTCCATTTCTTCCCTCCATTGCCGGTGATGCAAAATGAAAATGAATACCATATGTGACATCAGCTAATTCCCTCTCTTGCAGCCCATATTATATCCCAATTACACTTATGACAACACATGTAAGGAATGCCAGAACCACCAGGATAAAAAACAAATACCATAGCCCATAGATCAACTTGCAAGTACAACCCTTGATCAGCCCATAAAAGCAACCCCCAAACTGTCATTGAAGTAACCAACAACTCCTCATTTCCCCCAGGATCAAAGACCCAACTGATGCCTCTTCCAATACATTCAATTTGCACCTTCTCAACCCACGGCCTCAATGACTTCCTTCCTTTATCATAAGGTAAGGTGGTGACATTTTGCTTCAGTTCATCACTCAAACCTGCACTTCTCAGCTCATAGTTATGATGATCTCCCAGGAGCAACGATGAACAACCATACATTGCCTCCTTTCCTGATTTACAACCATATTTCGCCTCCTCTCCTGATTTTCCCTTATCGTAAGGCAAGTTGTTCCATTCGTGGCTCGATTCAATACCCAAACTAACACTTCTCATCTCAAAACTAATAAGATTTGAAGGCCGACGATCAATTCTTAAACCCGCCATCACATGAACACCCTTTGTAGGCATTTTTACAAACACCTTGTGTGCACTAAGTTTGTCCAGACTATCAATCGAATTCCCTATCAATCCAGAACGGCTAATCTTCTTTGCATTGCCTAGCCTAATTTCTATCAATTCAATTAAGAGCACAACCAATTCTCCTATTTTTTTCAGTAGTGTAATCAACAGGGGTTGTCTCGGAGGGATCACAATTTACCTTTGATGGCTCAAGGATTTCTGGGTTTGGAGGTTTCTTGACATCATCCATCTCTGATCCAAGCTGAATCCGAAATTCCAGATTCGCGTTTGCAATCGGAGCTCCAACATGATTCACGTCTGCAACTGGGGCCTTGACCTCCACTTCCCAGTCTCGCAATTCAACAAAAATTGCGAAATCTAGTGTCTGCGTGCGTCGCTCCTCCTTTTTGAAGGCTTCAAGAACTGTCTGATTTGGGTTTTCGATCTTGCTTACCCCGTTATCGATCACTTCGGCTCCTGAGTCACCAAGAACACTTTCCGAGGGTTCCTTGAACTTCCGATCGACGATCCTTGGTGAATCCTTAACGATTCGAGCTCCGATACTTGTCGGTTGTCCTCCATGGCCGCTGCTTTTGGTGATCTGATTCTTGTCTTGCGATTCTTGATTTGAGTCGTCGATCCCTTCCACTTCGCTTTGCCCTTCCACTTCGTTTTGCCATTCCCTATCGTCGATTGAGAAGTGCTTGTCCGCGATTGGAAATCCTCTATGATTTCGGTTGGCAAACCATGCATCAAACGGTTACCCCGTTCGGAAAGAGAGGTAGAGGGTTTTCCATAGAGCAGAGCATAGTAGTGCTTGTGGGGAAGAGAACGTGGTTACTGAAAGCGGTTTCTTAATTTTGTAAAGGTAGGACACGTGGCTCAATTTTTTACAAAAGGATTGCTTCTGAAATTATAAGTATAAGGGGTGGATTAGAAGAAATAACGACCTAATTTTAATGGCGAGAAAAGTTCCGCAACTAGTCTTTCCTTCTTCTTTTTTAACTTCGTCTCTTTTGAAAAAAAAGAAATAAATTAAGAAGCAATATATTTGAGCAAGAAATAATACACACAAACCTAGTAATTATTAAGGTATTCAATATATATTAAGATAAATAAATAAGGAAATATTCATAAATAAAAATTTTTTTGAGCAAAACACAATGAATTAAAGGGAAAGTCAACAACTGAACTTGAAAGAATTGGAACATTCGGCCTAATACCCGCCAACAGATGTGTTGCGGCATTGGCTACCCTCCTTGTGTACCTCCAACAACATAATTCAAACTCACCAGCTAAGCGTCGACACTCCTCAATCAAGCAGGCCGTTGCCATGAGATTGGGCACACCACTGTGGAGTTTTGCTACGTACACATAACCTTATAGTACTATTATAATAATAATTTATTACTTACTATAAGGTTTTATTTGTTTCTTATATGAGATTTCCACAAAACATAACTTTATAGTATTATAATAAGAATTTATTACTTAGTGTAAGGTTTTATTAGTTACTTATATGAGTTTTCCTCAAAACATAACCTGATAGTATTATAATAATAATTTATTATTCAGTATAAGGTTTTATTAGTTACTTATATGAGTTTCCTCAAAACATAACCTTATAGTATTATAATAAGAATTTATTACTTAGTATAAGGTTTTATTAGTTACTTATATGAGTTTCCCATAAAACATAACCTTATAGTAGTATAATAAGAATATATTACTTAATATAAGGTTTTATTAGCTACTTATATGAGTTTTCCTCAAAACATAACCTTATAGAGTTATAGTATTATAATAAGAATTTATTACTTAGTATAAGGTCTTATTAGCTACTTATATGTGTTTTCCTCAAAACATAACCTTATAGAATTATAATAAGAATTTATTACTTAGTATAAGGTTTTATTAGCTACTTATATGAGTTTTCCTCAAAACATAACCTTATAGTATTATAATAATAATTGATTACTTAATATATGGTTTTATCAGCTACTTATATGAGTTTCCCTCAAAACTTAACCTTATAGTATTATAATAAGAATTTATTACTAAGAATAGAGTTTTATTAGCTACTTATATGAGTTTTCCTTAAAACATAACCTTATAGTATTATAATAAGAATTTATTACTAAATATAAGGTTTTATTTGTTTCTTATATGAGTTTCCCTCAAAACATAACCTTATAGTATTATAACAAGAATTTATTACTTATTATAAGGTTTTATTAGTTACTTATATGAGTTTTCCTCAAAACATAACCTTATTGTATTATAATAAGAATTTATTACTTAGTATAAGGTTTTATTAGTTACATATATGAGTTTTCTTCAAAACATAACCTTATAGTATTATAATAAGAATTTATTACTTAGTATAAGGTTTTATTTGTTTCTTATATGAGTTTCCCTCAAAACATAACCTTATAGTATTATAATAAGAATTCATTACTTAGTATAAGGTTCTATTAGCTACTTATATGAGTTTTCCTCAAAACATAACCTTATAGTATTATAATAAGAATTTATTACTTAGTATAAGGTTTTATTAGCTACTTATATGATTTTTCCTCAAAACATAACCTTGTCGTATTATAATAAGAATTTATTACTTAGTATAAGGTTTTATTAGTTAAGTATATGAGTTGCCCTCAAAACATAACCTTATAGTATTATAATATGAATTTATTACTTAGTATAAGGTTTTATTAGTTACTTATATGAGTTTTCCTCAAAACATAACCTTATAGTATTATAATAAGAATTTATTACTTAGTATAATATTTTATTAGCTACTTATATGAGTTTTCCTCAAAACATAACCTTATAGTATTATAATAAGAATTTATTACTTAGTATAAAGCTTTATTAGTTACTTATATGAGTTTTCCTCAAAAGATAACCATATAGTATTATAATAATAATTTATTACGTAGCATAAGGTTTTATTTGTTTCTTATATGAGTTTCCCTCAAAACATAACCTTATAGTATTATAATAAGAATTTATTACTTAGTATAAGGTTTTATTGGCTACTTATATGAGTTTTCCTCAAAATACACCCTTATAGTATTATAATAAGAATTTATTACTTAGTATAAGGTTTTATTAGTTAATTATATGAGTTTCCCTCAAAACATAACCTTATAGTATTATAGTAAGAATTTGTTACTTAGTATAAGGTTTTGTTATTTACTTATATGAGTTTTTTCTCAAAACATAACCTTATAGTATTATAATAAGAGTTTATTACTTAGTATAAGGTTTTATTAGCTAGTTATATGAGTTTTCCTCAAAACATAACCGTATAGTATTATAATAAGAATTTATTACTTAGTATAAGGTTTTATTAGCTACATATATGAGTTTTCCTCAAAACATATCCTTGTAGTATTATAATAAGAATTTATTACTTAGTATAAGTTTTTATTAGTTAATTATATGAGTCTCCCTCCAAACATAACCTTATAGTATTATAATTAGAATTTATTACTTAGTATAAGGTTTTATTAGTTATTTATATGAGTTTTCCTCAAAACATAACCTTATAGTATTATAATAAGAATTTCTTACTTAGTATAAGGTTTTATTAGCTACTTATAAGAGTTTTCCTCAAAACATAACCTTATAGTATTATAATAAGAATTTATTACTTAGTATAAGGCTTTATTAGTTACTTATATATGTTTTCCTCAAAACATAACCTTATAGTGTTATAATAATAATTTATTACGTAGTATAAGGTTTTATTTGTTTCTTATATGAGTTTCCCTCAAAACATAACCTTATAGTATTATAATAAGAATTTCATACTTAGTATAAGGTTTTATTGGCTACTTATATGAATTTTCCTCATAACATAACCTTATAGTATTATAATAAGAATTTATTACTTAGTATAAGGTTTTATTAGTTAATTTTATGAGTTTCCCTCAAAACATAACCTTATAGTATTATGGTAAGAATTTATTACTTAGTATAAGGTTTTGTTATTTACTTATATGAGTTTTTTCTCAAAATATAACCTTATAGTATTATTATAAGAATTTATTACTTAGTATAAGGTTTTATTAGCTATTTATATGAGTTTCCCTCAAAACATAACCTTATAGTATTATATTAAGAATTTATTACTTAGTATAAGGTTTTATTGGCTACTTATATGAGTTTACCTCAAAACACACCCTTATAGTATTATAATAAGAATTTATTACTTAGTATAAGGTTTTATTAGTTAATTATATGAGTTTCCCTCAAAACATAACCTTATAGTATTATAGTAAGAATTTATTACTTAGTATAAGGTTTTGTTATATACTTATAAGAGTTTTTTCTCAAAACATAACCTTATAGTATTATAATAAGAATTTATTACTTAGTATAAGGTTTTATTAGCTAGTTATATAAGTTTTCCTCAAAACATAACCTTATAGTATTATAATAAGAATTTATTACTTAGTATAAGGTTTTATTAGCTATTTATATGAGTTTTCCTCAAAACATATCCTTGTAGTATTATAATAAGAATTTATTACTTAGTATAAGTTTTTATTAGTTAATTATATGAGTTTCCCTCAAAACATAACCTTATAGTATTATAATAAGAATTTATTACTTAGTATAAGGTTTTATTAGTTATTTATATGAGTTTTCCTCAAAACATAACCTTATAGTATTATAATAAGAATTTCTTACTTAGTATAAGGTTTTATTAGCTACTTATATGAGTTTTCCTCAAAACATAACCTTATAGTATTATAATAAGAATTTATTAGTTAGTATAAGGGTTTATTAGTTACTTATATAAGTTTTCCTCAAAACATAACCTTATAGTGTTATAATAATAATTTATTACGTAGTATAAGGTTTTATTTGTTTCTTATATGTGTTTCCCTCAAAACATAACCTTATAGTATTATAATAAGAATTTCATACTTAGTATAAGGTTTTATTGGCTACTTATATGAGTTTTCCTCATAACATAACCTTATAGTATTATAATAAGAATTTATTACTTAGTATAAGGTTTTATTAGTTAATTTTATGAGTTTCACTCAAAACAAAACCTTATAGTATTATGGTAAGAATTTATTACTTTGTATAAGGTTTTGTTATTTACTTATATGAGTTTTTTCTCAAAATATAACCTTATAGTATTATAATAAGAATTTATTACTTAGTATAAGGTTTTATTAGCTATTTATATGAGTTTTCCTCAAAACATAATCTTATAGTATTATAATAAGAATTTATTACTAAATATAAGGTTTTATTTGTTTCTTATATGAGTTTCCCTCAAAACATAACCTTATAGTATTATAATAAGAATTTATTACTTATTATAAGGTTTTATTAGTTACTTATATGAGTTTTCCTCAAAACATAACCTTATTGTATTATAATAAGAATTTATTACTTAGTATAAGGTTTTATTAGTTACATATATGAGTTTTCTTCAAAACATAACCTTATAGTATTATAATAAGAATTTATTACTTAGTATATGGTTTTATTTGTTTCTTATATGAGTTTCCCTCAAAAAATAACCTTATAGTATTATAATAAGAATTTATTACTTAGTATAAAGTTCTATTAGCTAGTTATATGAGTTTTGCTCAAAACATAACCTTATAGTATTATAATAAGAATTTATTACTTAGTATAAGGTTTTATTAGCTACTTATATGAGTTTTCCTCAAAACATAACCTTGTAGTATTATAATAAGAATTTATTACTTAGTATAAGGTTTTATTAGTTACTTATATGAGTTTTCCTCAAAACATAACCTTATAGTATTATAATAAGAATTTCTTACTTAGTATAATATTTTATTAGCTACTTATATGAGTTTTCCTCAAAACATAACCTTATAGTATTATAATAAGAATTTATTACTTAGTATAAAGCTTTATTAGTTACTTATATGAGTTTTCCTCAAAATATAACCATATAGTATTATAATAATAATTTATTACGTAGCATAAGGTTTTATTTGTTTCTTATATGAGTTTCCCTCAAAACATAACCTTATAGTATTATAATAAGAATTTATTACTTAGTATAAGGTTTTATTGGCTACTTATATGAGTTTTCCTCAAAACACACCCTTATAGTATTATAATAAGAATTTATTACTTAGTATAAGGTTTTATTAGTTAATTATATGAGTTTCCCTCAAAACATAACCTTATAGTATTATAGTAAGAATTTGTTACTTAGTATAAGGTTTTGTTATTTACTTATATGAGTTTTTTCTCAAAACATAACCTTATAGTATTATAATAAGAGTTTATTACTTAGTATAAGGTTTTATTAGCTAGTTATATGAGTTTTCCTCAAAACATAACCGTATAGTATTATAATAAGAATTTATTACTTAGTATAAGGTTTTATTAGCTACATATATGAGTTTTCCTCAAAACATATCCTTGTAGTATTATAATAAGAATTTATTACTTAGTATAAGTTTTTATTAGTTAATTATATGAGTCTCCCTCAAAACATAACCTTATAGTATTATAATAAGAATTTATTACTTAGTATAAGGTTTTATTAGTTATTTATATGAGTTTTCCTCAAAACATAACCTTATAGTATTATAATAAGAATTTCTTACTTAGTATAAGGTTTTATTAGCTACTTATAAGAGTTTTCCTCAAAACATAACCTTATAGTATTATAATAAGAATTTATTACTTAGTATAAGGCTTTATTAGTTACTTATATATGTTTTCTTCAAAACATAACCTTATAGTGTTATAATAATAATTTATTACGTAGTATAAGGATTTATTTGTTTCTTATATGAGTTTCCCTCAAAACATAACCTTATATTATTATAATAAGAATTTCATACTTAGTATAAGGTTTTATTGGCTACTTATATGAATTTTCCTCATAACATAACCTTATAGTATTATAATAAGAATTTATTACTTAGTATAAGGTTTTATTAGTTAATTTTATGAGTTTCCCTCAAAACATAACCTTATAGTATTATGGTAAGAATTTATTACTTAGTATAAGGTTTTGTTATTTACTTATATGAGTTTTTTCTCAAAATATAACCTTATAGTATTATAATAAGAATTTATTACTTAGTATAAGGTTTTATTAGCTATTTATATGAGTTTCCCTCAAAACATAACCTTATAGTATTATAATAAGATTTTATTACTTAGTATAAGGTTTTATTGGCTACTTATATGAGTTTACCTCAAAACACACCCTTATAGTATTATAATAAGAATTTATTACTTAGTATAAGGTTTTATTAGTTACTTATATGAGTTTTCCTCAAAACATAACCTTATAGTATTATAATAAGAATTTCTTACTTAGTATAATATTTTATTAGCTACTTATATGAGTTTTCCTCAAAACATAACCTTATAGTATTATAATAAGAATTTATTACTTAGTATAAAGCTTTATTAGTTACTTATATGAGTTTTCCTCAAAATATAACCATATAGTATTATAATAATAATTTATTACGTAGCATAAGGTTTTATTTGTTTCTTATATGAGTTTCCCTCAAAACATAACCTTATAGTATTATAATAAGAATTTATTACTTAGTATAAGGTTTTATTGGCTACTTATATGAGTTTTCCTCAAAACACACCCTTATAGTATTATAATAAGAATTTATTACTTAGTATAAGGTTTTATTAGTTAATTATATGAGTTTCCCTCAAAACATAACCTTATAGTATTATAGTAAGAATTTGTTACTTAGTATAAGGTTTTGTTATTTACTTATATGAGTTTTTTCTCAAAACATAACCTTATAGTATTATAATAAGAGTTTATTACTTAGTATAAGGTTTTATTAGCTAGTTATATGAGTTTTCCTCAAAACATAACCGTATAGTATTATAATAAGAATTTATTACTTAGTATAAGGTTTTATTAGCTACATATATGAGTTTTCCTCAAAACATATCCTTGTAGTATTATAATAAGAATTTATTACTTAGTATAAGTTTTTATTAGTTAATTATATGAGTCTCCCTCAAAACATAACCTTATAGTATTATAATAAGAATTTATTACTTAGTATAAGGTTTTATTAGTTATTTATATGAGTTTTCCTCAAAACATAACCTTATAGTATTATAATAAGAATTTCTTACTTAGTATAAGGTTTTATTAGCTACTTATAAGAGTTTTCCTCAAAACATAACCTTATAGTATTATAATAAGAATTTATTACTTAGTATAAGGCTTTATTAGTTACTTATATATGTTTTCTTCAAAACATAACCTTATAGTGTTATAATAATAATTTATTACGTAGTATAAGGATTTATTTGTTTCTTATATGAGTTTCCCTCAAAACATAACCTTATATTATTATAATAAGAATTTCATACTTAGTATAAGGTTTTATTGGCTACTTATATGAATTTTCCTCATAACATAACCTTATAGTATTATAATAAGAATTTATTACTTAGTATAAGGTTTTATTAGTTAATTTTATGAGTTTCCCTCAAAACATAACCTTATAGTATTATGGTAAGAATTTATTACTTAGTATAAGGTTTTGTTATTTACTTATATGAGTTTTTTCTCAAAATATAACCTTATAGTATTATAATAAGAATTTATTACTTAGTATAAGGTTTTATTAGCTATTTATATGAGTTTCCCTCAAAACATAACCTTATAGTATTATAATAAGATTTTATTACTTAGTATAAGGTTTTATTGGCTACTTATATGAGTTTACCTCAAAACACACCCTTATAGTATTATAATAAGAATTTATTACTTAGTATAAGGTTTTATTAGTTAATTATATGAGTTTCCCTCAAAACATAACCTTATAGTATTATAGTAAGAATTTATTACTTAGTATAAGGTTTTGTTATATACTTATATGAGTTTCCCTCAAAACATAACCTTATAGTATTATAATAAGAATTTATTACTTAGTATAAGGTTCTATTAGCTAGTTATATGAGTTTTCCTCAAAACATAACCTTATAGTATTATAATAAGAATTTATTACTTAGTATAAGGTTTTATTAGCTACTTATATGAGTTTTCCTCAAAACATAACCTTATAGTATTATAATAAGAATTTATTACTTAGTATAAAGCTTTATTAGTTACTTATATGAGTTTTCCTCAAAAGATAACCATATAGTATTATAATAATAATTTATTACGTAGCATAAGGTTTTATTTGTTTCTTATATGAGTTTCCCTCAAAACATAACCTTATAGTATTATAATAAGAATTTCTTACTTAGTATAAGGTTTTCTTAGTTAATTATATGAGTTTCCCTCAAAACATAACCTTATAGTATTATAGTAAGAATTTCTTACTTAATATAAGGTTTTGTTATTTACTTATATGAGTTTTTTCTCAAAACATAACCTTATAGTATTATAATAAGAATTTATTACTTAGTATAAGGTTTTATTAGCTAGTTATATGAGTTTTCCTCAAAACATAACCTTATAGTATTATAATAATAATTTATTACTTAGTATAAGGTTTTATTAGTTATTTATATGAGTTTTCCTCAAAACATAACCTTATAGTATTATAATAAGAATTTCTTACTTAGTATAAGGTTTTATTAGCTACTTATATGAGTTTTCCTCAAAACATAACCTTATAGTATTATAATAAGAATTTATTAGTTAGTATAAGGGTTTATTAGTTACTTATATAAGTTTTCCTCAAAACATAACCTTATAGTGTTATAATAATAATTTATTACGTAGTATAAGGTTTTATTTGTTTCTTATATGTGTTTCCCTCAAAACATAACCTTATAGTATTATAATAAGAATTTCATACTTAGTATAAGGTTTTATTGGCTACTTATATGAGTTTTCCTCATAACATAACCTTATAGTATTATAATAAGAATTTATTACTTAGTATAAGGTTTTATTAGTTAATTTTATGAGTTTCACTCAAAACAAAACCTTATAGTATTATGGTAAGAATTTATTACTTTGTATAAGGTTTTGTTATTTACTTATATGAGTTTTTTCTCAAAATATAACCTTATAGTATTATAATAAGAATTTATTACTTAGTATAAGGTTTTATTAGCTATTTATATGAGTTTTCCTCAAAACATAATCTTATAGTATTATAATAAGAATTTATTACTAAATATAAGGTTTTATTTGTTTCTTATATGAGTTTCCCTCAAAACATAACCTTATAGTATTATAATAAGAATTTATTACTTATTATAAGGTTTTATTAGTTACTTATATGAGTTTTCCTCAAAACATAACCTTATTGTATTATAATAAGAATTTATTACTTAGTATAAGGTTTTATTAGTTACATATATGAGTTTTCTTCAAAACATAACCTTATAGTATTATAATAAGAATTTATTACTTAGTATATGGTTTTATTTGTTTCTTATATGAGTTTCCCTCAAAAAATAACCTTATAGTATTATAATAAGAATTTATTACTTAGTATAAAGTTCTATTAGCTAGTTATATGAGTTTTGCTCAAAACATAACCTTATAGTATTATAATAAGAATTTATTACTTAGTATAAGGTTTTATTAGCTACTTATATGAGTTTTCCTCAAAACATAACCTTGTAGTATTATAATAAGAATTTATTACTTAGTATAAGGTTTTATTAGTTACTTATATGAGTTTTCCTCAAAACATAACCTTATAGTATTATAATAAGAATTTCTTACTTAGTATAATATTTTATTAGCTACTTATATGAGTTTTCCTCAAAACATAACCTTATAGTATTATAATAAGAATTTATTACTTAGTATAAAGCTTTATTAGTTACTTATATGAGTTTTCCTCAAAATATAACCATATAGTATTATAATAATAATTTATTACGTAGCATAAGGTTTTATTTGTTTCTTATATGAGTTTCCCTCAAAACATAACCTTATAGTATTATAATAAGAATTTATTACTTAGTATAAGGTTTTATTGGCTACTTATATGAGTTTTCCTCAAAACACACCCTTATAGTATTATAATAAGAATTTATTACTTAGTATAAGGTTTTATTAGTTAATTATATGAGTTTCCCTCAAAACATAACCTTATAGTATTATAGTAAGAATTTGTTACTTAGTATAAGGTTTTGTTATTTACTTATATGAGTTTTTTCTCAAAACATAACCTTATAGTATTATAATAAGAGTTTATTACTTAGTATAAGGTTTTATTAGCTAGTTATATGAGTTTTCCTCAAAACATAACCGTATAGTATTATAATAAGAATTTATTACTTAGTATAAGGTTTTATTAGCTACATATATGAGTTTTCCTCAAAACATATCCTTGTAGTATTATAATAAGAATTTATTACTTAGTATAAGTTTTTATTAGTTAATTATATGAGTCTCCCTCAAAACATAACCTTATAGTATTATAATAAGAATTTATTACTTAGTATAAGGTTTTATTAGTTATTTATATGAGTTTTCCTCAAAACATAACCTTATAGTATTATAATAAGAATTTCTTACTTAGTATAAGGTTTTATTAGCTACTTATAAGAGTTTTCCTCAAAACATAACCTTATAGTATTATAATAAGAATTTATTACTTAGTATAAGGCTTTATTAGTTACTTATATATGTTTTCTTCAAAACATAACCTTATAGTGTTATAATAATAATTTATTACGTAGTATAAGGATTTATTTGTTTCTTATATGAGTTTCCCTCAAAACATAACCTTATATTATTATAATAAGAATTTCATACTTAGTATAAGGTTTTATTGGCTACTTATATGAATTTTCCTCATAACATAACCTTATAGTATTATAATAAGAATTTATTACTTAGTATAAGGTTTTATTAGTTAATTTTATGAGTTTCCCTCAAAACATAACCTTATAGTATTATGGTAAGAATTTATTACTTAGTATAAGGTTTTGTTATTTACTTATATGAGTTTTTTCTCAAAATATAACCTTATAGTATTATAATAAGAATTTATTACTTAGTATAAGGTTTTATTAGCTATTTATATGAGTTTCCCTCAAAACATAACCTTATAGTATTATAATAAGATTTTATTACTTAGTATAAGGTTTTATTGGCTACTTATATGAGTTTACCTCAAAACACACCCTTATAGTATTATAATAAGAATTTATTACTTAGTATAAGGTTTTATTAGTTAATTATATGAGTTTCCCTCAAAACATAACCTTATAGTATTATAGTAAGAATTTATTACTTAGTATAAGGTTTTGTTATATACTTATATGAGTTTCCCTCAAAACATAACCTTATAGTATTATAATAAGAATTTATTACTTAGTATAAGGTTCTATTAGCTAGTTATATGAGTTTTCCTCAAAACATAACCTTATAGTATTATAATAAGAATTTATTACTTAGTATAAGGTTTTATTAGCTACTTATATGAGTTTTCCTCAAAACATAACCTTATAGTATTATAATAAGAATTTATTACTTAGTATAAAGCTTTATTAGTTACTTATATGAGTTTTCCTCAAAAGATAACCATATAGTATTATAATAATAATTTATTACGTAGCATAAGGTTTTATTTGTTTCTTATATGAGTTTCCCTCAAAACATAACCTTATAGTATTATAATAAGAATTTCTTACTTAGTATAAGGTTTTCTTAGTTAATTATATGAGTTTCCCTCAAAACATAACCTTATAGTATTATAGTAAGAATTTCTTACTTAATATAAGGTTTTGTTATTTACTTATATGAGTTTTTTCTCAAAACATAACCTTATAGTATTATAATAAGAATTTATTACTTAGTATAAGGTTTTATTAGCTAGTTATATGAGTTTTCCTCAAAACATAACCTTATAGTATTATAATAAAAATTTATTACTTAGTATAAGGTTTTAATAGCTACTTATAGGAGTTTTCCTCAAAACATATCCTTATAGTATTATAATAAGAATTTATTACTTAGTATAAGTTTTTATTAGTTAATTATATGAGTTTCCCTCAAAACATAACCTTATAGTATTATAATAAGAATTTATTACTTAGTATAAGGTTTTATTAGTTATTAATATGAGTTTTCTTCAAAACATAACCTTATAGTATTATAATAAGAATTTCTTACTTAGTATAAGGTTTTATTAGCTACTTATATGAGTTTTCCTCAAAACATAACCTTATAGTATTATAATAAGAATTTATTACTTAGTATAAGGCTATATTACTTACTTATATAAGTTTTCCTCAAAACATAACCTTATAGTGTTATAATAATAATTTATTACGTAGTATAAGGCTTTATTTGTTTCTTATATGAGTTTCCCTCAAAACATAACCTTATAGTATTATAATAAGAATTTCATACTTAGTATAAGGTTTTATTGGCTACTTATATGAGTTTTCCTCAGAACATAACCTTATAGTATTATAAAAAGAATTTATTACTTAGTATAAGGTTTTATTAGTTAATTTTATGAGTTTCCCACAAAACATAACCTTATAGTATTATGGTAAGAATTTATTACTTAGTATAAGGTTTTGTTATTTACTTATATGAGTTTATTCTCAAAATATAACCTTAAAGTATTATAATAAGAATTTATTACTTAGTATAAGGTTTTATTAACTACTTATATGAGTTTTCCTCAAAACATAACCTTATAGTATTATAATAAGAATTTATTACTTAGTATAAGGTTTTATTAGTTACTTATATGAGTTTTCCTCAAAACATAACCTTATAGTATTATAACAATAATTTATTACTTAGTATATGGTTTTATCAGCTACTTATATGAGTTTCCCTCAAAACATAACCTTATAGTATTATAATAATAATTTATTACTAAGAATAGAGTTTTATTAGCTACTTATATGAGTTTTCCTTAAAACATAACCTTATAGTATTATAATAAGAATTTATTACTAAATATAAGGTTTTATTTGTTTCTTATATGAGTTTCCCTCAAAACATAACCTTATAGTATTATAATAAGAATTTATTACTTATTATAAGGTTTTATTAGTTACTTATATGAGTTTTCCTCAAAACATAACCTTATTGTATAATAATAAGAATTTATTACTTAGTATAAGGTTTTATTAGTTACATATATGAGATTTCTTCAATACATAACCTTATAGTATTATAATAAGAATTTATTACTTAGTATAAGGTTTTATTTATTTCTTATATGAGTTTCCCTCAAAACATAACCTTATAGTATTATAATAAGAATTCATTACTTAGTATAAGGTTCTATTAGCTACTTATATGAGTTTTCCTCAAAACATAACCTTATAGTATTATAATAAGAATTTATTACTTAGTATAAGGTTTTATTAGCTACTTATATGAGTTTTCCTCAAAACATAACCTTGTAGTATTATAATAAGAATTTATTAGTTGGTATAAGGTTTTATTAGGTAATTATATGAGTTGCCCTCAAAACATAACCTTATAGTATTATAATATGAATTTATTACTTAGTATAAGGTTTTATTAGTTACTTATATGAGTTTTCCTCAAAACATAACCTTATAATATTATAATAACAATTTATTACTTAGTATAATATTTTATTAGCTACTTATATGAGTTTTCCTCAAAACATAACCTTATAGTATTATAATAAGAATTTATTACTTAGTATAAGGTCTTATTAGCTACTTATATGTGTTTTCCTCAAAACATAACCTTATAGTATTGTAATAAGAATTTAATATTTAGTATAAGGTTTTATTAGCTACTTATATGAGTTTTCCTCAAAACATAACCTTATAGTATTATAATAATAATTTATTACTTAATACATGGTTTTATCAGCTACTTATATGAGTTTCCCTCAAAACATAACCTTATATTATTATAATAAGAATTTATTACTAAGTATAAAGTTTTATTAGCTACTTATATGAGTTTCCCTTAAAACATAACCTTATAGTATTATAATAAGAATTTATTACTAAATTTAAGGTTTTATTTGTTTCTTATATGAGTTTCCCTCAAAACATATCCTTATAGTATTATAATAAGAATTTATTACCTATTATAAGGTTTTATTAGTTACTTATATGAGTTTTCCTCAAAACATAACCTTATAGTATTATAATAAGAATTTATTACCTAGTATAAGGTTTTATTAGTTACATATATGAGTTTAATTAAAAACATAACCTTATAGTATTATAATAAGAATTTATTACTTAGTATAAGGTTTTATTTGTTTCTTATATGAGTTTCTCTCAAAACACAACCTTATAGTATTATAATAAGAATTTATTACTTAGTATAAAGTTCTATTAGCTACTTATATGAGTTTTCCTCAAAACATAACCTTATAGTATTATAATAAGAATTTATTACTTAGTATAAGGTTTTATTAGCTACTTATATGAGTTTTCCTCAAAACATAACCTTGTAGTATTATAATAAGAATTTATTACTTAGTATAAGGTTTTATTAGTTAGTTATATGAGTCTCCCTCAAAACATAACCTTATAGTATTATAACAAGAATTTCTTACTTAGTATAATATTTTATTAGCTACTTATATGAGTTTTCCTCAAAACATAAACTTATAGTATTCTAATAAGAATTTATTACTTAGTATAAAGCTTTATTAGTTACTTATATGAGTTTTCCTCAAAACATAACCTTATAGTATTATAATAATAATTTATTACGTAGCATAAGGTTTTATTTGTTTCTTATATGAGTTTCCCTCAAAACATAACCTTATAGTATTATAATAAGAATTTATTACTTAGTATAAGGTTTTATTGGCTACTTATATGAGTTTTACTCAAAACACACCCTTATAGTATTATAATAAGAATTTATTACTTAATATAAGGTTTTATTAGTTAATTATATGAGTTTCCCTCAAAAAATAACCTTATAGTATTATAGTAAGAATTTATTACTTAGTATAAGATTTTGTTATTTACTTATATGAGTTTTTTCTCAAAACATAACCTTATAGTATTATAATAAGAATTTATTACTTAGTATAAGGTTTTATTAGCTAGTTATATGAGTTTTCCTCAAAACATAACCTTATAGTATTATAATAAGAATTTATTACTTAGTATAAGGTTTTATTACCTACTTATATGAGTTTACCTCAAAACATAACCTTATAGTATTATAATAATAATTTATTACTTAATATATGGTTTTATCAGCTACGTATATGAGTTTCCCTCAAAGCTTAACCTTATAGTATTATAATAAGAATTTATTACTAAGTATAAAGTTTTATTAGCTACTTATATGAGTTTTCCTCAAAACATATCCTTATAGTATTATAATAAGAATTTATTACTCAGTATAAGTTTTTATTAGTTATATATATGAGTTTCCCTCAAAAAATAACCTTATAGTATTATAATAAGAATTTATTACTTAGTATAAGGTTTTATTAGTTATTTATATGAGTTTTCCTCAAAACATGACCTTATTGTATTATAATAATAATTTCTTACTTAGTATAAGGTTTTATTAGCTACTTATATGAGTTTTCCTCAAAACATAACCTTATAGTATTATAATAAGAATTTATTACTTAGTATAAGGCTTTATTAGTTACTTATATAAGTTTTCCTCAAAACATAACCTTATAGTGTTATAATAATAATTTATTACGTAGTATAAGGTTTTATTTGTTTCTTATACGGGTTTCCCTCAAAACATAACCTTATAGTATTATAATAAGAATTTCATACTTAGTATAAGGTTTTATTGGCTACTTATATAAGTTTTCCTCAGAACATAACCTTATAGTATTATAATAAGAATTTATTACTTAGTATAAGGTTTTATTAGTTAATTTTATGAGTTTCCCTCAAAACATAACCTTATAGTGTTATGGTAAGAATTTATTACTTAGTATAAGGTTTTGTTACTTACTTATATGAGTTTATTCTCAAAATATAACCTTATAGTATTATAATAAGAATTTATTACTTAGTATAAGGTTTTATTAGCTACTTATATGAGTTTTCCTCAAAACATAATCTTATTATATTATAATAAGAATTTATTACTTAGTATAATGTTTTATTAGTTACTTATATGAGTTTTCCTCAAAACATAACCTTATAGTATTATAATAATAATTTATTACTTAGTATATGTTTTTATTTGTTAATTATATGATTTTTCCTCAAAACATAACCTTATAGTATTATAATAAGAATTTTTTACTTAATACAAGGTTTTATTAGCTACTTATATGAGTTTTCCTCAAAACATTACCTTATATTATTATAATAAGAATTTATTACTTAGTATAAGATTTTCTTAGTTACTTATATGAGTTTTCCTCAAAACAAAACCTTATAGTATTATAATAAGAATTTATTACTTAGTGTAAGGTGTTATTTGTTTCTTATATGAGTTTCTTTCAAAACATAACCTTATAGTATTTTAATAAGAATTTATTACTTAGTATAATGTCTTATTAGCTACTTATATGTGTTTTCCTCAAAACATAACCTTATAGTATTATAATAATAATTTATTACTTAGTATAAGGTTTTATTACCTACTTATATGAGTTTACCTCAAAACATAACCTTATAGTATTATAATAATAATTTATTACTTAATATATGGTTTTATCAGCTACGTATATGAGTTTCCCTCAAAGCTTAACCTTATAGTATTATAATAAGAATTTATTACTAAGTATAAAGTTTTATTAGCTACTTATATGAGTTTTCCTCAAAACATAACCTTATAGTATTATAATAAGAATTTATTACTTAGTATAAGGCTTTATTAGTTACTTATATAAGTTTTCCTCAAAACATAACCTTATAGTGTTATAATAATAATTTATTACGTAGTATAAGGTTTTATTTGTTTCTTATACGGGTTTCCCTCAAAACATAACCTTATAGTATTATAATAAGAATTTCATACTTAGTATAAGGTTTTATTGGCTACTTATATAAGTTTTCCTCAGAACATAACCTTATAGTATTATAATAAGAATTTATTACTTAGTATAAGGTTTTATTAGTTAATTTTATGAGTTTCCCTCAAAACATAACCTTATAGTGTTATGGTAAGAATTTATTACTTAGTATAAGGTTTTGTTACTTACTTATATGAGTTTATTCTCAAAATATAACCTTATAGTATTATAATAAGAATTTATTACTTAGTATAAGGTTTTATTAGCTACTTATATGAGTTTTCCTCAAAACATAATCTTATTATATTATAATAAGAATTTATTACTTAGTATAATGTTTTATTAGTTACTTATATGAGTTTTCCTCAAAACATAACCTTATAGTATTATAATAATAATTTATTACTTAGTATATGTTTTTATTTGTTAATTATATGATTTTTCCTCAAAACATAACCTTATAGTATTATAATAAGAATTTTTTACTTAATACAAGGTTTTATTAGCTACTTATATGAGTTTTCCTCAAAACATTACCTTATATTATTATAATAAGAATTTATTACTTTGTATAAGATTTTCTTAGTTACTTATATGAGTTTTCCTCAAAACAAAACCTTATAGTATTATAATAAGAATTTATTACTTAGTGTAAGGTGTTATTTGTTTCTTATATGAGTTTCTTTCAAAACATAACCTTATAGTATTTTAATAAGAATTTATTACTTAGTATAATGTCGTATTAGCTACTTATATGTGTTTTCCTCAAAACATAACCTTATAGTATTATAATAATAATTTATTACTTAGTATAAGGTTTTATTACCTACTTATATGAGTTTACCTCAAAACATAACCTTATAGTATTATAATAATAATTTATTACTTAATATATGGTTTTATCAGCTACGTATATGAGTTTCCCTCAAAGCTTAACCTTATAGTATTATAATAAGAATTTATTACTAAGTATAAAGTTTTATTAGCTACTTATATGAGTTTTCCTCAACACATAACCTTATAGTATTATAATAAGAATTTATTACTAAATATAAGGTTTTATTTGTTTCTTATATGAGTTTCCCTCAAAACATAACCTTATATTATTATAATAAGAATTTATTACTTATTATAAGGTTTTATTAGTTACTTATATGAGTTTTCCTCAAAACATAACATTATAGTATTATAATAAGAATTTATTACTTAGTATAAGGTTTTATTAGTTACATATATGAGTTTTCTTCAAAACATAACCTTATAGTATTATAATAAGAATTTATTACTTAGTATAAGGTTTTGTTTGTTTCTTATATGAGTTTCCCTCAAAACATAACCTTATAGTATTATAATAATAATTTATTACTTAGTATAAGGTTCTATTAGCTACTTATATGAGTTTTCCTCAAAACATAACCTTATAGTATTATAATAAGAATTTATTACTTAGTATAAGGTTTTATTAGCTACTTATATGAGTTTTCCTCAAAACATAACCTTGTAGTATTATAATAAGAATTTATTACTTAGTATAAGGTTTTATTAGTTAATTATATGAGTTGCCCTCAAAACATAACCTTATAGTATTATAATATGAATTTATTACTTAGTATAAGGTTTTATTAGTTACTTATATGAGTTTTCCTCAAAACATAACCTTATAGTATTATAATAAGAATTCGTTACTTAGTATAATATTTTATTAGCTACTTATATTAGTTTTCCTCCAAACATAACCTTATAGTATTATAATAAGAATTTATTACTTAGTATAAGGCTTTATTAGTTACTTATATAAGTTTTCCTCAAAACATAACCTTATAGTGTTATAATAATAATTTATTACGTAGTATAAGGTTTTATTTGTTTCTTATATGAGTTTCCCTCAAAACATAACCTTATAGTATTATAATAAGAATTTCATACTTAGTATAAGGTTTTATTGGCTACTTATATGAGTTTTCCTCAGAACATAACATTATAGTATTATAATAAGAATTTATTACTTAGTATAAGGTTTTATTAGTTAATTTTATGAGTTTCCCTCAAAACATAACCTTATAGTATTATAGTAAGAATTTATTACTTAGTATAAGGTTTTGTTATTTACTTATATGAGTTTTTTCTCAAAATATAACCTTATAGTATTATAATAAGAATTTATTACTTAGTATAAGGTTTTATTAGCTACTTATATGAGTTTTCCTCAAAACATAACCTTATAGTATTATAATAATAATTTATTACTTAGTATAAGGTTTTATTAGTTACTTATATGAGTTTTCCTCAAAACATAACCTTATAGTATTATAATAATTATTTATTACTTAGTATATGGTTTTATTTGTTAATTATATGATTTTTCCTCAAAACATAACCTTATAGTAGTATAATAAGAATTTATTACTTAGTATAAGGTTTTATTAGCTACTTATATGAGTTTTCCTCAAAACATAACCTTATATTATTATAATAAGAATTTATTACTTAGTATAAGATTTTCTTAGTTACTTATATGAGTTTTCCTCAAAACATATCGTTATAGTATTATAATAAGAATTTATTGCTTAGTATATGGTTTAAGTGTTACTTATATGAGTTTTCCTCAAAACATAACCTTAGAGTATTATAATAAGAATTTATTATTTAGTATAAGGTTTTATTAGTTACTTATATGAGTTTTTCTCAAAACATAAACCTATAGTATTCTAATAAGAATTTATTAGTTAATATAAGGTTTTATTAAACATTTATTTATCAGCTATATCAGTTTTCCTCAAAATATGCTCTTATAGTATTTTAATAAGAATTTATTACTTAGTATAAGGTTTTATTAAACATTTATTAGTCAATTATATGAGTTTTTCTTAAAATATACCATTATAAAATTCTCATTAGAATTTATTAATTAATTAATATATTTTTTTTTCAACACTTATAATTTATATAAAAAAATTTCATAGTCTTATCTGGGCCTGTCAATGGGCCAATCGGGGAAAGTATAGTAATATTTGGGCCCATAATAAATTAAAGCACATTTGAGCTCAACCGCAATAGGAACGGATTTAGCCACGGACCGAGTCGTTGCTAAATAAGGTAATTGGACTGATCATTTCTAACGGGATAATAAGGTAATTGGGCTGATCATTTCTAATGGGCTATTGATCCATGTCGAGCCCATAACATTTGGTCTTCTTTTTTGGCCATGGATTCAGCTACGATTCAAGCCCACTCACCCCATGTCTGACCCGCCTACAATAACCTATACAAGCCCACTCTCCTTGTGTCCATTCCATCATCGGATTTTTGATGCTGAATAGTCACGAATTTAGCCACGAGGTTGATGTTGTTGCCAAATCAGCATCGAATACAGCCACGAAATAAGCATTCGTAGCTAATTTCGTGGCTAATTACCACTATCATCCACTTCTTCAGCCACGAAACCAGCCATGGACATTGTGTTCGTTTCTATTAGCAACGAATTTGATGATGTGGCACTCTTCGGTGAACACCAGTCACGAAAATAGAAACAGTACCAAGAACAATCGTGGCCAATGTCATTGCTATTGGCAACCAAAACAGCGTCAACTGACATTCGTGGCTAAATATTCGTAGCTATTTCCTGTTTTTTTAGTAGTGTAATCGGTCAGAGGACCCGCGGTTAGAGGACTGTTGAAAGCATGCTTGTGTGACTTAAATTCTGTACTGCATTATATCATTCTTTTATTTAGGTATAGGCATGTTATGTGGCCTCAACGCGGTCAGAGAACCCACAGTCGATTACCGGGCCTGACTTCGTGGATAGTGTTAGGTACCGTACCTTGCTTGCTCCTTGCTTCTGTAACGGGGAGTCCCTTGGCGAAATCAAAGAACCTGACTAACTCTCTAACTTGGCTAAATGGTAAATTGTTCACTTATGATTTGGTTTTGATCCGGCTTTGTCGTGGCACCTTGTATCTTAATTTCGTTTCCGCTTTACTTTCCTCTGAAATGAATTTCATGACTTAGCCTTTAGGACAGGATAAGGGTACCCAACGACCCTACGATGATTTTAGGGTTCAAAATCCCTCTTTCTTACTAATCTTAAATGAGGTTTGAAACCTCGACCCGTACCTGGATCGCAAGATCCGAACGAGGGGTTTCATAAATAAATCAAAACATATTGACGATCCTAATATATGACCACCTCAAAATACTCGTTTATACATCATAAATAAATAGGTTACCCAACGCAAAATATAACAATTATATAAAGATACATTCGCGACAGTGTTTAGTTTGATCATTTGCTTGATATATCACGATCATATTATTCACGATCAACTAAATATTCTTATATCAATAAACACGAATTCTTCAATTATCTTGTAAATCTTCGCGATCCTATACTTCGCAATTGGATGAGATGAAACTGACCAAGAGATCACCTACTTGTCTCGCTGTCAGATGACGATTGCCTTGCCTTACACGGCTAGCGCCCACCATGCCTAACAACGTCGTTCATACCATGACGACACTAAATCGTGCTGGCGGGTGTGAGCCTCACGCACCCCCACTGGCAACGACTCATTGGTCCACATATCGCATTTGCTCAACGAGGTCTAACCGACAGCCCACACATAGTGCTATAAATACCGCCCTCCGATTCATAATTCAGGATCGATTTTTTAAGAGAAAAACGATGACCTCTGCAACTACCTACCCAAATTAAAACCCCCGGAGTCTGAGTTCTCAAGTCTTTTAAAGAGGAAAGGAATTATGCAGTAGCAGTCACACACAACCCATATGGCGCATGGGGAGGTTAAGTATCCTCCAGGGGCCCCATATGCTCCCTACTATGAAAATCCATATTCACATTATCCTCTTTATGGTCAGGCTGCAACAATGGCGTCTCCTCGAGTCACCCCCCACGTTGGTCCAGGCGGATAGCTTGCACCGCAGCCTGCAAACAATAATGGAAACAGAGGTACTAGCAAAAGACATCACGATCTAAATGTCATGGATGTTTCCTCTCGATTTAACTATGAGTTGAACAAGGCAGGCCAGATGAGTGAGGAGGACACTGCGGCTTTTCCTTCGGCTTTCTACAAGAGAATACGCGATGCCCCCGTCCCAAAGAGATGGATGTATGTTTTCATCGCGATGTATACGGGAAATTCCAATCCGAACGATCACATGGATCAGTTTACCACATCCATGGGGATGAACGAGAATAACAACGCGATGTTTTATCGATCGTTTTCATATACTCTGAGTGGTGTTGCCCTGAAATGGTTCAATAATCTGCCTTAGTTGTCGATAAACAGCTTCACCTACCCAACCCTCTAAGATTTTTGTTGCTCACTTTGGTAGCTCGTGTATGCAAAAACGCATCATGCTGGACCTCAACTCCATCAGACAAGAACCTTTCGAGTCATTAGGGAGTTTCTTCAGCAAGTTCACGACAATGGTGATTCAGATTCATCAGTTTAATGAGCAGTCGGCTATCATCATTCTTATGGGTAACATGGCGGAGGGAGATTTCAAGACGTATTTATTTAAGAAGAAACCATCAACATATGACAAGATCAAAGCACTTGTAACCCATCAGGTTCACGCAACGGAGGCAACTAGTTCTAGCTTGCGAACCAATGAGGGGAAGCCCTCTCTTCTTAAAAAAATTGTAAACAAGTTCTGAGGCAAAGAAGGGCATGATGCTTCTCTTCTTAACCCATGGCAGCCTCCTGTGATCCTTCCTCAGCCGTTAGTCCGCGACGTGGTGCAGTATAAGCAGTACGCACGCGGGGCCGCCTCCCATAATGGATCCTTCTAACCCGATGATGGCTTATCCCCAAATGATTCAGCCCCAAGTTTATAGAATACCGTCGGCTTCACTCATTCGTTATGGAGGACCTCCTCCAGCTTATGGTCTATAGTCAGCAGGTTGTGCCTCCACTCCCTCCGTACAGTCCTTCTTATATTCCCCGGGGAAGGGGTAGGGGTGGATATCCTGGAAACAATCGTGAAAGAAGATACAACATGAAGGGTTCGTGTGCTATACGTGGTTTGAATCAGTTAAATCTTAACCATTCAATTCTAAATAAGTTGTTTAAATTTAAATTAGTTTAGCCAATTTTTAATTTTTTTAGGGTCGATAGATTTCTATAGGTTAATCTTATATATCAACTTCACGGAGTTCAGCTCCACGAGATCTTTACAACACGGCTATACGTGAGTAATTAAGTAATAACTTATACCTACAAAAACTGTATGTGGTAGAATCTACACTTTTTTTTGTTTCATAGGTAGACATTAGCTACTGGGTCTATTATAATACGGGGATGAGGGATTTGAACGCATATCTATCTGGCCACTATATATCATCTTTACCAGCTAAGGTCGTAAGACATGATAGAATCTACACACAAAGATATTTATCAGATCCCCTTAGAAATATGGAGTCGTTTGTGAGTGGGAAGGTCAACCCCTTAAATAGATCATACAGTAGCCAATCCAGATGTAGATGAGCGACTGAGTCGATCGAACTGGACTAAGATAAAAAATAAATAAAAAATTATCGGATGATTTTGAAAAGATATTGTGAATGCGCTAGTGTTACTCGCTTATTCTTTTTTGGACCTAAATTTTATTCATTTCGGGCCACATTTTTTTTTATGGGCTTTCACCTTTCGGGCCATATTAATTAAGCCTGACTAATAACTAAACAAAAATGCTCAAATTTAAGATCTCTTACTATTACTACTAATCAGAAATAAACAAAATTAACAGATCGACTAGTAGGTCATATTAATTCTGAGCAAGCAACATTAATTGCAAATGCGCGCACACTGCGTACAAATTCATTAGCTGATAATACGCATACTGAATTTGAAACTTCCAAAAAAAAAAACCAAAAAAAAATAAATTATTTTTTGACTGGATTGTTATATCCCAGATCAATTTTAATCAAATGCACAGTCAATTTACATATAGGAACGTGAATTGGCCGTGCGTTTAACGAGAAGTTAAACATGCATAGAAACCTTTTTTTTTTGTTTTTTAAAGCGAAGAACAGAAAAGAATTCCAATTAGGGTGACTACAATTACCGGTCTAGGACCAGATAGAAGAAGTGCCTATAAGCCTCAACACAAATCCTAACGATCGGCGGAATGAACTTGTAATTGCTTTCGTGATGAGGCGTGATGGCGAAAATGGACGAACCATAGGTGATGATCATGGACAGTGTGCCGATCGACAACGGGAACCGGTAGGTAGGCTTATGATGACGAAGACCGATGAGGAGAGCGCGATGGTGTTGAATATCAGGAACACGTAGAACGGCAATGTCCGGGCGGAGTAGATGGCGCTTCCGGGTATGTGGCCGTCGGAGGAGTCCTGCCAGACCCCTCCCGGCGGGTTCACTCCCGCCTGGAACGTCACCGCCGCGATCAGGGCCGACACTATCAGCAACACTTCCCGCATGTCCTTGTGCGGGTCTTCCACTCCCCGCTTCTTGAACTGGAACCGCTTGAACCAGTTGCACGAGTGGTCGCTCGGCTCGCCGCCGTCACCGCCCGCCTTAGCTAGATCCAAATCGCCTCCTCTGCCGTTCGCCATATTTTATTCTTTTTATATATGTAATATGTAGCTACAGCTTGTTAATTAGTCCAGTTAGACCCGCGCAAACGCGGGCGTGTGCCGGATTTGGGACGGGTTTTACTCGAGAATTTTTCCCGTTGTTGCGGACGCGGGTCGGGCTAAGCCCGCTTAACAGATTGAATATCGTGTCCATTAGTGGCGCATCAAGAAATTTGTTTGGGGGGGGCTAAAAAAAATTTCTATAAAAAAGACTTTACACAAGTACGCAATCAATAAAAATACAGAAATCACAAAGGCACAAACATACAAATTTATTTCTAAAAAATCACAAACCCTAAAAGAAATTCCCCAAATTGATTCACAAATCCACAAATTCTAAAGTAAATTGATTCTCAATCAATCAATTAAACTTAAAAACAATCAAATTCAAGGGAAGAGAAAGAAAACTAACAAATCTATTTCTCACAAACCATATATAAACCCTAATCGAAATTCTCCCAAATTCAATTAGTTTCTCAAATCCACAAATTGGGGTAATCTAAATTGTTTCTCAATCAATCAACTAAAGTTTAAAACATCAACTAAAGTTAAAAACAATCAAATTCAAATGAAGAAAACTAACAACCCAATTTCTCACAAATCATAAACCCTAATCGAAATTCCTCAAAATTTATTCTCAAATCCAGAAATTATAATCTAAATTGATTCTCAATCAATCAATTGAACTTAAAAACAATCAAATTCAAAGGAAGATGAAGAAAACTAACAAACCTATTTCTCACCAATCATAAACCCTAATCGAAATTTCCCAAATTGATTCTCAAATCCACAAATTGTAATCTAAATTAATTACCAATCAATCAATTGAACTTAACAATAATCAAATTCAAAGGAAGAGGAAGAAAACCTTGAAGTCTAGATCGATGCAGGAAGCGGGAGTGCTACGTCGCCTGTAGAAGCCTTCGCAGACAGCAGGGCGCGGGGGTGCGCCGCCGGTACCAGGGTCGGCCGGAGGAGGAGCTTGCAGCGGCGCCGGCAGCCTGTTTGGCTCGGCCGCTCGGGGCTTCACCTTCGATGTGGCCGTGAGTATGAAAGTGGGGTTTGGCCGTTTGCTCCCTGTGTTACGTCAAAAAAAGGGGGGTTTTGATGTATACAAAAAAAAAAGAAAAAAAAAAGAAAAAAAAAAGGATACAGGGGAAAAGGAGTGAGAAAGGGGATTCGAACCTGGGATGACGGTACACGTGAGTGAGTAATACCCGTGCCCTTACCATTGAGCTATTTTATCTTTCTGATTCCATTTTACTTCATTTATATATATTACTAAACTAAAGGATTAAAAATATACCTACCCTCTTCTTCAGGATAGGAGGAGGAGCTTGCAGCGGCGCCGGCAGCCTGTTTGGCTCGGCCGCTCGGGGCTTCACCTTCGATGTGGCCGTGAGTATGAAAGTGGGGTTTGGCCGTTTGCTCCCTGTGTTACGTCAAAAAAAGGGGGGTTTTGATGTATACAAAAAAAAAAAGAAAAAAAAAGGATACAGGGGAAAAGGAGTGAGAAAGGGGATTTGAACCTAGGATGACGGTACACGTGAGTGAGTAATACCGGCACCCTTACCATTGAGCTATTTTATCTTTCTGATTCCATTTTACTTCATTTATATATATTACTAAACTAACAGATTAAAAATATACCTACCCTCTTCTTCAGGATAGGGGGGGCTTCAGCCACCTCAAGCCCCCCCGTAGATCCGCCTCTGGTGTCCAATCCCGTCCGTGAATACGGACGCGGGCTACCCACGGATACCCGCAAACCTAATTAATTTTTCTTGAGCCTATTATAATCTAATGATTGATCCCAAAAAAAAAAAAAAAAAACTCCTGTAAGCATGAACCAAGGGCTGTTGTAAGCCTGTAGTTCAACATTCAACAATTCATGGATCAGGAAAAAAAACGCATTCATCAATTCAAAAAAAAAAAAAAAACAGTCCCTGCTATGGCGAAAAAAGTAACAAAAAACAATCCAACATAAACTGCAAATTAATTAAATAGCAGGGGTTCCATAAATTTCAGAGACATCTCCACTCTCTTGAGTCATAGTTTGATGATCTACAAATATTAGGCATTCCATAAATTAAATGAAAAGGAGCAATCGCACTCACTACATGCTGATATTTCAAAGACATCCCAAGCACTGCAGGCGCAGAATAGGAGATGGAGATTTAGGGTATACTGTATAGATGTTTTTATTTTATTTCTCTCTTAATTCAAATTAATAATTGATATTATTTATTATATATATATATATTATAATTTCTAAAAATAGCGGGTACCCGTTATGGCACTGCTAGAAACACGCGAGATTGTCACGAATAGTTGGCCTCAGAATATTTCGAGGTTAAATTCGAGGCTAGTACCCTCGATTATACTTCCGAAACTTTTATTCGATGCAATTTAGAATCGAAATATTTTCGAGGCTAAATTTTGAGGCTATTTGGCAACATATACAAATTTGAGGCTTTTTTTGAGTCCATATAACAACGATAAATTTTCAAGGCCATCTTCGAGGCCTAATTCGAGGGTGATTAGCCTCAAAGAAACTTTGAGGCTATTTTGGATGCTATGTTCGTGTGTAGTTTAGCAACTAATTTCATTTTCGAGGTTAAGTTCGATGTTAGTACTTGAGTAATGAATTCAAGGGTAACGTCGTAACCATTTTTGAGGCGAAAATGTGGTGTGAATATTTGAGAGGAAAAACGAGGCTAACTTCGAGGCTATAGCACACCAACCTCATTTAATATTCTTAAAATGAGATTTGATTCTAAACCCACCAATCCAAACTTCTTTCTCTTCTTTTGCCAATATTCTTAAAATGAGATTTGATTCTCTTGCCCTCTCATATGTGAGATCCGAAGCTTTTGCTTGTCTGAGGTTTGTGACAATCACATTAATATGTAAGCGTATCATCCTATTTTTTATTTTTTGAATGCTTAATCATATATTTTCCTATATATATGTGCGATTTATTATGTTTATTAATTAAATCATTATTGTTAAGTAACTTAAAATGAAATGTTGAGAAATAATATAATATGTGATATAATTTAATTTCAAATTTTCAAAATAATATCTTAAATTAAAATTACGAAAAAAGGGAGAAAACGAAATGTGTGGGAAAATAATTGGTGAATAGCCTCAAAAGTAAGAACTTGATGGTAAATTCAAAGCTAGTGGCATGTAATATAGCCTCGAATTCTTTGTTTTGAGGATATATGTTACTCCCTCCGTTCAACAAAACTTGACGTTTTACTATTCATGCACGCTTTTTTAGGAGCTAAAAACTATATAAAATATCGACTTTTTAAATAATTTTTTTTAACAATTTCGTAGTTATTATTAATAAGTACAAACTTGTTAAAAAAATTAAAAAAAATGAATATTTTATATAGTTTTTATCATTCTAAAAAAGCGTGCGTGAATAGTAAACGACAAGTTTTGTTGAACGGAGGGAGTATTGTTTAAGACGGACATCGAGCTAGGGCAAATCTGAAGGAAAATTTGAGAGCAATGTTATTCTCTAACCTTTAAACCTCGATCTCATAGATATCTTTTATGCTAAAATCAAGGCTTTTTAACGTTAAACCAAAGTGTAGAGTAAATTTAAGGCTAATTTTATTGTTATTTATTGCACTACAATAGCTTGAATTAAAATTACAAAAAATGAAAGAAAATTGAAATGCATAAGAAAAAAAAATTGGTTAATAGCCTCAAAGATATGAACTTGAGTTTATATTCGAAGCTAGTGGCATCGAATGTAGCCTTGAGTTCTTTGTTTCGAGGCTATACAAGATTTTTTAAATATATATCTAATTTGTGATTGTTTATTTGTCTCATCATTTTACATGGTTTTATATTTAATTTTATGAAACTACTTTAAATTATATTATCAATTTATTATTGGTAATGATTTTTTTTATAATTATATAAAGAGAGAATGGGTAATGACGAACTTCAAGTGCATTTGATGGATAGGAGAAGATAAAATGCTCTTGTATGAAATCTAAGAATGGAAAGAGTTTTGTTGACAACTATTATGATTTATGAGTGAATTGTATATGATGAGACACCATTGACCCAAGTAATGCACCATTCAAATGAATCATCGAGCTTTTGTGTTAATGACTTGAACTTCTTTGGGATCTGAAAGCATATTTGGATTAATCATTTTAAAATTAATATTATAAAGCAAAATATATATACATATCATATAAATTTTCATAAACATCATCATTTTTTATTTAAAAAATCAATATATTAAATGGTAAGAATGAACTTATAAAAGAGATTACTACATATAAAGTAAATATATAATTTTCAATTGTGTTATTTTTTTTAGAATGTAAACACATGTTTGAGTATGTATTAATTGTGTATATATATATATATATATATATATATATATATATATATATATATATATATATATATATATTAGAAAAATATGTGCCAAAGGAGTTTTTGAAAATTTATATTCATATTAAAATATACCGAAGGGAAAAATATTTTATTTTATGAGTTACGAGGTAAAATTTATGAATTTCAACAAGAAAAATATGTGCCAAAATAAAATAAAAATCTATATTAATTTCATACATTCTAGATGACCCTTATGATTTTCAATCTTTAAAGACATTCAAAAAATCTTTAATGAATTTATAAAAATGATAAATTTGTGAGTATTAGTCTTTAAAAAATTATTATAAAAGTAAATTATAACCAAAATATAAAAGTAAAAATTTTGGAGGATGATTTATGTTCTTCTCTTTTTGACATTATGTTTGGTGACCTCCTGATTTATGAATTGAAACTAGGTTTTCGATCAAAAAAAAGTTTCTGTCACAATAGTGTATAATTTATGTATATAAATAGATTGAAATTTATTTATTTTATAGAAAAATTCAGCACCTCCATTTATCAAGAAATCAAGTTATGTTTATATTTCCCCAAAAATATAATCTCTTATAAACTTTATTTTATTTTACATTGACTTAAAAATGACTAGCATAATACTCCATCTGTTAATTAAAACTTGTCGTTTACTATTCATGCACACTTTTTTAGAATGATGAAAACTATATAAAATATTAATATTTTTTTACATTTTTTTTATAAATTCATACTTAATTGTAATAAATATGAAATCATTACAAAAATATTTAAAAATTTAATATTTTATAACAAGTATTAAATCGAGTAAAATGCAGGTAATAAAACTAAACTTTTTATAGCAAGTACTTCATAGTATTTTTTTTATATAATTCATTGTATTAATTTTATTCACATAGAAAGAAAACGGTTCGGCTATATACACCTCAAATCATGCACGTCCTTTAGGACGTGCATGATTAAAAGGGGTTAATTTTTTTTTAAATATTAATTACTCACAAGGCTTGCACGTCCTTAAGGACGTGCATTTTTTACCTTGTGATTTGTGGTGTATCTATCAACACAAAACATTACTCTTGAGTCTTGATTAATAATTTTTGAACCGTTCCCCACCAAAAAAAAATAAAAAATAAATTAATTTTAAACTACTTTCCCGATAGCCCATTCAGCAATCTATGCCAATTGCTTAAATCAATTGATAGCCCTTGATTGACACCTATTCCACTATACCTCAACCGTTGGATTAATTTTCATTCTCCATCTCTTTAACCTAAACTCATCTTCTCCTCTCGGCCGCTTTTCCATCTTCATTTCATTTGTTCAGATCTGAGAATCCTCTTTTAATTTCTCCCTCTTTGTCCATAGACGTCCCTCCTCCGAGTTCTCTACTTCTTCCTTATTTGCTCCTTCACCGGCTCCTCGTCACCGGCTCACTGATTTGCTCCTTCAACATCTCTCCCTCCTCCCAGTTCTCTCGCTTCGGCCCCATCGCCGATCTTATATACGCCGCTAACACTTTGTAACACCCCCGTCCCACATCGGATATCATAAGGATGTTGGGAGTGATTTATAAGTGATTCAAGCCCTACCCATGTCACAAGAGCTCTTCCTTTTCAGGCTCCAAGTGAGGACAACGGACTTGAGAGGGCTAGGTGGCATGGGTTGGCGCCTCTAAAGACCTCGGGTCTTACAGATGGTATCAGAGCCGACTTCGGGCTCGGAGGTGCGCCGACAGTATGCTCGGGTACGCTCCTCCCGGAGGGCAGTCCCTTGGGCCTGATGGGGTTGTCAGTGCTTTAAGTGGGGGAGATTGTAACACCCCCGTCCCACATCGGCTATCATAAGGATGTTGGGAGTGATTTATAAGGGATTCAAGCCCTACCCATGTCACAAGAGCTCTTCCTTTTCAGGCTCCAAGTGAGGACAACGGACTTGAGAGGGCTAGGTGGCATGGGCTGGCGCCTCTAAAGACCCCGGGTCTTACACACTTCTACTCCTCCGGCTCCCATCATTGCTCATCGTCAACTCGTCACCGCAGCCTCTTCAGATTTGGCACCACCATTGTTGAACAACAACGTGGTATTCACCATGGCCGTCACCGCAACCTCCACAGATTTGGTACCACCAGCCTCGAGTAGCTTTCTTGATTTTTTTTTGATTTGGTGTATAATGAAAGCTCTATGTATTGGGGGATTGAAAATGATGAATTGAAGAATAGTGAAAGCTTTGTGCCTGTGTATTAGGGGATTGAACATGAAGGAAAGCTTTGTATTACACAATTTTGTATTAAAAGTGTTATTAGTATTTGGAGAAAAATCAATTTGTAAAAATATGAATTACTTCAATAATAATAATGATTATTATTTTATATATAAATAGATTTTAATAATAATAATAATTATTATTATTATTATCATTATTATTATTATATATGTAGCATTTAATTATAAATATTATAAAAAAATGGCAAATTCGAGGCCAAGATTCGATATTGTTTTAGGGTAAAATTTAACCTCGAAATTTATCGTCGAACATATTCGAGGCCAACATTCGATATTGTTTTAGCATCGAAAACTTATACTCGAATAATGTCTCGAAATTTATTTGAGCCTAAATTCGACGCCAAATGCTTTGAGCTCAAGGTTACGGAAATTACTCTCAAAGTAGAATTAGAGGCTAATTTACCGTCGAATAAACATTTTGAGGCTAATTTTCCGTAACCAAATTTAGCCTCGTGTTTTTTGGGTCGGATTTGGATTCGAGGCTAAATTAGAGGTTGTTTTCGTTGGTAAGGTTCTTCGAGGGTATTTCCGTAGCTACCTCTGTGACTAAATTCGTGGCAATCACCCGTGTTTCTATCAGTGTGGGCCTAGCGGCCCGTAACGGGTAAATTGCCCTTTCCAATCCCGTACCCGTTGCGGGCACGGGCCGGACTTAGCTTTATCCCTTGTCCATGCCCGCCCATTTTAGCGGGCGGGCGGGACGGACCGGCCCGCGTTTGCCCAAGCCACCGCCTTTAATTAAGTTGTGCTTGTTAATTAAATATAGTAGGGTAAATTTTAGGAAACCACCTACTAATTAATGTGAATGTGTTTGGCATAAGGAGGTGTTTTGGCACCTGTAGTTTTTTTTGGAGTTCATTTTTTTATATATATAGATTAAGGAGATGTGAAAATGTAGATTTTTTTTTTCTAAAAAAAAAAGTAAAAAATATGAATAGTGCTTGGTGATTATTAGATTTAGAAGTTGTTTTTTTTTTGGTGTAAAGCTCTAAAATTTCCTCACTCTTTCGGTAAGCAAACAACATGTACCTGCTGAAGTGCATTTTCCTTGTCAATGGATTCAATCATGGTTTCAACCATTCCGGAATGGCTCATCAGAAAGGACTTGTGGGTAGTACCCATAGGTCCCCGGTTCGAACCCTGGAATGGCCGCTATTTAATTTACCAATTCAAGGATTCAATCATGGTTTCCAGGCAAATAGGGGTATGAATGGCTCATTTCATACAGGAAAAAGTGGAAATCGAATATGTTTGATCAATCAAAAGCTTTGTCCCAATCCTCAGATTCATTAGGCAAATCTGTTTCCTGGATACAGAAATCGATCAAATCGTGCAGCACCGACGATCGATGATATGCGAGCAAGGCAAACAGATTGCAGCAACGAGGAGACGAAGAATGAAAAAAACTAGGTAGAGCTTGCTCCATTGAGGATGAATTGAACCAAATGAAAGGTCTACGAAATCGAACCTCATTCAGACAATCATGCATTTAACATACTCCATTGCAACAAGTTCAGGCCAATCCTAGAATCATCATAAGTCATAAACCATAGATACCAAAAGCCACCCGAGAAACTAGCATTTGTTCTAATTCGAGGTTGTTCAGTAGATTTCATATGCCCTTCAAAGTTCATAACGCCCACCTTGATTGTCACAAATCATTTGTTCGAGGATGTCTCGGACAACCTGAGTACCAAATGGTGTGTTGTCATCAGAGTCAGGCTCATTGCCAACCTGCAATTCTTCAGTCGTCCTGTCATAAACTTGGTCCAACAACTCTTCTAGATCAAGGGGTATACCCTTCCTTCAGAATATTGTTTAAAATGTACATTCTTCTAGAAGAAAAAATTACAATTGGGAACAAGTTATATATCCAGGTAATGGATGTCATATATATTAAGCAGAAAATTCATCAAAACAGGTACGTGACAATACAAACCCCAATTTTCTTACCCCACCATTCATTTAAGGCATTGATGCATCCCTTTTCTGCATCTTGATTAAACCTCTTCTCCCCATATTTAAATTGTTTCCACAACCTCCATCAGAGGTTCATCTGCCGATGCTTGTTTTTTAGGGTCTAGATACGACACTTCTTAGCATTAGCTTTCTCGAATTGGAATGCTATCTGAAGCCAAGAAACTAGTTGATCATGGCCAAATTCAAGTTGATATTCTAGGAACCCCGCCCCATCTCATCTGGTTCTCTGTTCTCCTCTCAATCGGCTCCAAAGCAGCCCCCTTTCATTCCCTGTTGTGCGAGAGCCAAGCAAGACATCCAGAGCTATTCTCTTCCTTCCGCAGAGAGCAACAACAAGGTTCAAGAGAGTTACCTTCTTCCTCCGACATCTAGGCCGCCCAGCAGCCAGAAGTTCACTGCCTCCTCCTTCTTCGTCCTTGGCAAGACAGTCAAGCCTTAGGACGCTATTTCAGCCCTGTTTATGCGAGCCAAGGCCGAGCTTCGTTTCCTCCTCTTTCTTCAACCCTCAGCAGCAGTAGCACCCCTGACACATTCCCCTTGACGTCCGAGCAACAGCAGCAGAACCCCGGTTTGCCGTCCCCACTCCTCCTTCCTCCTCCCCATCCCTTCTCATGTGAAATTGGTAAGGCAACTTCCTCCTAGTGCAAAGTTACGCCTTTTAGCCATTTCCCTCCCTGCTAGACCGATTCCAATGACAATCCACCATCAGCGAAGCCAGACGAAGCTCCGACGGCGTTCCGGTCAAGACTTTGACCTCCCTCGGTGAGCCTCTTTTTCCTCCCTCTCCTCTACTCGTGTTTTGCTCTTTTGCCTTGAGTGTGGTTGGAAATCCGTGTCGGTTGGGATGGGGAGAGTTGGGGTCCAAACGTTGGCCGCCGGCAGGCCGGCGCGGATTCCCTTCTTCGTCCTTCCTTTTCCTTCGGAAGAGGCGGAGCTATGTTCTTTGTTGGGGGAAAGCAATGATAAGTTGGTTTTAGGCGTAGTTGGTTGGGCTTAATGTTGAAATGTAATTTTAACTTCCTAGACTAAGGTTAAGTCAGTTGAAGTTAGTTAAGTGATGTATGCTAGCTGTGTACATAGCAGTTTATGGTCGGTTTTCTTTTGCTTGTAAAGCCACTACCTAGGAAGTTATGTTAGCAAGGTAGTAGTGTAGTGGGATGATCTAGCAGTTAACAAGTTATGGAGTATGTAAGTCAGTTTTCTAATGAATCAAGGTGTGAGGCAGTTAGACAACGTGTGTGTTCATCAATTGTGTTCGGTTCCCTTCTGTGTTCTACAGAGGAACTATTTTGATCTTTCTCTAACAATGTTGTTGATCATAGAGTGTTGTAAGTAGATTGATTCCTCCTTTGATTTGTTAACATTTGGTATCAGAGCTATACACGGTTTTTGTGTTTCTAGGTTCGAATTTGGGACTGAGTGAAATGAGATTAAAACAAAAAGGGAAACACTTGAGTGAAGTTCTGTGTAAGGCAAAATGCAGAACAATAGTAATGGAAATTTGAGCAACCCTTAGTTGCCTATTTTCAAGGGAATCAATTACCACTTTTGGAGCTTGAAGATGACAACCTTTTTCAAATCTCAAGAGGTATGGAACTTGGTTGATCAAGGGTTTGAAGATAATCAACCTGGTGAACCTGATCAGCGACTTAGGGAGAAGAGGAAGAAAGACTCCAAGGCACTGTATGTGATACAGTCGGCCTTAGATGATGAAGTATTTCCAAGAATAGCTGCATCCACCACTGCTCATGAGGCTTGAGAGGTTCTCAAGCGAGAGTACATGGGAGATAGATGTGTGATTACTGTCAAATTGCAGTCACTCAGAAAAGAGTTTGAAACTCTAGTGATGCAAGAGAAGGAGACAGTTCAAGTGTTCTTGTCTCGAGTGTCAGGCATTGTAAACCATATGAGATCATATGGTGAGAGCATGAGCAGTGAGGTAATTGTGAGCAAAGTGTTAAGAAGTCTCACAAAGAGGTTTGATCATGTGGTAGCAACAATTGAAGAGTCTAAAGATATGTCCGTGTACAGATTTGAGGAGCTAGCAAGTTCTTTGCAGGCTCATGAAGACATGTTGACAAGGACCAGTGAACAGAAGGAAGAAAAGGTGTTTCAAGTGAAGGATGAGTCTTCCAAGGGCAAGCCTGAAGGTTCATTGAGCATAGGAGGTTTCAAAGGTGGCTATAGAGGTAGAGGTGGCCAAAGAGGAAGCTACAGAGATCGAGGAGGAAGAGGTCAAGGAAGATCTCAGGCTAGTGGCTCAGGTAGAGGAAATGGAAGTGATCAAGGAAGAGATCAGTGGAGAGATTCATCAAAGAATCAAGGAAATGATTCAAGATCTTACAAGAGTGGTATAAAATGTTACTACGGTAAGAAACTTGGTCACAATGAAGCACTTTGCTGGGAGAAGCAAGAGCATGAACAAAAGGGTGTGAACTAATCTGAAAATTGTGAGAAAGATGACAGGTTGTTCATGGCATTGTCATCAGTTGAAGAAGAGGTTTGTAGCTTGTGGTATTTGGACAATGGATGTTCAAATCATATGTCCAGTTCAAAGAAAATGTTCAAGGAACTGGATGAAGCTAAGAAAGGGAGAGTTAGGCTTGAAGATAACAAAGTTCTTGAAGTAGAAGGTAGAGGCACTATTGTTGTGAGAAGTGTGCAAGGATCAGAAAAAATCATGTATGATGTTCAGTATGTGCCTAAGCTTGCTCATAATTTATTGAGTGTTGGTCAGCTTCAAGGATCAGGCTACTCTCTCCTATTTGATGAGGAATATATCATGTGTGATCAGAGAGAAGAAAACTGATAATGTGATTGTTGATGTTTCTATGACCAAGAACAGATTGTTTCCTTTGGATTTGTCAACCAATGTGAGTAGGGTGATGGCAGCTAAGTGTGATGAGAGCACTATGTTGTGGCATCAGAGGTATGGACATCTAAACATTCAGAGTTTGAAGATGTTAAACTTTGGTGAGATGGTGGAAGGTGTGCCTAAAATTGCAGAGTTGGAATTGTGTGAAGGATGCATATATGGCAAGCAAATGAGAGGATCATTTGCAAACAGAGATGCATGGAGAGCAGGAGAGTTCTTGGAGTTGATCTATGCAGACTTGTGTGGACCAATGCAGACTGGGTCTCTTGGAGGAAGTAAGTATTTCTTTCTTCTTACATTTGAAGTTTGGAGGAAGAAGAAGCCATCAGTGAGCCATTTAAGAGTGTTTGGGTGTGTGGCTTACACATTGATAAACTTGAGATTAAAGCTGAATGAAAAAACAGAAAAGTGTGTCTTTTTTGGATATGCAGCTCAATCAAAGGCCTATAAATTATATAATCATGTGAGCAAGAGAACCATTGTGAGCAGGAATGTTTTGTTTGATGAGGAAGTCAGTTGGGAGTGGGAGAAGACTAGAAATGATCAAGTGACAAGCAGAAGTGTGCCAGTTGACAGCTCAAATGAGGAGGTTGAAGGTGATGATATGTTTGATGATGATCATCATCATGGTAACAACTCTCCAGCAACACCAGTGCAATAACAAAGCTCATCTAGTAGTGGCAATTCATCACCCTCCATTTCCTCGAGTGAAACTCCTCAAAGAAAGTTTAGATCTCTTACTGAGATCTATAATGATTGTGGCTTTGCTCTTACTGTGACAGATCCAGAGAGCTTTGATGAAGCTAAAGATGTGAGTAGCTGGCAAAAGGCTACGAAAGAGAAGATGAAAGTCATTCAAAAAAATGATATTTGGGAGTTAGTTGATAAACCTCAAGGTAAGAATGTGATAGGCCTGAAGTGGGTGTTCAGGACTAAATACAAAACTGATGAGAGTGTCCAGAAATTCAAAGCAAGGTTGGTTACTAAGGGGTATGCACAGAAGGAAGGCATAGATTATGAAGAGACCTTCTCTCCAGTAGCTAGGCTTGAAACTGTAAGGGTTGTGGTTGCCTTAGCAGCTCAGTGGAAGCTACCAATTTATCAATTGGATGTTAAATCAACTTTCTTGAATGGAGAATTGCAAGAAGAGGTCTTTGTAGATCAACCTCTGGGATTTGTCAAGAATGGAGAAGAAGAGAAGGTGTATAGATTAAGGAAGGCTTTGTATGGTTTAAAGTTGGAGCCTAGTACAGCAAGATAGAAACTTTCTTTCTTCAAAATCAGTTTGTGAGAAGTGAAAATGAGCCAACCTTGTATGTGAGGAAGAAGGGTACATGAGAGTTCACTGTGGCTTGTCTGTACGTGGATGATATTGTGTATTTCAGTTCCTCACCTTTGATGTTAAGACAGTTTAAAGATGCAATGACATCAATGTTTGAGATGACAGGCTTGGGGCTAATGCAGTACTTCCTTGGATTGGAAGTGAAGCAAAGAAGTGAAGGCATTTTCTTGTGCCAAGAGAAGTATGCTACAGATATGCTCAAGAAATTCAACATGGAGAATTGTGATGTTGCTCAAACTTCTATGAACACGAATGAGAAATTGAGAAAAGAAGATGGGACTGAAAAGGCTGATGAGAAGGTTTACAGGAGCTTAGTTGGAGGATTGAATTATCTCACTCATAGTAGACCTGACATTGCATATAGTGTTAGTGTTGTATCAAGATATATTCACAGTCCCTACAAAGCAACACCTGGGAGTATCTAGAAGGATTCTAAGGTATGTTGCAGGTACTTTGAAGCATGTAATTTGGTATGAGCAAGTGGATGAGTTCAAGCTCAGAGGTCACACAGATAGTGACTGGGCTGGGTGTCTTGATGATAGAAGGAGTACATCAGGCTCATTGTTTGATCTAAGTTCAGGAGCTATAACCTGGAGTTCAAAGAAGCAAGACACAATTGCCTTACCATCCTCTAAAGCAGAGTATGTAGCAGCTGGAGCAGCAACAAGGCAGGAAATGTGGTTAAAGAAGTTATTGATGGACTTGGGATGTGATCACACAGGTGCAATTGAACTCTGGTGTGATAACAAGTCAGCTATTTCCATGACCAAGAACCCAACATTCCATGCTAGGACCAAGCACATAGAGGTGCAGCATCATTTCATTCATAAACTGGTTGTAGAAGAGAAGGTGATGCTCAGGTTTTGTGGTACTAACAATTAGAATGCAGATTTGTTCACCAAGTCTCTAAGTGGTGCCAAGCACTACTATTTATGGAGAAGATTGGTATGAAGGAGTTTAAATTAAAAGGAGGTGTTGAAATGTAATTTAAACTTCCTAGACTAAGGTTAAGTTAGTTGAAGTTAGTTAAGTAAGTGAAGTATGCTAGCTGTGTACATAGCAGCTTATGGTCGGTTTTCTTTTGCTTGTAAAGCCACTACCTAGGAAGTTATGTTAGCAAGGTAGTGGTGTAGTGGGATGATCTAGCAGTTAACAAGTTATGGAGTATGTAAGTCAGTTTTCTAATGAATCAAGGTGTGAGGCAGTTAGACAACGTGTGTGTTCATCAATTGTGTTCGGTTCCCTTCTGTGTTCTACAGAGGAACTATTTTGATCTTTCTCTAACAGTGTTGTTGATCATAGAGTGTGGTAAGATTGATTCCTCCTTTGATTTGTTAAAACTTAACCCGGATCCCATTTCGGGTTATATCATTTCCATATGGGTATTCAGTTGGGGAGAAGGTGGATCGGGTTTGGGTTCTCTTGGGCGGGTTTGGGCTCTCCATCCGGGTTGGGCTGCTGGGTTGGAGATAGTTGTGGGTTATTGTTTTGGGTTATGTTGCAATATATATTATATCTATATGTTATATGATTATATATTATGGGTATATTTAATTAAATGTTAAATGTATTATTATTGTTGTTATCATGTTATTTCTGATTTTATGGAAAATATATTTTTGGAATTTTATATCTTATGAAGTCATTTTGAAAATGGTATTATTTGAGTGAAATATTGTGTGATGTTTTAAATATGAAATTTGGGGAATTTTGAAATGATTCTTAATAAATATAATTGATGTTTATGCTAGTTGTATATTGATTATAAATTATTTAAAAGGGAAATTTTCAAGTTTTCCGAAATATCTCTTTAAGGATTTGTGTTTGGAAAACCAAAATGCCAGAATTATTTCTATAATATGAATTTGAGAGATTGGGTTTAAGGTTTAAATGTTAATTGTTGGGATTTGGTTAAGTACGATTTTAAAAGAATTGTTTCATTTTCTGAGTTGACTTACTTGAGATTTAAGAGTTTGGAAAACTTTGGGAAAATGATTTACTTAATTTAACTCGGTGAATTTATTGTTGAATATTTTTTGGAAATTATGTGAATTTTAAATAAGATATGAAGTGTTATATGATGATGCAAGATGAGATTATGGATGAGATATTCTATGTTGGGATGAGATGAACATGAAATGATATATGATATATGATGAGATAAGAGGGAATGATCTGAAATGAGATATGTGAAGTTATGTATGATAGTTATGGGCCCCTTGTGAGACTTAGATAGACTTATGTATATTTGTATATTTGTTAGGTGATTGTAGCTTGTTGGACTCTGCTTGTGTTATCTTTTGTTGCTCGACATTTCCAAGTAAGTATCCTACGGGAGCTTACTAAGCAACTCGGACCTCCTGTCTGATGTGTTATATAGTGTGTAGGTGTTGTATATGATAAAAGCATTTCATGTAGTATCATGCTATGATTGCACTTATGAATGAGCATTTGGCTACTTGGTGTGTTTGAAAACAGAACGGCTGTTATATGTGAGTCCTAGAGTCTTTGCTAGGGTCATAGGATAATCCAGCTCCATCGGGTTTGTACTGAGTCATTATCGTCACGATATATGAGATGAGCTTGATTGGTTTATGAGCTTGATGATGAAATGAGATGATGATTGGTTATGATGCGCATATATGATGAGATTGTTATATTATAGTACCGAACTAGCCAGTGTCTGCCCTAACAGGAAGAGGGGCAGATGTAGAAGAGGGATATGTCACTTGGCATTGTCTGGGTCCCTTTACATTTCTTCTGCATTATATTATATCCTGATAAAGCAGGTCTTGTGTGTTTAAATTCTGTAACGCATTAGGCCATCCTTTATTCTAGGTATAGACATATTATATGGCCTCAGCGCGGTCTTTAGGGCTCGCAGGCGTCTCTGGGCATGCCTTTGTAGATAGTGGGTACTTGCTCCTTGCTTGATCCATGCTTCTATGATGGGGAATCCTCCTGGGCGAAAGTGGAGAACCGATCTAACCCGCTAATTTGGCTAAGTGTTATTTAATTACTCCCTCCGTTAATTAAACCTTGACAAATTACTATTCACGCACACTTTTTTAGATGTTAAAAACTATATAAAATATTAACTTTTTTTATAATATTTTAAAACGATTTCATACTTACTACTATTAAGTTTGAATTTATAAAAACAAATTTTTAAAAAAGTTAATATTTTATATAGATTTTATAATTCTAAAAAAGCGTGCATGAATAGTAAATGACATGTTTTAATTAACAAAGGGAGTATGTTTTATGATTTTGGTTTTGACCCGGCTCCGCCATGGCAAGTTGTAATTTACTTTCGTTTTCCATTCCGTTTTCCTGAAACGAATTTCCGCGACTTAGTCCTTATGATCTCGACCCATACCTGGATTGCAAGATCCGAACGAAGGTATTTGACCTTCGAAACGTAACTCGGGTATTTATATCCAGGTCGTTACAAAGTTGGTATCAAAGCTAGGTTGTGCAATTCGGGTACGCAAGGGTCGAATGTATGTTTTGAAAAACCTCCCATGAATTTCGAAGAATTTGAAAGTGTTTTAAAGGGGAAAATGAACTTAATATGCCTAACTCAAATGGACTAAATATGAACTTGGCTTATTATATATGATGGATCAACTAGAGGGGATCCCTATTGGATGTAGTTGGGAACGGGTAAGCAAAATATAGTTTATTCTTTACAAATGGGCCTGGAAGACTCCAGAGAATTGCACCGTGGTGGTTGGAGCGACATTAGATAGCTTGATGTGCATTATATATTAATTGAGTCTAAGAACAATCTCCCTCGAAGGGGGATCATTATAATTGTGATTGACTGATTCTATGATGAGTGTTTGATATGCTAAAGATCTGATTGGTTTGTCCTAACAATGAAATGTGTATTGACTGATCTATGCAAACGGGATAACGGGAGTACCCTTATTTCCATATGCGCAAGCCCAGCTTGTGTGGAATAGCCCCTTCCACTATGTTAACCCCTTTGACAGTTCTATCGAATCTTTCTCTTGAACATCAGTGTCTTCCATAGGAAATCGTGTTAGTAAACACATTGTGTCGGGAACCATGTATGGATATGAAAGTTGTCTGAGTGAGTATTGGAAGATGGTTCTTGATGTCATTTTGAGTCAAAGAGTAAGGTATTTATGGGGCTGTCTTTCTCGATTCTTATGACGATCAACGAGTGCCTTCTTGCTGCAAAGATTCGTACCAGAGTTCCACGGGAAAGAGGGGTGATGAGTCAGTTTGGAAAAGTCAATGGTTGCCCTTAGGGATCTCTGTCCGGTTGTAATGGTGGCTCTCTCTTAATTGCATGACATAATTTTGAAATCTTCGGCATGTACCTTGCGAATGACCATTAGTAAATAAAAAATAAAAAAATAAAGTTGCTCATGTTGTTGCATCTATGATTAGTTACATTGCTTAGGTCTCGTGTTGTGCCTTGCTTTCCATCGTGATTATATGTTGCTATAGCATGCCTACTTGACCTATCGTATTGATCGTGATAATGATTGACTAAAAGCATGAACCACATGACCTGAACCTATATGATTGTTGTTTCCTCTTGGATTAGGTCCATGATAGTGTGATCAACCCTTCTTTGTATGAAGGCCTATAAATGATCTCCTTAGCATGCTAGCTGATGACACCTCGATGATTATCATTCCTTTTGTGACAAGAATCTCTAGCATGCCCATCTATTTTGTATTCGTCAGATTAACTATTGTTGATTATTTTGCAATTACTATTGTTGTGTGTTATTTGCATTGAATGGAGAATATGTGGTGTAATTGAGTCTTGATGGATGCATGTTTTATCCTAGTATGTGTTGATTTGAACTCATGTCCCGTATTCTAATCATTTTTCCCATTATCTAGACTCGTATTATACATTGTTACACTTTCCCCGTGCTTCTATATCATTGGAACGTGATTGAATTGATTTCTTGCGAATCGTCGTGATTAAATGCATGTATGTATCGCATGTTATGTTGAGCCATTAGTGTCATGTAGGACCCTTGGTTGTGAAGTGTGCGAATTTATACCTTGCCTACATTATTGATGATTCTCTCTTGAGATAGGTCCCTGATAGTGTGGTTCTTCTCTTTTTCTATCATCTTAAAATGTCTTACTCATCCCGATTATATTATTGTTGAATTTGATGATCGAATTGCTTTCCATGATGGTTAATCCTAGCATGCTTACATGTTATCACTCGGTAGTGTTCCTCTATTACCCTATGATATCCTCTCGTGCTTGCATGGACGTATGACTTGACACCTCACATGATCATACACCACGCTATATCATAATTTCGCATATGCATGATGCATGAATGTTAGAATGAATTTAGTCGAATTACCTTTATTGTGTTCAAGTTTGATATGTTCTAGTAGTATCCTGCATGGCTTATGATTTCCAATATGACTCGCTAAACGATTACATGCCGTACTTGTTTTATAATGTGATAATCATTGTACCATTATATGTGCCGTATATATGATGGTTCATTCCTAGCATGATTATAATTTGTCACCCATGATGTCCTTCTTGTTACTTTATGATGTGTCCTCTTGCTATCATGAACATTATGTTGAACTCTTTTAAATGACTCTTGACTATGCTCATGCTTTATCATGCATCGCTAGCATCATGTAGGACCTATTCCTTCTAAATGCATCTCGTCGTATGATTACATGTCATTCTTGACCTATTGCATGATCATTGTTGTCAGATGTGATAGTTACTATGCTGCTCTTATGTGTTCTAGTATGACGTTTAATCTTATTGTTATGATATACCCCGCCATTCTATATTTGAGCCTCACTTGTTGATGCATACACCATGCTCGTGCATTGTTCATATATGTGATAATCCAGACGCAAAAGAAAAAGAAGAAGGCTACAGAGCCTATTCGATGGTGCTCGCCGAAGAAAGGGTGGGTTAAATTGAACACGGATGGGGCAGTTAAGAGTTCTGGCGTTGCGTCGGCTGAAGGGGTCATCCGGAATGAGTAGTATGAATGGGTGAAGGGATTCACTCTCAACATTGGGACATGTTCGGTTGTCCACGCTAAGATGTGGGCAATTCTGAAGGGACTAGAGTTGGCTTGGGCAAGCAGCTTCAGGAAGGTGTTGTGTGAGACCTATTCGGAGATTGCGATTCACCTAATCACCAGTGGTGTGCCCCCGTCACATGAATGCACTAGCCTGGTTTGGTGTTGCCACGACTTCTTAAGTAGGGATTGGTCTGTTCAATTCCGTCATACCTGTCGCGATGACAATCGCCTCGCGGATTTCATTACGAGTCTCGCTTTCAATTTTAATTTGGGTTTTGTACTCTTTGAAGAGTTTCCAATGCTCAAGACTTCCTTTGGTTGGATGCTCTAGGGGCTGGCTTCCGCCGAAAACATGTAATTTCGTTTTCCTAATAAAGCTCTTATGAGCGAGGGACTCGGCTCTTGTTTGTTTACCAAAAAAAAAGGCTATATGCCTATATGGGTTGACAAGCTAGTTTGATTGAATTAACATAATATGATCTTACAAATTGTAAAAAATATTTATTTAAATGGTTTTTCTAACCTATACCATAAGGGGATCATATATTCTCAAATTTTAATTATTGTAGTCTTTGTTAAAACTGTTTGTTAGTCGATCTTTTTAATTATTGATTTCATAAGATTCATTTTTTTAATAGAGAATCTTTCTCAATTAAGGTTCTTAACATATGTCATTTGAACACAGGTTAGAAATATCATTGTAAAAATCTATTTCTTACTATTGTCTTTGTTAAGTACGTAATTTTTCTCAACTAAGGTTCTTACTCTATGCCCTAAAGATATATGTTAAAAAGCGGGAAGGATATTTAAACTACTAATTTTTACTATATCCACCGCTAACCACCGCATAATCATGAGGTGTCTTAATTATGTTTAATCGTAGACCACCCTAATAAGTTGCGGGGAATTATCATTAACATTAATTAAATAAAATTTAATTAAAATTTAAATATATGTAATTACCACCGTAATAAGATGCAATGGCTCCCATATATGGTTGTCTCCTTGCAAAACCTTGAACTCCCATGGTAGCCCATTCCGATCTCGCTCACTCATGGTTAGGTGTGGGTGCGGATGGGTTAAGGGTCATCTCGCGTCCCGTCCCGCGTAATTTTTGCGGGATGGGGCCGAGATGAGATTCACTATTTTTTTTCAATCCCACGCAGGCTTTGTCCCTCACATGACAAGACGGGATGGACCAGTGACGACCGAAGGATTAGCGAGAGAGAGGGGACAAAATTTATGCTTCAGATATTTTTTTTGTCTGTATATAAAATGAAGAAAGTTTTTTAAAAAAATATTGAAAGAAAACAATAAATTTTAGTAGAAATATGATATTTTATTACAAAAATTTATATGATAAAATTAAATATTTGTGTGTGTGTGTGTGTGGGTGTGTGGGTTGTATTATGAATACTTTTTAAAAAATATTTGTAACATGGTCTAGCCGGAAAGGTTGATGTTTGGTTGTTTTGCAGGAGTCACCAAGATCAAAGAGCATAAATGGATGAGAACAATCGCTCTTGGTGATAAAGAGAATTTCTTTTAATATATATATGATATTTGTTATGTGCTGCTAATGATTCTCTTTGCTTAATATTTCTCTATGGAGCTTGGTATGTTGATTAGGGAAGCATTTTCGTAGGGGGGGCATTGGCTATTGAATTTCTGTTTTTATAATGCTGTCTACTATCATTTCAAGGTCTTGACTGTCTGCTGCATTGTTGAAACTCGATTTCTTCCCTTACTTGTTGGAAGACAAAAAGGGGGCGAAATTGCTTATGCTATATGGTGAAGTGCTTATGTTATGATGCTTATACATAGGGGTGGGCATGGGACGGGACGGGACGGGATTGGGGTAATCCCGCGTCCCGTCCCGCGTATTTTTTGCGGGACGGGATTGATATTTTTTTTTTCAAATCCCGCCGGGTCTTATCCCTCACGGGACGGGACGGGACGGGAGGGATTTGTCCCTCGTAAAAATAAATTAAACACAATAAAAATAACAAATATAAAAACACTAGTCTTGCATAATTAATTCCATTACAAAGAAGGAAGAACAGTAAGTGACTAGTTTTATAAAAAAAAAAAAACAGTAAGTATTAATTCCATTACAAAGAAGGAAGAAGTGCACAACACAAAAAAAAAAAAAAAAAAAAAAAAAACAGTGAGTAGTTTTATTTAAAAAAATAGTAAGTGAGTTAGTACTACTACTTACAGTACTGTTTTATTTCTCCGTAATAAAACAGTAATGCAAAGGTATAATTTTTAATGTTAGTACTCACTACTCAGTAATGCAAAGTGCTTTTTTTTTAAACTAAAATTCTTTATTTCTTATATCTTTTTAATGTTTTATTATATGTTTTAGGTTTAAATAAATGTTAAGGTATAATTTAAATATATTCTTATATGTTTTTATTAATTTTAATTAAATATATAAATATGCGGGACGAGACGGGATTTGCGGGATGCGAACTCTTCGTCCCGCGTCCCGTCCCGCGTAATTTTTGCGGGACGGGATCAGGACGGGATTGAAATTTTTTTCCTGAATCCCACCGGGATCGGGACGGGATTTGTGCCCACCCCTACTTATACATATGTTGCAATGTTATATGGTGATGTGCATGTGCTATATGGTGAAGTGCTTATGTTATGATGCTTATACATATGTTGCAATGCTATATTTATTTGCATGATTGATATCTGTTTTGTCTTCCATCAAGGACGATATTGAAGACTCCATCTTGATTTTAAGATCTTGAGAGCTAACCTACATGTCTTTGAGAAAGGTTGATGAAAGACAAAACAAGACTCTAATTTCAAGGTCTTGACAGCAAGGACAATTCAAACTGGATGAATTGGATACGGGTTTCAAGGTCTTGACAACAAGGGCTAACTGGACGAATTGGATACGTCAAATATGTTATATATTTATTTGTTAAAGGACTTTTATGTGCATATTTTATATAACATATTTGAAAAGGTTGCTGAGATTTTTATACAGATTCTAGAAGATTTAATCGCTGGAAAATCTTTTATAAAGGGCTGAATTTTTCTATTCAAGGCAAGAGATGATATGAAGATATGTTGAAGATTGTGGGATGATTTTGTGGAAAGAAAAGATTCAGCAATTCAAATTCAAATGTTCAAAAATCAGTCCAACGGTCCAGCCCCTGCAGCCTATAAAAGGGATGGTGCAAGCGGAGAAGAAAAACACACACTCAAGCATTCAAGCAAAGCGCTCTCCATTGCAATCATCTGTCTTTGATTCTCTCTTTCTCCATTGTTGTTCTTGCTTTATCTTTCGAGAGTTGAGAGTGTCTAGAGCTTCATTGTACAAGTCTAAAGTGTTATACTACGAGTATACATCTACTCAAACATATTCACTAGGCTATTATTTCATGAGAGCTTGGGTTAACTACATATATAGTAGCGGGTGATGCTACAAGTTGAGAGAAAGGTGATTCTTCTAAGCTGTATCTAGGACTCTAAGGGATCTGATTTGACTAGATAAGAAGCGGGTGAGGCTTCGAGGGTTTAGAAGAAGGAGAGATCTTCTCGGTTGTATCTAGGATCCATAAGGAAGTGAAATAATAGTGCTTTTGAATCTTACAGGTTGGAGAACCCTAGGCAGGGACGTAGGCCAAGTTCGTGCCGAACCTCGTTAACAATTTGTGTGTCCATCTATTTATTTATTCCGTATTATGCTTTGATAAGTTTTATTTTCGTACAGCTGAACAGGTTTTTGGAATCATTTCAAGACCTTGAGTTCTGATTCATAACCTTGGGATTCATTTCAAGGCCTTGAAGTTCCGTGTGCGAAAAGTTTGCAAAAATTTATCATACTCTATTCAACCCCCTTTTAGAGTATTGTTTATTACTTTGTTTTCTTATCACCTTATAGACTCTTCATCCTTGATAAGCCTCACAGAGTCCCCCGTCCTTGATTATTCCGTCCATGATCAGGCATAATGTAAAAGCTAGGCAATCAAGAACCAGATTTGGGAATGTTACGCCCTACATGTTATACTATACACTAAAGAGGAAGAAGAAGAAGAAGAAAAGAAAATGGGGGTCACTGTCGGGTACTTCACATGTGGAGCTATACCCAAGTTGATATGTTGCTGCACATGCACTTTGTCTATGGGGTGTACAACAATTTACCTATACAACCTGTCTCCATGTTCTTCCTTTTTCCATTGTCTCCTCCCACTCTTTCTTTATACCACCCCGGCCCCTAGCTTAGCTTGTACAGTTACCACATACTTTGGAGAATCCATTTCTGCCATATCTTGTCATCCCTCCCAATTTATTGCATTTTTGTAGCTTTTTCTACTTTACCCACTTGCCTAATTAGCTTTCTCAACTTCACATTTTATTTTGGAATCTGATTCTAAATCCATATCTACCATCATTCATCAATCTTGTACCTATTACAGTCCTGATCGATGGGACTGATTTTGCAATCTAGAGATATCCAAGTTACCGCAAACAAAAGTTTGCATTCAATTGCTCAAAAATCTCTACACATTAACTGATTAGCTACAAATTAAGCAAACCATGATGAGATGAGCTAAGACAAGATCAAGATGGATGATATATAAATATCACACAGCTAATTGGTGGTGTTGGTGAGAGGGTGAGGAGGTGTCATCTTGGTGATCAACAGGGGTGAAACTGCAGGGTTGGTGGAGGACTCTTACTGATTTGGGCATCTTCATCATCGTCAATGAAGACGAAGAAGACGAATCTGCAGGAAGAAGAGGAGGAAGAGGAGTGGGTTGGACTTGGATCAACACCATCTCCCTTTGGAGATGAGAACAGTAGCTGTAGAAGGTGTTTGGGGTCACATTCAAGTTGAATCCCAGTCCAAATAGGAAGTCTACCTCTAAGAAATTCATCTCTCTTGTGCTTATTCCTCCTATTTTTGCATAGTATGCATTGTTGTAGTACCTGCACATTCCCCACAACACAAATTACTACTTCTGCTTCGTTCAATCGATCGCCTCAACCTTGTATACATTATAAGTTCTTTAAATACATAATGATAAATGACTATTTTCCAATACAAACAACCATGTATTATACTTTGAACATACAAACCAAATACTAGCAATTAGGATATTTGATTGCTCAAGAATTAGGAAAATTGAAAAAAGAGGATAAAATTGTCTTTTCTTGCGTTTTGGTATCTTTGAAAGGGTAAGGGATGAGGAATAAATGTAGGCGAAGATAGATAGCTGGTGCATAGCTGGATGTGTGCCTGAGGCCCACCACCATCACCATGTTCTTTAGGAAAGCAAAAGCCGTGAAAATTAAAGGCGATTGGAAATTTACCCAAACTGAATGGATATTACATTTAATATATTAAATTTTGAGAATTAACTAATTTCGAAGAATTTAGCAACCAAATCTCTGTATTTCAATTATACTTTCCTAAAGTAAATAATACACAAATGCTATTTTAATCAAGCTAAGTTTTAAACCAATTAATTACCATCTCTAAACTTTATTAATAGTGGTATACATACCAAACTATTCTGGAATGGTTCAATCGAAAAAGATCTTCGATTCGAACCTCGAATGACCGTTATACATACCAGTATAGTTCCGTGTTTTACATTGGTTTTTAAAGCTATCATAATTAGCTGATAAAAAAGAGTTATCATAATTAAGTATGGATAATATTTTTAACCTATGTTTTAGTATATATAGGAAATTAATCATTACTCCGTAATAACCATGTATAAAATAATTATTTTTTCCCAAAAAAAAAGCATGGACTGATATGTTAATTTTTTATTTTGTAAATCAACGAAATGTTTTTTTTGAGTCTTTCCTTTTAACTTTAAAATAATATATTTTAAACCATTTTTATATAGAATGAAGTATATTATATATATATATGATAAATTCCTTAAATGAGAAAAAATTCCTACTGAAATCACTTTAAGATAACAAGGATGATAATATGTATTGATTTTAGTATAATATAAAAAAAGTTTCGTGTTTTACATTGGTCATACCAAATTATAAGTATTGATTGATGTAAAAGATAATTTATAGTAAAGATTACCCTAAAAGAACATTTAAATAGTTACTGTATAAACCATCAATTATGATTGAATGTTTAGGTTCCTAACCACCAATTCAAGGAAAGCTTGGTTGTCAATTATCATATCAATGGTATATATACAGCGATCTTAGTCAAATCCACCTCTAAATAATGTATCCAATAAAGTTTTTAATTTAAAAGTTGACATAGAAGTAGATCCCAAATACGTGGATGCACAGTTAATTAGATAATGACATTTTAAAAGAATATAATATAACTTCAACGTCTAATTATGAATTAGTATGAATTATGACCACTTTCTCTCGATTTGAATTTCTTATCACTCGATCGATTTCAATCAAGTGAGAAAGAGTTCAATTCAAACCACTGATCACTATCAGGTGCGATTTTGAATGATTTGTGGTGAAATTCACTGGATTAATCAACAAAACTAACTGCATAATTGAGGAAGAGGAAGCGATCGATCGACTTACAAATCATCCATGAACTTGGCGGCGACCATGACGCTGGTGATGAGGAGGCGATGAACATTGAAGGAGTTGATCGGAAGCAGGGGCTGCCTCTGGGCGAATCGATCGAGGTACACGTACGCCACCACGAAGCAGCAAGGACTGCAATTCGCGTACTTGAAGATCCTCTCCAGGTAGCTCTGGATCGAAATCGACGGCCGAGACAGGCCGTGGAACGCCGACACCGTCTGCGGCTGCCACCGGCGGCTACAGTCGTTTCCCTCCGCCACTCTCTCGAGCAGCGCCGACAGGAATTCAATCAGCCGCGGCATCTCCGCCGGATTCTCCGCCTGGTAGTCGATCATCTCCGCCATTGCCGGTGTGAATCTGAGGGTTTCGGTGTGGAGGAAGATGCCAGGGGAGAGGGAGGGTTTGGAGTGTGGTAGCGCTTGTGGTGTAACCCAAGTCTATGGATTATAGCATATGGTTTTATTTATAATATACTTTGATTTTTATTTTATTTTATTTTTTTAGTTATTGGGAAATGGGGAGCCGGTAAGGTTGTTAATGAGGGCGAATGACGGAAATGTCCTTGCGGAAATCTGAAATGACGGATATGTCCTTGTCGGTTACAAAGTTGTTTGGACGTCTTAATTGTCATATTTTAATATTTATTTTTATCATCATTTTATTTAATTTAAATTTAAATTATGTTTATGTCAAGATTAAAGTTATGAAAATGACATTAAAATAATTATGGAAATTATACTACAACGAGCAAAAAATAATGTATATGGACAAATTATAAATAAAAGTATGAAACATGACTTCAAAATTTAAAAAATTAAATCAAGTATTCTTTGTCACTATATATATTTATTTAGGGTCATATTTTTTGTTACTATCTTGCATTATATGCTGTGAAGCACATGTTATAATATGACAACGTATTTGGGTTGGTGGGGCGGTCGGGCCATCAGTAATTTTCATTACCATTAAGTTTTAGGAAAAGGGTTATTTATTATCTATCATCTATGAGTATAAATTTTTAGAAATATTCGTATTAGTAACGTTATTTTCAAATATTGCTGAAATTTATGACCATGTTAGTAGCTTATAAGTTATATCTATAAATCTTCCTGGGAATAAAATCTAGTGCTGCAACTTTATATTTGTGAATTTAGTCGATGAATATTCTGATGGTTGTAATTAACAGAAAAAACATCGAATTTTATTAAATTATATTCTTAGGTTAGAACCAAAAGGTTATTTCATATTAATAAAATTAATTGGCAATGTAAATTATATATATATATATATATATATATATATATATATATATATATATATATATATATATATATATATATATTACTGAAGTCCGTTGGGACTCGAGATCGGGGGTCGTGTGCATACGTGCGCCCTTGCGCTAATAACCTAGCACATAAGCCAAGCGGGGTTCCATCCTAAAACCAATTGGCAATAGGAGGAGTAACCCACTAGCTTATATACTATGACTTCTTTGTTTGTATAATCAACGTGGGACTCTTTTGTCTCTTCACATTCTCAACACATATGTGTAAAGATGGATTATTAAAATAATTTAAGATTTGATAAAGATCTAAATAATTAGTAAAGGGTAAAGAAGGTTAGGGTAGCAAGAGCCACATGAAATCACGTGCTTAAAACGCTTGTCCGCGTGATCGGGAACCCCTCTTCACTCACTACTCTCCCCGCCAGTTAGAATGTGATGGATGAATTAAATTTATTTATTTATATGCAATTTTCACTAATGAATTACTCACTTCCTTCTTTTTATAAGTCTTTTTTTTTTATTATTATGATAAAATCTATATTAAATATTATATTTTAAAAAAAAATTATAATTTTAAAAGCATATAAAAATTTGAAAATTTTATATAGTTATACGTTATTATCGTAAAAAAAGGGCACATTAATAATAAAAATCTTATAAAAAAAGAACAGAAGAACTAAAATAAATTAGTCATCAACAATAAGTATATTGAGACTCCAAAAAAAAACTCACATGCCAAACCCAAAAAACCTAAACACCGCCGCCACCCTACGCTCACAGCCCTTCTTCCACAGATCTGTCTCCAACCCCAAATCCCAAACAAAGTCTAAACACAAATCCCTCCAAACTCCTAGAATTAAAGATGGTGGACCAAAACTCAATTGCAGTAGCCACCAGATTCGCAAAAAAGGGCACAATAAAGGAGGCAGAAATTTTAAGAAAAGGAAGAAAGGACAACCATTCAGGGGCTGGAAGGGTTGGGCCGTGAATCGTCGGCGGCGCTGGTTCCCGGCGGTGTGGAGGCGTTGGCTGTCCGGTTTTGGGGATGACAATCAAGGGTTGTGTGAGCTGCTCCCCTTCTGTTGGGGCTGCTGGTTTTGCACCTCTCACTCGTCCTCCTCCTCGCTTCCTCTTCTTCCTCCCTCTGCGCTCGCTGATCGCTTCGGGCTCGATTTCACTGATCGATCTAGTGACTATGTCCGCTGGGCTCTTGTTACTAGATCTGATCAAACTAACCCCCTAATTTCTAACCCTTTTATCACAAAAACAACCAACCCTACCAAACAAAATCTTGAATTACAAATATACTCCGCAAACTTTGTTTTTAGTCTCAGGTTTCAAAAGTGCAGCAACTCGGCCCTGGTCATGAATTTTCAGGCTCGAATCCTTGCATGCAATCGGAACACTCAGCAAAGCAACCCAAGGTCAGCATCACCTCTGCAAGCGGTTGTCATGATGAATGTCAACGGGTGGGTCTTGACCAAGAAGGCTTCTTGCATCTCACCTGCCTGGATTGATCCATGCAACTCGACCACTCAGGATCTCAGCCCAAATTTAACTCTACTCCTACAATCTGATGCTAAGGCGGGCCCCAATCCATTTCTCAAAACACCAGCTAAGTCTAAGTTTAAATCTCTCTACTCTCTTTATACTAATGCCTATTCCAAGGTTGTTGATGTTAGGTCAGGTATGAAATTGGAACCTTGGTTTGATTTCCTCCCTACTCTCGACTGCCATAAACATTTTAATTTCACTTCGGATAGAGAGGATCTTGGTAGGATTAAAGCTCATATTTACAATATAAATAATCCCTTTTTTTGTTGGATTTAAGCACTTTGTTTTGTGGGTTAACCCCTTGTTGTCGGCTTATGTGTGTGATTTTGTGAACAACAATGATTTGTGGTGGGACGGTTTACCATATTTTTCTTTAGGAACCCATATCAGCCTTGATCTATATGCGGCTAAATTTCCTACTATCCCAGTTTATACCCATGTTAATCTCCATTACAGGTGCTATTATTGGTTTGAATGTCACTCATCCTTTCTTAAGGATGACATACTACTAACTTAATGCAGGTATACCATGAAGACAATAAACATTAATCAAGGTGAATCGACAGGCTCAAGCAAAAGACCATTCAAAACACAAAAATCTCACCTAATTGATCAGTCAAGCAAATTTCAAGGCGGCAACCACGTGAAGATTGAGACTATATTCAGTTTGGAAGCTCTCAAAGCTATGAAGTCTAACTCCTGTAGTTACATTGGATCTGTCTCTTTGGACATCACCAGGAAAGGTATGTATTTCTTTAGCAACTCTTGCCAAAACTCGGCTATACTCCCTTCCAAGCTACCTTTGTGTGGCATGGTGGCGGAAAGCCAACCCAAAATTTCAATCCAACAAGTTATAAACAACAATCGTACCAACCATTACACAACCAACCGGATTTTCAAATCTCAGGACCCCAAGTCTCAACCTCCAGAGATTCAACAAAGGAAAAGAGACACAACCGAGAACCAAAACTCACAAGTGAATGCAAAATCCCCAGGTATCACCCCACTCAAATTCTGCAATTACAGCTTTAAATTCTGTATGCATCACCTATTAAATAAACTACATTCGCATTGTGACAGTCGATCAAACTGCCCAAGGGATAAAATCTTGCATTCTCAGCTATGTAGCATAGCTTTAAAACCCCCTTATGATTAGAATCGGATACTGGAACATTAGAGGCTCTAGGAGACCGCTTCTGTGGTAAGAGATTAACCAAATCAGATATAACAACAAGATTGAAATATTTGCTCTAACAGAAACCAAATCAAGAGATCCTCCTAAGGATGACCAAATCAAAACCTCGGGATTTCACAAAGCTCTATGCATCCCCTCCACAGGTACCAAAGGTGGAATATGGCTCCTGATTAGAAATCACAAATTTCTAAACAACATGGTGATCCTTGAACAGAACCAAAGGTACTTTCTGATCAAATTAACTGTCTGTCAGCTCGACCTAGCCATCCTTTTTGTCTATGCTCCTTCTGTCGAGAATGAAAAGGATGGTTTCTGGGCTAATCTCATTACTACCATCAATACACATAAGCTTCCTGTTTTAATCATTGGAGACCTCAACGACATAGAGAATGACACTGAGAAGATTGGTGGAAGTGCCCCCTCTCTTTCTAGATTCCATCGAATCAAGCATATCAAAGAAGAGCTTAATCTGCACACGGTCCCGTTCACAGGATCTCCTTTTACTTGGAGAAAAAGCACAAACAACCTGGTCAATACATATGAGCATCTAGACAGGGCCCTTGCCCATCAAAATCTTATGACCCACTTCAAAAGTTTGAAAGTTCATCACCGTTCTTTTTCTTCGTCGGACCACTGCCCTATCACTCTCCATCTAGGATCCTCGAATGATATCAAAGGAACCCCCTTCCGCTTTGAAATGGCTTGGTCAACCAACTCGGATCTTGAGCGCTTAGTCACCAAGGTATGGAAAAACAAACTTTGTGGATCCTTTGGCTATGTTTTCATGCAAAAGCAGAAACTTCTCAAAAAGAATATCAAAGAATGGTGCAAAACTAATGGCAACAACATTCTTAAGCAACTAGCAGTGGTAGACAGTAGCATTCAGAAGCTACAACTTCAACTCCCTTGGGGTACTCTATCTTCCAATGAAATCAGAAAGCTAGCTAGACTTGAAAAGAAAAAATCAGCTCTCCTTGAGTACAATCTGAAATTTTGGAAGCAAAGATCTAAAATAAAACACCTCCAACTTGGAGACAGAAACACTAGGTACTACCAAACTGTTGTCAAAATAAGGAACTTCAGAAACGCTACTTCTACTTTTATCACCAAGAACGGCAACCTCCTGACAAATGATCATGAAATTTCCTATCAGATCACTAAAGAAATGAGGGAGAGATTTATAGCTCAACAGAGACCTCCTATTTCACATGAACAAATAAAGCATATACAAGCTCAAATTACCCCCGGTGACAATTCTACCCTTTTAACCCCTCCCACTAATAAGGAAATAAAAGATGTCCTGAGTAGCATGACAGAAGACAAAACCCCTGGTCCGGATGGTTTCCCTCCGGAATTTTATATCAAATATTGGGCAATCATTGGACCCTCTCTGTGCAAAGCAGTCAAAGCCTTTTTTCACTCAGGGAGCATGCTAACTGAAATAAACCAAACTTTCATAGCTCTTATTCCAAAAATTGAGAACCCCGTGAACATTAATCATTATAGACCAATCAGCTTATGTAATACTATTTATAAACTGATAACTAAAATTATAGCCAACAAACTCAAACCAATCCTAAATAAACTAATTAACCCATTCCAAGGTGCTTTTGTAGAAGGAAGATCTATTCATGACAACACTTTGATAGTACATGAAATTTTTCACACATTCCACAAACAAAAAGGAAAAAAAGGATGGATGGCTCTCAAGTTAGATATGGAAAAAGCCTACGACAGAATTAGCTGGGATTACATCAGAGCTACCCTCACCAAATTTGGTTTTGCCCCACAATGGATTACATGGGTTATGAACTGTATTACTACAACCACTTTCTCAGTTATAGTCAATAATTGCCCTGGAACTCAGTTCAAACCTGAAAGAGGCATAAGACAAGGGGACCCTCTTGCCCCCTACATCTTCATCCTAGTCATGGAAAATCTAGCCAGGGAACTAATTGAAGAAGCAACATACGATGATAATCTCATTGGCATCAAGCTAACCAAAAACGGGACAACAATCCCGTTCTTAACCTTCGCAGATGACACGATCATTTTTTCCAAAGCATCCCACAAGAGCCTCCATACCATACGCGGAACATTCTCAATAACTTTTCAAATCTTTCCGGGTTAACAATTAACTACAATAAAAGTTCTATCAAAGTCTCAAAGAATGTCGGTCCAAATCTGGCCAACTCCCTAGCCCGTGATATGAATATCCCCATCTCAAAAACCATCGAAAAATATTTAGGAATACCTCTTGTAAGGGGCAGAGTAAAAAATGAAGTTTTTAATGATGCTATACACAGCCTAAAAAAACAATTACCCAAATGGAAAGCCTCGTCTCTTAGTCAGGCAGGGCGAATGACGTTGATACAAGCAAACTTAAGCTCCAAAACCAATTATCTAATGCAAAACTTTCTCCTGCCCAAAGGCATCTTAAATCAAATTGACCAAATCCAGAAAAATTTCTTCTGGAATAAGCTAAACTCTGAAAGATACACCCCTTTGATCAGCTGGGACAAAATTTGCAAACCCAAGGAACAAGGAGGATTAGGACTAAAACTTGCTGAAGATATGAATATAAGCCTTCAGTTGAAACTCCTTTGGAAAATCTATTCAGAATCTAATAACATTTGGGTTAAGATAATAAAAGAAAAATATTTACAACAGGAATGCCTAATGGAAAGATCAACACAGAACACTTCCTGGCAAATTGGCAGACTCCTTCAATTAAGAGGAAAATTTGTGCAAGGGCTACAATGGATAATAGGAAATGGAGAATCGATCAATGTCTGGAAGGACCCTTGGCTCCCCAACTATGATCTCACGAGTTTTCAAGACTACTTCGATCCTGAACTAAAAATAAATCAACTTTTCGACTCTAGTAAACAATGGGATACCTCACTTCTCCACGAAATCTTTCCAAATAACATTGTCCAAGACATCATCAAAATCAAAATTCCCTACTGGGATACTCCCGATAAACTTATATGGAAGCTTAACTCGGACGGACAATTCACTACGAAATCTGCCAAACAAATGAATCACGATAATACTAGCACTTCAAGGGATTACAATTGGATATGGAAACTTCATCTCCCCCCTAGAACTAAAAACCTTCTTTGGAAAATAGCCACTGATAGCCTTGCCACTACAGAACGATTAAATAGATACTATAATAGAGTTCCATCTAGCTGCTGCTTTTGTGGAAACAATAAGGAAGACAGCAACCACCTTCTCATCCTTTGCCCCTTCACCAGAACTGTCATTGCCGCCTATGAGCAATTGACGGGGAAAAACGTCCCATTAATACCTATAGACTGCAACGACATCAATGACCTTTTTAATTCGGCCCGTGATAAAAAAACCATCGAAGAGCTTTGCTTTGTCTGGCAAAAAATTTGGGAAACCAGAAATGAGGTAATCTTTAGGAAGAAAAAATTGGATACCTCTCACCAAATTGCTATTAGAATATTTGGAGATCTCAAGGACTGGAAAAATGTAACGGCTACAAAATCCCAATCTCTGAACCATAGATCAAAGAGGAAGCGTAACTCTAGATGGACCAAACCACCTAGGGCTATCTACAAAATCAATGTAGATGGCTCTCTTAGACCCACGGGCGATTGCCAAGTGGGTGGGCTTATTAGGGATCATTATGGTTCTGTGATTGATATCTTTCAGTTTGAAACGAACGCTACCTCTCCTCTGCAAACGGAGGCTTCAGCTTTTTGTGCAGGTGTGAACTTAGCTCTATGCAAAGGACTACGTAAAGTTATAGTCGAAGGAGATTGCTTGGAAGTCGTCAAGGCAATCAATGACAGCTCTCATGTCAAATGGGAAATTCTGAGGGAAGTGGAACTTATCAGGAATCTTAGATCAAGCTTTGAAAGCATCGAATTCAGACACTGCTACAGGGAAGCAAACAAGGCAGCTGATTTCATATCTAGGTCTAGGGATACTTGTACGTATTTGAACCTCCCTACTCATAGGGATCTCTGTAACATCATCCGTCTGGATGATCATGGTAGTACTTTACCTTAGTAAGGACTACCTAATTTTTGCCTACTATAAAAAAAAAACAATAAGTATATTGATCCTATCGGTGTTAACAATTACCCGATATTCACAGTGCATGATTCAATTCATGTATAGCAGGAGCATAGGCAGATTCAAGCATGTAATTTGTATCAAATCAATTTTCCGATATCATACTATATATAAAATTAAGTAATCTTCAATCACGAATGACATGTTCGATCAAGATGGACATGAGAAAGCTTTTTTCTAGCATTTAAGTAAACAATTTAGGAAAAGAGTTACAGTATTTGTCATTTTATACAAGATTTTGTACATTTAATTAAAAAGCCTAAAAAATATGTGCATTTTTCTACATTGTAGTATTTGTCATTTTATACAAGATTTTGTACATTTATATAGACAAAGGTGAGAGGTTAAAATAGGTGAATGAGTCGGAGGTGATCCAATCATCCACGTACATTGATTTCATAACACATTAACACTCTCCTACACCTCTAATAAAACAATACGTAGATTTTCAAAAAAAAAATCCAAAAAAAATGATCTACTTAATTGACCAATTAATGCTGCAAATTGACAGGCCTACATAATAATTTTTTCGAAAATTTCGCCTAGTAACCCCGTGGTTTAGCCTATTTCGCGTGGTAAACAAAGGTTTCGGATATTTCGCCTAGTAACTCTGTGGTTTCGAAATCTTTTGTCTCGCGCCCAAAACTTTGAATGTGTCCAATAATTGTGTTTTAAATTTATAGGAGGATTAGTATTGTGATATTAATAATTTTGTGGAGGCATTTCACAAAAATAATAAGTTCAACCATTCCGGATCGATTCATCAGGAGAGAATCGCAACTCGCGTGAAAGGAAGGAGACAGAGGGAGTGCAGAGGCCGACGGCGAGCAACTCCAGGGGGGCAGTGACCGGAGGCGAGCGGCGCGGCGGTGGGCAGGCGGTGACCGGAGCTGGGCGCAGGCGGAAACTGATAACTCCGGGCTAAGTTGTGCTTTTCTTTCGAAAATTTTCGGTAGGTTTTTCCCCAAATTTCAAAATCACATCTATCAAATTACTTCTTATTGAGTGGGATTAGTGATCTAGATGTGAAATTCCTTGCAAATCATGGCTTTAAGCTTCCAATTTCGATTCATATATTTTAGGGTTTTGGGATCCGAATTTTTGGGGTTTTTTTGGTTTAGGGGTTTTTTGGGGTTATTTGGTTTAGGGATCCGAAGTTTTCGGGGTTTTTTGATTTGATTTTGTTTTTTCCTTTCATAATGTACAGAAGTGCTCATGTTTTGATCGCATGATTCATCATGTCCTAAATCAATCACTGTCAGTGCAAGGGATTTCTATGCCTTGCTCATATTTTCATAGCATTTTGAATCATAAATTTTAGCCTTTTATAATGTACAGAAGTGGCCATCTTTTGGGGGTTATTTTGAGTAATTGCTACATGTGAGTTGCTGATTTTGTTTGTTACAGAAATCTAGTGTTGCTGATTTTGTTTAAGTAATTGCTGCATTTTGAATCATAAATTTTAGCCTTTCATCTTCTAGTACTTTCATATACCTGCTGTTTGGAACCAGCTGTCACTCTGTAATACTAAAAGGGTTTGGAATGAAGAAAAGTGAGATCTATCTACCACAAATATGGGACTCTTCTAATAGTGTGCAACTGTTACTTGGGCTAATAGTTGAGACTTGAATTGTGCTTGATTGAATTAGTATTTAGGGCTCAAATCATAGTTGTATTTGTTGTTGTTTTATATGTTATTTTAATAAAGTCTATTAGCTCAAAGGGAGAGCAATGTGATTACTGATTACACATGAATTGGGTTCGAATCCCACATAGACTACAAAAGCACTTGTTTTTGCTCTACTAGAAAACGAGGGAGTGAGGAGTGAAGTCTCAGAAGAAACATAAGAAACTATATATGATGGATTTTAGGTTTCCTCGTTGGTTTTGTTATCTTGACAGCCATTGTTTTCCTCTATTCTTCCGTTTTCCACAACCGAAAACTAGATTTATAGCTGGTCATGAAATTTTTATGGATCAAATCTGTATGTGATTTTTGGGATCTTGCCTATCCTTTGTGATTGATACTATCTGCTATAGGTTTCTCTGTTCAAGTGAGAGTTTAGTTGCTAGCTTAGCTTTGATTAAGTGTACAGAGCTTTGGTGCCACACTTGCTGATTCTCAATAATTGTAAAGTGCTAGCAGTAGAGCCCATATCTGGGACCTCCAATAGTCTACGTGGGATTCGAACCCACATCATGTGTAATCACACATTGCTCTCCCTTTGAGCTAATAAACTTTATTGAAGACACACATATAAAACAAAAACAAATGCAACCATGATTTGAACCCTAAATACTAATTCAGGCAAACACAATTCAACCTAGAATCAAGTAAAATCAGCTTTGACTTATTACATTATGATTTGAACCATGGACTTTATCATAGTCTTCCTGCATCTTGGATTTCTCCATCTTCAATGATAAAACCCGAAAATAAAACAAACATCACACATTTTTAGCAATAAATTCAGCAAGAATAGGATCTAAATTAGTATCTCAGTAGATAGAAAGTCAAAAGCAATTGCAAATGGGATACAAGATCAATGGAATGTTTTTCACATCCAAATGTGGATACAAGATCAGTGGAATGTTTTTCACCCTCATGTGTCAACCGGCAATTCCACACTAGCCAGCCATGGAAGAAATGAGCATCTCAAACGAGAAGGCGAAAGAAATTAAGACACGATGAGTATCAAATTAATCAACCAAACACCCCAATCATAGTTGAACAAATTGCAACAGCAAGTTGCCTCCAGTTGGCAATATTGCACACTCAACTCTATACTAGTCAATGCCTAAAAAACTGGGAGTTCTAGCAATGCCATCCAAAAACTTGATATCTAAAACCAAACCAAAGCTACTCTCGTATCAACATTGAACACTGAAAGCAAAACAGCATTAACAAAACTCACCTGCTTTCGAATTCGAACAATGAGTTGTTCTCACCTATTAAAAAATCCATGGTCCTTGGTTCCATATTTCACAAAAACACAACAAAAAACAAGGAGTTGTTCTCGCCTAAAAAACCCCAGAATTTTCGACAATTGACCCCCTATTTCATACCCTGGGGTTAGTCTTAATCAATTTCAACACCTGCTGAGAAATTTCGATGGGAAATTTGTACCTATTCGACCCAAAATTGAATAACTCACCTGTTTTCGAAATCGTTCTCGCCTATGCTTCCCGCCGGGCATGCACCACCTCCACCTAAGCGCCCTCTGTCGCCTCCGTCGCAGCTTCTGCCACCCACGCTGCTGCCGGAAGTAATCTCCTCACCGCCGCTGTCGGATCTTCTTCACTCGCCTGGTTCGCAAATCGCCCGTCGCCTCCCTTCAACCTAAATTGAAAGAAAATGTCACTTATTACTACAAAAACCCAACAACTTTTTAATATTACAAAATATCACCCAATAGAAGTTGAACCACCCATTTTTCAACAAAAACTAAACTTATGGGCGCGAGGCAAAATATTTCGAAACTCTAGGGTTACCAGGCGAAATATTTAAAACCTTTGTTTACCACGCGAAATACGCGAAACCACAGGGTAACCAGGCGAAATTTTCGTAATTTTTTTCATCAGTCATTACAATTCAGTACTTAATCTCATTAACTATTACAGTATCATACTCCGTATATATAATTAAGTTTAAACAACCAATTCAATTCATTCTTGGAATATAGTACAATATTATTTTCATACAAATGTAATACGTACCTTGCACAGTATCGATCATGTACTCATGTGCAACAGTTTGTAATGAATGTTTTATGTTTACTTTTATGCAATTTACAATAAAAGTTGTAATTAAACAAAAAAAACCATTAATTGAAAGGCTATTTCTTTGTTCTTATTAATGAATGTAAAAGCGGTCACATGTAAGTGAGACATGGGCAACTGTTAAGTACTGGTCACAACTCACAACCTTTACTTGGTGTACAAGTGCAGCATTTAATAGCTACCAATATTGGAGATTTTATGTTTTTCCCCCTTTTCTTTTTAGTTTATACTGTAATTTCATTTATTTTGGCTCCTTTTATGAATTTATTAATTTGGTTCAAAAGGTGCTCTTAATTTTCCATTTTATTTTTGAGAAAATTTGTGGAGTGAGTGTACTACTTTTTGAACTAATTGGTGGACTGTCAATTCCTCTAACCTACCTAGAGCTGGCAAAATCTGACCCGATCCGAAAATCCGATCCGACTCACCCGAACTCGAACCCGATCGAGACCCGAAAATCTGGAGTCATTCATAACCCGAACTTGTTCCGACCCGAACCAACCCGACCCGAATTGAAATGGTTATTTAACATCAACATTTTAATACTTGAATGTTAAATATTTTTTTATTATTTTAACACAAGTTTATGATTATACTTTAACATATAAAACACCAATTATTTTTGTTAATTGTTTTAATATATGAATAAGAACCCAAGTAAAATCAATAGATAAACAGATAAGTCAATGAGTCAAGTAAGTCAACCGCCATACATCAAATCAAAACATCGATACATATTACGAATCAGAAATGCTAAAAGTTCATTAATCGTTGCAGATGATATAGCGTGCAACCCAACAACATCCCCTTCCAACAACTATTAACAACCCAACAAAATATCCTTCTCGGAACCAATAACAATCAGCAATACCTAAATGGGCCAAAAGCTAATAATAATTATGAAAAAAAACTAATGGGCCAAAAGTTAAAAATGAAATGGGGATTGAAAATGATATGGGTCAATGATATAGTCAAACCACAAATAAGTCCATTTGCAACTTGCTAGTTAAAATAAGGTTAAAACCTAAATGTACAATTAATTTGATTTGATTATAGCACCGATCAATTGGTTTAAATGTTTAAAAAATGACGATGTTGCCGAATATCGAATTTCCGATTATGACTTTTTTTAAAATCGGTCAACAACTGATGAGTCAATAACAATGAGTGTATTCAAGCGAGTCAAAATTACATATTCAAGTATTCAACCGAGTCAAAATCATTTATTTTAAGTAAATTACATATTTAAGTATTCAACCGAGTTAAAATCATTTATTTTAAGTAAATTACATATTTAAGTATTCAACCGAGTCAAAATCAACCTAATTATCCAAATTCCAAACGGGTCGAATATGATTCGACTGAAAACTCAAACCAACTATACCGCTATACCCACTTTGATTCGAAACTCAAATGAGACCGACCCGCCTCTTGACCCGAAACCCGAACGAGACCGACCTGCTTTAACCCGAACCCGAATAGGCATGACCCGACTTAACCCGAAACCCGACCAATCTAAAATTTATTATGATCGAATCGGTGAGCAAGAGGAGGTGGGAGAGTTGATTTTGTGATCAAGAAGGAATCGTCGAATGGAGAAGGCGAAGGAGAAGGAGAGGTTCTACTCCGTTCAACCAGCTTCAGGCGGAGCCGTTGAAGCTTGAAGTTGATGCCGATTAGCAGCACTCCAATTCTCTTCTTCTCTAGCATGTCTTTTTCTCCTCTGATAGATTACATAGGTCTCCTCATGTATAGTGGGCTCAAAGCCCATTAAGGCCCAATACCTTTGTAACCTATATATATGATTATCAATGAATGGAAACTCTCAAGGAGGACTTTACATCAATTCTATAATCCTACATGGTATCACAGCCTTTTCTTCCTCACGGAACCCTAGTTTGATCCTCCTGCCCCACCCCTCCTATTACCGTCGCCGGCGTCGTCTCCTCGCCGCCTCTCTCTCTCTCTCTCCCCTCGCCTCACGGCTCCTCCTCGCCGCCGTCCTACTTCCCCCCCCCCCCTCGCTCTCGCTCTCGAGCCCGACTCTCTCCCTCTCGCCGCCTCTCGCTCTCGCTTCCTTCCGCGTATAAAAAAAAAATGTCCGACCTTTTCTGCTGCGCCCGCGGCATCTACATCCGCAGCGTCCACTGCGTCACTCGCGGCCCTCCTCCTTTGACCGCCGCCCCTCGATGCTCCCCGGTGCCTGGCTTCAACCCTCATTGGCTACACTCCGGCTCTCTTGCCCCGCGACCTCGGGCCTATCTAACATCGTCTGATCATCGTGTTGTTCCGCCGGATGGGCATCACGCCTTCTCCTCTATGCAGCCGACACCTTCAGACTCTTCTTGGTACATGGACACTGGTGCCACCTCCCACATGACGAATTCCTCAGGTAACCTCTCATCTCTTTCTTTTAAGGGTCCTGCACACTCTATTATCGTCGAAAATGGTGGTCGTCTTGCTACTTCGGGGATTGGTCACGCCACATTACAGACCCCAACCCATCCACTACACCTTAACGATGTCCTCGATCATTGCCCCAAAGATTGTCAAAAACTTTATCTCTGTCCGTCGGTTCACTACTAACAACAACGTTTCCCTTACGTTTGATCCCTATGGTTTCTCTGTGAACGATCTTACTACGGGGGTTACTCGAATGAGATGTAACAGCACCAGGGAGCTCTACCCTGTCACACCACCTCCCGCGTCCAGTCAGTCGTGTCCGGTCGCCCTCTCGGCATCATCATCCAGCCTTTGGCATGTACGCCTTGGTCATCCCAGTCCTGCAGTTTTAGATTTACTTCGTTCTAAGAGTCTTGTCCAATGTCATAAAGAGCATCGCTCTAGTTTATGTTCTTCTTGTCAGTTAGGCAAGCATGCCAGACTTCCTTTTCAACGTTCATTAAACACTACTTTTGCACCTTTTGATATTATTCATAGTGATATTTGGACATCTCATGTGCCTAGCAAGGAGGGTCATAAGTATTACCTGTTGTTTCTGGATGATTATACACATTTCTTATGGGGTTTCCCTTTGCACTTTAAATCTCAAGTGTTTCCTATCTTTGCCAAATTCCACGCTTACATCAAAACACAGTTTCACACCTCTATCAAGTGCTTTCAATGTGACAATGGCCGCGAATTTGACAACAAAGATTTTCACACTTTCTTCAATACCAATGGGATCTCCTTCCGCTTGTCTTGCCCCTACACCTCCCAACAAAATGGCAAGGCCGAACGAATCATCCGAGCCATTACCAATATGATGCGCACTCTCCTCTTCCACGCATCCGTCCCCCCCATTTATGGGTCGTACGCCTTAGCCACCACATGCTACCTCCTCAACATTCTCCCTTCCACCACCCTCCACCATCGCTCCCCTTTTCAGGCACTATATTGTACTTTGCCCAGGTATGATCACCTTCGTACCTTTGGGTGCTTGTGCTTCCCCAATCAGTCATCCATCGCCCCGCACAACCTTCACCCACGCTCCACCCCCTGTGTCTTTCTTGGCTACCCATCTGATCATCGCGGTTTCATCTGCCTCGATGTCAAGACCCACAAGATCATTCTCTCTCGTCACGTCACCTTTGATGAGACGCGATTCCTCTTTGCGTCTCCCACACCCCCTGTGTCTCCGTCAGATTCAGACTCGTCATTCCCTCATTTTCTATTTCCCGAGAGCTCTCCCGGTGCTCTTGCGTCTCCCCCTCCCCCACCCCCACCACCCCCCACCACCAGACCACACACTCGCAGCGTCTCCGGTGTCTTCCGACCCCGTCAGATCGTATCCATGACTACCACCCATAACCCCACCATCCAACCTCATGGCCTAGCAAAGCAATCCCCCCGCCAAACACCAATGCCGTGGGCGCCGCACACTGCTGCGCCCGCAGCCTATCAATTGCCCATGCCCCCAGCATCGCATCACCCACTGGCGGTGCCCGCCGCAACACATGCTGCGCCCGCCGCACCACATGCTGCGCCCGCCGCACCACATGCTGCGCCCGCCACATCCCACACTGCCTCTGCAACCCTTACCCGCAGCCCTGCTGCGCCCGCCGCCTCATCCCCATGCTTAACCCCTCTTGCTCCCATCCGTCCCGACACCCAATTACCCTTTGCCTCCACCCAGACCTCCCTCTCCCCCATTCCCACCTCCCACAAAACAGCCCTCGAAGACCCGAATTGGCAGGCGGCTATGCTCGACGAATACAGGGCCCTTACAAAGAATGGTACTTGGGTTCTGGTCCCTCGCGCCCTCCTGAGGCGAATGTCATTCGTTGTATGTGGCTCTTCCGTCACAAGTTCCGCTCTGATGGGACGTTAGAGCGCTACAAAGCACATCTTGTGGTCAACGGACGATCTCAGCAGGTAGGTATTGACTGTGATGAGACCTTCAGCCCCGTCGTCAAGCTTGCCACCATCCGAGTGGTGCTGAGCTTAGCACTGTCACGCAAATGGGCCATTCATCAGCTGGATGTCAAGAATGCGTTTCTTCATGGTCATCTGAATGAGACAGTCTACATGTTTCAGCCGCCGGGATTTGCTGATGCTGATCGTCCCAAGCACGTCTGTCTCCTTAAGCGCTCTCTGTATGGTCTAAAACAGGCTCCGCGGGCTTGGTTCCAGCTCTTTGCTTCACATCTGCTACGCTTAGGCTTCATCGGCAGCCGCTCAGATTCGTCTCTGATGTGAAATATAATCCTACATCCTCTTTACTTAGTTGATTTTCTTTTTGGTTTGGATAATGAATTGATTTGAATGAGCTCCATTAATCCCCTTCTCCCCTGGCATCGAAGGTTAATGAATTGATTTGAATGACGGGAATGGACGACATCGTTAGGGTTTGGATGATTTAGCTACAACTGATGTGAAATATGATTATGATTGTGATTTTGTAGCTGACATGAAAGGTTTATATTACGATACTTAGTGTGCTGATATGGTCTTCAAGATGAATTTCTATATATTTGGTGGTTTGCTTCTTTGGTAGATTTAGGGCATGTTTGGCGGGAGCTTTTCACAGCGTTAGATAGAGCGGTAGATACAACGTTTTCCAAAAGCTCTGAGTATCCTCGTTTGGCAGGGCAATCGTGTTTTCAAAACGCTCCCACTCATCTCCTCCAAAAGCTTTGCAAGTGTTTCTTCGGCATCTCCCTGCAGCAAGCGTTGGATGAAACGGGAAAGCGTTTTCGTTTTGAGATTGAAAAGGACGATTCAAGAGGCTCCCTTCGCCATCGTCTATTTCCATATCCGCCTTCGCGTTCTCCTTCCATTAGAGGTGCAGGTGCTCTTCGATCTCTCATTAGGGTTTTCAATTTCAAGTAATGTTGTGTTATATTGAATCAAATTATGCGAAATTAGTACAATATGGATTGGATTTTAACAACAACTAATCGATTCGATCTCTCATTAGGGTTTTGAAATCACTAATCTATTTGCCCGTTTACAGGTGCTCTTTGCAGGTTTCAATTCGCCTTCTCCGTCAAATTCTTTCACTTTCACACTCTTCAGGTAACGGCCCCAATTTCGATTTCAATTTCGATTGGCAACAACCCTGTTATCATCAATTTTGCATTTAATTGTTTGGGTTTTATTTGGCCGATTTGAGGGTTATGAAACGCCCCAATTTCTCTTTTGTGTACTTGATGTTCTTGTGGTATTTAATTTAGTTCGAGTTGATTTGATTTGATATCGATACGATTCAACACTTGATGTATCCCAAACACCAAGTTCGAGTTAGTATTTTATTCTTTGAATTCATGTTAGGGACCATGCTGGTGGAAATGAAGAGCTGAAGAAATTGTTTAATTTGATAATCTGTAGCATCTGTGAATGGGGATTTGAGGATGAGAAGTTTATCTATGTTTTGTTTTTGTTAATTTTTGTTACCCTTCAGTGGATGCAACTAACGATTTCTTTTCCTTTTGTAATCCACTCTAGTTTGAATGGGTTTCTTTGTTGGTGGGTGTGGTTGAATTTGCAATTTGTAGATTAGTTTGGTGTCCATAAGCAAATCCTTTGTAAATTATTCATAGGAAATAAGGATGTCAGAGAGTCGATTTAAGTGGTATTTTGGCATCCTAATTCCTACATGTACTAAAACAATAAGGGGGATTCCAAACATCTAATTGTTTATGTGATACTTTCCGTAAGTAACTGGAGCATCTAATCTATTTTTACGGAGGAGAAGTTTGCCCCTCTCGTGCTTCAACTCTTTTGATTGAAATAACTAATTGATGGCTAAAAATTACTAAAGATATCTGCTACTGACCTAGAAGCTAATAAATGGTATGCTGAGCCCTGAACTGCATATCACACCTGTGACCAAAAACCGAAGCTAGGAGCTTCAACCTGATTAACCTCATATCATCAGCAAATTCACTTGCTGTGGCATTACATTCCTTGGAAACAGGCATCTCAAATTTGTAGAGATATGCTAATGTCTCCATAGTAATAATCCTAAGTCTTTAACACTGAAGAGGTAGGCTAATTGTGCCACAAAAGATGTATTTTTATTGGGTTGCTAGGGAAGAATTCATTGCTCTTTTTTTAAAACAGGTTTGGTTTTCTGTAATATATATGTAAAAACAGGTTTGGTAATGGGAAATTTAATTTGTGTGACTATAAAAAGTGCATAGAATTTTTTAGATTATATAAATCTTATGAGAAATTTATAAGATCTTGATGGGTTTCTGCCTACTGCCATGATTTTTTACTCTCTCTCCCTTTCTTTTGGAAAGGTGGGATTTTTTACTAACCTCATGAACCTTGTTACCTATTCATATGTAAAAACAGACCTTGTATTCTTAATTTCTTATTCACTTTGACTACATAGACGGTTGTTCTCAAGGAGCGGTTTCTTTTCCTTCCTTTTTTTCCTTCATGGTGATTAGAATATAAAGAATTTAGTTTTTACATACTGGGTAATAAATGAGTAAAGGTCTCCCTTGTTGAATCTACATTATGGAAATTTTTATTTCTGTAACTTTAAGTGGCTACTAGTTACATTCTCAGCAATGAACTGCTCTTAAACTATAGACCACATAGTCATGACAGAAAAACTTGTAATGTCTTGGAATTAGTTGGAGTCTACAAGTTTTTATTTATTTATTATTTATTTTTATGAATCTGCTCAACATTGCTCAATGCTCAATTGCTCACCATCAAACTGGCTTTTGCAACATTCTGTATTAATCTGTATCATCAATGTTAATGAGGCTTTAGCATGAGAACGAAATAATTTATTATTTGGTAGCATAAGAAAATTTCATGGCCAAGGATGATTATGTGGGGGGTAACAATGCCAATGTGTACTATATAGTCTGATGTTACTTGTGATTCCTGGTCTGATATGGGGAGTTTTGATATTATATTATCATAATATTGTTTTCAATCCAACAGAAAAAACCCAAACTTGCATTGCAGTTTGAGCTACAATCAGGTGCATCTATTGACTCTTCAACCTTTTTCTGTCTTCTTTTTGTCTTTGTCTTTTTCTTCTTAGCATGCTAAATTTCAAAAGAAAATATTGTTAAAAAATCATTATATTTAATTACTTATGGTTAACTGTGATGCCTATGATTGGATATTGGTGAATGTGAACAAGTGGAATAAAAACGAAAGAGAGGAGGAAGCATATAACTAATGATGTATGCCTTCTTATAAATTATAGCCTGATGAGCCTTAAGGAGGGGAAGATGGACCTGTCCACATAACTACATAAGGGCCCTCCAGGACTGTTGTGGGGGAGGGTGTTTTGGTGAATCTGGACTCATAAAGCTGCAACCTTGGTGGAATCTCCAGCCCCTTGAAAATGGTGGTGGTGTTGGGGATGAAGAGGGCTTGCAGGGCCGTGGCTTACCAGGCTCCACACGTGACTTCACTTGCAACACAGTGCATGTACTTTATATGTTTAATTTGCTTCAATAAATCATGTAGATCATATCAAGAATCACAGCCCGGACTTGTTTGTTACTAGGCTATAAAGTCATATATTATTTTCTCTTTTATAAAGGAACTTTATAGCCCGAGCCCGGGCCAAATATGACCGGACTCTAAAATCATGCATCAAATAAAATAGATCCATTTTGGTAATTTGATAATTTAATCTCCAAAAAGCTTGGATAATTAAAGTCATGCCAAACAAGATGTTCAATTTTAAGCTAGATTATAATCTTAAGTTAGATTAAATTTTTATCTAGATTGTAATCTTAAGCTAGATTATAATCTTAAGCTAGATTAAAAAATGTGCATGTCAAACATGCCCTTAAGAGTTTATGCCATTGCAGTTTCTGTACATGTCAGCTACATGAGTTTTGTGTGTTGGTGCTACTTTTGCTTGCATTTGTGTGTCGGTGTTGTTTTTGCTTGCAAACTTCATATGGGGCTATTGCTTCTTTGGTGATCCCATGTTTGTGCATGTGCCTCTGAATGTATAAATTGAATTACCATGACAAACTGAAATGGTGTACATGAATTATGTAATGCATAAAGCCGACTTTCTATGCTTCGGTAACTGGATTGAATGTAGAACTGTTGGCCTCTAGTAACAACAATGAAGCGATGATCCTGAATTCTCGATACCTAAACTATTTGCTCAGATAGTGATGTTATGAAATCAAATCAATGCTTATGTTTTTTTTTATAAAAAAAACGATGCTATGTTGTGAACAGTCTTAAAATTAAAGAGATGCTTATGTTATGGACTCATGCCAGATATGTAATGCATTTAAGTGTTGGACATTGTTTCCCTCTTACATGATCTCCAACTGATGAACGTTCTTGCAAGTCGCAACTCAACTATATAGCTTGCTTCTGCATTTCTCTAAATGTCTATATTTTATTTTCTAGTCTATGGTAGCTTTGAACAGCAGAAAATGCAGAGCCCCTGAATTGCAAGAGAGCGATATTTTAAGATTCTATATGATGCATGCATTGGGTTATCTATGATTCTTTCATTAACTTGTATTCAAGTTTGGGTTAAATGGCACTTTTGGATTACTCACTTGTATTTGTATTGAATAACTTGTATTATGTTAGGAGGGAATCAATTCTAAATAAATATAGATATAAATTCAAACCGATTTCCGATGTCCACGCAGATAAAATTACAAGAGACCCTCCCGTTGTAGTGGTAGGGAATCCGGATCGAATCCACAAGGAAGGGTGTCAGCGCTCGCCAAAATAGTTCCTTGAAAGCTCTGATGTCGACTTCAGAAGTTGACTCGACGTCGAGTAGGGTAGTCAATGTCGACTCACACTGTCAATGCCCTGTAAACCTACACAACAAAAGACAAAAGGACTCGACATCGAGTGGTGGCACTCGATATCGACTTAGTGGTCTCGATTTCAAGTGTGTAGTGAAACCAAACGTGCAGAAAATAAAAAGTCAAAAAAGAAAGTCTAACACTTTTCAGTTTGTGCAAATATAATATTGTGCTATGTAAATATAAGCTTGTATTGTGAAAATATAAATTTATAAAATAACACTTTTCGGTTTTGTATTTGAGTTATAAAATTGCACTTTTTCAATTTTTATTTGAATTTTTGTAAAACTAAAATTTCACATTTAAGTTCTAAATTGCACATTCAAACTAAAATTGCACTTTTTTTTTCCCGTGTCAGCACTTTTTGAAATTTATATATTGTCGATTTCGGGGACGCCAATGTCGAGCTCTTAGATCACTTAGTGCAAGGCATAGATGAACTCATAATAATTTGGAAGTATTTCTCATTTGATTAGGTCAATTGAGTAATAACTTTTTTTGTCTGGATCACTTTCAGGGTGCTTAATCTCAAAGCACCTTCAATTCAAGGAACCATGAAGGGTTCAAGGGATGCATATGCTCTTAGTTGTAATACCAAATGGAACCACATTTAATACCTTATTCTTTCAGTTCATATAACTCTCAATCACAGATTTCAGTCAATCAACGAATCCGTACATTTATGGTTTGTAGACTTCTTTAGCAGCACTTTAATTAGCTGAAGCTATCAATATCAAGGGCGTGCTCAGCTAACAGTTAAATAAACGATTATAAGCGATTAGTTGTCACTGGTGGTGAAACATTTCTAGGATACAAAACCAAGAAACCAAGGGTGTGTTCACAATATTGACCATAAACAACTGTTGTTCACTTGGTGCATGCTCACGAGGTGCCACACATAACTACTTGTGCTCGTTCAATCATGTACAAGCATGCAACAAGTACCGTACTCGACCAACACCATTTCAATACTTTTTAGAGCAGTTACAGGTAGCAGATAAACATCAGCTCATTCATCAATATGATGAAAAAACTATAATATAATCATCCCTATTTGTATGATCTAAGGATGCAAACTAATAACTTGACTAAATTTACTGAAGGCACTGAAGCTACTATATAACTTCTAAGAGTTCAATTAATCCACTTGAAGCAGCCACAACCATTAATAACAATCAATGAAAAGATAATGTATATGAACCTTAGACAACAAAGAACAACATATCATACATTTACATCAACCACCTTCAAAGCAACACTTGCTGAAACTAGCATGATGAACTCTAATGCTTGTTTACAATGTACACCTTAAGGCTCGTGTACAAATGATCCATACACTGCGTGTATATATATATATATATATATATATATATATATATATATATATATATATATATATATATATATATATATATATATATATATATATATATATAATTTCTCCTACATGTTCAGTTTTATACTTAATTGAATAGTAATCTTGAACTACTCATGCAAAATTGAAAACATTCTCACCTTGTATTCTCACGTTGGCTTCCAAGCCGTTAGGTTTCTAGTTGTTAAGGGGCTTCGTCTCGTCGTAGCTCTCACGAGCAGTCTTGCGACCCTGTTTGATCGAGGTTATCGTGTTTGTGAACTCCGAAGATTCCTCATCCAGGTGGAGGGAGCGTCGTAGGATCAATCCACACTTCCCCATGAGTAGTCCATTGCCCTTTGTGGATTTCCACTTTCCGTCTTCCCGACGGTGAGATATTGTGTCAGCGCCCCCTTCTCCATGCGCTCACTATCCACATCCTCTTATCAAGTCTTCCATCCACGCTCAACCGGACTTTTACTTGATTCAGAGTTGTTTCTTGTTTGCCTTGGTTCATACTTCATAAATTGTAGTTTGTTGTGTTTATCAGTTGTATCATGACGGGTTTGTCCGTCTAACACTTTTTGTACCTTCTTGATTTCCCATACTTAAATCTGATATTTCAAATTTTTACTTTATAAAGAAAAAGGTAACATTTAATTATTCCTGAATGGCTCACCGGAAAGGACTTGTGGGTAGTACCCATAGGTTCCCGGTTCGAATCCCAGAATGACCGCTATTTATTTACCTATTCAAGAAAAATGTAACATTTATACAATCAAATATAAAGTTGTATTCCATGCGGACAATCTCTATTGTGCAATCTACATTATCTACAAATATAGATTTTGTTATATTAAAATTTTGTTTTTCTTCAAGTGAATTACTAGGTTGCGGGTGTAATTATTCACTAATTACATTAAGTTATTTGTTATATTAGGCAGTTATTCTATTCGATTACATTAAGTTATAAAATCACACCGATGAAATATAGTGCAATAAAATAGTAACGGTCGATTCTTATCTTTCGGCCAATCAATTTTAGCCTTAATTTACATCGGTCAACTTCAAAGAAATAATTTTCCTGAATTTATGGGTACTGAAAAAACAGAAAATGATGCATATATCATCAAATAAACCAATATGTATTGCGAGAGAGGGAGAATGCATTGGATGTATGAGAACGACACATGAATTATTGACATAAAATAAAATGGTTTTTCATGCAAGTTAAAAATCCCATTAATTGTTTTCCCAAATAAAATATATCTAGACTACATTTATTTCAAAATTGATTAAATTATTAGTTAACCTTGGTATCTTTTGCTAAATTGAAATGTTTTTCTGCTTATTTTATCTGACAAAGAGAGTAATTCCTTTTTATATATACATATTAATCCAATTTAATTAGGTTCAGCTACTATATTTGAATTGGTAATTGGATGAAAATTTGAGAAGTTGAAGGGAGTAATATATTTTTTTTTTGTTTGGTATTAGTCGAGTTCAAACGAGTCTATCGCTCTATAACTGAATTGAGTATTATATGATAATTTTAAAAAAATTTAACCCTATCACTTATGGACGACTCTATATATGTTTATTTAGAGTAATTATCCGTCGGGTCTCCGGAGCATAGCTCACTGGTTAAAAGGTCACCTTACGCTGGACCTAGAAGCTTCGAGTGAGAGGTTCGATTCTCCGGAGAAGCATTATTTGTTTCTCTTGTGGAGTGAGCCTCCTGGAGCCAAAGAGTATAAAAGGGGGTGGTTGGACCATTGGTGAGGCACATCCCGCGGGGCACATCCCGCGGTTTACCTTCCCAAATCGATAAGGGATCGAAGACGTGGGGTCCAGGACTAGTCTAAGTGTAAGCTAGGATACCTAAGTCGATGAGGGGCTAAAGACTTGGGGTACAGGACTGTCTAAATGTAAGCTAGGGATACCTGGATCAGCATAAATGAGGTTTTTGTGTGGACAAAGGAACAAAGGTGCGTGTAATAAAGGCTTTGTGGGCGCACGTTAAACTGACTGAGTCTGAGTTGCCGCTCACTAACCATTTTCGCTTACGAAAAATCGGTTGTCGACCGATTTCCGCCTATCAATTATCACCCCGAAGATACGCAAAATCAATTATTGTCCCAACTTTAATGTGGTTGCCATTTTCATGTTTTCCAACCTTTCATTTCAATTGATTTCCGGCATGTTAGGCACGTTCAAATTTCAATTTAATTATCTTATTTATAGGAGGGATCATTTTCATAAATGTTTGATAGATATTTGAAATTTGGATTTATTATAGTAAAATGACTTAAAATAATATTATTGTTGATACATGTGAAAAAATTAAAGAGAGTTTCACATTGAAAATACGAATAAACAAACCTTAGTATATAAGTCAGTGAATTGTTTGATTTTATGATGGAATCTCACTCTGCTTGTGTGCTAGACTACTAGCGTATATGCGTCCGAGCACACAACCCCCATATCACGAGTCTCAAGAGACTTTGTTGATAGAATGAAAAGGTGTGAAGAGACCAAAAGAGTCCCACATCGACAATATGAACAAAGAAGTCTTAGTAATAAGCTAGTGAGTTACTCCTCCTATTGCCAATTGGTTTTAGCATGGAACCCCGCTCGGCTTATGTACTAGGCTATTAGCGCAAGGGCGAACGTGTGCACACGACCCCCGATCCCGAGTCCCAACGGACTTCAGTAGACTTCAATATGGTATCAGAATAGTAAATCCAAATGGCTCGACTCTCGATCCTTGACTAACTAAAAAGAGAATTAGATGTTAGACTCATTGTCTAAGTGACAACTAGAGGCAAAAGACCCTGGTTTTTTGCGGGGGGGGGGGGGGGGGGGGGTGTTCAGACATGTGAAGAGACCAATTCAAATAGAGTCTCATATTGAAAATATGAATGAACAAGCTTCTCCCAACATGCTTCAGTATGGTATCAGAGTGATAAAGTCAAACGGCCCGACTTTGTATCCTAGACTAGCTAAAAGAGAATGAGATGTTAGACTTGTTGTCCAAGTGACAAATAGAGGAAAAATACCCTAGTTGCGCGCACTTGCGGGGGCTCGTTGAGGCATGTGAAAAGACCAAAGAGAGTCTCACATTGAAAATATGAATGAACAAGTTCATCCTACTGTCAACTGGTTTTAGAATAGAACCTCACTTGGCTTGTGTGTTAGACTACTAGCGCTTGTGTGTTTGGGCACATGCACAACCCCCATCACGAATCTTAACGGATATCAATAATTACCTCTGTTAAAAAACAACAAATTATTTACTATTCACATACATTTTTTAATTGATAAAAACTATATAAAACATCAAATTTTTTATTTATTAATTTTTTATGAGATTATACGTATTTACATTTTATATCGTTTTTATATCTTTAAGAAGCATAAATGAATAATAAAGTAATAGGTTTTTCAAAACAAAGGGAGTATTAATTATTATAGAGCGGCAATCTGGTTAGAACTCCAGATGGCCGCTCCATATTTACCGAAATCAAGGAGTATTGATTATTCTATTTGAACAAAAAATAATACAAAAAAAGGTTTTAAAACACTACAAACTATCAACCTATAAACCAAACATAATACAAACTTTAAAATATATCAACCAAAAATTATATGAACGATGACCTTCCGACTTAAAATAATACTACAAACTTTGAACTTGAATTAGGGGAAGATTCAAAATAAAACTTTATTTAATTACTAACAAAATTTTAACATAAGGGTGGTTTATATATAATAGGAGACTCTTGTTTTAGAAAATATAGGAGACTAGGAGACTCTTGTCTCCTAATTAAAATGTTTTAACATATTTAAGTTCTTATCCTATATATGTCCTTAGAAATTATGACAGAAAGACTGATATTATTTATATATAAGTTCATATTCTACCTTCTAACAAACGAAAAATAAGCTAATGTATCCCGCTTAAGCTTGACCCTTCCTATATATATTGTTAGGTTTTATCCACTCAACCAAATTTGGAACATTTTATTTCCAATAAGATTGAATCAGCAAGCTAGAACATGATGAAATTTGACAACACTAGCTCTTATACGTACCAGTAGTATTAGTTTGTAAGAGTGGATTATGATAGCTAAGTAGCTAACTAACCATAATAAACTAACAAAAAACATCTAGTAGTAATTAAGTAAAGGATAGGTTAGTGTAACTATCACGCCAAACACGCTTTCCGAATTCTCATCCACCAAAGACTTCCCCTAGTAAATAGTAATTAATACAATATCTGATCATTTAATTTCCTAATTAATCAACTCTCTTACAAAACTAATCATTTTTCACATATTATTATTTTAAATAGGATATTCGAAAAATATGCTCCATGCGATATCCATATCGGCCGACAATTCCTATATTCCCACTTCCCACACTATATACCTAAATTTGTGCGATATAGTTTATTCTAGAAAAAAAAAATTTAATATTATTTATATGTTGTTCAAACAATCTCAATATTTACGACGGGGGACAGCTCATATTGCAACACTATAGAAAGTTAATTATATAAACCATATCGATCTATCTCCCAAATCTTTACCATAGTTTTTTTTTTAAAAAAAAAACATAACAAACTCTATATTTGACCAAAGTTTTATTGAAAATATAATGGCACATTCCAAATAACAAATGCATGATATCAATCTCGATGTGACAAACCGTCGGTGATAATATACGTGCTTGGCACCTGTGTGTATATATATATTAATATCAAAAAATTATATATAATATACATATAACATTATATAATTACCATATTCATAAAAAAATTATTACAAAAATTCATGTTTTAGAAAAATAAAAAAATATTTTATAAAATAACCAGTCTCTAAATTATCTATTATTCATATTTTTTAAAACGTTACAAAATATTGACTAACCAAAAACCATAAATATAACTTTTCTTTTAAAAAAATTAATATTAATTTATACCAAAAATAATTAAATGAGACCCTGGTAATTTTACCGTGATAACCAGGGATCCCGACGGGCTAAGCACATACACATATATGTGGAGGCATGTCTTCCTTGTTTGGTACACACCAACAACAGTTTTTTTTTTTAAAGTCTTACTTATTTGGTTCTTTTGACATTTTAAAATCAGAAGGAAATCCATAGTGAATCAAATAATGCTGCATTACCATATATGATCTGAGACATGACAACTGTCAAAAACCGTCATTTCTAAACAATGTTCTGAATTTCTTATTATAGTTTGTGAACTTCAAAACATGGATACCATATAATCATATATGTAGTGTGTAGTGTACGTGTACTACACCAATTCATAGCTATATACTCGTACTGTATTGATGAGAGAAAGGGTCATTACTCATTACTCACTTGAATACTTGATAGCGTATCTACAAGCTTAGCAACTCAGCGGCGACAAGTTTATGCATGTTCTGCAGGGGGTACAAACTGAAGCTTTTAATAATGTACGTAGCAATTCAGAACCTGTCACTACTGAATGAAGCTTTTCCACCTGCCCAGTATCCGGCATACATCCTTCCGTTCACCAGCATTGATAGGGGCTTTTGTCCCACCCACAAGGAAGCAACATCCTCCATAACCCGACATTATGCGATTATGCTATGTTAAACGGAAACCGGAAGAGAAACGGGGAAACGACAATCCAAATTTTGTAGAAAACTTAAACGCCGAGGAAACAACAACATGAATTATATGTTCATTTAAAGGTCTAAATAATAGCAATAAACATATCACCAATTCATACACATAGAATGCAACATTAAGATATTGAAATGTTCAGTACCGTGATAAACAATGTCCTTAATCCTTAATAGAAATCAATACAGACATGTCAAACATTTTAAATTTTCTTACTCCTCTTCGACTCCATCAGCTGAAAAGTCGGTTTGTTTTCTTTGTTCACCACTATGACTTCCTGCTAGGACTGCTACTCGCATTTGAGGATGACATAGTGAGAGCCAAAGGGGAGAGAGTACTGAGCAAGTGAGAATTTACCAGGAGACCACACCGAGTAGAGAGAGGCCGGGGGTCGCCGAAAGGGAGAAGAGGGAATACCAAAAATGGAGGAGAAGGAGGCGGCAAGCTAGGCTAGAGAGAAACAGGAGTTGACGGGAGGAAGGGGGAGCATGATTTAGAGTTTGGTTTTTTTTTTTCAATTATAAAATTAGCGGAAATGCCACTTCATGACAAGGCAGAAACGTTTATGATCAAGTGAAAATGGTCAAGGTTTCTGACTTTTCTGGTCAACGAAACGGTCAACGTTTCTGACCTCTTAGAAACGTTTCTGAGGCATTTTCCTGGAGTTTTGGAGTTTCATTATATCCAGAAACGTGAAACCGCTATAAAATAAAGTTTCGGGATATCACAACAATTATGTAACCAACCTCTCTTTAACTTTGACTCATCAACTGTTTAACAGGCCTTGGATTCCATTAAATGGAAGGTTAGCCAGTTGATGCAATAATTTCCACTGTTTTATACAGCATGATATATTTCAGTAAGGAACTCCCAACTTTATTTACATGTGAAACTAGAACATTGCTAAACCTTACACCGTAAATCTCTTTGCACCTTCAATAAATTGGGGATATAATGTGAACATTTCTTCGGTAAAGGGGATCTGGATATACACACTCTACCCCGAACTAGCCGAGAGAGTGTTTCCGATAGATCCACAAATAACAGAACAAACCAACAGAATGGTAACAGGGAACACAGTAGGAAATTAAGAGTCAGAAACCGGTGCCAGTGTCGAAGGAGGTCTCCTCCGAACATGCCCAAACCAACGCAACTTGGTCTCCCGCAACTTATCCACGATACTCGTAACTCCAACCTCGCTCCTAATGTCGACATTTCTTATCTGTCAAATCTCGTGTGACCACTCATCTAGCACAACATCATCTCAGCCACTGACATCTTCTATTTTTGAGCTTTTGTAATAGGCATTTGGGTTGCTGATGTTTAGTGTTATGGGCTTTAGTGGTTGTGTCCTGTTGTCTAGGCTTATGTTTTTACTTCTCCGTTGCTTCTCTTATATTATTTTACCTTCTAACTTTTACCTTTTGTTTAGTGATGTCCACATTTTTTGTCATAATTTGCATCATGTTTTCATCTCATTTAGCTCATTTTATTAGCTTTTGTGTTGGGAAAGTGAGGAAAATGTGTAGTTATGTTTAATATTACAAGATATGGAGTCTACACAAGCTTTGGTGGTGTTTTTGTAGGTTTTGGAGCTGATTTGAAAGAGTTTGGACGCACTTTAGAGCTTAATGAAAAATCACAAAGGCAATGGAGAAGCAAAGCAAAAGGAAAAAAGGGATGCAGCCGGAGAAAAGCCATTTTTTCGCCATCCATCACTTCAATTCAAGTTCAGGAGCCTTCATGAGAGTTGTAGTCGTTGAAAAGAGATTTCCAACGCATATTCATATGCCTCAATCGGAGGAACGAGGACTCGGAAAAGTGCGATTGAAGACAGAGTCGAAAAGCTGGAGAAAAATAGCGGCTATTGCATTCAAACAGAGCCTCGGCGCCGATACCCTTGACCTCGGCGCCGACACCCAGCAGATTCCAGTAATACTGTTTTTTAACAGACTCTCGGAACCGACACCCAGACCCTCGGCGCCGATACCCTGCGCACCAAGAGAAGTTTTTGTGGGCTGATTTAAAACGTCTTTTGGGGTTTTTAATGAAAAAAATTACAAAATAAGCACTTTATTTGGACGTATTTGCAAAATGGTCGCGTTTTTGGACAATTTAGCAAATTAGCCACTATATAGCCCTAATTCAATGTTAGATTTCTCTCTCTAACCTCCCTCTCTCTCGCCGTCTCCATCACGCTCTCTCTCTCTCTCCGTCTCCATCGCTCGCTCTCTCTCGCCGTCTCCATCCCGCCGTCCACATGCCGCTGCCGCCGTTCCCCTCATCGCCGGCCATGGCACCTCATTCCTGGTCGTATTCGCTGATGGGGAGCAACACTTCGTAGAGTGGCGATCCAGGCCCGAGCTCCTCGCTCCATCATCGTCTCCGTCTGCTCCATCAACCTCCTGATTGTGCGAAGCCGGTCGAGGACAAGATCATGGACATCCCTAATTAGTTGCTGCTGCTGCCTTGTGTCTCGAATTGAGGTAAGTCTGATTGCTTTGCCCTTAGTTAGAACCATTTTATGTGGCTTGCAATCACCTTCTCGTCTGTCAATCTCGGTCTGTTGATCTCGATTTGCTTGCTCTGTGTTGGCCTGCAGCAATTGTGTTGATCTCTATTTGCTTGCTCTGTGTTTCGATTTGCTTGCTCTGTGTTGGTCTGTTGATCTCGATTTGCTTGCTCTGTCAATTGATTGTTCAGGTTTCTCCTTCTCTTGAGCTCTGATTGTTCAGGTTACATGTGGAGCTCTCTTGAGCTTAGTTCTCCTTCTCTTGAGCTATACTTGTTGCTGCAATTTAATTTGCTTGTTGCTTGCTATGCTATGGTTGGGGCCGAAATTTTGATTTAATTGGCTTGCTATGCTTGTGTGCTGTGTGCTGATTTGGGCATGGATTTTCATTCTGATGGTGAAGTTCAATCTCAGCATGTATTTGTTGTTGTGTGCTTCATTTGTGACTTGCGTTGACTTTTCTAACTTAGAAGCATAGATCTTCAGGATTGATTTGTTCACCTTAGATTTAAAATAGGTTTAACTTTTTGTATATTATAGCCAGATTTAAAATTTATTCTAGGTATGACCTTTAGTCTATAATTTTTCCGCTCTCAAGCTCTTGATATTTTCCGATCTCAAGCTCTCAATATTTTCCGAAACTCTGCGCACCCAAGCTCTCGATGCTTTCCGCACTTCATGGTGCCATGTGTGTGTGTCAAAATGGCAACAGCTCCTTACAAGATACATATTGTTAAGAATCATGACATGAAGGAGAGGTTGTGTCTAGAAGTTGAAAGGCTGGGCTTCAACGCGGTTCTCATGGGAAGCCGGGGTTTTGGTGCAACGAGACGAGAAGGCAATGGTAGGCTTGGGAGTGTCAGCGACTACTGTGTGCATCAATGTGTTTGCCCAGTGGTGGTTGTCCGTTACCCTGATGAGAAAGATGGAAATCCTGCTGGTGATGATATAGTGACAGTGGCTGAAGCTGAAGAGAAAGGAGCAGCAGAGGAGGAATACCATGATGCTTCAGATGAGCATAAAGGTTAGCTCTATTTCTTCGCAATGCTCTGGTTCTTTTAAGTGTTTATCTTCAATGTTCACGATTGCATCATTGGAAACAATAGTTAAAAAAATTGTAAAACTCTGATGTTGGATTGGAGGCACCAAAAGAGCTTTCGATAGTGGATTTCTCATCTTTTCACCTTATATTCCTGATTGGGAACATTGTTTAAGATGTTAAGATCTGATTATAAATAGTTCTTTCTAGTTCAAAGAGTTTATTGTCTTGCATTAAATATACGGAGTAATTCTGAACTGAACGTCTGCACTTCTATAATTTTTTAAACAAATTGCTCGTAATTCTGCATCTGAAAAAGTTTATCAACTTGGAGTTCTGCTTTTTTAATTCTATTCTATATCATATGTACATCTCATTGATTTGCTATATAAGAATGTGTAAGCTTTTGTTATCTAAGCTTCCGATGCGAATCAATTTTTATTTTAAAAAGAATCTCTGAACTTTCTAAGAATGCATGCAATATCCTAATTGTTTGTGCAGTTGCACGTAAGTGTTAGCGTCCGTTTTTTAACGATTTGTTTTTAAAAAAGAATCTCTAAACTTGCAATTAACACATGCATGCAATATCCTCAAAGGTTTCTTTCATAGTGGACACTTAATTGAGCTTTATAAGAAAGAAATGGAAAATTATCACATCTTGAATCTATCATATAAAATAGAATGCGCTTCTCTAATGTTAAACTTATCTATTGAAGAAAATTATCATCTTTTAGATTAATGTTATCATGTTAATACTAGCTGCAGAGTTGGTATTTTAACTTGTGTAGTTTGCTTTACTGTCTTATAGGTTTTTATACTTCATTGTAGAGTTTTTTAAGTGATCCCAGGTGATGGGCATACATTCTTACATCAATGTTTATCTTACACATGGTAACATGACAGTGTGATAAGCAAGAGAAACCCTAGTCATTGTACTTGTCAACTAGGTTTACCTTCATGTAGATTCTATGATAAAACTGCCATAATTATTACATTTTATCTCCCGGATCGGTGAGGTTCAATTTGTCATATTTGCTTATTGTTTGGATGCAACACCTCTGTTGTATTGATAAACTACTGATTGAATCCAACCCTCTGAGTTTGTTGCCAAACTAATCTAACATTCAGCACATACCACAAACAGTTCCAATGATTTCCCGATCATCACTAATCGACGGCCAAGGTTGGCGAGGCTCTGAAAGAAGCAGCAATGGCCACCTATGACAAGCCAATTCACATGTATGTAAGTGAGTTAATCTGTTTGCTCACTCTATAAATTTTTAAAGAGTGAAAATAGCTTCCCGCGTTGGACTGAATAGTTAAGCCCCCCCCCCCCCCCCCCCCCCCCCAATCTTAAGACAGCTTTTTTAAAAACACATATGAGGCCAGTTGTGCCACTCTAAGAGAGAGTTGTGCAACTCTAAGGCCGCGTTGTACAACTCTAAGGCCGCGTTGTGCACCTCTAAGGCGGAGTTGTGCAACCTCTAAGGCGGAGTTGTGCAACTCTAAGGCGGAGTTACAGTTGCACAACTCTAAGACTGAGTTGTGCACCTTCTAAGGCTGAGTTGTGCAACTTCTAAGGCTGAGTTGTGCAACTTCTAAGGCTGAGTTGTGCAACTCTATGACTGAGTTGAACAAATTTTACCTGATATCAATTTGGTACCCATACCAAGTCATCACAAACATAAAGTATGGGTTTCTAATACCTAAGAGGCTAAGACCCACACCGATACTTTTGTAAGAAATGATCCCCTTGTATACGAGATAGTGAGCATAGGATTTACATTTTAGATCCTTGGAGTAAAGCATAACAGGTGGCTTGTGTTTGCTTTGTAGGTTGCTGAAGCAATTGGGTCCAGCTCCTGTATTTAATCATGCTTGGACTACCTAGAGGTTGTACCATGGGTTGGGGAAGAGGAAGAAGAGAATGTGGTATTCAATCATGCTTGGACTACCTATATTCTGTTCCCCTGCCTTCTCTTTACGGATTTTGTTTAGCTCGCATTTAAATGCTTGATTTTGCTGGTTGATTTTGTTTGAAAAATCTATAAAATTAATCTATATGAATCTAAATGACAACATTTAAATGACATCATTTGATTCATCTAAAAAAAGGTGTGGTTTTGCCTACTCCTTTAATCGTGAGTAGGATTTATGCTTGTGTAACTATAAGGTAGACATGTACAATCGCCTGCAATTACTTTGCAAACTGGCTTAAGATCTGTGAAAGCACATGATGAATTCAGACTAAAGAAGCAGACAAGGGCAGTGATCCAGATCCAGGTAATTTTCTGCCTTAATCATCAAGTATCAAAGTTGACTTCTTTAAGTCGCTACATGAATTAGGTGGAAACAAACATGCCTTGAGCACTGTTCTGGTTTAAATGTCTAGTTAACAAATGGTCTTTTCTTGATGTTTAGGCTCACTGGCGTTGTCATCAAGCTCATTCTTATTACAAGAAACTCTAGAAAGCATGTGTTGTTACTCAGTGCGGATGGAGATCTAGAGTTGCTAGAAGAGAGCTCCGTCAGCTCAAAATGGTTAGCCGTTGGTTCTTATTTACTTATTATTTTTATGGGGCAAACCAGTTGATCTTATAAGTGGTGAGGTGAGGTGTCATAAATGGTTTCATTAAATTTTTCACTAGGTTGCACGAGAAACTGGATCTCTAAAAGAAGCAAAGGACAAACTTGAAAAGCGTGTGGAGGAACTCACATGGCGGTTGCTGCTTGAGAAGCGATTGAGGGTATTTAAGGAATTCTTTATAGGATTATTTTTTATATATTTTTGCTTTTATATTGCACGGATTTCTGACATGGAAGGTCATAAAATTTCAGACTGACCTGGAGGAGGCCAAAGCCTTAGAAACTATAAAGCTACAGGAAGCATTGCAAGCTATGCAATTACAATTAGAAGAAGCCAGAGCCATGGCCATCAAAGAAAGAGAAGCTGCTAGGAAAGCTATTGAAGAAGCACCTCCTGTAATAAAAGAAACTCTTGTTCTAGTAGAAGATATAGTAAAGATCAACGCGTTAACTGCACAGCTTGAAGGAATGAAGGTAATACAAAATTCCATAATTATGTTTATAAACAAAGAGATCACAGTGTCAAAAATTGATCATTAATTGTGCAGGCTGCACTGCAAGCAGAAACAGTATCCAAGGAAGAGGTGACGCAAGCTCATGCTGCAATTAGCTTAGGAAATGAGAAGCTGCAGAAGAAACTTGAAGATGAAAAGAAGAAATCTGACCAATATCAAGAAACTGCTCAGAGGTTTGTACCTCCAGAGCATCCTTTGTCACTAACAACGAAAACCTGTTTTGGATGACTGTTTTGGATGTTAATTCTTTGGTGTTTGCAGCAATGAAAACCTGTTTCTTGCATGTTAGGCTTGAAGAGAAAGTTTCTAATTTGGAATATGAAATTCAAGTACTTCGACAACAAGCTCTTTCCATGTCACCAACAACGAAAGCTGCACGACCAAAGACAACAATCGTCCCTGTATGTTTCTTATTCCAGGTTACTTATTGCTAAGGCCAATACTGATATATATGGTGATAGACCCCATGACTCTAAAATTGTTCTTGTAGTTCCAAAGAACTCCTGCATGATGGAGAGACAAGGAAAATGGTAAAGTTTTCATAGCATATTTTCTGTGCAACTCTAAGAGAGAGTTGTGCAACTCTAAGACTGAGTTGTGCAACTCTAAGACTGAGTTGTGCAAATCTAAGACTGAGTTGTGCATCGTTACTCTTGTGAACATTCAACTGAATTATTGAATTTGATATGCTTTTCTTGTTTGTGGCGTGCTTGCACAATTGTCAATATTGAATTGAGTGCTTATATATTAATTCTAAGTTACACTCCACCGAGATTTTGCTGACATCCATTGCAAATATTGTTGCCTTCATTTTCGGTGTCCTGCTTTAGCCCTGGAGGTTTTGCATCAAAGCCTATTAGCTCAAAATGGTAGAGCAATGTGCCTACGCACAATGATGCGGGTTCAAATCCCACATAGGCTATCTATGTGGTATTTTAAAGTGCATTTTTTGTCCAAACATCAACTGAAGCAAAGACTCTTTGTCACAAAAGAGTCACAAAGAGATGACAAATTGGAAGCTTTGCATTTTCGGGGACAGGTAGACTAGGATCAGGTGAAGATGACTTCAGTAAAGAAAATGATTTTTTCACATGCTGTTTCAAGAAGTTGTAGAAAGGCAGACTCTGTTCCAGTAACTCGTAGTGGGAAAATGGAAATGGCTAGAAATGGATCAAGGAAATACAGAAACATCACTTAAGGCAGTGATCAACACTACAAAATAGTAAAAAGAATCTATATAAATTGAAAGGCATAAGTAGATGGAATTTAAAAATACTTTTTAAACTTACACATAAAGAAAATCAAAACTATTTCCATTGATCTTAGTGAAAGAATATGGCAGTCGTGCAACTTTAAGGTGCATTCGTGCAACTTTAAGGTGTAGTCGTGCAACTGTATTAAGAATTGTGTCAGCATCTTTTCAGAAATTAAGGGTTGTGTCAGCAGTGTTTGCAATTTTAGTGCTGACAGAGTCATAAAGAAATAAAATTGATCAATACATTTTCATCACTAAAATTGCAAACACCGTTGACACTAGTTGTTTTCTCTAATTAACAAAATAAAAAAGATGTCGACACTACAATTGTGCAACTCTAAACGACAATTGTGCAATTGTAAAATTATGACGTTGTTAATGGTATTAAAGATGACAAGATGAATAATTACAGTTGTGCAACTCTAAAGTGCAGTTGTGCAACTATTAATTTCTTGAATAACACTCTGAAATTGAATAAATAGATCTAGGTGGAGTCGAACCACCAACCTCCTGAACAATTATTTGTCCATACGCTCTTTCCTATTTGAGCTTATAGATCTTAGTGCTAGGATATGTTTATAAATTGCAAAAATAATATTATAAAATGCACAAAAAAAATGATATACTCAGATTCCTAAGAATAAAAGATATACTCAAATGCCTTTATCTCAGATTTCAGCAATCGAGACTTGTGAATTTGTTCTCAACATGATTTTATTTTCTCTCAATATAATTTCATACTTTCTCAATAAATTATTGCACAACATGCTCTTATTTTTGCTCGTCAATACTTTATATTTTGCACAACAAATTGTAACAGTTGCACGACTCTGTTTTAAGAGTTGCACGACTCTGTTTTAATAGTTGCACGACTATGTTGTAAGAGTTGCACGACTCTGTTGTAAGAGTTGCACGACTATGTTGTAAGAGTTGCACGACTCTGTTGTAAGAGTTGCACGACTCTTGTTTTAAGAGTTGCACGACTCTCTTTTAAGAGTTGCACGACTCTTGTTTTAAGAGTTGCACGACTCTGTTTTAAGAGTTGCACAACAATCGAGACTTGTGAATTTGTTTTCAACATGATCTTATTTTCTTTCAATATAATTTCATACTTTCTCAATAAATTATTACACAACATGCTCTTATTTTTGCTCATCAATACTTTATTTTTGCACAACTAGTGGGAAAATTAGTGCTGACACTGATATTAGTTACAATTAATGCTGACACTGATATTAGTTACAATTAGTACTGACACTGATATTAGTTACAATCGAGTCATCTTCCTAAGTAATAACTTTGTAGTTCGGTATATATTTTTTCCGTGTCAGCACTTTTTTTTTCTTAATGTCAGCACATTTTTTAGAGTTGCACAACCGTATTTTAGAGTTGCACAACTTTAGTTTAGAGTTGCACAACTTTAGTTTAGATTTGCACAACTGTATTTTATATTTGCACAACTGTATTTTATTTGTGTCAGCACCTCCAAGGAACACTTTTCATTCTATTTCTCTCCAATTCAAGTGGCTCAATGCTTCAACCAAAGTTTACACAACCAACAACACAATAGCCTATACGGGATTTGAACCCGTATCTTTGTGTTTGTACACAACGCTCTACCGATTTGAGCTAATAGGCTTCACACGTATGCATACATTTGCAATCATCCAACATTTCTTTCCACTCAATTTGTCCAGCCAGAAGCTCTGCTTAATTGGTCACACATATGCATAAATTTGCAATTGACAATCAGTAGCTATCTTGCATGACAGTATATTACCGAATGAAGAGAATGTAACATGCAGAGCCTTGTGGTCAAGAGACTTGTCCAAATTCAGCGAAAATCAAAACCAGGATTTTACATAAGCGATGTGGATCACAAGCTAACATCTTCAGCTTCCCCATTCCACTCAATTTGTCCAGCCAGAAGCTCTGCTTAATTGGTCACACATATGCATAAATTTGCAATTGACAATCACAATTTGCAATATCAAAATGAAAATCAAGTTCGATTCCTGACGCTTTCTCCTTCCAATTTAGAAAAACCTAAATAACAAATCATCCTTCACCTAATTCACACAGATCTCAGAAAAATATTCCAATTGAACACTTGAAATTGAGCACAATCAGTTCAATTGAACCATAAATAAACTTCGATATCTAGCGAACAAAGTAAATCGATGTAAAACACTAACCTTGGAAGCGCCATCAACGAGGAAAGGTTGATCGGCAAGGCGGAGGTAGAGCTGCTTCTTCCTGTCCAGACGAAGTTGAATTCCGACGCAGCAAGGCGGCAGGCATCAGGCGGCCTCGCTCACTCGCTCGCTCCGCTCGCCCCGCTCGACGTCGACCACGCGATGAGGACGCAGGCTTCCAGTTGTTGCTCGGATCCGCCGATCACTGCTTTTCTCATATTCGAGATGGACGGAGATCTCCGATGCCATATGAAAACACCTCGCCTCCGGCCTCCCGAATTCAGATCTGGACGAAGGAGATCTGGTGGGCGCGCGGTGGTGGCGAACGGGAAGAGAGGAGGAAGATGGACGGAGATGGATGTAGATCTCGCGGCGACGTCAAAGGCTTCGCCTCCAGATCCGACGAGAGCGCGACCGGAGAGATCGAGAGATTAGGAATTGGGGATCTGATTTAATTAGTATATATAGCGGACATTTTACAAAATTGTCCCAAAACGTGGATATTTCGCAAAATAAGCCAATTTTCGTGGCTATTTTGCAAAATCCCCCTTTTTTAATTAGGGTTTTCATCTAAATTTCTTTTAGGATCTTTTAGTTAGATATACTTATGATATTTTTATCCGTTCTTAGATAGATTATATTATTTTCCTAAGATAAAATCTCTTTTCCTTGGAGATTAAGTCTTAATTTTTATCTTTGAATAAAGCCTATTAGGGGCTGATTTGATGGAGAGAGAGAGACACACGTTGTACGTTCAGCGCGAGGGCTGCGCGCAGCAGTAGTAGAGACGATTTTTAGGGTTTTGTTTGGCGTTTGGGCGAAAGCTTGGATGTGTTTGTTGCGATTAAGACGCTGAATTTCCAGGTTTTATATTATTGCAAGTTTAGTTTATGTTTTCTTCTCTTCAATTCATGTTTTCCATTGCCATGTTTGAGTAGTTCTTTTCTCTTCTAGGATTGGGGTGAGCCCAACAATAGACATGTGTGTGGATGAATGAATCTATGTTTATTTGATGTTTTTATCTTATTATATCCATGTGCTTAACCCTTTGATGAAAGTTTAAGGGAATTCATTGTTGCAATTGAATTGAAAGAGGAGATTGTTAACATTGATAGTAATTAGGGATCTTTGACGAAAGTAAAAGGGATCTAATTAAGAAATATAGAAACAAATAGGTTTTATGTGATCGCCTCTGTATGATAAAAACATGACCTTTTACATGATTCATTGATTTGCCTATGTGTTTATTGTTGTGGTGATCCCTTGCCTTAGAAGTTTTCCCTTTTATTAATAAAAATTCAGATTTTATGTAGCGCTGACTCGCTCTTGTGGACGATTCTGACTCCCTATGCTATAGCGGGGTCTTGACTATAAATTTATTTGGTCGAGAAACCATCTCATCATTTAGCTTGTTCTCTTGTGTTACTTGTGCCCTATGGTTCTGGGTCTATCAAAAACACTCTCTCGACTTGTTTGGAGTAAGAGTACGTACATCCTGACCCCCAAATCCCGCTTAATCACGGGATTTACTGAATTGTTGTTGTTGTAATAGGCCAACACTCTCAGTCATACAACCAAGTAATGCAACCAAGAAACAAATAAGGTGCCATTCATGCCCATGCTGCTGGATATGTACTGGATATATGATATGCAAGTAATGCAACCAAGAAACAAATAAGTTGAGATCCACTCGTAATGTGAAAAAGGTGAATTTTAACGAATGCTATCAAGATTGCTCACCAGTTGAGAATTTAAAAGGGCAGGATATGTTTGTCCAATGAAGCAATGAGCCAAGGAAAATCCATTAGCCTCAAAAACTGGCTGCTCATCAACTTAACTCAATGTCTGAAGGGAGAATGTGGAAAAAAGAACTACTAAATTCATATAACAGCAGAAAAAAGGATCTTAAAATAAGAACAAGCAGCTAGCCAGCTATATCTCAGGTTCAGATATGGAGATAAAAAGTACACCTGGTTGATACTAGATTCATCCTTAACACTATTTTGTATTTGGATCTCAAATTACATGAAAGTTTAATTCAGAAGTTGTCCAGATTGGATACAGTACAGTCCTTACTGTAATCGGACCGTAATCGAACCGGGATCAGACCGGAATTTACGGTCTTTGGATCGGACTGAGATATTACGGTCTGGTCCACGATCCAAGGTTTTTTAATTTCCGGGTTCCGGTCCAAACCCGGGACCAGACCGGAATTTCCGGTCCGGACCGGAATTGGACCGGATCCCCTTTTTTTTTTTTAAAAAAAAAAAAAAACAGAACCCTAACGCGTTTCACAGTACACTTTCACTTTCCATTTCATCCCTTTCTTTCATTTTCCTCTGTTCACTTTCACAGTTTCACTTCCCTGCGCCTCCAGGCCCTCGCTCAGTCTCTCTCAGTCTCTCTGTTCACCACCACGGCACCACCTACTCTCCCGCCGGCCCTCGCTCAAACCTCCATCGCCAGAAGCCACACGCCTCAAGGCCGAGACTAGCCCTTTCGGCCCTCTCCTCCAGCGCTCTCGGCTCTCTCCTCCCTCAGTCCCTCCGCTCTCCATCGGCCCTCCTCTCTCCATTCTTCTTCTTCTTCCCTCTCGGCTCTCTGTCCCGAAGCGGCGAAGCCCCTCTGTTATTCCCTCTCGGCTCTTTGTCCCGAAGCCAGTAAGTGATGCGTTCTTCACTTCTTCTTATTCCCTCTCTTTTCCCTTTTAGATCTAGGTTAGTAGGTTTGTTTTATATATGTATATTTTGATTATTTTCAGAAATTAATGTCGATTTCAGATTAGGGTTTTGGACATTAAAGAACATTTGTTTGTGTTGTTCTTGGATCTGAGCTCTATATGCTAGTATGTTAATGGCCAAGATGATAAGTGGCCTTGGTGTGTACAGATTTGGGGGCGATTGTAATGTTTGTATTGAATATTGATGTAAAATACAGTAGAGTATAAAATACAATATTGTGTCTTTAAATTTAAAAAAAAAACGGGGTTAAAGCATAACCGGTTCAAACGGTCTTTCCGGTCCGTGGACCGGAAAACCCGGGACCATATTTCTCGGTCCCGGTCCGATCCGCGGTCCAAGTTTTCAAAAATTCCGGTCCACCGGATCGGACCGGGACCGGAATGTCCGGTCCGGTCCAGACCGGATGCCCAGCCCTTCTATCTATAAGATCGCACCATCTATAAGATCGCAACAGCAGTGTCATGTTAAAGCCTATAAGGGAGTAAACTAAATGACAGTTCCACTGAATGCAAAAGATAATACTACGAATTATTCATTTCCCGGCAAATGAAGAGGCTGAGTTCTGGAAAACAACTCAGTTTGATCACTTGACAATATAACCTTAGCAGCTTAAAGGATGGGAGGTCGGAGATACCAGGAAACAAGCTTCCCATAACTTTAATACCAGCCTAGTTATACTCTCCAACTCATAGAGACCAAAGATCTTTGGCATGCAAAAAATAGCAGACAAAAGGGCAAACAACATTCCAAGCTACTCTGTTGTCGAAAACACCAACTCTGAACCATCATTTTCACCATCTCCATTTTCATCACCAGGACCTGATTCATAATCACTCATTGACTGCTTGCTGTTATCCCCTATATCAGTTCCAACATATTCACTTACGATAGATCTGTATGTTTCATCCATAGAGCATCGTAGTTGCCTTAACAACCCAACCATATCATCCTTACTTATATTATCAGCTTCTTGTTCGCATAGTTCGAGGAATAAAGAGACGTTAATAGGCCTAGGCTTCCAGCTATCTGAACCCTCAGCTGAAGAAGCCTGTCTGAAGCAATTCAATGAATCAGAGATTCTCCTCTGTTTGATATAACCTACTGCAAGGATCTCCCAGGTTCTTGCTATTGGTTTTCCACCTGTTTCACCCAGGCGGCTAAAGAAACTCTCAGCTTTCTGATAATACCCCCCATTGACATACCAATTCAAAAGAATGTTGGTGATCCTCGTGTCATGCATCGTCTTCACAGATAGCCACTCCTCGTAGATCTTCTCAGCTCCTTCAATATCCCCAACCCTGACAAGAGAGTTGATTATTGCATGGTAGCCCCAATTCGTGCTAGTAAGAAACAGCGACTTATATACTCCCCAGATGCGATGAATTTCCGTTTTGTTTCCCACACTACCATACAAACTTATAAGATAATGATATGGTAACCTATTCCGGCCTACAATTTTACTCTCAAGGTCTTTCAGGCATTCTTCAGCCTTGTCAAGATGCCCCAGCCTAATGTACAATGTAGCCATTGTTCCGAACGTACTCCAAGACGGCTTAACACCCTCATCCTTTTTCATCTCTTCAAACACTTCTTCAACGCCCTCAACAGACCCATCAGCTCCACGAGCAGATAACCATATATTATACGAATATACATCTAATGGTATATTCTTCTGCTTCAATTCAGAAATGAAAAGATCAACTTTCTCATATTCCTTCAGCTTCATGTACAGAGTCATCATCACATTGTATGCCAGAGGCACCGAAGCATAACCTTTACTTCTCATTCTCTCCATCAATAGCTCTGCTTTCTCTCTTGATTTAACCCCAACATAAGCATTCAAAAGAGCTCCATACACCCGACTGTCCTTCTGAGTATCTGGTATCCGGATAAAGAAATCTTCAGCACTAGAAATTCCATGTACCTTCGCAATCAAATCCAGCTGAATAGCCATATCACTGCTTAACAATTGAAACCTATCCTTTCTGTTGTTCATCCACTGACATACCTGCGTTAAAAGCATCATCATAACTTGTATAACAACAGCAGTAGATAGAAACTTCAAGATAACAAACACAACAAAATTCGCAGTAACTGCTACTTCAATCGACCATTCTGAAATAAATAAACAACAATTCGGATTACTCAATCGAAAATTTGAGCCAAATCCTACTGATTCCCTTTCTCTCACTCATCATACCTCGAGAGCAAGCTTATACTTGCGAAATTTCCGGAGCTCACGGACAACCTTGCATAGTTCCCATTTGACGAACGTTTTGCCTTCATTCTCAAACTGATCCAACACGCCAGAAACTCCAATTTCAAGTCCGTCGGCGAACGAGATGCTCTTGTAAATTTCATTCCATTTGAAAATCGGCCTTCGCTCGAAGTCGACGGGGCTGTCCCGCCCTTGACTTCGCCCTCGGCCTTGACCAGGATTTCTCGAAGCCGAACATGTAATTGGAGATAGAAAGGAGTTTCTACTCGCGTGCGGAGGAAGAAGAGCGGTGTGAGTGACGGCGGAGCGATACGCGGAGGGGAAGAAGAGAGAGTGGGATGAAGGTGCAAGAGTCGGCATGAGAAGCATCTTCTGGTTAGGAGCTTGGAGATAAGAAAGGGGGTTCTGGAGCATGGCGCCTTGGTGGTTGCGGACCTGCGGTGGTGGAACGGTGGCGGCGGTAGTGGCGGTCGGGGCTTCAAAGCTACGAGTGCTCGACTACTGATATGACGTCTCCGTTTATCCATCTCTCCCTTTCTCTCTCTCAGACAAAGCTTTTGGGTTAGGCTTCGTGTGGGCTGGGCCCGTCAATTTATTGGGCCAAAACCCAATAAGATATTGCAATTAGTTCAATTTACATCGATCTCTATAAATTAGTTTAATATTTTCACCGCTGATTTTTACTATTTCCGCCGCTAATCACCGCATACTTATGCGGTGGGTTTAATGACAAACCCTATCCCTAGCTTCTTCTCCCAAACCCGTGTCTAATTTTTACTATTTCCACCGATCGCTCTCAAGCTGAAAACCCTAGCTTCTTCTCCCAAACCCTAGCCCCTTGGCTTACCTGAGAGAGTGAGCGTCCAAATGCTACAGTTCCGCTAGGGTTTCATAAGAGAGCATATATAGGCGAGCAAGCAATGGCCTTAAACAGAGAGCTAGGCTGGGAAAGTGAGCCAAGTTAACAGGCCCAATATCCAGAGAAGCACAACTCGGACATAAGAAACCGAAGTAACTCAAATAACCACACAACGACACACATACCCTTCTAGTGGTCACACCAAGTGAGCCAAGCTAGCCATTGGATCCAAACATGGTTAGGCCATGGGACCAATGAGCTTTTCTTGCTCACAGCATGACCAGGTTGGTATCTGGTCGAGTGTGGTTTCACTTAGCCTAGACCATTGTGCATCTTAATACCAAATAAACCATTGTTTTGATTACAAACCAAATTACAAGAATTAATAACATAACAATTCACAAATCTATTATTTATCTCATTTCTTGGCAGCTCATTTGTATAAACTATCAAGCCTATCATATCAATTAGGGTTACCCAATATCCCACCAGATTATACAAAATTTACATATATTGTTTTTCACACTCGTCCCAATTATTTCAGCTATCTCATCGACTAATGTGTTACCAAACGAATCCTAAAGTAAATAAATGACATAGAGGGAAGCTTATAAGCAACCTCATTAGCATAAGTACTTATATAATTTTCTTTTCCCATAATACAAATTTCTTAAACTCCTAAACTTTAAAGTTAGGGTGTAAGACATTTCTACAATCATTACATTCGTAGGTGAAATTATCATATATATCCCAAGTAAATCTAACGAGGTTACTAATAAGTTTATCATTCATTATGATGTCTTTTGAGTCGATTCCGAATTATCTTATCTTATCACCTCTCACATTTATCTTTCCTCACTACACCATTAGCTGGATTGACCATTTGTCACACGAGAAATTTCCCCTACATTACCATTTTCACTCTCACAATTCAAATTCTATGTGCCAATGACTTGACTTGAATAAGTCATAAATGATAAATTTTGCCAACACTTGATACTTAACGCACAAATAATCCACACACGAAAGATAAACCCACACTCCAAGTCCAACACATGGTAAGCATTACCTCACCCACGCACAGACCGTCGTCCCCAAAACAACCCGATGAAAGTATGAAGAGTTTGTGTCCAATAATTTGAGGTGTTTAGTTTTTACACGCTGGTTTCAGAATGTTTTATGAAAGAGGAGAAGCTTTTTTTTCCCAGTAGAGTATAGTCTTTATAGCTTGTGCCTAAGGGGAGTTGTTGATTGTTACTAGATTGAATATTAAGATCCTTCTCTACCACATTTAGTTGGCCAAGGATATTTTCAAATGTAGTTTTATTCCACTCTTTTGCCTTTTGTTTTAGAATTTTTGTTTTATACTGAATCTGAAACATAGACAAGTCGGGACAAGAAGCCCTCTAGGCTTGCTTAACGACATTCCGAAAATCTTTTCATAGGATCTAAGTGTTATCATTCATCTTATTATGGAGGGTTGCCTTAACAACATTCCGAAAATCTTTTCGTAGAATCCAAGTGTTATCATTCAACTTATTATTGTGATGTCTTTTGAGTGGATGTTGAGTTATCTTATCACCTCTCACATTTATCTTTTCTCACCATACCTTTTTTTTAAATAAAAAAAAGTCGTAAATTTACATTTTAATTTTTTGAAAGTGTTTGTTTCGCTTACTCTAGAAGCAACCAATAGTTGAATTGACCATTTGTCACACTAGAAATTTCCCCTACATTACCATTTTCACTCTCACTATTCAAATTCTATGTGGCAGAGTTGACTTGAATAAGTGATAGATGATAAATTGTGCCACCACTAATTAATAATTGACACATATATAATCCACAAACAAAAGATAAACCCACACTCCAAATCCAAACATGGCAAGCATTACCTCACCGACGCACAGACCGCCCTCATCCCCAAAACAACCCGAACCCGAACCCAACGAGTCCACGGCGCGTGCACCGCCAACCATCGCCTTCAGCGTCGTCCTCACCTGGCCCTTCAGCATCCCCTCAACGCCAGAGGCCGCGGTAGCCAGAGTCCTCCGAAACGCCGCTCGTTTCAAGCTCCTCTACGCGCTCTTCGTATGGACCGTCCTCGCAATCGCTCTGATACCACGTCGCAAAGTTTCGTTGCTGCTGCTGAGCGTGATGGGGAACTTCACGCTCTTGTACGTGCTGATGCTTAGGGCGATGCCCGATTCCGTGGTTCTCCACAAGCTGATAGATAAGAGGCTGGTGACGGTGGTGCTGGTGGTGGTCACGGCGGTGCTGATGATAGTCACGCGCGCTGGGATTCATCTCCTTGTGGTCGTCGCTTCCTCCATCCCGGTTTTGTTAATCCATGCCTTGTTGGGGACGCCCGATCACGACGGGTGGTTTTGTAGGATTGGTGGCGGCCGTGGAGAGGGCGATGCTCAAGCGCTTCTTGATGTAGAATATGTAGATGAGAAATCATCACTTGAGTCTGTTTGAAGTTTTAGTCAACCTTTGCGATCGAAATAGTATCGGAATAAAGTTTTAATTTTGTGAGATGAATAAATTCACTTCGTATATTATCAGTAGATTCTGTTTTATTACCTCAGCAAGAAGAAATTACCAAAATTTTGTTTGATGGTTCATTTTGTCCATCCTCAGAGGCTCGAAACTGTAAGTCTAAGATACCATCAGGGAACACTTTCGTTAATGACAGAGAACACGAAAATAAGAAAAGATTTGGCGTTTCTGCAGACGGTAGTTACTAGTAACCTATGGAAGGTGTATCCAATGGAAAAATATGAAGCTGGTTGTTTCCGATATCTACCAAATCCGAGGCTTATCAGTCATTCTAAAATGAGCAATGTTTCTGCAGTTTCAATAAGGCCATTTCTTACAGGAGCTAGATAAGTGGAAATGAAACTAACCACCACTGGTCCACGGCATGACTATAGGGTGATCCTGACCTTTAAAGAACTTAAAAGAAAGAACCAATTCAAGCCCCAAATCAAAGAGGAAGAAAACGGATCTCAGCAGAACTCGCAAATTATGCAAATGCTCTGTGGGACAGCATAGAAGCGCGCATACTGCATTTGTGGCAAGAAGCTTGCACTTGCTAGCCATTCCGGAGTCTGTCTGTGTCCTTGAATGTGCTATGAGCATGTGATGGCGTAACTACTTACTTAGCAAGAAAGGTGTAGGATGGCATATCTTCAATCCGGGTTACGTCTTCAAGCACAAGTTCTCTTTCGAGTTTTCGCCGTGTGGATTTCATCACCGCCTGCCAGAAAAAACAACAGCAACCGTGTAAGGGGAATACTACATGTTCAGACCTTTCAGATAAGGAACAACTTGATCAAGAACATGCCAAATTGCTAACAATCCAGTTTTACTCCAAACAGCCATGTTTATGAAAACACTACCGATTCATTCCGCTGAAGCGCTAGAGAGCACAAAAGATCCTGGGCACTTTATAAATTATAAACAGGCACGAAGAAAAAGAAATCTACAAATCTCATTACTTTACTCTATTTTGCATTGGACCAAATTCAAATTGAGAAACAAATCCTCGTTAAAATCAGAATTTTCTAATCAATGAATTATGAATCCTAAAGTCATTCTCCTATCTATTGTACTGAGATGGAAATTATGGATTTTCAATCATATAAAATGAACATTCATGATCTATTTGACCACAAGCCACATAATTTACCCCTTTTAGAGCACTCTGGGTGTGACCTGGTTAAGCCCTGGCTCAACCAAGTCTCCCAACATAAAGTTCCATCTAGACTGAAAATGGCAATGGAAAATTATTTAAGGTGCAATGGTACAGAATTAACGGTAGGCAATCTTGCAGAATCACACATTTGATTTAGTCATGTTTTGAATTGAAGCATTCAGGTTAAAAGAACTCACGTTGAAGTCCATGTATGAAGCCTCCATCTCAAGCCATTGATAATCTAGAAGCTTGAATGCTATGCAATAAAGAAGATCAAATGCTGAATCATTTTCTGCAAACAAAGAAAAAAATGATGCAAGTAAAACCAATTACATAAATCATAAGTTTAACTTTTATTGCCAAAATAAAAGAAAGTTGGTACCAGATTACCAGATAAAAACTTCAGGAAAGTTGCTCCTACCAGTGTGCGTGGCTTTACTGTAAATTGGAGCTACGGTTAGGTAGGAAGATGTATTAATAATCAAAGGCTTTACAAAAATCAAGCCCTTAATATCAAGGGGTGACTGGAAACAGAACTAAATTTCTAAAGTTACGATACATAATAATGCTGAAAATCAGAAACTTAGCAACTCTAGACAAGTTTTGAAATCTTAGTACGTGGAAAATCCACAACCCTTCCCAAGCAACAAGAACAAACCCCACTTATTTGAATATCAGATAACTAGCAAATATAGTCCATGATCCTGAATTATCTTAGTAAAATATGACACTTAAGACTTCAATAAAAATAAAATAAAAATCTAACAGGATTGAATCATTATTTCAGATGATACTACTATATATATAACTACTGAGACTGACTTTATAATAATGTCAAACAAGTAGCAAAATTTTGCACGCAAATTCACAGATCATCAGCAATAAACATATATCGATTTATCTTACCTACTTCAAGATCAAGCATTTGGATCAGCATAAATGTGATATTCACACCTGCCACTGCAAATGGGTATTCCCACATCGATCTTACACCTTCCTTCTTGTGAAGAAGATCTTGAAATGTTTTCTGTAACAAAGTTCAGTTCAGAAACGAGGGTTTCAACAGCTGAGAATAAATATACTTGAGAAATGTCTGGATTATTCGTGAATCAAGCTCGAATATGACATAAAAAAGCAAACCCATCTTGCAAGTAGTTAAAAAGAACAATGACTCGGATGCAAAAAGGAGAAAATGAAAAGAACAAGAACACAATTCCATTTTTATGCTAGCAGTCCCATTAAACACAAAGTCTGTTGTGAAGGGAGAGATTTGTATATGAAAAACAGGATAGAACCACAACTCATGAGTACACTTTGGAAGGTGAAAAAGATACAATGAAGTGTATAAAAATACATATAAATAAGATGACATAAATACAATAAGTGTATAATAATAAATCTAAAAGCTATCTTTTTTTAATGTGTTCCACGATGTGATGAATCTATACAAACAACATTTCTTCCATTATTAGCTTAGTGGCTGGCAAAAGGCACAAAGCAACTAACTATATAAAACATAACTTATCAAGTTTACACCCATCAGTATACTGCAATAGACCTAGTAATGCTGTAGCAGTAGAAATTTCACATAGCAGATGAGCTTAAAGAATTTAACATATGCCAATAGACCTAGTAATACTGTAGCAATAGTTTCACATAGCATCAGGAGGACAAACTGTGATGTTTTTCATCTTCAGAGATAAGGGAGGAAAGAGATGAAGATAAAGCTTGGTACTAACCGGGAAATTCCTAGCAAGGAACAAAAGATTTTCTAATGATATAAATCCACCACCCCTGCAAACATTTTAAGAGAAATGGTAAGCATTAAACAAAAGTTAAAGAAGAAGAAAAGAAGCAGTTAATCAAGCATGAAGGTACCTGAAATCTGTGGAGGGATCTTTCCCTTGCCATCCCATTTCCTTCCACTGTTCGGATATCAAATCACAAAGTTTTTGATCCGGAAAGGCAGCATCCCATAAATCCCTCAAAGCTTGCTATACAATGGAAAAAGGAAATTAGCCAGCACAAAACATATCCAAAAGATTATCACAAACCCGTCAACTCTTCAGTTCCAGGTTGTATAAAGGTCTTAGTATCAAAGATACCTGATGTTCAAGTTTTGTACTATCATAGAAAACATCCATACGTGTTTGAATTCTCTGCAAACACTCCTCCTACAAAAAAAATACCGCACAGGGATAAAAGATGAATGTATATGGAAGAGTATTAACACATATAGACAGTAGACACCAAGAATACTAAGATTTGGCACGATAAGACTTAATCACTACGACAGTCATCAGACAACATAAGCCCATAACAATCACGAATCAGACATACAATTGCTTGAGATTGTCAGCAGTTTTAACCAAGTTTCATGACTACGGGTATTTGTGGGCCCATATATGTCATAATCCACACACCAGTTTCAGCTGATGCCCAAAAGAAAAGAATATGAGAAGGTAATGAAACAGGCCTGTATGGTAGAACATATATAAACTACCGCAATAAAAATTAGTAACGAAATCTGGAATGAGATACCTGTGCTACTGTGAAATCAAATGATAAATGATCATCGCTTTCCCTTCGCTGGGCGCATACACACGAGAGGCCTTTGCCAAGCCACGCAGCTGATCCTGCAACAACCTCAGCTACAGAAAGCATAGCCATCAGCAGGTTCTCGTTGTAAAATAGTACAAAGAAAAAATTGATGATGATAGTGACAAGTTTAGCTTTGAGAATTGTCAGAATTAATTCCATTTAAAAAAAAAAGACGTAAAAAAAAAAAAAAAGACGTAAAAAAAAAAAAAAGACGTACAAGTAGAATTCTGACAAAAAATCAATCAATCATCAATTCAAGACAACAAAGTTCCCAACCAAATCTTAAGCAAAGTCTAAAAAGCAACAACTCCATGAGTAGTCAGAAGGGGCTAATTAAACATCTCAACAACCTGTCTGCTTCATCTACCCAGCCGTGATGTCTAGAAACACGTATGATGAACATCATTTCAACAAGCCAAAACTCAAATTGAGATTACAAGTGAAATAAGCAATAATTCTTGAAACTCATCATTGACAACAAACATAAAATTGAAGATCAAATTGCTCAACTTATCGAAAATCGTAATCACCATTTCTATGAATATGTACAGCAAAAACGGCTGGATAAAGTGCATCCATCTTCCTCGAATTCTCAACCAATGGTTAGGAAAGCTACAACACTCATTAATTCGCCCTGACTAATGTACATCCATTGACTGTGTAAAGAATACTCCGTAAAATCCAGAGCCACGTTGCAATAAATGCCGTTTCAAATAATGGCCTAGCACCAACCAATTACTCCGTATTTTTTTGACAAGTGGAATTTACGCTTCTGTAATAGAAACGTGATAACCAAACACTCCCTGAACATAGTCGCTGCACTTTCTACAAATCTCCAGCTACGAAACAGCTTTTTCTTCAGCCGACAAATCAAAATCGATAAAAAATGCCGACTCGAGAGAGAATATACCTGAGGTTGAATGGCAAGTGTTGCCACGTTCCAAGCTCTGAGAGATCCTCCGCACAGCGACAAACGATCCACCGCGGTCCTCCATTCGGAAGATGAAATCTAATTCTCCGACAACCAAAACTAATCACTCACCATGTCCATCGCAAATAGAAATCCTTCAAGAAATGAACACCGGAACCGATGATGAACTGAAAACAAGGCGAGGCGATGAAGATTTTGAGGCTAAACTGAAATAGAACGGATGCCTAACATCGGAAGCAAGAAAGCGTCGAAAAAACAAGAGGCCGACCTCCAAATCGCAGGAAAACGCGGACAAGAAGGCGGAGAGGCGGGAGGAATGAAAAAATCGAGAATATCGTCGATCTCGAACTCTCTGGCGCTCGAACAACAAGAGCGATTCTTGAATGAATAAAGCTAAGAAGGAAAGGGGGACAGAAGGTATGGAAAGGGAGAGAATCTAGGGTTTTGAGATCTGCAAGATAATCGCCATTACCGGACAGTTCGCACCAAAAAAACTCCCTCTCTTTCGCTATCTCCCAACTCCCACTCTCCCAGTGGGTGCGTTGTGCTGTTTATTCTCTATTATCTGCTCGCGTTTTGTTTGTCTTGAGCTTTTCATTTCAGCACAAAAATAATAAAATAATAAAAACAATCGTTTTTAAAACCGAATTTAAATAAATAAAGCATTGAAATGTTAAGTGATATATTTGGGCCACCATGCAGGGACCGGTCGATCGGATAGACCTAATCCCCACCCTCTCTCCGTGTCCCGTCCACACCAAATTAAGCTTGATATCATGCTTTCTCCGTACATAGACCTGTCAAACGGGTCATTCGGGTCGGGTTTGAATCGGATTACTTCGGATCTAAGGTAATACGGATTTCGGGTATTTTCGGGTCCCGGATAATACGGATTTGACCGGGTTTTCGGGTCATTTCGGGTCGATTTCGGGTTGGTCAATTTTTTCTTTTTTAAATTAAAAAAATCATGATTTGATAATTTTGCGATAAATTTAAAATTCTAAAGTTAAAGAAGTTGTTCATAAGTTCTGGTGTTTGTAATTATATACTATATTTGATCTAAAATATTTGATTTTTATTATTTCTCGTAACTTTTAATAAAATATAATAATATATAAAATATCAAATTTTCAAATAATTTTTTAAAAATAATTTCATGCAATTAGTAATAAGCATAGAATTGTTTTAATATTTTAATATTTTTTAGAATTTTTACCTTCCTAAAAAAGTCCGTTGAAAAATAAAAAATCAAATACTATCGATCGGACAGAGTATTACACAATACAAATAAATATAAAAGTTGATTTGGAAATGAAAGATAAAGTGATTGTAATTATAAAATGTAATAAATTGGAATATCCATAAAAAAAATAATCATATATAATTATAAATCAATCGGGTTAATCGGGTGACCGGGTCAAATGGGTAAATCGGGTCAAAATTACCGGGTCACAGGGTCAAAACCCAGATTACCAAGAAATTTCCGGGTATTTAGGGTTCGGGTTGAAAAAAAATTCCGGGTCAAATTTTTTTCGGGCTTTCGGGTCGGGTCGACCGGGTCGGGTTGTGTTTTGACAGGTCTAATCGTACAGCAGAAGAAGTCATTTTAATTTTAGGACAAGCCAGAAGATGTGAGGACCGTCTAAAGACCAAACAAACAATAAAATAAAACGGTGCAGACTCAAGGAAACGTACTCACAAGAAAACGAAACCATACCTAAACCAAGCGAAATAAGTAATTTGATTTGAGCTTATTTTATACGAGTAATTTTTAAGAAAATATGGTATTTATTTATTTATTTATTTTACTTTTCTTGAAAACTATAATTAATACTCCGTAATCCACTAATTATTACAAGTGTATTTTCGTTAAGGCCATCCTCCACCGTATGTTATAATAATCTAAGAAAATAGCCCACCAAAATGGTATATTCCATAAAAGATGCTCATTTAGCCTACTGTCAAATTTTGTCATTCCCCTCGTAAGCAAAAAATTATAGGCTAAAAATCAATCCAATAGCCCTAAAAATTTCACATGTCCATCGAAAATATCTGTGTATTTGATGCATTTTAATATTTGATAAATGGTATACTCTCTATTTCGGCCAGAATACTCCCTATTTCGGCCAATTAATTCCCGTCCGCCTTCATCCTCTTCCTCCTCCGGCTTCCGCGCCGCTCCAGGCCCCTGGATCCTTCTCTGTCCCCATCAATCTGGGTTGTTCTGGGTTGGCTTGGCCCCATCCTCCTCGGCCTTTTCTTTCCCGTCTCCCGCAGGTTTTGGTCGGGCCCTATCTTGGGGCTCCTTCTTTGGACTCGCCTTGTCGAACGCTCTCTGGGTCGTCTCCGGCTCGTGCACTGGTGGGCCCCCTTCCGCACTTGCTTGGTCAGCTTGGCGCCGCCCTTGCTGTCCTTGTCGGCTGTTTGGCCTCGCATCCCTTGGTCCCGGTGCTGCTAGTCGGCTTTCTTGCCCCTTTCGACCTATTGTCTTGGGCTCGGTTGTCTTCTTTTGGGCCCAAGGCAAAGCCTTATGCCAAAGCTGACCCGAAAACTCTTGAAACAAATTAATTAAAAAAATATATTATAATTAAACAATTATTTTTATCACTAGTTGGGTCTGACAGTGTCCAGCTAGAGTTTTCGGTGCTTTCTGTACAAGCGGTGTGGGTTGTACGTTGGTGTGTCTGGACTCTCTTCTCCGATTAATGGGGTTCTGGCTGTTCGGAGTCGGGTCAAGCTGGGGTCGTGGTAGTGTGTATCGAGGCGTCTTCTTTCCCCGGAATGTTGTTTTCCTGGAGGTTCATCTTCACTGCCCACAGGTGACGCCTGATGTACCGCTGGCATGCGGTGTTGCTTTTGGGTGGCGCTTGGCTTCGTTCATTCGTCTACGTCCTCATCTCAAGTGGTTTAGATGGGTTTAGGTTCGCGTTGTAGAGTATTTTTTCCTGTATTTTGCACCTTCTTTGTATTTTTCGTTGTTTATGATGTTTTTCCGTCCGCCGACTTGTCGGCCTTCGAAGTTCAGGTATGTCTGACCTCGAATTTTTTCCTAATAAAAAAAAAGTTTCATTTTTTTTTCTACTTTATATTTTTTTAAGCTTTGGAATGTACTATTGGTCACAACTAGGTATTTATATCAAAGGTGGCTTTTATTGAAAAAAAAATAGTTTTATAAAATATCATTTGTTGAAGAACATATAAATATCTTTAAAATGATATCAGTTTTATTGTTGTAAGGTTCATAATTAATTATATTACGTTAGTTATACATTATTAATTGTATTATTATTATAGTTATACTACGTATTTCTATTCCTTGTAAAATATTATACGCTAAAATTCAAAAATTGCCTATAAAATATTGCACATTTTACCATTTCTTTCATACCTCACATTTTTTAAACATTATTTATGTAAAGATAAGTTAAACATGTCAAATATTATGGTCATATTAGAGAACTCGTCAATATCTTTACAATGATATAACTTTTGTTTTGATATAAAAAAATCACAATTAAGGTAGTTTAATTTGTACATGATTAATTTTATTGTTTATATAATTATATAAATGTCAAACATTTAAATATAAATAATAAAAAAAGGAGACACATTTGGCCTTCTAAAATATGAAGTCAAATTTGGCCTTCAAGTTTAGAAATAGGCCAAAACAAATTGGGTAAGAGCATCTTCCCCCGTATGGCATATTGGCTAGGGGAAATAGCTTACCAAAAGAGAAAATTCTATGAAATATTCTCTTTTGGCGTATTGTGCAGTTTTGTTGTTCCCACCGTAGGCCAATCTTGGCATGCTAATTTTCTATAAATACTCGTACAATTTAGAGCTTTCACATCTCATTTCCGTCACTCGATTCTATCGTTATCATTTCGATTTGAAGAGAGTAATGCGGATCTACCAGAATATTAAATGTGACCATGATTCAATAGTTGGTTGTTACATTTTATATTTGTTTTTTCTTCTTTAGTACTTTAAGCAACTTAATATTTATTTTTTATTATAATTTTGACGAATCTATAATAAAAAAAGATTAATGTCATTTTCTAAAAATATTATTTGTGCAATAATAATTCAAATATATCAAATATTATAGTCATATCGAAAAACTCTTGAATATCTTAACAATACAACAAATTTTATTTTTAATTGAAAATCATAACTATATAATATATGGATTTATAATTGTATTTTTGTAAATTTACATAAATATTAAACACTTAAAAATCAATAAATAAATAAATAGAATTTGGCTTTCCAAAAGTGGAAGCCAAATTTGGCCTTTGTTTTGAATTTAGGCCAAATACAAAAAGGTTAAAATGGGTTTTGGCCTAAGGTGGGAGCAAAATTTGGCCAAAACCCATTTTTTGGCTTACCATGCCACAATGGGAGATGCCCTAAAATAAGAAATAGCCTATGATGGGAGTAAAAATAGTTCAAATCTTATTTTTTACTCTACCATGGGAGATGCTATGTATCAAAATATTTTTAATGATATGTTTTGTTGAAAAAATTAAATTAAGTTGTTCTATACTTCTATGAGGTATTTATTAAGTTGTACTTAGACCCCTTTAAAAATAAATTAGGTGGGATAGACCCTTCCCCAAGTAAGGTATAAACCGTATAATGGTCAATGGTCAACTGTTTGACCACCGACTCGTCAACCGTTGACCGGTCAACGGTTGACCAACTCATTTGGATTTTGATTTTTTTTTAAAGTGATGTCATTTTTTGTGATGCCATATTTTACCGTTTTGATGCCAAATTTTTATTATATGTTATTTTCACTTTGATGCCACTTTTCTAATGAAATGATTGGATGACACTTTTTTAATGCCTCTTTTTTAAACCTTGATAACATTTTTTGTTTACTGTGATGCCACTTTTTTATGTCAATTTTTTTATGATAGTTTTTTACCATGATGCCAAATTTTTTTAAAGTTGTGTTTTGATGACATTTTTTTCTTTAATGTGATGCAACTTTTTCAAAGTAGTGTTTTAATGTCATTTTTCTAATGTAATTATTTGATGCCACTTATTTAATTAAATCTTTTGATGCCGCTTTTTTTTTTAAATTTCATCAGTTGTATATCGATATATTTTCATCGATTTTACTTTTATTCACTGATGACACGTTTGTGATTACACTTCATTGATTCAATCAATTGTGGTGACGTGTTTATTACATTTTTATTCATTGATGACATTTGTGATTACACTTTATTGATCTCAATCATTTATGATGGCATTGTTTGTTGATGACATTTTTGTTGATAATATTTTTTGTTTACTATGATGTCACTTTGCTAAGTGGTTTAATCTAGTCAATTGTATATCAATAACATTTTTATTGATGACATTTTTATTCTAGTAACTAACCATACAAATCTTCACATGAAAAGTGAAAACAACACATCTAAATGACCTGAAAACATTTATACGTACTACATCAGAACTAGAGTGTTTGACAAACTTTCTACATTTTCAAATTACAAACCCATAACCAAAGCCCTCAAATAATGCTTGCATAGCACCCATAGCTAGTCAGCTATAGCCATATGGGAATTAGAGACCATCGGAGCCCAAGCTTGTTGCGCATTCTTAGAGTCAATATTTGTTGTCATTCAGGCTACATGAGTAGATGACTCCCTTGTAGGAAAAGACGTATTCTGCATCACCAAAAATTTCCCAGCCCCAATCTTCAAACAAGATAGACCAGGAACATCCTCATATCAACTAATTAATGGACAATCTGTAGCAGCCCCGATTTCGTGTTTCAAGACAGCACAAAGTAGCCCCTACTTGTTTCATTACAAGAACAAAAATTCATCAAAAAAGCAACAAGACATCCCCCATTTCTTATTTCATGACAGCACAAACAAAGTGTCCCTATTTAGTGTTTCATTAAAGCAGAAAAAATTCAGCAAACCGTGTAGCTGTTCAGCTTTGCATACTGCCCTAATCCTTGATCCTCCATGTATCTAGGGGCGGATGCTTTAGTAAGCACACCCAACAATTGCTGGGTCAAATTTAATTTCCACAACTAATTTTTTTATTTTTTGCTAGGGTTAAAATAAAATAGCATAGGCCAACATGGGCCCAAAATCTACAACCCCAAAGCACTCACATTGTTTTATACGGAGTACTTTGTATGTAAACAAGTTAACTACTTTTTTTTTTATGTTTAATTGTTTACTGATAAAAAAAATTAAAATAAAACCCCTTTTTTTTAGCAAAAAATAAAACACTCTAGTTCTTCACAAACCCACCCTGCCACCTGTAATGGAGTAGAGCAATCCAGATCTTCTACTCCCCTTCCTACAACTCTCCCTATTCCACTATTTTATTTTACATTTATTTAATTTAAAAAAAAAATTTAAAAATTATATTTACATTACTAACATCTATTTTTATATATTTATAAAATTTTATTTTGAAAATTAATATTTTATTGTTTTTTATAATTGTATTTTGTAAAATATTATCTTTTTAATTTTAAAATACTTTAAAACATGATTTTTCAAAATTAAAAATTTCAAATATATAAATATAGATATTAGTAATATAATTATTTTTTTTTATTTTTTTTGAAGATTAGATAAATGTTAAAATATTTTTGTGAGGTAGGGAAGGGAGTAGTGAAGAGGTTAGATCTCCACTGGCAGTAGAGGCTGGGAACTTCGCAAAATTTGCTCTCTTTTAACTTCAATACTTTTTCGCTCACCTAACTTTTATTCACTAGATCCGCCACTTTCTACCATTGAGGAGTGAGCACAAGACCAAATAGAAATACGAAAATGCTCATAATGTTACAAAGGCATCAAATGATTAAACTTATTGATCATATAATCCTCATATGAATATTTTTTTTTGAAACGGAAAAAATTTGACCATAGGGCTAGACCCTATCAGCTAAGAGCATCCTTGCGGATGAGACTACGCAATAGAGAATCATCAGGCAACATAGATCCATGTGAATCAGCACTGATACGTGATAAACGATCAGCCACTTGATTTGCTTCTCGGAAGACATGACGAATCTCAACAGAACCAAAAAAGCCCAGCGAGATTAGACTGTCCGAGACAATCATTTCAGAGTCTCCAGTAGGCTTCCCCACACCTTTTAGACTTTTGATAATAGTTAAGTTATCTCCTTCAATTATCAATTTTGTAATGTTAAGGTTCTTTGCAGCTAAAAGACCATTCCAAAGTCCCAGGCTTTCACAACCGCAGACCGAATTGATAGGCGATGATCCTGAACCACAAAAAATAGAAGAACCCTGGGAATCACGAATGATAAACCCAAAAGTTCCCCTATCATATTGAGATAGAGAACCATCGAAATTCAGTTTGTAGCTGTCATTTGGTGGGGGTTCCCATTTGGTTCGTTTTCTTCTCGATGTCACCTTCGGTTGGTTATTTTGTTGCGTATTTATAATTTTTCCTTGTGAAATTTCATTTGTTTGTGAGATTGTCCAGATAAATTTTTGATCCTTTTTAAAAGATAAAATACATCTTATGTCCGGGTTTATTTGGTCAAAGAGTGTTTTGTTTCCGAAGTACCAAATTCCCCACCAGACAAATGCCAAGTCTTCAAATTTGTTTTTCGCAATTGTATGTTTGATATCCCATATCGTGTCATTCAAATTGTCTCCTTTAATGAAACATCTGTGGATCTTCATATAGGCACCCAGGTTATTTGCAATTAGGGTTTCCTTAGTGATAGGACAATCCCATAAAAGACGATTCATATCCTCATAGCAGGAATCGCAGTGTGGACAATCAGTTGGAATACCCAGCCGACGAGAGGCTAACTTAACATCAATGGGTATTCCGTTTCTAAGGATTTTACATAGAAATGATTTAATTTTGGGCGGCACATCCAGGTCCTAAACCCAGCTTATATCTGATCTTGTATGGTTTTTGTATTTATGTATCATATCAGTTGCAGACTGAGTCGAAAACCAGCCATTTTTCTCCATTTCCAATAAAGTCTATCAACATGAATGTTTTGTGGTATTTGTATTGTCTTGATTGTTTCTATTATATCGTTGGGTAGTATGTTTTGTAATTTTTCATTTAACTTATCTTGATCCCAAGTTTTGTTTTCTTTGAGGAAGTATTTTATGTTTGTCGATTCGTCTATTTGTTGTGTATTTGGGGATTAGTGATTTCAGAGGCGATGATCCCAACCAAAGGTCATTCCAGAAGTTAATGGCTGAACCATCCCCATAGACCATTGTAGTCCCTTTTTAAATAAAGGTATTAGTTTTATTAACTGCGCCCATTGCCACGAGGAGCCACCTTGCTTTTGATAATTTAGGATAATGCTATTTTTTAGGTATTTTTCTTTGATTAAGATAACCCACGGACTAGTAGGTTCTGCTAGTAATTTCTTTGATTGCCGCAGTCCACCACCGCAGCAGCCGAGTCGACCTGAGCAGCCGCCCTGCGCCGCCGAGCCACTGCCTTTGCCCCCGGAACCCATCGCAGTGCAGACGGGCCGTGCCGTCTCGGATTCCCGCCACCATTGCCTCCGCCCGCGACCGCCATCGCGCCGCCTTCGACCCTTGTCCGAGTGCTACTCCTGTACCGTCACCGTCACTGTTGATTCCCTGCGTCACCACGGTCGCCAATCGCCGCGCCGATCCGTCGCCGTTGCCGCTTTCAATCGCCGCCGCGAAGCTTCATCCGATCGTCCCCTGTCCTCTGTAAGTGGATTCAAGAAGAAAGCAACGGGGATTTTTAATCTCTTTTGATTTAATTACAAAAGTCTCCCTTATTTTATACAATTTCCGTTTTTGACCCTAAGTTAATTACTTATTAAGTTAAGTGGCTAATATTTCTAAATTATTCAATTCTTGCCCATTTCAGCGACACCAAGAAATCTCGAAGCACTCACGCCGGATCCCGCTCTCCGAGGAATTCATATTGGTATATAACATTTAACTTTATAGAATTAATTCAATTTCAAATTGAGTTAAGTAAAGTTAATTTCATAAAATATCAATACTTATATTCCTTTTTCCGTTGGATTCAATAGGTGCTAAAATTTCGCCTGGTTGTAATCAGCTGATTATCGAAAGTCAAGGCAAGTGATTTCGTTCAATGCCTTTTGCATGTTTCGTGATTTTCTTTGACGTGCCTTTTAAATTCTTCCGTGTCGAATGCGGCCCTGTGGCCAATTTCCTTTCCAATTTCCTTTCCAATTGTCTGCTTGATGTAATTTATCCTTTTTAATCATAAATTGGCATAAATAAATGGGCGATTAGTAAATGAATTATAGTGATATGTGGATTAAATGTGACTGTTTGTTTATAACATGAGATAAGTAAAGGTTGCCCATTTTCTTCTTCCTAAAGCGCATGATATTCCGTTTGTTCTTTCATGCAAGCTAGTGGCATGTGATAGTAAGACCCTTTGAATTATCCATGCTTGTTCCTGTTTGATTTAATGTCGTTATCATGATCACCTAGTATAAACTGTTTATGTATGATAAGATAGGCACCATGTGATGCTTAGTTATGATATGTTAAAATGCGCACCACGTGATGCGAGTGGTTTTATGCCTTTGGCAAGTTATGCAGTAGACTGACTTGCAGGTTGTGGTTCGTTAAGCCGCCGCCTTACAAGGTTTCATGAAACACCATCCCGGAATGCATTCTCTGCGGGGTGATAAAACAACGATCTGATGTAGGTCGTGGTCCTTGTTGAAGACCCGACCGGTACCACGTAGTATTATTATTATTATCGTTATCGTTATTGTGATTATTATCGACTATTAAATAGGTGATCATTTCAGTTATTATACTTATCTGCCTCAAAGTATAATTCCTTTTCTTATCTTATAATCGATCGTTATGATCATCCGAGTCATGTGTGAATTTTTACCCTTTTCATTCAATTTCTACTATAAATACTCGTGTCATTCCCTTAACCCGAGACATACCGTTTTATGGTCACTATAAGGTTAAAGTCTGAACATTTTCCATATCATTTGCTAGTCTTAATTGTACTAACCATCCTATTTATTGGATGGCTGGTTTCCTTCGTTCTCACAAAATACCAGACCATATTCCACAGGTCTAGTGCAAGCAGCGGAGCAAGAGAGAGTTGAAGAGCGAGCTATCAGTTATTGAATATTTTATTACAAGTTTTGAACCTCTAAAGTTTTCGCACCGTTACTTTAATTTCACCTATTTTGGAATTTATTCATACTTTATGGTTTTGGAATTTTTATGTTATTGTGATAAGATATTCTAAACTAATAAATTTTATTCACTTTCACCTATTTGATTGTATTTAAATTATCATCTTGTTTATGGGAGCATTGTTGCATGTCCCTATAAGTCTCAGGTGAATTCAAAGACATTAAAGTCTGCGGATTCTCTGGCGCTGCAACACTCCTTTGAGATCTAAAAAGGGGTGTTACATACACATTCTTTGATCCAACCCGTGAATTTGGGTGAGAAACCAAATTTTATCATAGTAGAGAGAAGAAAGTCCCAGTCCACCATATCAAAAGCTTTTTCCATGTCGAGCTTAACCGCCATCCAGTATGTGTTGCCTTTTTTCTTTGAGAATGAGTGAAAAATTTCATTTGGAATTAAAATGTTATCTTGTATTGATCTACCAGCTGAGAACGCACTTTGTAGTGGGTTTGTTATTTTGGGTATGATTTTTTTTAATCTTGATGCTATTACTTTGGAAATAACTTTGTATGTTGTTGAACAAAGGCTGATGGGTCTGTAATGGGATGTTGTTGTAGGGTTGTCTATCTTTGGTATTAATGCGATAAAAGTGTGGTTTGTTTGTTTTAGGATCCGTCCACTAAGGAAAAAACTCTTAACCGCTTTGATTACAGAGGGTTCCACTATATGCCGATATTTTTTGAAAAAACCAGCAGGGAAACCATCAGGTCCCGGGGATTTGTCATTAGCTAGGCTGAATACCGCATTTTTTATTTCCGAGTTTGTTACTTGCCGAGTTAGCCAGTTGTTGTCTTCGTTTGAGATTTCATTTTCTACATAATTGAGTAAGTTGCTTGGTACCGATTGCCTTGCTTGTGGTGAATATCTTTGGTTGAAGTCATGTTTGAATAAATTCCTTATATCTTCTTCTTTACTGAGAGTTATACCAGCCGTGGTTTGAAGTTGTTTTATTATATTTCTGTTCCGTCTTCCAGTTGCAATTTTGTGAAAATACTTTGTGTTTGCATCGATCGATTTGACATGTATTCTTTTGGCTCTTTGCCCCCAGTAGTTTTGTTGGTATGTTAATAGAGAAGCATGCTTTGATGTGAGCCTTTTGATTTTGGTGTCTATATCATGGTTATAAGCATTACAAAGAGTGTTTTGTAGTTCTAAAAGTTGTGATTCCACTTGTTTTATTTGGCGAAACACGTTCCCAAAGGTTACTTTGCTCCATATCTTACTTTTTCGTTTGATCTCCTGCAATTTTTTGGTTAATTTGAACAGTTGCGATCCAGGAGAATCTAACCTCCAAGCAGATCGAACAATGGTTTCATAGTCAGATCTTGTTGTCCATGCCATTTAAAATTTAAACGGTTGTAGTTTTGGTTTATGGTTATCCATGAGGTCTATAGCTATCTGCGCATGATCAGATTTCAAAAATGCGTGATTTTTAGTGCAAAGGTTTGGGAAATCTTATAGAACAGAGTGGCTGATTATTGCGCGATCCAATTTCTCAAAAATGTTATCGCTACCATGTTCACGTTTCCTCCAAGTGAATCTATTTCTACTAGTTGGGGAATCAACTAGGTTGTAAGTGTTAATTATATCTTGTAGTCTTGTGAATCTGTTAATTTGCCAAAGGAGATTGTCCTCCCAACTTATCTTTTGGTTCTAATATTTCATTTAGGTCTACCAAAACTATGAGCGAGTCTTTGGAATTGCGGATGTAATCTAATAGGGTAGCCCAAAATGTATTTTTTTTTCATTTGCATAAGGCGTTGCATAAACAAATAAAATTTCAATCTTAATGTTAAGTGTCGCGTTTGTATAGTCTGCATGTATGATACGGTCAGTGTGGCTTCTAATGGAAAAGGTTTCATTTTGGAGTTGAGCTTCTTTCCAAAGGCGGCACAAACCCCCCGACAGATCATTTGATGGGCAAAAAAACATTCTGTCAAACCCTGGTTTTCTCCAGCATTTCTCCGGTGGTGGATTTGTTAATTTAGTTTCCGCTAACATTAACACTTTGATATGAACTGATTTAGTAGTAGATTCAATATGAGTCCATACATTCTTTCTACTAAGACCTCTAACATTCCAGAAACTAAATTCCAGAAACTAAATTTCAATATGAGTCCATACATTCAATTTGGGCGGATTTGGTACCTTGAAGAGTTAGGATTATATCAGTGTTGTTTAGCCAGTTGGTTTGTATTATGTTGAATTTAGATTTAGTGTTACAAGTTGTTCCTAGTTCCATTGTTGAAATTGCTGCTGAAAATTGCAGTATACAAAGAGAGTATTCTAGTTGAAAAGAATTTGGTTCTAAATAATAGTTTGACAGTGTTTGATAAGGTAAGAGAAATAGATTCAAACCCTGTGTATTGATCAGGCAGGCCAGATCAGATCTGGTAGTACAAGAAATCAAACAAATATGTGAAACTCGAGCTTGTATTCTATAATACATTTTGATGAAACAAAATAATGTAAGAGTTATATGGGATAATGATTCGAAGTATTGAGTTGAACAAAACTGACAAAAGAAGCTAGCCAGGCAGGAGCCCCTGTGGATCAATTTTGACACTGCTGGTGATGTTTGGTTGATGGCTTCATCTGCTTGGCTCCATTTGGTGACACTGATCAGTGCTGGTGCTATGTGATTGAGGTCTTCACCTCCCAAAATTGATAAGGCAGAAAGCAGTTTAACCATAGCTAAAGTGAGGCAATAATAATGTGGTAATTTTCTAAGAAAGAGGAGATAGATAATTGTTAGCCTTATTAAGTTGTGGTGCAAATGAGAAAATGAGTTTTGTAAGCACCCATTTACAGCAAATTCAAACCAGAAATTAAGAGGTAAAATATGATGTTGTTTGGAAGCTATAATTGGTACATAATAGTATTGCCAATCCTTAAACTGCCCCAACACCAAGTAACAACACTTAGTAGAAGAAAAGCAATCAAATAGAATATGAAAATCTAGTGATAATTCATAATATAATTTTCTATTATTTCTAGAGAATAGGTTACGCATAAAGAGTTGCTTAATTAAAACAAGTGTATGACAGTAGCATTGGGTAATTTTAGCATTTAAGGAATCATAGGTTAAATCTTGAACAAGTATAATGCAATGATATTGAATCAAATAAATATGTAAGAATCCATAAGATAAGAACTGATTTCTCATTGAAACAAGTGTATGACAGTAGCATTGGGTAATTTTGACATTTAAAAAGTCATAGGTTAAATCTTGAACAAGTATAATGCAGTGATGTTGAGTTAAATAAATATGTAATAAGCCATAAGATAAGTACTGATTTCTCATTGAAGCAAGTGTATGATTGTAGCATTGGGTAATTTTAGCATTTAAGAAATCATAGGTTAAATCTTGAACAAGTATAATGCAGTGATATTGAATCAAATAAATATGTAGGAAGCCACAAGATAAGAACTGATTTCTCATTGAAGAGAGCATACAAGCATCAGATTGAGCTCTCCCAAAGAGCCTGACATTGATAGCAAATCGATACTGTGGTTGAACCTGCTAGAGCCGGGTAAAGAAAGAGTCTAGGTCGAGTTTTCCTTTGCCTTTAACACTCTTCAGTGGTTCAAGAAGGTTGGGTTTTTTGTGAGTTTTTTTTGGTGTCAGTGAATCCTCAACGAGGATCCCCTTCCCTTTGATTTGGGATTTTTGGGTGTCGGTGAATCCTCTACGAGGATCCCCTTCCCTTTATCAATTTGGTTTGACTCCATTAAAGCAATACAGTACAGATACAAAGACCAACAACAGAACACAGAGAACACATAGTAATTTTGGTTATGAGAACCAAGAAGCAAGAACAGAGAGTTAGGTGAGGGAGAGGCATTTAATATTGAAGCACAAAAGCTTAAAAAGTAGTGGTTGAACATCAAGAGCGGATGTGAAACCACAAAACCAGAAAGCAACAGAGTAATGAATGTGCTATCTAGATCACCAAAATTGTAGCAGCAATACTTTACAAGGTTTAAATGTTTATATGGTTCAGTTTTCTTTTGATATGTTTTGAGGTGATGGTCACTCATTAAATCAGATGCAAATAGGGATTTGATGAGGTTGGTAATTCTAATGGTATAACAGTGTTGCATTTTGTTACAATAAAACTAAATATCGCAAGAGCTGCATGTGGTAATAGGTAACTCAAGATGACTATCATATGAAAAAGTGTGTTGCAACTGGCCCTCCATTTCAGTTTTGGGTTTATTTGATGAACCTGTATCACAGTTTTAGATTCATAATGCTCGAGAAGGGAAATATGCAGATACCTGCTATGGTACTGAGATCGAAGTCTAAAAATCAGTACATTAAAGTTTTTTTGATTCTTGAGTATGATTATATAAGAGAGTTGGTTTAGTGAGGGGATTAGCTTCACTGTAGGTAGATTGGTTTAAGGTTATGGCATAATATAAAGTAATAGCAGCGATTTTCCCTGTGCCCTTGTCCATAGAGAACTTGGAGGGAGTTCGGGTGGAGTGGGTGTCGCCCAAGGGCTTCCCGGATGTGTTACAAGTAGTGTGGGTGTCGCCCAAAGGCTTCCCGGATGTGTTACAAGTAGTATGTGTATCGCTATAAAGCTTCCCAGTGGGTATTAAGTTGGATAAGGTACTAGGAGATAAGCCCATAGGCTCAATCCCAGCAGTAAACAAAAGGAAAGAGATAGATGAACTTGGGATTCCTTTTGCATACGAAGAAACCAGTCCCAACATTCCAGGTGCAAACAATCGAGTGCCGAATACAGTGCAAGATAGATAGAAGACACCACACAACAACCGACCGCACCGCAGGTGAAACAGAGAGCGCCGCGCTGAAAGCGGTAGAGGGAGCCGAATAGAGAAGCAAGAGGGGCACCCTTGCTAAGCCACCATCAAGAGGGAGAACCAAGGCAAAGCAAGGAGGGAGATTGAGATCCGGATCGTTTAGAGGGCGAAAATTCTGAGATTCGGTGCAGAATAACGTGGGCAAGAGCAGCCATGGGAGTTTCAATTTACTTTGAGAAGTGATGGAAAAGGGATTGAAACTCAGATCTTTGTAGAAATTCCAAATCCAGTATTGAAAAGCTTTAATCTTTGGTATTTTTTGGTGATTTTTCATAAACGAGAGGAGATCGAGTCAATTGAAGTTGAACGAGATTAGGGATTTGGGAGATTCATGAATAGAGATTTCAAGGGTTTCTTTGGGGACATGTTTGGGGATTTCTGGGGAGGAAAATTGGTAGCGCATGAGAGGCGTGTTCATTTCAAGGGTTTTGGTTTCTCCAACCGTTTGTTTTTTGGATTTTTTTTATCCTCATATGAATATGAATGCTCCTTGATACACATGTAAAGTGGTCATAATTAAATGGGCACTTTAGTCATTTCCTAATTGCATGTTTCATACAGTACATGTCAATATAGAAATCAAACCATAAAACATAAATTATATATATAGAAATCAAACGATAAAACCTAAGTAATATTCTTCTGGTTGTTGCTTGGTCATTTTAATATATATATATGATCTATATTCGTCTAGTGGTTAATTGTAAACATTTTTTTGGTTGTTACTAATATTCCTCACAACCAGTGGCGGACCTAGGGGGTCACGTGACCCCCTCCTCATCCGACAAATTACCCAGGTGTATTCTCATCGTCGATAGCTTCGTTTTGATATATAATACGCCATAATCCGACATCTGAGTAAAAAGTTATGAATGTTTGAAAATTACAGCAGTATTAATCACTTTAGTTTTATTTCAATATACTATAATACTTTAATATTTTACTTAAATTGACATTCACGTATTGTAATTCATCTCGAGAGCTTCGAAACCATATGTTATATTGCTTATTTTGATAATATGGTAAGAAGTTACGCAAGTTTAATTTTTTATATATCTAGTTATACATTATTACATGTTAATAATGCAATGTTTATTTATTGCGTTTTATATCTTTATTTTTCGTTTTTTATCCTTATTTTCGTATTATATATTTGTAGTATTTTCGAAACCATAGGTTGACACTAGTTTGTACTATCAATCACGTTTTGTTTTGCGATTTTTTTCTCGATCATATTGTTGACTACTATGGTGACCCCCCGCTAAAAACATTATGGGTCCGCCCTTGCTCACAATTGATTCAATTATAATAAATGATTAATGATGACACTTTAGAAATCAAACCAAAGATCTAGAGCAGCAGTGGGTCTCATCTCCTAATGTCATGGCTTACAATGGTAAGATATCAAGATTTTAAGACAAACATGCACTTCTAATTAGACCTATCAAAGGGGTCATTCGGGTCGGGTCACTTCGGGTCTCGGGTAAAACGGGTCCCGGGTATTTCCGGGTTGACTAGAGCTCGGGTTTGACCGGATTTCGGGTCGATTTCGGGTTTGTTAATTTTTTCTTTTTTAAATTAAAAAAATCATAATTTGATAATTTTGCGATAAATTTTAATTATATATAAATAAATTTAATTATATTTAATTATAAATCAACCGGGTCACCGGGTAAATCGAGTCAAAATTACCGGATCAATCGGGTAATCGGGTCGAAACCCAGATTACTCGAAAATTTTTTGGGTTTTCGGGTTCGTGTTGAAAAAAAAATTCGGGTCAAAATTTCCGGGTCTTGACCCAAAAAATTCCGGACGATCGGGTCGGGTTATGTTTTGACAGGTCTACTTCTAATGTTTCTCTTCTGTTGAGCATGTCATTACTTTAAATTTAGTTTTGCTCGAAGATACTAAAAAATATGTTGCAATCTGAAATCATTGCCTTTATCTTCTCAAAAATAATATGTCTATATCTCTTGAAGCTCTAGAGTTCTGGAATGTTTGAGAAACGTACTGAGCATACCACTTCTACTATTTGATATAAAGAAACTATAGACATTAGACACCATTTGTCATCATAAAGAAAGTCATTCAATTAAGAGACCAAGAAATAGAACGAGCTTGATGGGCTGAATATGCCTATTTCATTTAAAGCTTAAGTGGCTTTGGATATTCACACAAAGAAATCTTAACCGAGTATTCTAAATATAAGATAAAATGGCAATATAACTTCTTCTTTGTTATATTAGAAATGGAAAGTAATCATAAGTGTTCTAAATATATAAGAAAAAATGGCAAGATAAGTTTCGGACATGGCCTTTTGTAGGTAAAAGACACAAAATGCAGAACTGGAGGCATAAGAGAGATTTACAATGGCACATATGAAAGTCAATTGTTAAAGCCAAATCGTATTTGTCATCAAGCAATCAATTTGGCAGTTGCTTTTCTATGTATAAAAATGACAATGATGACAGTGCATACAAGACCCAAGAATTGCTTCAACCAAAAATGTCTTTCATAGAATTTTTATGATTAATCGCCCAAGAATTGCTTCAATCAATTTGGCAGAACAAGCAAGCATTACCACATTCTTTATGATTAATCTCCCAGTAAATAAACTTTTTAGTGTAACAAAAATTTTATCAGAGGAGGACATGAATCCTGAGGAGAAATTCCAACCAAACATGTCTAAGTATTAAGGTTTTAAACAAGCACAATTTCTCAAGTCATACTCGTCCGCTTTGATGACAATTTAAATTCTAAAATTGCCTATAAGAGCAGGAACCTTAGAGAGCACCACAGTAGGAAAACGCTTGAGATTGTAAAACTAGATCTCAACATTTTTGCCCCAAATCAAACAATATATCCATCAAAATTGTAGATTCCAAGAAGATAATCACAATGAAGAGATAACTAGTGTCACACACAGAAGAAACCCCTCTCGCCCTCACACAAATTGAAAACAATCTCGAAATTCCAAGCTCAGAATCAAAACAAAAAGAAATAAAGCAAACAGGGAAAACTCCATAGATAGAAAAAGAGGGAGAGGAGAAAAAACCTTAGCAAGGGCGGTAATTTCTAACATTGGCGAGAACAAGATCACCCAAGCTCAACTCAGCTCGGACCTTCCCCTTGGTGTTCTCCCCTTTTCTACGCGGCGGAGCCATTGGCAATACCAAAGCAACCCTAGAAAATCACAAAGCACCTCGCCGCTCCTTCAACCGTAGCCAATCCGCCCCTTCAACTGTATACTCAGATTTGTTTAGAGGAGGAGAATCTCACCGGGATGGAGGGAGAAGACATTGGACGCCAACTTTTGGAAACTCACCAGAAATTAGTCGAACGCTGATAGGAAAGGAAGGAGGAATGAAGGAGGGAACCGCCGGAGAAGAGCAGGTGCGGGACGTCGTGGTAGATGAACGAAGAGAATCCCCGGGGAAGGAGAGTCGAGGAAGGAGAATCGCGGGGAAGGAGACTAGAAAAGTCGGGTGAAGGAGGTCAAGGAGAAAGGCCGCAGCATAAGCTTACCTCTTCTCTATTTTTTCTTATCTCCCTTCATAATATTTTGACACCTCATTTATTTTTTCTTTTAAACAAATTTTCACTTTATCTACATCTTTCTTTAAGGTTTTTATATTTTTAATTCACAACCATGAGTTTATCTCATCTTTCCCTTTTTCTCATATATCTATATTCATCATATTGTTTCCACCAATCATAATATTATTAGTTAAATAGAAAAACATAATAAATAAATAAAGCATCAACTTTTGTACATGGTCCAAAGCACACTCTACCTCTCCACACCAAGGTAACCCCTTCCTTTCCTTCACCTTAAGGTTTTGTCTACAACCATAAGGTTACCTTTTAATTACCTTAAGGTAGTGAAAACCCTTGGTTATGGATGCTAACGCCTAATAAAAATTTAATAAGGTCTACCACGCCTAAAAAATAATTAAATAGGCTAACTATCTCGTTAAATGTGCTTAGAGCATGCCTAACAACTTCTCTAAACAATTCTCCAAAATAGAGAATTATGAATCACATATTCTGAATTTTTTTGGACTGAATTCCAACAGATTCTCCATTATGGAGTTTACCCCAAAATATATAGAGTTGTCTCCAAATTTAGGGAAAGATCTCCATTTTTTCTTCTCTTTCTCTATTTTGGAGAATCTAATAGGGAAGCTGTTGGACCAAAATCAACTTTGATATTCTCCAAAAATCCATTATAGGGAACCTGTTGGGGTTGCTTTTTTAGGGGTCTAAACTACCAAATTTTCTCTATTTATTACTTAAAAGAAGGCATTATACATTCAATTTTTTATATTTGTTACAACCGTTTTTTTTATAGAAAAATCGCCCCCATCTCATTCCATATCTCTGTCCAAACACACAGTACATCTAAAGGCAAGAAACTACGCGAAAAAAACAAAGAAGAACTTGAAGATCTACTGGTAGCCAAACAATGGGATGTCATGTTGCCCTCTCTACGAACATGTGACAAAGAAACATAATTAAAACATCAGAAATGTCACCTGATACCTCTGGGGTAAGGGCTTTTTTCGCATGGTGTACCAAAGTTTCGAATATTTCGCATGCTACCCTTGAACTTTTTTTTTTCCCGTCTCATGCCCTTCTGTTAGATCAGTTACATTTTCTGTTAAAAAATAAAATTGAATTAAAATTTTAAAAACATAAGGCGAAGACGAAGACATACTTTGAGAGAGCGAGAAGGCGAAGAATTTGAGAGGGCTAGAAGGAGCCCACGGGAGGAGATTGCTGACGAGAGGAGGCCGACACCGTCTAGCAGATCGTGGTACGTGATGCCGATCAAGGTAAGTTTCTTCCATTAAAACTGGTTTTGGGATTCAGGGTTTTAGAATGTATGGCTTCGAATTGGGGATTTTAGGTTAGATTAGACTTACTACACAAATCAAATTGGGATTTGGGGTGGAACTTTCCAGAACACTAGTTGTGATTGTAGCTTTGAGTCGATTATCACCAGAACCAAAACAAATTTATGAATTGATCAACCTTTTCTATTTTCAGGAGTATTGGAGTATTTAATTGCTTAATCTTTCTTTTGCAATTTCTCTTAAACTTGGTGATTTGAAAATTCATTATTGCTTCAGGTGAATTTGAGCCCCCCTTAATTCGTTTTCAACATTTCTATGGTTTTAATAAGCTAAATTTGAGCCTGGTTGAATATGTGCTTATTTTTTCACACTAATATGCATCCATCAGCTTGGTTGTTTCTCCAGGATAACTATGTTTTCTTGGGGAATGCTATGTGTTTTTTGTTGACATTTATATTTAGGCAACAAATTTGGATGTTCAGAGAACAACTTTTAATCCTACTCTTCTATGCATGAATTTATTTGTAAAACAAGTAATGAGTTGATTATTACAGTATTATGTTTGAAAAAAAAAATTATGATATCCGTCAAAACTCATTCCTTTGAGTAAGTTTTTTTTTGTAATAATTTCAGCTTTCATGAGGGAAGGCTTATTTTGCACATGTCTTGTTGTAATTTCTTCCCTCTTGCTTTTAGCAGAGATATTCCAAAACAAAGCAAACAGAGACTTGACCTTGTTTTTCTTTCATTCTTTGAAAGATAGTTGCCTTCTTTGAGTAAGATAGTGTGAACTTCTATCTTGCAAATACGGTAAGCTTAATGTGAACTTAGCTTCCACTAACAATCATAATCTGAACATTTTGGGTTGGCTTCGAGTAGGATGAGTTGAGGGGTGCAATGCTGCTTGGGTTTGCCAACAAGCAAGATCTTCTTAATGCAATGGATGTAGCTGGAATATCAGCGACAACCAAGAACAATGTGCTCATTGCTGCAATATGACAACAAGTAATGTATGACAACAACAAAATTATGATCATTGCATCACCCTAAAGATTATCGTTTTTTTTGTTCTTATTCCACGCGATAAACTTTAAGCCTATTAGCTCAAATGGTAGAGCGATGTGCCCATGCACATCGATGTGGGTTCAAATTCCACATAGGCTAATCTCAACTTTATTGAATTTTCAACTTCTTTTCCCTTCTTTAGTTTGAAATCCTAGCTTGAAGGTTAGAACACAAAGAAGAATATATATTGAGACAACATGAATTTTTTTTCCTTACAGAAGCATGAGTGAACAAGTGCAAGTTTTAAGTTCTTATACCATGAATGCATTAGTGTGTTATGGAATCTGATAGGAAACCAACTACTAAAAATTGCACTGTTTAGTTATTTCAAATCCCACACAGGCTTGTTGCCATTTCTAATGAATTTGTGGCTTATGTGGGATTCGAACCCACATCTTGTGCCTAAGCACAAATGCTCTACCGGTTGAGCTAATAAGCCAAAAATTTCAAAACAAGAGACTAACATGTTCTGTTTTCAACAAGGAATAAAGATATATAAATTGATTTCCCAAAAGGCGAAAATTTAGCCAATGAAGCCTTGGTCTAACCTATATGTCTTTGTTCATCATATTAGCTCTCAAAATTGGTCAAGTACTGCTTATTAAAGACTAGCATTGAGAGGATTGTTATCTGAAAGACCAAAAGCAATAAGAAATCAAATGAATGGATTACCTTTAGAATTCACTGTCACACCAGATCTAATCTTCAGCACCACACCACTTACATTGATATTAGAAACATCAAGGGTTTGCAAAATGCCAATGCTGCCAAATTCTTATCTCATGTATAGTACTAGTCAAATTATTATCTTTCAACTACAACCCTTGCAAATCCTTCAAGTAAGCAAAAGCAGAGGCAATACTACCACAAATTCATAAAGAAAGGAAGGAGGTGAAACTAGTCAAATTACATTTAAAGATCAATAAAAAAAAATCCAAACTTTACACAAGGAATTCATTGCATCATACAAGCAATCCCTAAACCTTAATTCAAAATATAATCCCCCATTTCGAAATCTAATCCCTAAACCCCTAATTCGAAAATAAGTGTGAAATAACTCATTATATGACACAAATGAATATTCATATAAAATTGATCCCTAAAACCCCCAACTTGAAAACCCCCAATTCGGGAAAAAAAACCTAAATCCTATAAGCAGTTGAGGAGTGAGGGAAGAAAAGTTACTCCATTAGAGAGGCGTCTCCCTTTGGTGGTGGCTTTTCTTTCGACGACGACATCTCCCTTCGTTGGCGGCCCTTATTCGTGTTCTCCTGGCAAAGAAGAAGGAAACCTGTTGTTAAAGACATGCCTTTTTTTTGACGGAAAATGTAACTGATCAAAAAAGAAGGGCACGAGGCGGAAAAAGAAGTTCAAGGGTACCATGCGAAATATTCGAAACTTTGGTACACCACACGAAAAAGCCCTTACATTAGGGGTACTAGACGAAATTTCCAATGTTCTTATTGAATATTCAAACAGATGTCACCAAATGTCTCAAAGCTTGTGTAAACGAGACACCATGACTATGACATCTAAGACTTGGGCATGTGAACTTCAGGAGCTTGAAGTTGATGTCTCAAAGAAAGATGTTGAACGGTTTGCCTCCAATTGACCACGCTGATGTTTATGGACCAATAAAGCAAGCCTCGTTCGGTAAAAATAGGTACTTTCTGCTCTTCATTGATGATCTCAGTAGAAAGACATGAGTTTATTTTCTGAAAGAAAAATCCCAAGTTTTTTCTATGTTCAAAAACTTTAAAGCTCTTGTGGAGAAACAAACTGGTCTCTATATCAAATCTCTTAGAACTGATAGAGGTGGTAAGTTTACTTCTAATAAGTTCAATGAGTTGAGTGATTTGAATGGCATCAAAAGATTTCTGACAGTGTCAATACCTCCTCAACAAAATGGCGTTAGAAAGAATTGGACCATTATCAACATGGCCCAAAGCATGTTGATGACAAAGAAGATGTCGAAAGAGTTATGGGCTAAGGTAGTTGAATGCTCAATCTATCTAGCCAACCGATGTCTAACGAAGAGCTTATCAGATCAAACTCCTCAAAAAGCATGGAGTGGAAGAAAGCCAAGTGCATCTCATTTAAGAGTGTTTGGGAGCATTGACTATGTACATGTCCAGGATTAGTTCAGAACGAAGCTCTATGATCCTGTGGCGAAGAAAATTGTCATTAATAGAGATGTTCAGTTCGATGAAAATGATGCATGAGATTAGAGCCTTGAAGATAGGGAGAGATATGCTTTCTTTCCAACTCCTACTGAAGAAGATCAATGCGAAGGTGGTTATCGAGAACTTACAATGCCATCTCCTTCACCGGGCGTTCAAAGTTCAACATATTCTTCAAGGACATCATCATCACGATCATCCTATGAGAGCTTGAGTAGGAGACCTCTGAAAATGAGAAGTCTTGAAGAAATTTATGCTCAAGAGAAGGATTCGCATGATGATCTAACTCTCTATTGTTATTTCGCTGATTCTGAGCCCGTGGATTTTCAAGAAGCAGTGAATGACGAAAAATGGAGAGTTTCTATGAATGAAGAGATCAAGTCGATCGAGAAGAATGATATGTGGGCGCTGAAAACTTTACCAAAAGGTGAAAAGCCCATTGGTCCGAAGTGGACGAGTTTTCAAGAAGAAGAAGAATGCTCAAGGAAAAGTTAAGAGGTACAAGGGAAGGCTACAACCAACGTCCAGGGATCAACTATGGTGAGGTGTTTGCTCAAGTCACCCGATTAAAGACTGTTCGTTTGATGATTTCACTTGTTGATCAAAGAGAGTGGAAGATTTATCAGATGGATGTGAAATCGGCATTTTTAAATGGTGTGCTTGAAGAGGATGTTTTTGTTGAACAACCTCCTGAGTATCTCATCAAAGGCCATGAAGATAAGGTGATGAAGTTGAAGAAAGCCTTATATGACTTAAAACAAGCACCACGAGCATGGAATAGTAGGATTGACAAGTATCTGCAAGAGAACGAGTTTGTCAAATGCCCGAATGAGTACGCTTTCTATGCCAAGGTCTGTGAAAATGGCGATACTCTATTTGTTTGCTTATATGTTGATGATCTGATTTTCACGAGTAACAATCCGAGAATGTTTGGAGATTTCAAGTAAGCCATGACGAGAGAGTTTGAGATGACTGATCTTGGTCTCATGTCTTATTATCTCGACATTGAGATTAAGCAATCAGATGATGGGATTTTCATTTGCCAAGAAAGATTTGCTATTGAGATTCTATAGAAGTTCAGAATGGATGGTTGCCAGCCCGTAAGTACACCGACCGATTGCGGAGTCAAGTTATGAAAGTCCGGTGAAGGTGAGAAGGTTGATTCCACAACTTCCAGGAGCCTTGTTGGAAGCTTGAGATATTTGACATGCACTCGCCCATACATTCTCTATGGAGTTGGGCTCGTGAGTTGGTTCATAGAGACACCGACATCAACACATTTCAAAGCAGCAAAAGGTGTTCTTTGGTACATCAAAGGTACTGTCAGCTATGGTTTGCTTTATTCTTCTTCAAATGAATATATGCTTGTGGGTTAGAGTGATAGTGACTGGGTCAAAGATGTTGATGATCAAAAGAGTACTTCATGCTTTGTTTTCTTCATGGGAGATACTGCTTTCACTTGAAGCATTCTATTGTTACTCTTTCTACGTGCGAAGGTGAGTATATGTTGATGCTACATCTTGTGTTTGTCATGTAATTTGATTGAGAAGATTGTTAGAAGATTTGTAGATACCGCAACCAGAAGCTGCAGAGATTCTTGTTGATAACAAGCCAGCCATTGCTTTGGCTAAGAATCCAGTGTTCCATGATCGCATCAAACACATTGACACGAGGTGTCACTTTATCCGTGAGTGTGTTTCCAGAAACGATATTGAAGTCAAGTATGTGAAGACTCAAGATTAAATTGTGGATATTTTCACGAAGCCTCTGAAAGCTGACACTTTCATCAAGTTACGGTGGATGCTCGGAGTTACGAGAAATTAAGTTTAAGGGGGTGTGTTGAAAAAACATAAACTTAATTAATCCCTTAGGTTACTTCTTCCATATTAAGTGTAAGTTTTATGCAGATGGGTTTAAATCTTTTTTACGTTCTATTTAAAATTAACTTGAAGATATAAAGTCTTAGTTAATACCCATAAGTTTTCATGAATGTTTCATGGATGTTTTTAAAATACACCGCAAATCCACCTTTAAAAATGCACGTTGCTATCGACGTGCAAGCCACCATCACTAATTAACACTTTAAAAAAATTAATTAACCCACTTTAACTTTGCACGTCAGAATTGACGTGCAGGGTTTGTGGTGTATATAGTGAAGGCGATGTTTCATGTACTAGGTATCCTATAAATAGGTACTCCTTTGTAAATTGTAAGCATGACATATATCAATAAGTGTGAAAGACACAAATACAGGGGAATTTTTTTTTCAAAATGGTCAAAAAACCCGAAAAATATTAGGAAAATGGTCAAAAATTGAAAGTATTTTGGCAATTAACCAAAGTAGTACTAAATCACTGTTTGGAACAACGACTTTAGCCCGACTTTAAAAAAATAATAATAAAATAACAAAGTCGCTTTCTATTTTTTTAAAAAAAATAGGATAAATATTAAAAATAATAATAAAATAACAAAGTAGCTTTGGAACAACGACTTTAGCCCGACTCAAATTCTATCAGAAACTAACCATGCCACCACAACTGGAGGCCTGGAGCTTATGAAGCCTTAAGCTGATTATACTGATTACGTTAAGGTCTAATCGCAGAGGAAAGCGAGCACGAAGATTGCAAGTAAGAAAAGCCAAGTGGGGATAACATATATGATGAATTTGCCTGAACACCGATAATGATAGGACCAAACGAACAAGGAGCAGAGGAGAAAGAGGAATCCCCCCTCCACTCCGCCACACCCAAAACCCCACCTCCAGGGCCAAAGCACTCGATATGGGCCGATTGTGAGAATGTCAACTCAAACCACCTGCCAGATCCACAACAGAATGATGAAGCCTTCAGGGCCATTAAATGAGCCATTTGAGTGATCAGGGCTCAAATCCGAGATCAAATCTCCTGTAATTTTACTTTAGTATGATATTTGTGAAAGATCTGAAGGGATAAACAGGCAAGTGGTGAGGATTTAGGGTTGTCATTTTTTAAAGTTATCATTTTTTAATGTTGACACACGTCATTGTTTTATTGGTTTCAGATTGGGAAAGGTACCCAATATATTGGAACACTCCAAATTTAATGAGGTTGTCCACAACGGCCAAGTTTCTCAAATCGGATGAAAAAGTGAAATCGGGAGAGGCGCTTCCCACTTGTAGAAAGTTGAGGATAGTTCAAAACTTCAAATATGTATTATCGAGGAAAAAAGCGACACAAACAAGAATTCACAAAGCCAACCTGTAACGGTACAAGCAAAAAAACTACAGTCATAGTAGAGAGACTCAGATCTCTCATAGCCAAGATTAAACGGCGACTGCCGACTAAATATATAGATCGATCGAATCAAACTTGGTTAGCGATATGGTCGTTGGATATATTACTTTGTGAGATACCATTACTCACTATAACTAAGTGTATTTGGTTATTTCTTATAATAAATTTTTTCTTTTTTCTTTTTTCCCCGTAAACGCGCCATGACGCGGGAATTCCACTAGTTATTATTATTATTATTATTATTATTATTATAAAACTTTATTATGATGAAAAAGATTTACATAAAGTTAGTATTATTATTATTATTTTATTATTAATATAATAATAATAGTTTATTATTATAAAAATGACTTACATAAAGTTAGTTGGAAGTATAAAAACAAATTGAGCTACAATCCCCCTTTTTTTTGGTAAACATTGAGATTTAATCCCTTTCTGAATAGGAAAATCAACCCTATGAAATATGAAATCACCATTATCAGATGACTTTTCGTAACCTGTTGAACCCGCTTTATAAAAACAATAACATCATCTCCTAGTTCCCTAAACGTAGAGAACGCAAATGCCATGAAGCAATACCCCTTAGAAACGCAAACATTTGCGTACTTTTTCTCCTTCCTTTCTGTGACTTGGGAAACTGCCTTGTCATGTACAAATGAGTCATTGACTCTACTTGTGAATGGCAAAGCCCCAACCACATCAATATAAGTATATTTGTTTGTCCCACCCATAAACCAACAAATCATCTGGCTTCACTCTCTTAGAGATACTATCTGGGAAACCACTCCCTTAGAGATAACAAAGCTGATTAAGTATAGTAAAAATATAAGCAACACGAGCCCAACCTCTTAAGATACCGAGAATTTCTTAATCTCACCAAGGCAACAACATCCTAGAAGGGGACTCAAGTCCCACCAAACACTTATTATAACGTCTAAATTGAATGTTAAGGCGAGGATAGTTCAAAACTTCAAATCACTATGCCAAATAGACACTCAGGCGACGGAGACAATCCGTCTCCTTAAGAGCAATTGGGTCGCTTGAACACTTATGCGACGGATATTCGTCGCTTGAAGTGTTGTCTCCTCAACGCCATCCCTTCAGTGTGAAGGCGACAAACTTTGAAAACATACGTCCCTTCAAGGTGTTCAAGCGACAACACCATTTTTTATCCCCTTACCTATTCAAGCCACAAGCTTGTACATTGAGATGACCAAAATCATCCGTCCCCTCAGTCATAAAACATTTTTATTTTTATTAATTTTTTGAATTAATTATTTATTTATTTTAAACTAAAATAATCTTTTATCTACTGGATTGGTTTTAATATAATAGTTTTAATATTTTGGTTATTTTTGGTATTGTTTCATACCTTGAATTGAAGATTGTTTTACAGTTTTTAGATTCAAACCAAATTAGATCTGCCATCAATTCAAATCGTACATATATTCAACTCTTTCTCATCCAATTTCATTAACAAAACATCAACATTCAGTCAAAATCAACAATTTGACAAACCAAAAGTACAAGTGAACAACATAACAACACATCATTCACAAAATTTATACTAACAATCCAATCAAATAAACTAAAAGACAAAAACTTAATTGAAATCAAACTCCATAGTCCATTCAATCAAAGAAAAGGACCCCATCAGGGACTGTGGAATCTCTTGGTTGGCCTCCAACCTGGAGGTGCTCGGCGGATTCTTGAACGTGGGCGTTGGTTCAGATGAGGAAGACAGAGAGGTGGGGGCGGATTCTCATATCTGAAAGGAGGGAGGAGGAGACTACAATTACCGTGGTGCTGTCATTGGTCGTGAACACTAGATCTGAGGCGGGGAGGTTTCATTCCTCAACAATGGTGGTTCCAGATCTGAGGAGGCGATGGTGACTGGTGGTCGGAAATGGGGCTCGACCTTTCTTCCGTTCACCTTCTCGAAGGTAGCACGCAGGGACGAAGGCGTCAGAGGGGGAAGAAAAGAGAGAGAACCAGAGGGCGTGAGAGGGGGAAGAAAAGAGAGAGAGAGAGAGAGAGAGAGAGAGAGAGAGAGAGAGAGAGAGAGAGAGAGAGAGAGATATGAAGAAAGAGGTTCTCAGAGTCAAGAGGAGCGGCGCTGAAGAGAAGAGAAGGAAGAAACAGAATTAGGGTTTTTTAAATCAAATTGAAATTTCATTGACCCGGGGAAATTTTAATAAAGCCCGCTCTTTTTTTCTTTCTTATTTTTGTGAAGCCCGCTCTTCTTTTAATTTTTGAAGGACTCAGCCCGCTCTTGTGAAATTTCAAGTAATTTCACCTGGTATTTTAAAAAGCGCGCTTCTCCCTTTTTTTCAATTAATTAAAAAATTATTTAAACTATTGAATTTAAATGAAGAGTGACGGTTTTTTGTGACCATTATAGAGTAAAAAAAAACTTATGTTTATACTTTCCTTCAAATTTTTTTTAATGATGTCTTAATTCCCTTAAACTTACCATCATAACTTATATTTATCCTTTTAATATTTGTTTATTTGTTTGGTTATAAACAAGTTGAAAACTCGTGCATTGCACATATATATTAATTTAGTTTAAATAATCATTTAGGGAAAAAAATGTTAAAAGTTAGAAGTCAATAAATAAATACTAATACAAATTATGAAATTTTGACTTAAAATAATACAAATCTTTCAACTTGAATTAATTATGGTAATATACTAATATTCAAAACAAAACTGTATTTACAAAAAATAATACAAATCATATGTAGCTTATTATTACTATATTATGTTTATGCATTTTTTTTTATTGATTTAGCTCGAACTAGTGTAATACTCGCGCCTTAGCGCTGAATTTTATAGTTGTGTCATACATGTAATTTTTTAGAAGTATTGTTCAGCTATACATGTACTAACTAAAGGCATATACATGACATGATCTTGATAGAATTATTAATATTGATTTTTTTTATAATCTATTAATAATTATGATCATTATTTCTATGTAAGCATTTTTTATATAAAATAACTCAATCACATATGTGATATAAAATCATGGTAAATTTGCATCTATTATGTTCAATGTACATTGACAATTTGGAGATGAGCGTGATAAATTTAAAATTGGAAACATATATTTACACTTTCCCAAAATACAATCGACCAATAAGAAATGAAGTTCAATTTGGAGATCCCGACGTTAAAGAGAGTGAGCTTTGTAAATCTTGTTGGGAGATGTTCCAAACTCGAGTAATCCATATTCTTATAATGTACTTTTGTACAAAAAGATGACCATATAATAAAACGATCATAGAATCAAAGAAGAAGAAGAAACATTGTAAAAGAAACACATCGAACAACAGTTTGACTAAATAGAACAAGGTTGCTCGAATAAAAAGTTCCAATATAAAGATAATCAAAGTATTGATTAAAAAATATAAAAATGAGAAAATAATAAATTAAAATAAAATATTGGGTGAAATAGGCAAAAAAAATTTCAAAAAAATGCATAATTAACTCAAAAAAATGAATAAAAGGTTATTTGTTTGAAAAAAGCTATTTGTAAATGTAGACAAACTTTAAAGATTATTTGTAATAATAGACCAACTTTCCATAATTGTCAATAACTTTTATTTTGTAAGAATATCTAACATAATTGGAAAGATGGACATTTTAGTTTTTAGTTTTAATTTAATTTTTCTTTTTTTGTCAATTTCTCCAATTTATCCATTATTCACCTAAGGCTTTATTTTAAGTAAAAATTTCATGATTTGTATTATTTTTGGTTTATTTTAAAGTTCCTAATTTTTTTTATATGTGAATAATTTGTATTATTTATTCATAAAATTCTATTCCTATTATTTTTGGTTAAAATTTGATGGTTGGTATTATTTTAATTTATTTTTCCTTATAATTATTAATCAAATACTTGCTATTTTATGATATCATATGCACATACTAATTTCTACTATAGTGTTTTTTTATATTGCAAAATACCACAAATTCAATATTATAGTATAATAATTATATTAGTTTCTATTTATTTATTGACTTCTAAATTTAAATTTTTTAGTTTTATTTTTTTTCTAAATGATTATTTAAACTAAATTAATAGATCCGTTCAATTTATGTATTTTCGACTAGTTTTAAAATTACAAAATAGGCCCAAATGTTGAAGCCACGACCTTTGAGTAAGTTCGTCACTTGAACAATTTTCCAGCGACGAACACCAAGATATGTTCGTCACCTGAAACTGTGTTTTTTTTTTTAATGAGGTGGCTATTATACCGATTCAAGGGACGAACGTATCTATGTTCGTCTCTTGAATGTAATTCAAGAGACGAATATACCTAAGTTGGTCTCCTGAAAGAAAATCAAGTGACGACTTATAAGTTCGTCGCTTCAATACTAATGATGCGACCAACAATCATTTGTCCGTCCCTTGAGTGTAAATCTGGCATAGTGAATATGTATTATCGAGGAAAAAAGGCACACAAACAAGAATTCACAAAGGCAACCTGTAACGGTACAAGCAAAAAATACTGTTATAGTAGATCTCGAGACTCAGATCTGATAGCCAAGATTAAATGGTGACTGCCGGTTGGCGCAACAATATATATATAGATCGATCGAATTAATCAACTTGGTTAGCGATATAGGAAAATCGCGCACTGCCTCTTGCCTAGCGAGCAACGTTAAGCAAGGCTGCAAAAACGACGGAGACTCCGACGATGAGCCAGCTGAAGCCATGAGCAGACGCTGCACCTTTATCCTTGGAGGTCGTTGGAGTGGGTGCCGCCTTGACGTTGAGCAGAAGCTGCATCGGCGGGCAGTGGCCGGAAACTCCACAGATGAAGTAGAGCGGACCCTCTTTCGTGAGAGGGTATGTGGTGCTCCCGCTGGCGTCGAAGAAGCTCGAACCAGCTGTGCTACAACTTGCGTTGCTCACCACATACACATTGTGTTTGTCGCTATAGGTGAACACTATACTTTCCGAAGGTGATCGAGTTTAAATAAATTTTGTAGGAAAAATATACGGTACGTAACTCTGATTAATGAATCATAACTAATTAAACATGAATGAACTCACCAATTTCATCACCCACGTAAACATTCGTGGAAGGCCAAGCGGAGTAATCTCCGGTTAGCGTCCAATCCACTTTAAATGTTGTTCCATAGACAGCGAGTGGAGCGACGAGGAGGAGCGCGAGGAGAGAAGCTGCAGCAATGGATGCCATGGTTAGCTTTGCTGGCTGGATCGATCTTGAGAAATGGAGATAATCGGGTACCAAAAACTAAAGGCGTGAGGTGTATAAATAATAGTCAGTATAGGATATATAATATATATTGTGTTGTAGATGTGCAGGCAATTAACCATTGTTGATGCTCGTTAACAGACGGCAAACAGCTGGAGTTATATATACATACCTACTACTTATGGTACAATGGATTGATTTAGTATAAGTTGTCTTAAACAATAATCCGTACTCTCTCCGTTCCAAAATAAGTGTCATTTTAGCTTTTGACATAATTTTTAAGTAGAGTATCAATTATCATTAGTTTTATACATTATTTTTAAATGTTATCATTTATTAAATACTTACCAACTTTTTCAACCAATAAGTGAAAAGTTTGAAAGAAAAAAATAGTCAACAATACAAATTTCAATAACAATTTTCATTAATCAATCTATTAAATTGTCAAGTAAACATAAAACGACAACACTTATTTTGGATCAAATCCAAAAGTCTAAAACGACACTTATTTTGAATCGGATGGAGTAGCAATTTTTTATTTCTATTATGAAATGTATGTTCATTAGTACAATACCCGTGCCATGACACGTTTTATTAAATAAAATATTAACAATATCACAAATTATTATAAAATTAAATAAAATATTAAAAAAGTTAGCATAAAGGGTAAAGTTAATAAAGTAAAAAATATAGAAAAAACATAAAATTAAGATGGTTATGATACATAAGAAAAAAATATTCTTAATTAATTAACAGTTAGATGATTAAAAAAATATGTAAATTTTGACTTGTTAATAATATATGAGGCTGGAGCTTAAATTTTCTTATTTAATATATAGATATAGATTTATATTTAATAATTATAAATAAATGTAATTTTAAATTAAACTCATTGATTAGGAAACATATAATATCTTTAAAAAATAATTATATATTAAGGGGAGAATGTCACATCTCCACTCATTAATTTTAATCATCTAACATAAATTCATATAAATATAGATAAAGAAAAAAAATGGACAAAAAGGAGAATGGTTGATTGGTTGAAAGTGAGAGAATTAAGGTACGTGTAGGCCTGTTCACGGGTCACAGGTCAACCCGTGATCCGGCGGGTTTGGCGGGTCATGGATCCGGCGGGTTTGGGTCAGACGAGTCAAGGGTCGTGGCGGGTCACGAGTTCGGGTTAGGGTCAAGAGATTTGTGAAAATGACCCGCCGGGTCGACAACTTTTTTTTTTTTTTTGAAAAACGGTGTTTTTTAGGGTAAGATTTAAAAAAATCGATTTTTTTTAAAAAAGGGTCTACCCGTGACGTTACCCGCCGGGTCAGTGGACCGGCCGCTGATCCGCCTATTCCATGGATTCGGGTTTGGGTCTTGACTTCCCGACCCGGCGGATCCGACCCATGGACAGACCTGAATACGTGAAGATAATACATAAGCTAAAATTGTTTTATTTTAAGGGTATATATAGATAGAAGAAATTTGGCTAAATGTTCATTTTACCAACCCCCTTTTGCAAAATGTCCACGTAAAAACAGCTTTTGCTAAATGTCCTAAATTATTTTGAAAACCCCATAATGCCCCTGCCCTTATGTTTGAAACAATGTGTCAGTTGTTGTGCGGTTTTTGCTTTTCCATCATCATTCCCCTCCTCTCCGGCTCTCCACTTCGTCCGTTATCTCTCTTCCCGACGATTCCACGACGTTTCACTCCTCGTCGATGTTCCTTCATCCGTTTCTCTGATTTTCGCCGGTTGCTCTGCTGCTTTCATCTCCCATTCCGATTTCGTGTCGCTATTCGTTCTTCTAATGGCGTCGTCATCGGGTACTGCTCGCTGTCGTTTCAAATGAAATCGGTTTCTTTTTAGGGTTTTGCAATTTCTGTTTGCATTTGGACATCTTCTTCCATTTCCTGCATGTTCTTCTCTGGTTGTCGTCAGTTTGTTGTTTAATTTGGTTTTGTATTTATGATTTTACCCTGTTAAGCAACGGTTAGGGTTTGTGTTTTGCTTTTATTTTTATGTAAGGGTTATGAGTTTGTGATATGATTCATTGTTTGTTTCTTGAACTGATTTCGTTTCAAATTTAGCATTTATGTACAGTTGTTTGATCAATTTTGCATGCATGGTGACAATAGTTTCCCTTTTTGGTTCCGGGATGTTGTAAGCCCTTGTTATGTCTGTTTTGTGATTCTTGTGTTTTCTATAAGGTTTCTGAGTTTGTGATATGATGCATTATTTCTTCCTTGAACTGATTTTGTTTTGAATTTAGTATTTATGTATTTCATCTATATATTCCTCATGTGTGGTGACAATAGTTTATCTGTTTGGTTACATTCTGTTCTATGTCCATTCATGGTGGGGAGACCATTCATTGCTTAGAATTATCCTTTTAGTGACACCATATATTCCCAGTGTTTTAATGTTTTACACCACATTAAGCTTTGCATAGCATTAGCTCCTTTAGGGTTGTTTCTTCCCTTGTCCCAGGGGTATCCATTTGGTGACTCCATTACTTTTGGTTACATGATTCTTTTCCACCACACATATATCTTTGCTTAGCATTAACCCCTTAGGGTTGTTGCTTCCCTTGTCCTAGGGGTATCCATTTGGTGACACAATTAATTTTGGTGACACCATTACTCCTGCTGACAGAATATTTGCTTAGCATTAGCCCCTTTAGGGTATTTGATTCTCTTGTCATAGGGTTGTCCTTTTGGTGACACGTTTACGTGTGGTGACACCCCTCATCTCTTAATGAAGTACTGTACATAACATTTTAGGGTTTAGGGTTGAGGATTTAACCCTAAATCCTCAACCCTAAACCCTAAACCATACTGTACATCACATGTCTTTGTGATGACAGGATTCTTTACACTACACATATATCTTTGCTTAGCATTAGCCCCTAAGGTTGTTGCTTCCCTTGTCCTAGGGGTATCCATTTGGTGACACCATTACTTTTGGTGACAACATTACTTCTGCTGACAGAATATTTGCTTAGCATTAGCCCCTTTAGGGTATTTGATTCCCTTGTCCTAGGGGTATCCATTTGGTGAAACCATTACTTCTGCAGACAGAATATTTGCTTAGGATTAGCCTCTTTAGGGTATTTGATTCCCTTGCCCTAGGGTTGTCCTATTGGTGACACCATTAAGTGTGATGACACCCCTCATCTCTTAATGAAGTATTGTACATAACATTTTAGGGTTTAGGGTAGAGGATTTATGGTTTAGGGCCTTGGCCCTAAACCCTAAAGACTCAACCCTAAACCCTAAACCATATTGTACACCACATGTCCTTGTGGTGACGGGATTCTTTACACTGTTTTTTATGATGCCCTTGTTCTTTGTCTTTTGTGTATTTATGTATTTGATATATTTCTTATGATTGGTGACAATAGTTTATCTGTTTGATTACAGTCTGTTATATGCCCTTGTTCTTTCTCTTTTGTGTGTTTATGTATTTGATATTTCTCATGCTTGGTGGAAGTAGTTTATCTTTTTTGTTACAGTCTGTTATATTTCTCTTATGATGACATTATCTTCCATATGGTGACATTTCATTTTTATTTATTTATGTTTGAATTTCATATGTTGTTCAGGTAAAGATATTGTGCTATTTAGTGAACCTTCTCCTTTCGAGACATCATTTCCTCCTGAATCTGCTCGATTTAAGTTCATTGTCCCTGAGAAGAAGCGTTTTCGTGCACATCTTAATGTATACTCAAAGCCTGCTATTATTGATATCATTCGGGATGGGTTGTCTTCATCTGATTGGGCTGCCCTCATTGATGGATGTTTTGGGTCAATTGTGCGTGTCGGTGATCGCCTGTATTTCTATTCACAACTTGTCCACCAGATGCTGCTACATGAAGTGGAGACTAAGAAAAAGAATGAAATGTGGTTTAAAGTTGGACGACATTTGTTAAGGTTCTCGCTTGCTGAGTTTTGTTGTGTAACCGGGTTGGTTTGTGAAGATAATGGTTATGATAAGTCTACCTCTCCTCAAGTTGATATGGAGGAGTTTTGGGGAGTTTCTGAGTGCAGTTCGGATGGTATTATTGACATTTTTAAAAAGGAACCAAAGCTGTCTCAGAAGAAACTATCCTTAGCATACCTATTACTGGTTGAGGGTGTTTTGCTCCCCCAGAGGAAAAATTATCTTGTCCGTCAACAGTATGTTGATCTTGTTTCTGATTTGGTCAGATTATCGCTGTATCCTTTTGGATGTCTTGTCTATTTGGAAACATTGTCTTTTTTGAAGAAAGGCATGAGATCAGAACAAGCCAACAGAGGTGAGAGGTTTGGCTACAATGTGTTCGGTTATCCCTTGGCATTTCAGGTAGTTCCCTTCTACTTACTTTTAAGTTCCAATTTTTATTGTGTATGCCTATTATTTTTATATTATTGTTCTTTTATTCTAATTTTTGTCCTTATTGTTGTTTTGATCTCAGGTTTGGATTTTAGAAGCAATTCCTCAAATTGCTTCGATGACATGTTGTAACTTTGCATTTTGTGAAGGATTACCTGCCTCTATTGTTTGGTATAGTGAAAATGTTGATTTCTGCATTAACTATGACAAGTTTGCTGAATTTTTTTCAAAAGATTTGGTAAGCATCCTTTTTCTTCTTGTGTTTTATTATTTTTATATCAGTTCATTGTTCCATTTCCTAACTTTCATTGTGTAATGTTGTTTCTTGTTCTCTTGCTAGGGTGTTACTGTCCATCCTATTTATGCCGAGTTTATGAATGGCCCTCAAGTCTCGTTTTTTTATGAAGTCTCTAATGACGCCATTGATTCATTTGTTTCTTCTTTCGTTGGGTTAGGTACTGATGACAGTGATGTAGTATCTGCTAGAAAGTTACGTCTTGAAGCTCATGTTGTTAGGCAATTAGGTGGTCCCATATTTCATGGTGGAGTTGAAGCTACTGTCCCTTCTCTTAAACTTCCTACTCGAAAGAAGGACTTAGTCAGAAAGTCACCATTTGGGAAAAAGAAGTTAATTGCCACTGATGCCACGTCTGACTTTGAGAGTCATGTCCCTCTCAAGAAGGCAGGTGTGGCACGGTCCACGCGCACTGCTGCCAGTCCTGTTCCTCTCAATCATGCAGTATTGCAGTGGTTACACGGTCCAAGCGCAGTGATGCTCCTGTGGTGAAAAAGAGAGAGTTGAGAAGCTCTACTGTTGTTGATCAGCCTATGAAGAAGAAGCAACGAGTGGTGCCATCTCGGCAATCTTCAAAGAGCCAATCTCTCTCTAAGAGTAAAGAAGAAGCAAAGAAGGGTGACAAAGTTCCAGCTCATGCAGACAAGCCAAAGAAATCCAAGTTTACGCTACCTAGACCTGTTTCTCTTACAGGTGGTAAGTTTAGTGCCCCTCCGTCTGAGTCTGCACCTGATTTGCCTTCCTCTTCTATTCCTGCAAGTGATGATGTTTCTGGTTGGGCTAAAGATTTGGTTGGAAAAGCTGAATTTCTTGAAGGAATTATCAAATCTTTTAGGGCATCGTTTGACAAGATTGAATCACAGTTGAAGGAGTGTGTTTCTAAGATCCTTGGACTTGAGTAGAGAATTGCTTCACTAGAATCTCATCGTTCTAATGATGACAGTGAAGCCTCTCTAAAAATGTTTCGTGAAGAATTGGATGCATCTCTCAAGCCTGATATGGTTGGGATTAGGGAGAACTGTTCTAAGATTTCTCGGCATGGGTATCCTTTTAGCTGTTTAAATGAAATGGATGACAACGATACTTCCAATGAGTCTGACCCTGCAGATTATTATGTTCGTCCATCAAATAATGCGTCAACTTCAATAGAGGGTGATGTTGATTGCACTGCTGATGGGACAGATCTGGGATCACCAGAGAAAGCTGATGACAGGGTTCTCCCTTCTGCTGATGACATGGTTCTCCCTTCTCTTGATAAGATTGCTGATGACAGTGCTATTGCTACTGCTGAAGTCCTTGCTTCTCTGGATGAAACTAGTGACATTGTTGTTCCTCTTCTTGATGTGTTTGTCTCAAGTGAAGTGGGTGTTTCAGATGATAAGCTTAATCTCAGTGGTGTTCCTGCTAACAGTGGTGTCCCTCCAACTGTTGTGTCATATGGTGGAATTCAAGCTTCTCCTCCTGCTTCTACTAATGAAATTAATTACAGTGGCTTTGTTACTCCTACGTAGTCATTATCTCAATAGATGGAACTGATGATTCTAGTGTTGCTCCCACTGAAGTTATTCTATCAAGTTCCACCAATATTGATCTTTCTGTTACAATTGTTCTTTCTTCACATGAGTGCATTGCTGACATTAATGTGCCAAAAGATGTGTCTGGTAACAGTGTTGGAGCTGATCCTGTTGTTGTTGTTGTTGTTGTTGTTTCGGCTGATGAAATTAATGACAGTTCTGCTTCTGGTGACATTGTTGCTCCTACTATTGTTCTTTCTTCACTTGAGTTCAATAAAGACAGTAGTGTGGCAAAAGAGGTGGCTGGTGACATTGTTGGAGATGATACTGCTGTTGGTGCTTCAAATGATGCAGTTGATGATAGTTCTAGTGTTGGTGTCATTCTTGGTTATTCATCTGATGTGAATGATGAAAGTGTTGATGATGATGTTAATGTTTCTGCTACAGAGAGTCTACTTCATAACATCACTGATTTTATACAGCTCATACGGTCAGATGAAGAAGAAGAGGTTCCAGGAGATGTTTCGTTAAGGCGTTCCCATAGGGTTACGAAAACTGCCCCTGCAGTCCATACTCCTTATACAAATCCGTCTAAACCAAAGAAGCCTCGCCTTCCAAAAGAACCGACTAACTCTTTTCTAACCAAAGAGGCTCGTACTGATTTTTATACTGGCTTTAGATCTCTTGGGTAATTATCTGTTTTTTTTTATCTATCTTCTCTTTTTTATATTTATACTTCCTATTATAATTTTATTTATCTTTGGTTTTATTTTTATATTTTTTGTGTTTTTGTAGGCGTGATAGGAGGATTTATGGGTTTACTCCTGACATGAACAAGTTGCTTTTCACTGAGTTAGTGGGGAAGGACAGCTGGCTTCTTGATGTTGTAAGTTCATATTTGTGTTATTTGGTCCTATGTACATGTGTTTTTCTTGTTGATTACAATTGGTGACAGTAGTGTGGTGACAGTTTGGAATTATTCTTTTTCTTTTCACAGCATATTCATGAGTCACTTTATCATTTGAGAAAGCGCCTTCACGACTTTCCTAATCAACATTCAAGCAGTCTTATATTAGACACCATTTTTATTACCAAGATTGGGGCGTACGATCCTGATTTAATTACAAATCGCCCTACAATTGATGAGTCTTTCTACAAGTATTTCATTGGTCTCTCTCCTCCTTGTGGGAAGCCTTGAGAAGGTGTCAAGAAGGTCTACACCCCTTTTAATATTGAAAACAAGCATTGGGTTGCACTTGAGATTCAGTTGGATTCGAAGCACATTATTGTGTATGACTCCCAGTGTAATTACTACAAAGAGGAAGTTATAGCTCAGAAGTTTGCTCAGACTTGCCAAATGCTTCCTATTCTAATGATGAAGAGTGGTATGTTTTCTGATGTTGATGACACTCCCTTTGTTGTTGAGAGAGTATCGGGTTTGAAACAAAATGATGAAGGGTACCTTCTGTTTACCATCGTTTTATTCCTTTTTATTTATTTATTTTCTGTTTCATTAGATTACATCTGCTCACTTTTTATTTGTGTGTTTATTATGAAGGGGTAGCTGTGGGGTTTATACCATAAAGCACATTAAGCACCTTGTATTTGATCGTGACATGGATCTTATCAATGACGACTATGTTCAGGCCTATCGTGAGAGGATTGCAGCTGATCTCTTCGCCAAGAAATGAACATTTGTTTAGTTTATCACATAAGTTTTTGTAGTTGGGAAAGTGTAGCTTTGAAATTCCTAAATACATTTACTTATCTAATTATGGGATATTTAGTTGATGTAAGTTGCATGGTGACACTTTGAAATATTTGAACCAAGTTAGTTGTATTTTAGAATGAATGTTTTCATATTAATATCTATGTTCCTTGTAATCATTTTATGTATTATGCCTTTTATATTTGTTAAGTCTCCATAATTTCAATTCACTTTCAAAGTTTGATGATTTCTGGTGACAAGTTCACTGTTTTTACCCTGGTGATAGTGCTGATGACATTGTTTTTCCGTGTGCTAGTGGTTGCCTTTGGTGATAGAAGATGCATCTCTATTAATTGAACTGTTTTGATGCCATGTATTTAAAATTACATGGTATTTTGCTTAACATTACCCTTGCGAGTGTTTGGTGACACTAACCATTCTGATGACAGAATTTTTGACATTGTTTTCAGTGTGGTGACACCATTTTCCCCACTTTTTTTTTATTTTTTTATTTTTATTTTTTATGTTTTAAACCACATGTAGTTTTGCTTAGCATTATCCCATTTATGGTATTTGCTTGCCTTGTCCTAGGGTTGTTCTTTTGGTGACACCATTACTTGTGGTGACACCATCCATTCTGATGACAGTATTTTTGAAACTGTTTTCATTGTGGTGACACCATTTTCCCCACTGTTTTTTTTTATTTTTTTATTGTAAACCACATGTAGCTTTGTTTAGCATTATCCCCTTTTGGGTATTTTCTTCCATTGTCCTAGGGTTGTCTTTTGGTGACACCATTACTTTGGTGACATACCACATGTCCTTCTGGTGACAGACTCCTTTACACTCTTTTCAATTGTGGTGACAGAGCTTGTCGTTACAGCTCAAGTGCTTTGTTGGCAGATTATATGTACTGAATAACACTTGAATCAATTTGTTTCATTTTGAACAGAAACTAAAAGCTGGTGATAGTTTATATAAAAGCTGGTGACTGTGTAAGAAATTGGTTACAACTAACATTCTATTCAATATAAGAAGAACAAAAACGTAAAATTTACTAAAACTCAATGTAGCATAAACTGTCTAGCTGGTCTGATGACTCTTTGATCCTTTTCCTCTATATTCTCCAAATGAAGGGCTTCCTTTTTTTTTAGGTCGGCCGGATCTTTTACGCACCAATGGTGGGTGACATCTCTGCTGTTTGATGCCATCTGGCACAATCCACCATGCTTTTTGTAACATTGGATATATTGTCTCTTGATAAGCCAATGTCCAAGCTTCATTTGTGTAATAAGTGCTAATATACCTCAAAACAGCCAGTTTTTTCTCTCTGATGACAGCAAGCGCGTGTACACAAGGTATCTTGTCGTAATCAAAAACCTTACATGTACAAGATTTCTGATTCAGATAAACAAGAACTCGATTCATGCCACCAACAACTTCAAACTGGAAGTCATTCAGTTGTTTGACAGTGTACATTTCTGATTCACTGCATCTTATGTACACTGTATCACTGATTTTTTTTGGAAGCTCAAAGCTGTTATCCTCAGATTCTTTTCTACGGTCATTGAACCATTTTGTTAGTTTCTCTCTGACTGCATTCAGTAGTTCTATAATTAGGAATGATCTATCTTCAGCGAATACACTATTGATTGTCTCTGCATTGTTTGAAGTCATCATATTATACCTGTTAGCTTTTGAATAAGCTCTTGCCCATGTCTCAAACTTCAAATCTTCAAGAAATGTCTTCATCTTGCTGTTGGCATTAGTAACGCATTCAAAGTAGGTGTTGAATTCTGATAATGTGTAACTGTTTGCATCTTGTTCAAACCACTCACACAGACTCTTCTTCTTGAATTTTGACATTATATTCTGCTTCAAGTGCCATATGCAGTAATAATGTTTTGCATTTTGGTAAACCAAATCTAACGCTCTTGTAATGCTTTGATGATGGTCAGAAACAAAAACCAGCTCTTCATTTGATAGGATGATTGTTGCTAGCTTGTTGAAGAACCACTCATAAGAGGGGTTGTTTTCCGAGTCAACCACTGCAAAGGCAATAGGGTATATTTGATGATATGCATTTTGTGCAGAAGCTGTGAGAAGAGTCCCTCTATATTTTTCTTTTAGAAATGTACCATCTACCACTAGTACCTGTCATATTGAGTCTGATTATATTTTTGCAGATATCAAACTTATCTAAAAAGTATTGGAAAATATTTGGTTACAGTAACCAAGCTCACTTTTGATGACATGCATGTAATTTAGATACTGAGATCAAAATTGATGACAGTATTCCCATCTCAAACAACAATTGTACTCGAGATTACATAAAAGGCATGTATTAGTTATGGTTAAATCTAAGAAATCCATTGATAACAGGCATACAAATTAATCAAACCCAACTATCATAATGTAAGAATTTGTACCTTTCGCGGAATTGGGAATGCACGGATACATTGTCCAAATGCAATGAACAAATACTTGAACCTTGATTGGGAGTCAACTTGAATGAAGGTGACAGTTCCAGCATTATGTTGCTTTAGGACACAACAATATGCTGGTGATAATTCATAGCTTCCTTCTAATGACCCCTTTCACTACTAAAAACGTAGGAAATAGCTACGGAAAATAGCAATGACATTGGCCACAAATGACTGTGGCTAACCGGTTTAGCCACGAAAATAGCCACGGATGGGCCGCCCGTAGCCATATGCCTCGTGACTAATAGCGACAACTGTTTAGCAATGAATTTAGCAACGAATCACAAAGTCGTGGCTAAGCTCGTGGCTAGTGATGGACATTTGAATGTCGTGGCTAAGGCAACGAATTCAGCTTCGGAATGAGATCATTGCTGAATTTGTGGCTAAGGTCGTTGTCATTTTCGTTGATGGTTTCGTTGCTACAAATAGGCCATCGGTCTGGAAGCGTGTCTGATTCCGTAGCTGATTCCGTGGCTATTGTGGTTGCTAATTTCGTTGTCATTTGTTTCATGATTTTCTAGCATATTTCGTATCCTCATTTTTGAAACATTATATATATATATATATATATATGATATGGAAAATATATATATAAACATTAATGAATTTCATACATTATAAGTAGGTCAAAAAATATTAATGGATTCCAAAAAAAAATTACAATAATCTAATTAAAGAGAGCTGATTTTGTCTAAGGGAGATAACAACCGATCTATGTGAAATCCTCCGAAACACTCTACTCTGAACAAGTCCTGCATATCAAATTCAACAAACCAAATCAGAAGACCATAGAACCAAAAAAGCCCCAAATTCATGAAGAGCTTTCAAAACCCCAAAAAATCAAGCACAAAATCATACCTTCGAGGCCTCAAACGCATCGAACTGAGGGAAGAACACAAGAGTAATTTGTGCTGGTAAACACAGAAGAACAGTACTTGTATTAGAATAATACTTCATAAGCAACTTCCACATTTGAATGAATAATGTTCATGATAGTATTCATAAACATTAATAATTGTGATCTTTATGCAATCGAAAACAAAGAAAACAAGCATATGTATCAATAAAAGTGCACATGTGGTGCACTGACTTTTTTCATTCCAATATAAACTATTTGTAGTTAATACCAAACAAAAATTAGAAGGGAAAAAACATATGCATAGTCAAACTCGAATTTCTAATATCTATTTGAATCATATGAATCACCAGTCCAACATCAAAAGAGCAAGCCTTCAAGGCGCAGCATATAAGTCTTATGCTAGTGTCCATATCACATAATTTCTCATAAATCGAAAGCAAAATCAGGCTTAAAATCATATATCAAATACGTTATAAGGCATTCAAGCAAAATCAAACAGAGGTCCCGGATTCAATAGGAAAGGCGCTCTATACCTCGACGTCTTGAGTATTCATTCAAATGTGGAAGTTGCTTATGGATTTGCACTTGAACACGTTGAAGAAGAACTAACCAGAGCTTCAACACAGATTTTGTTGACATAAAATCTGCTAAAACTCCCTCACGTCCCTGCAGCAGAAAACTTAGTCCTCTTCAAATCAAAGAGAAAGAGCCTCCAAATGAAAAAAAAATCCCCCTTTGTTTCCAATTCAAAGTTCAAACCGTTGAAGAGAGAAAAAAATGAGAGAGAAGCGGAAAAGAGAAAAAACGAAAGATCTGTAGAAGGGAGAGAAATACCAACTTCTAGGGTTTGTCGATTCTTTGGTTCACACAGTGAAAAGGAAGATTCAAGGCTCCGGATCTGAGAAGAAGGGAGAGAAATACCTCGCACGAAACCGCCGGATCAGGAAGCTTTGAGGAAGGGGAGAGTGTCCGACGAGGAGGCGCCACCATGGGGGGCCGAACAGGCCGAGAATCTGAGCACGAAACCGCCAAATCGTTTTGAGTTTCTTTTCATTTCAGATCTGCGCGTGGTGAAGAAGAGGCAAACGACGACGGAGAATTTAGAGAAGGCGAGGTCGGGGATTGTTGGTGGGGAGCAATGGCCGAGATGGACAGTGTGGAGGACGACAAGGTGGTGTTGGGTCTCAGAGAAAGAGGAATGATGGAGAGGGAGATGGAAGGCGAAAAGAGGAATGACGGAGAGGAAGATGGAAGACGACCTCTGCTTTGTGGAGCGGCGTGCTAGAAAATGAAAAAAAAATAGGGTTAGAGGCGCTTCAAATTTTAGCCAAAATTTGGGGTGGGAAATTTACCGCCCAAACATACATTGGGCGGTAAAATAATTTCAACAGTATGTTTTACCAAAAAAAATAATTTCGATAGTGTGATTTTTTTTCACAATTTATATCTAGAAAATAAAACTATCAATACAACTATTTATTATAAAATATATGTTTCAAATAATAACATTTATCAAATTTAATTAAATACCTATATGTTTTTATAAGATTTTACCCAACATTTATTACCCAAAATTTAATTAGTACGTATTCTAATAAGAATTTACTAGTCAATATAAGGTGTTATTAAACATTTTTTTCTTACTTATATGATTTTTCCCCAAAACATATCTTATAGTATTCGAATAAGAATTTACTGGTCAATATAAGGTATTATAGTATTCTAATAAAAATTTACTAGTTAATATAATATTTTATTAGTAACTTATATGAGCTTTACTCAAAACATACTCTTATAGTATTATAATAAAAATTTATTACTTAATATAAGGTTTTATTAGCCACTTATATGAGTTTTACTCAAAACATACACTTAGAGTATTCTAATAAGAATTTATTAGTTAATATATAGGTTTTATTAGTTACTTATATGAATTTTCTTCAAAACATAACCTTATAGTATTATAATAAGAATTAGTTACTTAATATAAGGTTTTATTAGCTACTTATATAAGTTTTACTCAAAACATACTCTTAGAGTATTCTAATAAGAATTTATTAGTTAATATAAGGTTTTATTAGTTACTTATATGAGTTTTCTTCAAAATATAACCTTATAGTATTATAATAAGAATTAGTTACTTAATATAAGGTTTTATTAGCTACTTATACAAGTTTTACTCAAAACATACTCTTAGAGTATTCTAATAAGAATTTATTAGTTAATATAAGGTTTTATTAGTTATTTTATATGAGTTTTCTTTAAAACATAACCTTATAGTATTATAATAAGAATTTGTTACTTAGTATAAGGTTTTATTAGCTACTTATATGAGCTTTACTCAAAACATACTCTTATAGTATTATAATAAGAATTTATTACTTAATATAAGGTTTTATTAGCCACTTATATGAGTTTTACTCAAAACATACTCTTAGAGTATTCTAATAAGAATTTATTAGTTAATCTAAGGTTTTCTTAGTTACTTTTATGAGTTTTCCTCAAAACATATCTTTATAAGGTTAATATAAGGTTTTATTAGTTACTTATATGAGTTTCCTTCAATACATAACATTATAGTATTATAATAAGAATTTGTTACTTGATATAAGGTTTTATTAGCTACTTATATGAGTTTTACTCAAAACATACTCTTATAGTATTATAATAACAATTTATTACTTAATATAAGGTTTTATTAGCTACTTATATAAGTTTTACTCAAAACATACTCATAGAGTATTCTAATAAGAATTTATTAGTTAATATAAGGTTTTATTAGTTACTTATATGAGTTTTCTTCAAAACATAACCTTATAGTATTATAATAAGAATTAGTTACTTAATATAAGGTTTTATTAGCTACTTATATAAGTTTTACTCAAAACATACTCTTAGAGTATTCTAATAAGAATTTATTAGTTAATATAAGGTTTTATTAGTTATTTTATATGAGTTTTCTTTAAAACATAACCTTATAGTATTATAATAAGAATTTGTTACTTAGTATAAGGTTTTATTAGCTACTTATATGAGCTTTACTCAAAACATACTCTTATAGTATTATAATAAGAATTTATTACTTAATATAAGGTTTTATTAGCCACTTATATGAGTTTTACTCAAAACATACTCTTAGAGTATTCCAATGAGAATTTATTAGTTAATCTAAGGTTTTCTTAGTTACTTTTATGAGTTTTCCTCAAAACATATCCTTATAAGGTTAATATAAGGTTTTATTAGTTACTTATATGAGTTTCCTTCAATACATAACATTATAGTATTATAATAAGAATTTGTTACTTGATATAAGGTTTTATTAGCTACTTATATGAGTTTTACTTAAAACATACTCTTATAGTATTATAATAACAATTTATTACTTAATACAAGGTTTTATTAGCTACTTATATAAGTTTTACTCAAAACATACTCTTAGAGTATTCTAATAAGAATTTATTAGTTAATATAAGGTTTCATTAGTTACTTATATGAATTTTCTTCAAAACATAACCTTATAGTATTATAATAAGAATTAGTTACTTAATATAAGGTTTTATTAGCTACTTATATAAGTTTTACTCAAAACATACTCTTAGAGTATTCTAATAAGAATTTATTAGTTAATATAAGGTTTTATTAGTTATTTTATATGCGTTTTCTTTAAAACATAACCTTATAGTATTATAATAAGAATTTGTTACTTAGTATAAGGTTTTATTAGCTACTTATATGAGCTTTACTCAAAACATACTCTTATAGTATTATAATAAGAATTTATTACTTAATATAAGATTTTATTAGCCACTTATATGAGTTTTACTCAAAACATACTCTTAGAGTATTCTAATAAGAATTTATTAGTTAATCTAAGGTTTTCTTAGTTACTTTTATGAGTTTTCCTCAAAACATATCTTTATAAGGTTAATATAAGGTTTTATTAGTTACTTATATGAGTTTCCTTCAATACATAACATTATAGTATTATAATAAGAATTTGTTACTTGATATAAGGTTTTATTAGCTACTTATATGAGTTTTACTCAAAACATACTCTTATAGTACTATAATAACAATTTATTACTTAATATAAGGTTTTATTAGCTACTTATATAAGTTTTACTCAAAACATACTCTTAGAGTATTCTAATAAGAATTTATTAGTTAATATAAGGTTTTATTAGTTACTTATATGAGTTTTCTTCAAAACATAACCTTATAGTATTATAATAAGAATTAGTTACTTAATATAAGGTTTTATTAGCTACTTATATAAGTTTTACTCAAAACATACTCTTAGAGTATTCTAATAAGAATTTATTAGTTAATATAAGGTTTTATTAGTTACTTATAAGAGTTTTACTCAAAACGTACTCTTAGAGTATTCTAATACGAATTTATTTGTTAAAATAAGGTTTTATTAGTTACTTATATGAGTTTTACTCAAAACATACCCTTATAGTATTATAATAAGAATTTATTGCGTAATATAAGGTTTTATTAGCTACTTATATGAGTTTTACACATAACGTACTCTTAGAGTATTCTAATACGAATTTATTAGTTAAAATAAGGTTTTATTAGTTACTTATAAGAGTTTTACTCAAAACGTACTCTTAGAGTATTCTAATACGAATTTATTAGTTAAAATAAGGTTTTATTAGTTACTTATATGAGTTTTACTCAAAACATACCCTTATAGTATTATAATAAGAATTTATTGCTTAATATAAGGTTTTATTAGCTACTTATATGAGTTTTGCACATAACGTACTCTTAGAGTATTCTAATACGAATTTATTAGTTAAAATAAGGTTTTATTAGTTACTTATATGAGTTTTACTCAAAACATACCCTTATAGTATTATAATAAGAATTTATTGCTTAATATAAGGTTTTATTAGCTACTTATACGAGCTTTACTCAAAACATACTCTTATTCTAATAAGAATTTATTAGTTAATATAAGGTTTTATTAGTTACTTATATGAGTTTTCCTCATAACATACCCTTATAATATTCTAATAAGAATTTATTGGTTAATATAAGATCTTATTAAACTTTTACTAGTTACTTATATGAGTTTTTCTCAAAATATTACTTATATGAGTTTTCCTCTAAACATACCTTTATATTATTCTAATAAGAATTTATTACTTACTATAATGTTTTATTAAACATTTATTAGACACTTACATGAGTTTTCCTCAAAACACCCTTATAATTTTCTAATAAGAATTTATTAGTCAATATAAGGTTTTATTAAACATTTACTAGTAACTTATATCAATTTTCCTCAAAACATACTCTTATAGTTGACCCAGTTAATATGGCACCGTGAATTTTCCAATCGCAACTCTTATCAACACAAACTGTTCTGTAATAACTTAGTGTTGTCTTTTTCACCCTGTAAGCAAATGTTTCTTGTGCAGCCAACAATGCAATAGCATCTTTCATATCTTCTTTTGTTCTGAACAGTTGTCCCACAGCTATAATAATGACCCCCTTTCTTGAACTTATATATTCTGAATAATTTGTGGACATTGTAGTGCTACTGATGCCACTCTCAATCTCGGTATCATCTCCATTATCATCTGTATCATTGGCATTATTTATGCGGTCTACATCATCATTATGCACACAGAAGTTGTCTTCCATCACATATGTATCCTTGAAATAGCTGTCAGCATGTAAAATCAACTGATTTTCATCATTCATAGAGTGTGTAACCCGATCTTCAATGATTTCCTTTACAACAGTAGCATATAAAGGCAATGTCCAATTCACTTCCTTCACTTCACTAATTTGAAAGAAACACCTCAAATCACTGTCATTCTCAATCAAAAAAGGCTCCATAGTTTTCTTGAAAGGATGCAAATGACTGAATTGAAGATTAGGAGCCAAACTATCACTATTGATGAATCTGTTGATTATCTCAGTCTTCATCTCATACATACTGATAGGCTGATTGATGACAATCACTTTTGATGACACATCCCCAACAAACACTAAATCGTCTTCTTCCATTTTCCATTCTCCTCCAAATTTTACTGTTAGCAGATTGACATCCATTATACCTGTTCCCTGGTGACATCTCTTAAGTTTAATACATATAATATGATGGAACAATTTGAATCAAACTCAGATACTGTGATGACAGGCATCCAACTTTATTCAAACACATCTATCAAACTCAAATTGGATTTAGCTATTGTGATGACAGACATCCAATTTTATTCAAACTGAGATCAAAATCAAATTTAGCTATTGTGATGACAGGCATCCAATTTTATTCAAACACATATATCAAAATCAAATTGCATTTAGCTACTGTGATGACAGACATCCAATTTTATTCAAACTGAGATCAAAATCAAATTTAGCTATTGTGATGACAGGCATCCAATTTTATTCAAACGCAACTATCAAAATCAAATTACATTTAGCTACTGTGATGACAGGCATCCAATTTTATTCAAACTGAGATCAAAATCAAACTCAGATATTGTGATGACAGGCATCCAATTTTATTCAAACTGAGATCAAAATCAAACTCAGATACTATGATGACAGGCATCCAATTTTATTCAAACGCAGCTATCATAATCAAATTGCAATTAGCTACTGTGATGACAGGCATCCAATTTTATTCAAACTGAGATCAAAATCAAATTTAGCTACTATGATGACAGGCATCCAATTTTATTCAAACACATCTATCATAATCAAATTGGATTTAGCTACTGTGATGACAGGCATCCAATGTTATTCAAACACATATATCATAATGTCAAAAACAGAATTCGGGATTACAGTACAAAAATCACCAAATTAGCTACTGAGATGAAAATCATCAACTGAGATCAAAATCAATGACAATATTCACGTCTCAAACAACAAACGAGCAAAAAAAATCAATATTTACCTCTTTTGAAATCTGAATTCGGGATTACAGTGCGATAACCGAGCACAAATTCGTCCAGGTTGATGACTGATGGCGAAATCGACGATGCCTGATGAAGAAATTAGCGTTCCTGCTTCAGATCGAGATCGAAATCTTCGAAATCAGGGAGATCGGGGAGGCCCGGTGAAGAAATTGGCGTTCCTGCTCGTCATTCCGTGAAACAGAAGAAACGGTGATGCTAGTGCAATAGGAAAAAGAAGGGTATTGAAGCTACCGAAAAAATCCTATATAGATATAGATATATAGATATATAGATATAGATGATATATGTGTACGAATGTGTAAAACTTGTATTGACATAATCACCAATAGGTTACAATATATAATACACTTTCCATATCTCTTTCCAATTAGGAGAGATTCTATATATATCTAGGATTACAAGATAAAATAACATCTCATGAATAACTACCTAGATTAGGTTTTATCTAATACCCCCTGCAAACTGAAGGACGCGGAGTGACCAGAAGCTTGGGACGAAGAGCAGTGAAGAAGCGACCTGTGAGTGCTTTGGTGAATATATCGGCTACTTGGTCCTTAGCGGGAATATGCTTGACTGCAAGATCACGAGAGTCAACCTGTTGACGGACATAATGGTAGTCAAGTTGGATATGCTTGGACTTGTTAGTGATCGCAGGATTAGTGGGAAGGAACGTTGCAGACAGTTTGTCACAGAGAAGAATTGGCGGACGTGGAACTGGAAAACGCAGCTCACGCAACAGATGACAAAGCCAGGCTAATTCGATGGCAATGAAGGCGAGGGCTCGGTATTCTGCTTCGGTACTGGAGCGAGCGAGAGCCTTCTGTTTGCGACTAGCCCAACTGACGAGATTGCCGCCAAAGAACACTGCAAATCCAAGCTGAGAACGAAGATCAATTGGATCAGTGGCCCAACCAGCATTGGAATAGGCAACCAAATCAGAGTGCGGAGAAGCTGTCAAAGTGAGACCATGATCAAGAGTGCCTTTGAGGTAGCGCAATATGCGCTTGACATGCTGCCAGTGAGACGTGAGCGGATGATGCATATGTTGGCAAGCCCGATTGACAGAAAAGCTGATCTCAGGTCGAGTTATCAGCGCATACTGAAGGCTCCCTACCACATGCCGATATGCAGAGGGATCGACATAAGGCAGGTCAGGAGACGATGAGACCTTGGTGACAGTCGGATCAGCTGGCGAAGAAATCGGCTGAGCTTCGAGCATGTTGCAACACTCAAGTAAGTCGTGAATATACTTCTGTTGAGACAGATGAATAGACGACGTTGAATATGTAATCTCCACACCAAGGAAGAAAGATAGGCGACCAATATCCTTAAGGGCAAATCGGTGATGAAGGGCAGCAATGAAGCGTGTGACGAAGCCAGAATCGGAGCTAGTGACGATGATATCATCAACATAAACAAGCACATAGGTAATGACAGTGGCAGATTGAAGGACAAAAAGAGAGGTATCTGAAAAACATGCCTGAAAGCCACAACTGTGCAAGTAGAGACGAAGCTTGTTGAACCAAGCACGGGGAGCCTGTTTAAAACCATACATGGCTTTGTGCAACTTGCAGACATGAGTAGGAAAGCGCAGGTCAACAAATCCCTTAGGCTGAGACATATACACAACTTCATTCAGGTCACCATTGAGAAAGACATTGTTGATGTCTAGTTGGCGGAGATCCCAACCTCGAGACAAAGCGATGTACAGAACCACACGGATGGAAGTCAGCTTAACAATAGGGCTGAAGGTGTCGAAATAGTCTACACCCTCTTCCTGGTGAAACCCTTTGGCAACAAGCCGAGCCTTGTACATTTCAACACTGCCGTCAGGTTTACGCTTGATGCGGAAGACCCATTTGTTACCAACAACATTAGCCCGAGGAGGACAAGGCACAAGAGACCAAGTCTGATTCTTTGTCAGAGCATCAAGTTCAGACTGCATAGCAGAGCGCCATTGAGAAGACTTTGCAGCCAACGCAAAGGTAGATGGCTCCTTTTCTGTGAGGAAGCAAGTAGGAGCGGGATACCAGGTGCTGAAAGTGCGGGGTTTGAGATCACCAGTGCGAGCACGAGTCGACATAGGGTGATGTGAGTCATCAGCAGGACGAAGAAACCCCAGCGGATGGTGTTCATGGGTAGATGCTGCAGAGGGCGGAGGCGATGCCGAGAGAGTTGCCGAAGATGGACTGGACGGGAGGGAGGAGCCTGGAGAGGAGGTAGGTGTCGCTATAGGTGACTGGGGAACAGAAGTGACAGACTCGGACACAGAGGGACTCGGAACTGGTGACACGGTAGGGGAAGAAGAGGCCATGACGGGACTTTCCTCGGAGGGGATGGTGGGTGACGACGAGGAGGAGGGAGATGGGTGTGACGCTGTGGTACCAGCAGCAAGCTGCAGAAGACGGGAGAAAGTGGACGAGGAGACAGCAGGGGGTGACGAGGGGGAGGATGATGACATAACAGGGGTCCGGTAAGGGAAGCTATCCTCATTGAACACAACATGGGTTGAGATATAAAATCTGCCTGTAGGGAGATGCAAACAAACATAACCTTTGTATTTGGAGTTGTAGCCAAGGAACAGGCAAGGTTGGGAACGGAAGGCCAATTTGGTGGAGTTGTAAGGCTTGAGGTATGGGTAACAAACACACCCAAAGGTTTTGAAGAGGGTATAATCAGGTGATTTATCGTAGAGGGATTGGAAGGGTGATTTATCTTGAAGGAGAGGGGTAATGGTGCGATTTGACAAGTAAACGGCGGTGTGAAAGGCATGTTCCCAATATTCAAAGGGCAAGCCGACATGGGCAAGTAGGGAGAGGCCTTTTTCTTGGACAATGCGATGGCGGCATTCAACAGCTCCATTTTGAGATGGAGTGTGAGGACAAGAGATTCGGTGGAGGATGCCATGGCTTTGTAAATAGGAGGTTAAGGCAATGAATTCCCCGCCACCATCGGTTTGCAGACGTTTGATGGTTTTGTTGAATTGGGTTTGGATCATTTTGTGAAAGGTTATGAATGTTTGCAAGACCTGTGATTTCTGAGACAGAAAATATGTCCAACAAAACTTGCTATGATCATCAACAAACTGAACAAAATATTTATTGCCATAAAGAGGGGGAACAGACGCAGGACCCCAAACATCCGCATAAATCAAATCAAAACAGGACGAACTAGACTTATGAATAGCAGAAATAGGTAAACGATGACTCTTTCCGAGCTGACAAGACTCACAGACATTCGAAAAGTGTTTATTTGACACTGGTAATTGAAATTTAGAAACAAGACTCTTGAGGACAGCAACATGGGGATGAACTAGACGATTGTGCCAACCCTGGAGGGATGTTCGACAGGCATGGTAAACACGAGGAGGGGTTGACTGTGGAGAAAGGCGATAAAGTCCATCCTCAACGGTTCCCTTCAGCAGCATCCGTCCCTGCAAATCCTTAACCAAACAGCAGTCATTATGCAATTCAATAAAGACCTCATTGTCTCTTGTCAGAGACGTAGCACTTAATAAATTCTTGGCAATTTGAGGAACCACAAGCACATTACGCAAAGCTAAAGAGCTACCAATAGAAGCAGAACCAGTGTGAGTAATAGGAACGGTTTTACCGTCACCAAGGGCAAGATGATCAGTACCGTCATATTCGGAACGAAGGGACAAGTTCCTCATGTTGTCGGTGACATGATGAGAAGCTCCGGAGTCAACATACCAGAATGGATCAGCAACAAAGGAGCCAGTGGCGGCATGGTTGACAGATTTGGGAACATATGTGGACGGGAATCGCGTGACATCAAGGCGATTGAAGCAGTTTCTGGCCGGATGACCAGGACGATCACAAATCTGACACACTGGACGGGAAGACTGTTGTTGTTGGCTGCTGGAATCGGTGGGGCTGTCTGAGAACCGGCCCCTACCACGTCCGCGACCACGGTCACCTCGGCCTAGGCCTGATACATGAGCCGAGTAGCTCGGGATCGACTCGGGCTCGGCTCGAAAAAAGCTCGACTCGGGATTGCTCGAGGGTATATACGAGCCGAGTTTGAGCCCATTCATGAGCTCGAATCGAGCTCGATCCGAGCTCGAGCTCGAGTAGCTCGCGAGCTCGAAGACCCTAGGTATAAAACTAACTCCCTCCGCCTAAACCTAGCCACTCTACCGCTCCGATTTCACTTTCTTCAAGCTTCAGCTACAGCGAAGGTGAGGAAGAGAAATTTCGATCCCAAATTCTGTTTCCAACACACTCCCATCTACTGATCGAGAAGTAAAAACCCCTAATCTCTCCTACTCTCTCTGTCTCTGATCGTTTCTCGCTCGCCGCCTTCGATCTCAATCGCCGTTCGTCATCCCCAGATCTGGGCAGCCCTCTGTCGCGGCGTCGCCCCTCACCGCACCTCGTCATCCTCCCATCACCAGATTTAGGCGTCGCCCTCCGTCGCAGCCCTCAGATCTAGGTCTCGCCATCCCCAGATTTGTTCCTCTATCGTCCTTTTTGTTTCATCTGTTTCGTCCTTTTTGTTCCTCTCTCGTCTCAGATGATGTTGATTTCGATTTTACAGATTTGATTTCGTTTTTGTTCTTCATTCTGCAGATCTGCAAAAATCAGATCTGCTGCTCTCTCTGAGTCTCCGATTGTTTCATCTGTTTCTGGACATCCAATGTTGCTGTTTTGGACTTCCAATGTTGCTGTTGCTGGAATTTTGTTGTTTCTGTAATGCTGTTGTTGCTGCAAGGTGTCGAAAGTTGTTGCTGGAGTGTTGATGTTGTTGTAAGGTGTTGAAAGTTGTTTATGGAATGTTGTTGATGGCCGCTGCTGCTGGATCGTCGCTGTTGTAAGCCGTCTAGAATGTTGATGCTCATTCTACTTATTTTCTATCAATCTTGTGTTGTTGAACTTTAATTTCAAGATGTATGTTTGCTAAGCTGTTTGTAAGCTAGATTGGTGAACTAGAATGTTGCTCCTTGAATGGTGTTGATGTATGTTTGAATTTTAATTTTGGTTTGTTTTAATTTCAATTCCAATTGGGTTTTGTTTGCTGTTGAATTAATTCGAGTCATAACGAGCTCATCGAGCCCGAGTTCGAGCTCATAACGAGCCTAGTCGAGCTTATCGAGCTCGAGCTCGAGTTCGGGCTCGAGAACAAACGAGCTCAACGAGCCGAGCTCGAGCTCTACATCAAGCTCGCGAGCCGAGCTTGAGCATATAAATATACTCGAATAGGATTTGAGCTCGAGCTCGAGCTCGGCTCGTATATCAGCCCTACCTCGGCCACGACCCCGAGAAGACGAGTCTGACCGAGACTGGGAACCGCTGGAAGCGGTGTTGGCGACAGGTGGTGATGCAGCGTCCGCGGCGGGGGGAGGAACCACGGTGGAGACAGGGACAGCCGGAGTAGAGTCTTGCTGAAGACGCTCCTCCTCATGTAGAAGAAGACCCGCAAGTTCATCAGGAGAGACAGGTTCGACACGAACATTGATAGCCGCTTTGAAAGGGCCATAAGAGGAATCCAAGCCATGAAGCAAGGAAGCGACAACATCATCATCTTGAACAAAGTACTGGCACTCCGCGAGGGCATCGACAATGGATCGCTTCTTTTCGATGTAATCCATCATCAACAGAGAACCCTTGGATAAACTCTGAAGTTGACCCTTCAGAGTCATGAGGCGGGCGCGAGTTTGAGACTGAAACATGGTAGAGATCATGGTCCAGGCCTCATATGAGGTAGATGCCTTGGCGACATAACAGAGCAACTTCTCAGAGAGGGTGGATCGGAGCCAGATCAAGACAAAGCGGTTGGCTTTCCGCCAATTGGTGTACTCCGTAGAAGGAGCATCGCCGGCCTTGGGTGTGGGTTTGGGTTTTGTGAGGACGTATTGATCAAGGTCATAGGCTTCAAGGGTAGAAAGGATAACACTGCGCCACGCGTAGTAGTTGGTGCGGTCAAGTTTGATGGAAAGGTTGGGGAATTGCATGGTGGTGGAGGTACCGGTGGAGAGGAGGATGTTGTTGTTGGTTTGGGAGGTTGACATGGTGAATGCAGAGAAGGGAGAATGGCGGCAAGGCTGGACAAAGAGGACGGGAGAAGGCGGCGGCAGGCAGCGACGGGGACAAAGCGGCGGCGGTGAGGAGGCCAAGGACGTGTGTAAAAAAAACCCTAGGCTCTATATACCATGTACGAATGTGTAAAACTTGTATTGACATAATCACCAATAGGTTACAATATATAATACACTTTCCATATCTCTTTCCAATTAGGAGAGATTCTATCTATATCTAGGATTACAAGATAAAATAATATCTCATGAATAACTACCTAGATTAGGTTTTATCTAATAATATGGAGCAGCAATTTTTTTTTTCTATTATGAAATGACAAATGGATCCCACGGTGTATAGGCAAATGGAAGAATCGTGTTTAATTAACAGAAGAGATGGTGTATCTAATGCTTTTCAAAGGTTAGGATAATAAAACAACTCAAAGGTTGACTATCGTTGATAAAGTAAATGAAAGGTTGAGGATTATGGGTGTAATTCACCCTTAAATTAATCAAACATGATGTGAGCACGGGTATCTATGGTGTCGCGGTTTAATTAAACGTTGTGTGAGAAAAGTAGCATAAAAGCCCTTAAATTTCTGAACTAAACCTTTCACTTGCGGCAGCTTTGGGGTCCAATTTATAGAAAAAACCTAAATAACCAACCTTGTTATATAGCTCTATTGGCAAGAAGGGATCATTTTATGTCCAAATGTCGTGGGTTCAATTCCCTCTATCTACGACCTGGGCAAAACACAAGCTATCTCCAAAGTGAGCTTGTTCAAGTCGAGTTTTTTCGAGCCGACGTCGAGCTACTCGGCTTGAATATAAGCTCTAATTAAAAGAAAGGAAATAGATTTCTATAAAGCAATGTTAATTAGGCATATACACTTTTTTTTTTTTTTTTTGAACCGGAAATAATTTGGCAATAAGGATAACCCTTATATGCCAGGAGCATCCAAGCGGATGAAATTGCGAAGCTCTGAGTCTTCGGGAGCAGATGAGCTTGAGAAAACAAGGTCAAGATGCGAAAGACGGTCTGCAACTCGATTTGCTTCTCGATATACATGACGGAACTCAGTGGAATAAAAGGGCGCTTAAGAAGACTAGACTGTCGGAGACAATCATCTCAAAATCTCCGGAAGGCAAACCACAACCTTTTAAATTATTTATAGGTGAGACCATCACCCTCGATTATAAGGTTAGTTATGTTAAGTTCTCGTGCAGCATTGATGTCAATCCAAAGGCGAAGACCCTTAGAGCCTAATACAGATGGGAATGTGGAAGGCCCTGCACCAAAGTAGATTGGAGTTCCGGTATGATTTCTGATAACAAATCCATAAGAGTTTTTCATGGAGGAAGAAAGAGCCCCATCAAAGTTAAGTTTGTATGTCCCTGGCTTTGGGAGATGCCATTTTGTGTTATGTGTTCTTCTTGTTGATGTGGGCCGGTTATTTTTGTTTTTTGGGAGGGGTAACCTATCCTCCAATTCAACCTCGTTCTGCTTGGCAGTAGACCATAGATATGCTTGATCATTTATGAAAACTACAATACCTCTCACATCTGGTCTGTTGCTGCCAAATAGGGTTTTGTTTCGGAAGTACCAAATACTCCACCAAATAAAGGTTAGTTTTGTGAATCGATGTGTTCCTACTCTATCCTTTATGTCCAGAATGGCTTCATTTAGAGTCGACCCTTGGTTGAAGCAATTGTTTAAAATCATTATTAATGACGAGTGTATGGATGTTATGGTTGCACGGGTAATGGGACAGTCCCATAGGATATGGGCTAAATCTTCATAGTTAGAGTCACAATGCCGGCCGGCATGTAGTTGGTATCCCAAAGCCACGACTCACGAGAGGCAAGTTTTACCGATGTCGGTACGCCATTCTTTGTAATTTTCCAAAGTAGAGTTTTGATCTTTGGTGGCACATCTAGGTTCCAAATCCATCTCATATCAGATTTCCGATGGTGTTTAAAGTTGTTAATCATTTCAATTGCCGAGTTAGTAGAGAACCAGTCATTTTTACTCCATTTCCAGTAAAGTCTGTATGAATATTTTTGGGAATTGGGGTGGTTGTTATTGAGTTTATTACCTCCTTCGGCAATACATGTTGATAGGTAGTGTTTAGTTTTTCTATGTCCCAAACCTTGTCTTCTGTTATGAAGTGTTGTACTATTACTTGGGTAGTATCAAAGTGTTGATCAATCGGGAGGGTTGCAATGGGTAGTATCAAAGCATATACACTAACTTGACATTGAGATTACTTGATGTTGTCACTTTCATTATAATAGTTCGTACAATCTCCATAAACAGAAGGGCAAAATCAACATAGATTTGAAAATGTATATGAACCGAGAAAGAGAAAACATAAAAGGGAAATTGCTATCATGTTAATAGACTGTTGGGCTTGGTGTGAATTTACTTCTCTCCCTCACCTTCAAGTATGTAAACTGCGTACTTTACTTGCTATAACATATGCCAAGCGGCTAAAGGAAAGGGGGAGCGATAGAGGTACAGTTAAGAGGAAGTAAACGACGATATTTGTACACAGCGACAAGCTGACAATGACGAGCTACTCTTAGCACGACGCCTTCTTGAATCTTGTACACTTGTTGCTTCATAACTTGCAAAACCAGCAAGAGGGCGTCCAGATTTCGACAACTCAAAGCCATAGCTGAAATCTGCAAATCTGTTTAAATGCGATGATAGAATCTCGAACTCAAACAAAATATTTTGGGAAATACATAACGTTTCCTCTCTGGATTTTGTGAGTCTGTGGGGGAGGGGAAAGCAGGTATATACACTAAAGATGAAAGATACTATATGCTCGAAGACGTACTTTGTCATCATCGTTGATTATTGTGGACTGTGGAGATGCTCAAACTCCTCCAGTTGTTTTTTTAGAAGTATGTATTCATGTCTCATCCTTTCAAGTTGGGTCCCAACTACTAGCATTTCATCATTCAGCAGGTGGACACGCTTCTCCAGCCAAGATATGGTCTCAGCTCCTCTCGGATGGTGCCCAAGACCCACTGCATTTCCAGGACTTGCTTGAGGAATGACATAAATCTGTTGTGGTCTGCTCAACAGTACAACTATGCTGAGCTGCAGTAAGTAAAGATTTAAAATGATCCACATATTAGGCTTTTATCTCGCAAGATTAAAACTCAATCAGCCATACATATTTCATTATATGTATGGCTGGGGGTTGTGGATGCAATTATGCAATTCCATCTACAATCTCTTTCGGAAAAAAAAAATCGCAGTAAAGCACGTAACTCACATACCTGCATCAGAACGAGGATAACTGCAAAAACAATTATTGAGAGCCTTTGAAGTTCTCCTTGCCTCTTCAAAAATGAGCAGAACTTCGCTGATACTTCTCCAAGTGATGAAAGAATTGTTGTAAAATCAAACAGTTTGCTGCTAAAGAACAATTGAGTCTGTTGTTTAGAGCCCTGAAGATCAGGTGATGGATCTGCAACACTACTCAACTTGCCATCATCGTACTGCCTCCCTGAAGGTTCGGCAGTCCTTCCAGGGCTTCCAACCAGAGATGGCCCATTTGCAGCTCCAATTACGCCTTCTGCATATCACATGTAGGAGGACTAAGTTATAGACTTATAGTGAATAAAATGAGTACCAAGGAATTGAATATCCAAATTGAAATTCATCATCCTTTTTGGCTTGCAAGTATTGGTAATTCAATGGCTTTGAATTCCTACCTGATTTTTCAAGGTTTCTTTGCTTCAATAACTCATGGGCCTGGAAAAGACCATCTCATGCATCAGTAGGTACTCATCAAAGCAAAACAATTGTCAACGTGAAGGAACATGTGAAAGGAACTACCAGTTCTATCCAAGCAGCAAAAGCGTCACGGCATTCTTCCATCGTTGATTGTTCTATCTTATCTGGGATTATGAAACCAATCGCATATTCATTAAAAATTCAGGGAAACAAATTAAATAATAGCAGATGTAGAGAAAGGAAATACAGAATCCATAAATAAAATAAAATAAAAATCTAATGTCGTCATTGATTAGTTACTATGCACAGGATAGGAGTGGCCAAGGCAACGCAATCACATGGTTAAAAAAAGAGAGCGAAATATTCATCATTTCTTAAATATCAGAACAAAGCCATATATATACTTGTTCATGTGAGCAACAAAAAACAGCCACTTAAAAAAGACAACTATTAAAGTAAACCAAACAGTAGCAGCTCACTGCACAGCCGCCTGCAATACTCCTATTTTGGCAAGCAACGGAAGGGGAAAGACAAAGAAAAACTGTCAAATAAGCTTACTTTTCCACACAGTTCTCTTTGAAAAAGCCACATTGACATAAACTCTCAAAATGCAACCATCTTTCACTTGACTGCCGTCCCTTTGAATATCCCACAGACCCTAAAATTGTATTCAAAAGGAAGAGGATAAGAGAGGTATAGAAAACCTGAACATAATGATGAATCAACTCTAGTGGTTTCAAATTGTCCTTTGTTACCGTTTGACAGGATCAGGATTGGCTACAGGTATGCAAGTTTCAAGGAGATGCAACCATGTAACAAACCAAATGTTAACTTAAAGACGGAGCAATTTCCATTTACTAACTGAACTTTTTTGGACATCATCATGTTTAGACATGTCACATTTTGCTCCAAGTGAATGCCTATAAATCAAGCAACCCACCTAACCCTTTAAACCCCACTATCCCCAACATGCCACCTCCAACATCAATCACTAATCAACCTAAAAAGCTATTATCTTCATTCTTTCAAGTGAAAATACTCAAAATAGCACAAAATCAAGCCCTAGTTTAGAGTGCATAATTCATCATCTTCAGCATGATAAACTACTTTCCTTGTGATATGATGCAGCTGCAGCAACTAATTAATATTTTTGTACCACTTATCAGATGATTCATATTAACTCAGTAGCAGAGACTTGAGCAACACCTTACCTCTACTTGAAAATAATCTGCATATGGCACGTCACTGACTTCCTGTGATGTCTGGATAACTAAATGGCTGCCAATAACAGAGAATTTAGTAATAATATCAAACGGACGTATTCAACATACTCTAAGTTGTACATTAAAGCAAAATATAGGAGCAAACCAGCTAGCTAAAGCTTCAACTGTAGTACTGTAAATATGAAGAGCAGATACGCTAGGTCAAGTGAATAAAAAGGCCTAATGGTTATGATCAGAAAGATTAAGGGAACTCTGTCTACCTGTTTTTGTAAACTTTGTATGATTGGAGCTCCTTGCAGCCGCCGCATTTAGCACCTAGTTAGCAACAAACTTGTAATCAGTTTAGAGCTGCAGTGATACATAACATTATAACAACATAAACACTACTAAGCTCCAATAGAACATACCAAAATACACTTTTATTGGATGTTGAAAGGTCATCTCACGGGCATGCCCTAGTTTGTCATGAGAAGACCATTCGTTGCACTTAAAATCTGGGGACATTAAAATTTAAAAAAATAAATATGAGCAAGCAAAATTGTGTACAGAAAATTTGCCAATGTGCTTTAAGCCCCTTTGTCCACATTCCACTGTCTATGTCCCATTAACAATTTAATATTGCCTAGAAAAGAACTCACGTCAAGATTTAGTGATTTTCAAAAACTAATTTTTACACATCACAAATTTCTAATTTTCCTTCAGCTTTGACCTGAAGGTTGCAGTTAAAGAACTAAAATATCAACCTTAAATAGAAATAAAAATGCAATAAACACTCTCCTCATGAAAATTGAAAACAAAACAAAAGACTGTTAACTAGATAATTCCAGGGGACAAATGTGTGGCAGCCCAAGAGATAAGCGAATTTAATAACATCCAATTCAAATACCCTTATCTCCACATCTTTTCCGGAAAGATTCAATAAAACCAACTGCATCATCAGAGAAGAAAAGCTTGAAGAAGTCCTCTACCTTTATCTGCAATCAATTGATTCATGTCACACACGAAATATGTTTGAACATGTACATAAAATGAGTATGTACGGTAGATAAAACTAATATAAAAAAATAAGAATCACTAAGAAGAATATCAATTCTACCGGAAATTTGGATTCTGCAACCTTTCTGTAATGTTTCGGTACTGCAAAATTAAATGAACAAAAGAAATGCAATAAGATGCCTAACTTGAAAAGAGGTCTAGAAGATGCAGCAACAAGATTGTAAGTAGGTAAAGCAATATGCTTAAGGCAATAACAAATATCTCAAAAAGATTTCCTTGAAAAGAAGAAAGCTTATCAATTTCTAGTCAATTCATCCTGGTTCCAACTTCTCATGTTGATGTTACTAAAACCAAACCAATCAGAACAGGCAAAACTGCCCCCTTTTGCTTTCAACCTGAATTTGTTTATTCAATTTATTTATTTGCCTCAGTAAGGACATAGACAATCATCTCACGGATGACCCCACCCCACATCTTGCCCCAAACTAATTGCTGAACCAATTTGATTCCTATAACTAATGATATACTCTAAATCTAACCAATCAGAAGCTTCAAGACTATCCCTTTCAAGAAAGTATTCCTCAAATAAGCAGTGAATCACATATGTCTTAAAAAAAATTTAACAGTTCATTGGGAACATTACGTTCTTGCTTAGATAACCTCATCTTCTCTATTGCTTATTTTCTTTCCTTTTTCATTGTCTTTCTGACTGGTTTTGTATACCTGAAGCCAGAATCAGTATTATTATGTCATTAGAGAAACTTCACCCTCCATATCAATCCGCTATGTTTCCTATACTACTAAAATCCAGTTCTGTCCCAGTTAACTCAAAGATGAAAATAAGCCAAAAGAGAAAGGGAACATAAAAGGAGCAAAAGATAATTTTTAAAAACTAGATGATGCGATATTTACTTTTTGGATCATCCAAAGTTTCCTCTTCCCACATATTAGAGCTCTCGGGCACTGATGAGTCTGCATGAGTAACTAGTTTTTGATCCTTGTCTAAAATATGTTGAGAACCAGAAGTACTTGGATCCATATTACTGTCCTTTCTACTTTGGAGAAGCTTTCTATCTTCTATGACTGGCACGGTCAACAACCTGACACAAGCATTTGCAGACAAAATGAAATCAAGAGGATGAACTACGAATCACAAAGAAATTTTGATGTACGAGATGATTTACCTTTCTTCGCCATCTGAACCATTAAGTTGCAATACAGAGCTTTCTGAATTTTCAATTGAAACAGTTCCATTTGATTGGCTACCTGTTTCAGATTTGGACTCCTAATTTTGGTATAAAGAAGCACTACTTGTCAATCAAATGAGAGATCTAAATAGCCTGAATTTTGGCATAGAATGCAGTACACAAAGAGAATTTCAGTATCACAAAAAGAGACTATCTCATAGCCGTTCTTCATATTTGAAAGCGCATTTTTTAATTCCAAGCGATAAACCACCCATGTTAATGTACAAAGTAATCGGAGCATTGAAACTACTAACTACCCAGTACCCACGTAGACATCATCCTGCATCAGTACTAAGAGGTTGCTCTAAACCTCTTTTATTGTATTTATTTGATAGAAAGCTTTAAATTAACTAAAGAGTAGCCTAATTGAAGCAGGAGTCATGGGATGCGTGAGATGAACACGAAGTTTAAACTCCGCTCTGCATGCCTTTTTCTACTGGTAAATGGCAATAACTCTCAACAATAATAAGTTTAAGATGATGAAGAACCTGATCGTTGATTCCTCTGGCACCATGCGAATGTTTTGACCATCCCTCTTCAATGAGCCTAAAGGCTTCATCGCGTGACAAAAAAGAGGCAAAGAAGTGCTGCCAGATCCATTCAAATTGTACTCAATATACTAGACCAGGATCTAGGCATTCGACAAAAGTTAGAAGATGATACAACAGTTCAGCTGTTCAAGGTATGCTCTTACCTTCTTCCCCGAAGCTACGATTTCTATGGCAGTTGGGAATATCCCAGCTGTCTTTGCTCTTCGGACTATTGTAATTTCGTTGAGTGGGATTATTTTCTGGAAATGTGATTAACATGAAAAACATGATCAGTGAAGCAGACTGCCATCAGTGAACTGATCTGTTACTAGTGTTTGGACATGCAGAAGGAAAGCAGCCTTGGATTCTTTTTTATTTTTCTTCACATGAGAATTAAGGATGCAGATAATTTTCACAAAAATAAAAATAAAAATTGGCAGCATACTGGCATGCATTCAAGCAATTAACCAAATAGTATCAAAGAGGGAGATTACAATCTCAACAATAGACATCACACAGGGTAGATTGGTAGATTATCACTGTACAACCCTCCAACCCCCAACAACACACCCCCCCCCCCTCCCCAAACACACACACACACACATAACACACACAAATGTTTCACAACATTGACACTAGAAGGATAGGAGCTTGGAAGAATGGTGAAGGAAAAGCAAATCAGTTTAATCACTGACCAAGACGTCAAGTATCCATGCAGCTATTCTACCAATTCAAGGAGAAGAGGAGAAAGATGAACTTGAATAAGATGATTCACTCAAGCACGATAACAATAAAACCAAAGGCCGGGCTGCTTAATCATAAGTGATCACGAATATACAGATAAACATAAGCTTATTGACAAACCTTTGTCTCAAATCCAAAGATGTTAGAGTAAAAGCATATATAATGATCAAACAGGTACATATGACCCTGCAACAATGGAGAAGTGAGAAAGATCAGTAAAATAAAGGTTCCAGAGATTGTGAGATATGAAAAGTTGCAAATTATGCTAAGAACTTGAACAAACAAAGAAAAACTTGAGTCGACAACAAAGATCGATTTTTTAGTAGAGGTATAGAGCAACGGATGAGACCTGAAGAAGAATACTTTCTTGTAAAGCACAATTAAAATCTTGAATAAGAGCCTGCAAGAAAGACATCATACAGGAATGTATATGAGGCAACACAGCTGTCAAATTTTTTAAAAAAAATTATAATAAAAGGGCAGTCCCGACCCGATGCAACATTTTCAGATTGGGGAAGACATGAACTATAACCATGGAATAAGATCAGGTGCATACATGCAAAAGGCATAACAGCGGACGAATATGACATAATGATTAACAATTAGCGAGTTCCAATTTCTAAATGCGATCAACAGGCAGCGAAGAAGGCCACAGAAGTACGAAATTCAATCTACCAAAGAGACCGGTTATATCATGCAATAGCAGAGAATTGAAGGTAGTAAAGGTTCCACGACGATGACAAAGTAAAGGAATAGGCCAAACCCAGAGACTTACTACTTCCGGCGGAAGACGGAACAATTGGCGATACTCCTCGCTCCTTGAAACCGACTACAGTTGGAATTGCAAACAAGAAGCACAATAAAAACCAAAATTCGAACCAATTTGACAAAATCAATTGATCGATAAAATAAAACTGATTCTCAATCGTACAAAAACCGCTAATTGAAACGAAAAGCTAGGCGAAATTCCTGAAATCGAAACAGTAAGCGATCAGATGAACTGTCAGTTACGAGGGATACCTGGAGATCGGAATCTCTAGGGAGACTGAGCGAGCGATGGAGGCCATCGGAGTGATCAGCGGCGGAGGAAGAATCGGAGACGGCGTCGGAGAGGATGGAGGCGTCCAATTCCATTGTTTGAGAGAGAGGCACGGATCTAATAGGAGTGGAGGGGGAGGCAACCGCCATGGGAGAGGGAGGAGAGAGGAATCAAAACTTTCCAAAAACAACAAAGTTGCTTCTTCCACCTTCGCCTTTTTCTCCCCGGGAAAATTCGGTGACTTGCGGAAGTACACTTCTATTTTATACTCGAAATTATTACTCATTTCTTTTTCTTTTTTTTTTATCAAACTCATTTTTTATTTTATTTTTGAAATATATCAAACTCATTTCTTAATTTTTTTGTTAAGTAAGAATTCGACATTAGATATATTTTAATTTCGATAACCAACAAGTCAGCATACAGAATACCATCACTCGAGACATATCACATAAACACAGAAAATGTGCAACACAACAAGCGGAAACGCACTCTATAAAAGACAATAGGCAAAACTAAATCTAGTAAGTTGGGGATGTAGACTATGAACGAAGTCAATCACCATCATGAAACAGTACCGCTGTACAATGATACAAGGATCTATGTATCGTCATGCTATTAAGCATTTTTATTGAAGTTCTTTTCTTCACCCAGTTGAAGCGTAATGATCATACGTCTGTAATGCATTATATATTCCATAATAGGTCCCATTCTTCTACCCTTTCCGGGGAGTAGAAAAGAAGTAAAAAGTACCTAGGCAGCGCGGGCGTGCCCGCCCATTTAAGAAAAAAAAAAGGCAGTAATCTTGAATATTTTTTTAGCATTTCAAAGAAGTACTTGATTGAGTCGATAACAGAAGGGATTGTAGGAACTTCTTCAAATTTAGAAAATGAGCAAAGAAATTAAACAAAATATAGGGTAGAGCTAGGAAAGTTATTGTATGAGGTCTACCCAATGCTGGGCAGTGAAGACGAACCTCCAGGAAGCTCGTTTTCGATCACAAAGTTGCCCCGTATACACACCACCTCGACTCCAGTCAGTCCCAACTCAAACTCATTTCTTAACTAATGTGCCTTCTCATATTTTATATCAAAGGAAATTGTTATGAGAAGATTTTCTACTATTGCAATTGTTGTATTGTTAGGAACATCTGACGATTATCGAAATTGTCTCCCTTATCGAAAATTTTAAAACTGGTTTAATTTGGTCGATGGATAATGGTCACTGGCCCGTCAATAAAATTCTAAAAGGATAACTAGTTGACAACTGTAAGATCACGAGATTTATGTAAAGTCCTCCTCGAGGGTTTCCATTCATTAATAAACATATATATAGGTTAAAAAGGTATTGGGCCTTTGAGCCCAATATACAATATAAGACCTATGTAATCTATCAAACCCCCGCAGTCGAAACTGGAGGGGGCCGTACAATGAGACTGGACCGAAAATCAATGAACAACTGTCGAGGTAAACCCTTGGTGAACATATCAACATACTGATAAGAGGACAGGACATGTAGAACGCGGACATGTCCAATGGCAACCTTGTCCCAGACGAGGTGGAGACCGAGCTCAATGTGCTTCGTGCGTTGATGCTGGACTGGGTTGCTAGCCAGATAGACGGCAGAGATGTTGTCAGTGTAGACCAGAGTGGCCTTCTGAAGAGGGCAACGGAGCTCAAGAAGGAAATTGCGGAGCCAAGAGCACTCGAAGACAACGTTGGCAACACCTATGTACTCTGCCTCAGCGCTGGAGCGAGACACGACAGACTGACGCTTTGCTGACCATGACACAAGGGTGTCGTTGAGGAAGACACAGTAACCAGACGTGGAGCGACGTGTGTCAGGACAACCACCCCAATCCGCATCAGTGTAAGCAACAAGGTCAAGCTTAGAGGAAGGGGTGATCGTGGTCAGGGCCGTCCAATCAATTTCGATTGCCCTGTGCTAACCTAAATATGGGGCCTTTTGCTTGTTTCTCTTGTTTCGCTCCGCTATGTGGTTGCCACCTCCCCACGAAATTCATATCAACATACGAGTGATCATCATCATTTCAGAGTACAAACCTGTTTATATATATATATATATATAAATATATAAAAATACAAACCTTTCAATTTGCATTTGCAATGGCATGTATACTCTTCCTTTTCTTTTCCAAATTTCCCCTTTTTAACCCCTCAAGTCAATGTCCCATCAAATTTGACTCGCCCCACTTAAACCTCCCCATAAGATGTGGCAAGCATTAATCCCCCATTATCAATCACCCCTCCCTCTTGATATCATCCTCCCCCGTTCATCTGATTGGAAAGGAAACATAGGGTTTATAAAGTTATTGATCAGGAAATCCCCAAATTAGTAAAATTCAATTCAATTAATCAAATCCCCGTTCTACGTTTATAATGGTTCATCCTCTAAAGAAACAAAAAAACTTAGAATTGCCTTTCTTCATGGGGACTTCCAATGGTGATGGCATAAAAGATGATGGAGGAGGTTGAATCGATGAGTCAAATCCAAACTAGATGTCGTTGAATCGAATTAACGAAAAGAAGACAGTGGAGATTGGAGTGTTGAATAGAAGAAGCATTAAAGACAGATTACGAGAGGGCGAACTGTAGAGGACTTGTGTGGAGATGAATTTAAACCATGAAGGATTGAGGATGATGGAGAGAGGCGACAAAGGGGAGGACGAATCGAGGAGCCATAATTGCGTCTGAGCTGAGACGGAGCGTTCAATGCAAGAAGCACGCTTTCCTTTTTATTTATTTTTTTAACAGAGGCACGCTTTCCCTTTAACATTACTCTGTATTAAATATATATATATATATATATATATATATATATATATATATATATATATATATATTAAAAATATATATGGGGCCCTTTGGATTTTGGGGCCCTGTTCCGTTGGGCTTTTTGAACAGCCCAATGGACGGGCCTGATCGTGGTGCCTAGCTCGAGGGTGCCGCTGATGTACCGAATGATCCGCTTCAAGGCCTGGAAGTGGGGTTCCCTGGGTGCATGCATGAACAAGCAGATCTGCTGAACAGCGTAACTAATATCAGGCCTGGTGAAGGTGAGATACTGAAGACCACCAGCGAGGCTCCTATACAACGTCGGATCATCAACCAAAGGACCAGAATGAGCACTGAGCTTGTTGGATGTATCGAGAGGGGTGGCAACAGGATTACAGTTAACCATCTTGGCCCGAGCAACAATCTCAGCAGCATACTTACTCTGAGAGACAAACAGACCAAACGCATGACGTTGAACAACAACTCCCAAGAAGTAGGACAACTGACCAAGATCAGACATGGCGAACTCCGCACTCAACTGCGAAATAATGGACGTCCGAAGAGCATTAGAAGAGGCGGTGAGAATGATGTCGTCGACATATAGTAACAGGAAGGCCATGTATGAACCTTTGCGATAGATGAACAGAGACGTATCCCAACGGCTGCCAACGAAACCCAAGCGTAGCAGATGCGAAGCAAAGCGCTAGAACTAAGCCCGCGGAGCCTATTTCAGATCATACAGAGAGCGCTTCAGGAGACAGATGTGCTTGGGACGATTAGCATCAGCAAAGCCCGGCGTCTGAAACATGTAGATTGTCTCATGCAGATGGCCATGCAGAAAAGCGTTCTTGGCATCTAACTGATTAATGGCACAGTTGTGCGGCAATGCTAAACTCAATACCACTCGGATAGTGGCAAGCTTGACCACGGGGCTGAATGTCTCATCACAATCAATACCTGCCTGCTGATATCGACCGTTGACCACAAGACGGCCTTTGTAGCGCTCTAACGTCCCATCGGAGCGGAACTTGTGGCGGAAGAGCCACATACAACGGATGATGTTCGCCTCAGGAGGGCGAGGGACAAGAACCCAAGTACCATTCTTTGTAAGGGCCCTGTATTCGTCGAGCATAGTCGCTTGCCAATTCGGGTCGAGGAGGGTTGTTTTGTGGGAGGTGGGAATGGGGGAAAGGGAGGTCGGGATGGAGGCAGGGGGGATTGGGAGCCGGGAAGGACGGGTGCAGGGGGTGGAGGCGGTTGCGAGCGTTGCATGCCCGCAACTTTTTATTGGTCGCGGCCCTGGCATGATGCTGCAGCCGCCACCATTAGGTTGGACGAAGGCTGGGGGAAGGGAATTTGATTGGTTGCGGTCGCAGCATCGTGTTGCGGTCGCGGCATCACTGCTTGGGGAGGGGATGGCGTTACGTATGTATGATTTTGGAAGGTGGGGCGATGTGTGGTGTTCATGGAGACGATCTGACGGGGTCGGAAGACACCGGAGACGCTGCGGGTGTGTGATCTGGTGGTAGGGGTGGTGGTGGTGGTGGAGGGGGAGAGGCAGGAGCACCGGAAGAGCTCTGGGGAAGAAGAAAGTGAGGGAAGGAAGACTCTGACTCTGACTGAGATACAGGAGGCGTGGAAGAGGGGGGAGGAGGAGGAGAAAAGGGAAATTGAGACTCATCAAACGTGACATGACGTGACACAATAAGCTTATGGGTCTTGACATCGAGGCAAAGGTAACCGCGATGATCAGACGGATAGCCTAGGAAGACACATGGAGTGGAGCGCGGGTGAAGCTTGTGTGGGGCTGTGGAGGACTGGTTTGGGAAACACAAGCACCCGAAGGTGCGAAGGTGATCATACCTAGGCATGGTGTAATAAAGTGTCTGAGCTGGCGAGCGATGGTGTAGGGTAGTGGAAGGGAGACTGTTTAGGGGATAACATGTGGTGGATAAGGTGTGAGGCCTATAGGGAAGGGGAATAGATGCGTGGAAGAGGAGAGAGTGCATCATGTTGGTAATGGTTCTGATGATTCGTACAGCCTTGCCATTTTGCTGAGAAGTATAGGGGCAAGACAAGCGATAGAAGATCCCATTTGCGGCAAAAAAAGAGTGAAAGTCTTTGTTGTCAAATTCACGACCATTGGAAACATTTGATGGACATGTGAAATTGTGTTTTGATGTAGGCATGGAATTTGGCAAAGACGGGAAACACTTGGGACATGAAATGCAACGGAAAGACCCATAAGAAATGAGTGTAATCATCAAGAAACAAGAGGTAGTACTTGTGACCCTCCTTGCTAGACACAAGAGAGGTCTAAATGTCACTATGAATGATATCAAAGGGAGCAAGGGTAGAGGTCAAAGACCGTTGGAACGGCAGTCTGGCATATTTGTCTAGTTGGTAGGAAGAGCATAAACCAGAGCGTGGGTCTTTAGTATAGGTGACAAGACTCTGGGAACGAAGGACATCTAGAACGGCAGCACTGGGATGGCCCAGGCGTGCATGCCACAAGCTGCACGACGATGCCGAGAGGGCGACCGGACACGACTGACTGGACGCAGGAGGTGGTGTGACAGGGTAGAGCTCCCCGGTGCTGTTACATCTCATTCGAGTAACCCCCGTAGTAAGATCGTTCACAAAGAAACCATAGGGATCAAACGTAAGGGAAGCATTATTATCGGTAGTGAACCGACGGACAGAGATAAGGTTTTTGACAATCTTTGGGGCAATGAGGACATTGGTAAGGTGTAATGGGTGGGTTGGGGTCTATAATTTGGCATGGCCAATTCCCGAAGTAGCAAGGCGACCGCCATTGCCGACGATAATATAGTGTGCAGGACCTTTAAAGGAAATAGAAGAGAGGTTACCTGAGGAGTGCGTCATATGGGAGGTGGCACCAGTGTCCATGTACCACGAAGACTCAGGGAATGTCGGTTGCGTAGAGGAGAAGACGTGATGCATAGCAGGCGGAACATTGCCTGGATCGGACGATGTCAGATAGGTCTGAGAACCGGCATGTCGAGGGGCAGGATATTCGGAGTACGGTTGCATCTTTTTTTTTTTGGAATATTGGCCGCATGGAAGAAGACGAAGGCGCAGGGTGAAGCGACGAGGCTCGGCGTAACCCTCCTCCGGCGTCGATAGCTAGCGGTTCAGGCGATGATCCGAGGCGGCGGCTCGAGCGGTGACAAAGCAATCGAAGGCGGCGATGTGCAGCAGCGGTAATCAGAGGCGGCGTCAAACAGGGCAGAGGCTACGACGTGGTGTGTGGCGCGTCTTCGGCAAGGCTGCACTGCAGTGATTCTCGGCGGTGGATGTGGGTTGAATTAGGAGACGAGGAGAGAGATCGGCGGCGAGGGGACGATGTTGTGAGCCTAATTTGCCATATTTTACACTTACTTTTATATCAATTTCTGCATGCATTTCATACATTTGGGTTAGAATAGTACAGAATCTTTGTAGTTTATGTTTATTTGCCAAATTATGGAATCTACGCTAGTTTCTATTTAAATTCGCAGAAATCGAAGCAATTTACAGCAGTTCTGAGAAAGGAAGAAAAGCTTGAAAGTCAACTACAGCAGTCCAAGGTCAAAGAGCAGTGGAACCGGGACAAATCAAGCTGAAAGCAAGGAAATCTACTCGACAACATGTTAGTCGATCTCGACTAAAGCTTGTCGATATCTAGTACAGCTACTCGATTTCCAACAAGGTTGCCCAGAATCGAGCAAGGCAAGAAGAAGACATGAGCATAGCTTACTCGATATCGAGGAATCTGTTCGATATCGAGGAAAGCCCAAATCGATTTCCACCTTTGGAGCCGAGATCGACGAAGCCGAGCACTAGGAGTCGACAAGAGAAGCTGGGAGCCGAGCAAAGCTACTCGATGTCGAGGAAATTCCTCGATATCGAGGAAATTCCTCGATATCGAGGAAACATCCAGTCGTCATGTGTCCTGAAGGCCAACATCGAGTTGCTGAGCGGAAGACGAAGAAGGTGCTACTCGATATCGAGGAATCCTACTCGATATCGAGGAAACCTCAGTGGCCAACGAGGAGCTGTCCGAGAATCTTGTTAAGTTTCTATCCCGAAGCTGATGGAGATATTTTCGAGATCCAATTCTATCAACTCCTATCAAGATCTATCAACTCCATGGAAGATTTATCCACAAAATAGATATAGTCCTAGTTGATTTAATTCTTTTATTCCATTATTTTATCTTAAGTAAGTAGATAAATAGATATAGATATAGATAAACTTTCTTACCTTGATTAGCAAGGATTGGAAGCCTATAAATAAAGCCTTAGGGGCTGAGTTTTATTCATTCAATTTCAATGACAATTAGTTACATAGAGAGAGTAGATGAGAGAGCTTGTGGCGAGAGAAGTTGGTAAGGCGAAAGCGGATTTGGCTTCGATTGGTTGTAAGCTTTCTTTAGTTTATTTAATGCAAAGTTATTTCCTTTTATTATTGATGTCTTTCTTGATGATGAAGAGCGAGTAGTCCACCCACTTCTAGGATCGGGGTGAGCCCGACGGTGGCCATGCGAGGTGATGCGATAAAGGTTTGATCTTTTTATCCAATTCGTCTTCTATCCCTGCAAGCATGATTCTTTTGCGAAAGTTGAAGGTGATCCTTGTTTGTGTTATTGAAGCGAAAGTGATCTTAATACAACTTGGATTAATTATGTGAAAAGGGTTAGTAACAATTAGGGTTTATGCGAAAGCCTCTATCTTCCTATTTGTTAATGACGAAAGTTATTTGATGAAAAGTATGATCTTTTATGCCTTTATGTGTTATCTTGCATGGTTATCGTTGCGGTGTTGAAACCCTGATCTTGGAAGTCTTTAGTTTATTGAATTAATTCATCGAAATCTGTGTTCTGCATTCGAAAGGTTGCGATTTTAAGTTTCTGTTGCTTGTCGATTCCGAGGAGTTTTAGTCGATATCGAGTAGTGTTTACTCGACATCGAGGAAATCTTGTCGACGTCGGGTTGCTTCTGCTGGTCTTCATTTTTTTTGGTTGATATTGAGTTTCTGGTGTCGATTTCTGTACTCGATATCGAGGACTTGGTGTCGATATCGACTAGTTTCTGCTGCTTTGCTTTACTTTCCGCTTTTCTTTGTTATTTATGTCTTTCTGTCTGTGAGATTTACAGCTACCTAAGATCCGCTGACGTGCTTCCTCGAGGATCGATCCTGACTTCCCACTGCTACATCAGGAGGAGGTCTTGTAATTATTTGTGTGGGCACGAATCTGGTTTGATTTATATTTCTATATTTTAAACTTGATTTCCTCCTAGCAAAAGACGACGCCGGCGGCGGAAGGATCAAATTAGGGTTCCGTGAGGAAGAAAAGGTTGTGATACCATGTAAGATCATGAGATTGATGTAAAGTCCTCCTCGAGGGTTTCCATTCATTGATAAACATATATATAGGTTACAAAGGTATTGAGCCTTTTAGGCCTTTGGGCCCACTATACAATATAAGACCTATGTAATCTATCAAACAACATCAATCAGTGGCAGGGAAGATTGCCCTATTATTACTTAAAATGATGAGTCAATTAGTGAATATATTATAGAGGAAATGGTGGGTATGGAAAAGCCAAGTGCAACATTGCTACAAAACATAGTAAAAAATTCCTTTGGAAACTGAGTTAACAAGAACTTGCAACAGCAACCTGACTTGCACAAAAAGGGTTTTCAGTCCCGATGACTTGCAAGCTTTATAACCATGGAGTAGATGATGATAAACATCTTTTTATAGAATGTATATACAAGTATCTAACCATTATTGACAATGGACGTCCGTCAAACCATTAACAATATGATTGCAAGTTCAAAAGAAATAAAACCTATCTTAGCTCTAATGGGCAACAAATTAAAGAATACAAAAAAGGAAAAAGTAGCCTTCACATAGGAACAACATAGTTTGTTAGAAACCAAATCATATTTAGACATGAGTCACCACCATCACAAGAAGTCGTCAAACAAATAATCTACATACACATGTAAAACTGGTTGAAAATCGCTTCTTATGAACAAGATATGCATGAGAACCTAAAAAATCCAAGGAAACTAATCATATATAGGGCTACGAAAAGTTCACAGAGGAAAACAATAAGATGGAAAAAACATTTCCAAGATACATTCAAACTCAACTTTGATGGATCGGCTCTTACAAAGAACAACAACTTGACTAGTTTTATCATACGAAGCTGGGAGAGTCACCCCATTTATATTGGATATGACAGGATAGATAACTAGACCCCTTTAAAAGTCAAGGCTATTGCCCCTAGACAAGGCATTTTCAAATCATTGCATATGGTTATAAATAAATTATAGATTGAATGAGAGTCTCTAATAATTATAAATGTCATTGGAAAATCGAAATGATTATGTCAGATATTAAAACCCTCTTGTCGAGAGTGACAAATGTGATATTTTCTCATGTACTCCGTTATGGCAACAGAGTGACTGAGAAAGTTGTACATATTTACCGCTTTGTCAAGGGTTCCGTCACTCGAAATATTACCTAATAGAAAAAATGTTATACTATTAATTATATTTTATCTTTTTATGTAGGGAAAATGGCAAAAAACCACCCCTTAAATATGGCTCTTTGCAGAAAACTACCCCTTAAAATTGAAATTGCAGAAAACCACCCATTAAACCCGTTCCGTCTAAAAATCGCCACCCATAACCTATTTTCCGTTAGCTTTCCGTTTATCCATGTTTTTTTAATTGAGAGTTTGTAAAAAAAATTGAATTTCTCACTTTCCCTTTTTAATTGTACATAATAATCCAGTAACTTTTTTTTCTTAAAAATCTCTCCGACCCATCTGCTCATTCTCCTCCTTCCTCGACATACTGAACTCACCAAGTCAAGGATTTGCTACACACGATCCGGGAGATTGAATCCACCATGCTCATCTTCGACCCTCCCTCTCCAAAACCCTAGCTTTCTACACCTCGTCTCCTAGATGTCAAAATAGGGTGAGTTTGGTGAATTAGGGATTGTCGAACCCTCGAAGTTGTCTACGCGCTAAATAACGGTACTCTTCTCCCCTTCTCCTTCTCTTCTCTCCAATATCTTCTCTTCTAAAAGGCACGAACTCAATTTCTGGTGCAATAGTCATCAATCGATGAAACAAAACTTGTCAATTTCAGTATGTTCATCCTAGGACGATTGTGCAGGAGAATCATCCTCTTGCAATTTCAGTATCTTCTTATGTCATAAAAACTAATTGGGGTCAATTGTTCTAGAGTTGGGATTGAGAGTGTGTCTATATATATATATATATATATATATATATATATATATATGTAGTTCCCTTCTGCCCCTTATACTATACCTTGTGTACAAGTCGAAGAATGGATTCGATTCACCTCCTCCTCGTCTTCGTCTCCAACTGCTTCCACATATTCAGATCTGGGCGGAGGACATGACAAAGGAGATGACAACAACCCTGGAAATCGTAAAGGAGGGGGAGAAAAGGACTGCAACTCACCAGTTTCCCAGAACCGCCGTCCACTCGAACTTGCTTCCTCCTAGAACCGTCGTCGCCTACTGCAACCGATGCCGCCTCCTGCAACCGCTGCCACTCTCCTCGTCGGGTGTACCTCCGCCTCACCTGGCTCTCTTCGGCTCCATGGGTGAACAAGAATGAAGAAGCAATTGTCGGCCAACAAAAAAATGAAGAAGAAGCCATTAGGGATTTGGGATTTTATTCACGCAAGCAACACTCGCTCATCGAGCGTTTTTCATCAATTGTGCGCAGGGCCCACCTGCTTTTAATTAAAAAAATAGAAAAATTCCTTTTAATCTCAGTCATCCATCCACACCCGATCAATGGCATATAATTGTGCACAAAGTACACCCTAAGGGGTGTGCACAATTGATCTATTCCCTATATATATATATATATATATATATATATATATATATATATATATATATATATATATATATATATATATATATATATATATATATATATATATATATATATATATATATATATATCCATATGTGAGTATATATTGTTGTCATATGTGAATTGTTGTCATTGTTTTCATGTGTAAATTTATATGTATATAGTTGGGGTCTTAAATTTAGTAAGGGGATGAATTAAAGACCTTGAATGAATTTTTCACATGGAAAAAAATAAACTTGCCTTGTGGTGGAGGCAAATTAAGGAGTTTTAATCAATAATTGGCAAGAAGATGAAGCTGATCTTGTGCATGGAATGAAGTTCTCATTTCTGATTAGTGGTTTTTCCTTGCAGGTTCTATATCTATTTCTTGATTAAAGAATGAATTATCCTTTTATTAGAAGTCATTCTAATGGTTGTTGGCTTACATTTTCGTAAGTATGATGCTAGGTAGACTTATATGAATACTTCTATTGCCTTGAAACACAAGTTCAATGGATGCTTTGCATTTTAGACTGTATAAATATAAGTATAATGGAAACAGTTCTGCCTATCTAGTATACAGATCAAGTAATATTGTTGTCATTGCTGTAAATTTTATGGAGGTGCTATACTTATATTCCTTATAACTCATTAGCTCAATTGGTAGAGCATTGTGTGTAGCAGAAAAAGATGGGTTCAAATTCACATGGGCTTATGTGAATTAGTAGAGCATTCTTCACGTGCTTTTGTAGCTTATGCCAACATATTGCAAAACTTCCTTGATAATTTGTTGTTCATTTCAAATTTTTTCTTCTGATTGGAACATATTAGGAAATATTGTATTTCTCGTGAGGAGGTAAGCTAAGGGTATGTGAAGTTCAGGAGTTCAATACTCCTTATTATAATGTCGTGTGTTTCAAAGCTTTAAAAAGCTATACAAATGTAAATTGATCTATACTCTAAATTGCGTTTGAAATTTGTTTAGTCGAACTAGTCTTATAATCTAAGGAGATTTTGACACTGTTGACATTGTTTGTAGGAGATGATCTTGACGATGTTGATTTTGAGTTAGATAAAACAAAACTTTCTTAACCTAACTTGCAACAAAATACCATCAATCCATTACACACTGTTGACATCCATAATGTACCTAAAAGCTTAAATTTGGACTAAGGCTTTGTTTGGCAAAATACTAGCTGATAGGGTAGCTGAAGCTGATGGATTATTTGTGTTAAATATATGTTAATAAGCTAGTATGATGTTTGGTAAACCTAGCGGTTGGAGTAAATGATGGAAACTTGTGAATAGAAAATCATAAGCTCCGAAAAGCTTCGATGAGTAGCTGTTGAAAAACTCTCATTTCAAAAGCTAATTAAACTAAAATTTATATTTATTTAATTTTCAACTTTATATTATCGAAATCAAAATGTCCAATAAGGTAGCTGATGAGTTTTTATTTTGCCAAACAGAGCCTAAGTCCAATGCATACAAAATACAATCAACCTAAGAGCAAAACCTTGCTCGTTAAAGTATGGGTTGAAGGTTGGACTAAGTCAAAATTAGTTCAAAATAATACAACTTAAGAATAGTTTTAATAGCCACACATTGGCAATGGTTAAAACGAAAAAATTCATCTAATATAGTGGACACCATCTTAAGGATTTCAAACATTTGTAGTTGTTGAAGTTTGAGTGGCAGCTTGTTGAAATTTGAGTGGCAGCTTTGTATTCTCATGTTGCCAACCACGTTCATGTTGCCAACCACATCCATCTTAAGGATTTCAAAATAATACATCTCTATGTTGCTCAATGTATTGATGTGCTAGTCACACAGAAGTAACCTTTGTATTCTCATGTTGCCAACCACATTCATGTTTTGGAACAAAGCTCTTAAGCTGAATAGCTCCATCAGATCCCATCCTTCTAGCGCAAGCTTTAAACCCACATAAAGTAGCTCCGCAAACACATTTCTTTCTTCCATGAACCATAGAGCAATTGCATTTCAGCTTACAATAAGTAGACACCTTTTTTTGGTCATTATGCAAATAGTAAAAGTCACCACCATTCTCTATGGAATATTATTTCAAAGCATTTTTAAAGATTTCAGCTGAACCAAATCTCATGCCAATTTGGAGACAAATTTTCTTAGTATAATCAACTAAAGGGTTAAATTTTGGGTACCTTACCCGAGCTTCATCAACAGACCCACTTATGCTCTTCAACTCATCAGAATCATCCACTATTTTCTCATCATCTTCTAGATCATCTTCTTCTGCCTCTCTTAACTCAGGGAACACAAGAGGAACCATATCAGTTGCTACATTATTGTCAACATAGTCCTTAAATATGTCATCATCATCTTCCTCATCACTCTCCTCGAAACTGTAATCATCATCTGAAGATTCCGGTCCTAGTATGCTCACTTCATCATCCGAGTGAATCACACCATTTATCGAGAGTTGAATATGAAAGAGCCCTAACATACTTCTTCTTCTTAGCTAGATCTAAGGCCTAAACATTGGAAGATGCCTTCTTTTTTGGTCTACATGTACCTGACTGTTGTATTAAATGTCCTGGATTTATGGTGTTGGGGATTAGCTTGGGAAACATTAAACAAATAGGAAAGCTACAATTCAACAAGCAATCTTCAATAATAAAATACGGACAAAGACACTCTAAAATGCTATTTAAAGGCACACACATACAGACAAAGGAACATATTCTTGGTCCCAACAAAATCCTTAAACGACTCACGACTCATATAAATATAGAGCATTTAGATGTCAAACACTATCAAAATTGCACGAATTAGGGTTAACAATGACCAAATCGATCTGACAGTAGAAATTAGGATTTATAAGACCTAAAATCAAAACAGATTTGTGTAGACAGAGATGAAGAACACTATCAAAATTTTGGTCGAATAATTACCCTCGACTGAAGATACGAATTCCTAGTGTGCTTCGCCCTCCATCCTTTATCACAAGGCAGCCATGGAAATCGCGATGTCGAGGTAATGCCGCCCAACTCTTGAGACTAGCTTAACTTGAAAATTATAATTTTTAATCTTTTTACACTTTAATCCTAATTTCTAACCCTTTTATTAATTTATTTGAATTTATACCTTTCTCTCATTAAAATAACATTAAAATGGAGAGATAAAAATGATTTTTTACTTTTTTTAACAGCAAGTTAACGGAAAATAGGTTGTGGGTAGCGATTTGCAGACGGAATGAATTTAAGGGGTGATTTTCTGCAATTTCAATTTTAAGGGGTGGTTCTATGCCATTTTCCCTTTTATGTATTGATTATTTAGAATTGGTAATCACAAAATTCCTATCATTATTACAACTACCAACCATCGAATTTACTGATTACAAATAAAATTGATTGTTAATAGTTGGCAAATCAACAAACAAAACTGAACATTACAATCGAACCAATTAAATAGTTTAATATATCAAGCCAACTTCCAAAATTTCTTTTGGTAATGTAATCTATTTGATAAAGTTGGTAGTACAATTACTCCAATCAATACATATATAATTATATATTGTTATTTTTTTTCAATTATGATTTTTGAATTGCAGTGTATAAATTAAAATCATCTTAAATCAAAATATGGTAATTAGCATTCCACGATTTTTTATTTGCAGATGGGCGAACCGTCTAAAAATTGTAACATACAACAATACATAATGGTGCAAACTCAGGCAAACACACTCTACAAAAATGAAACCAAGCAGAATTAAACCAAACGGATCTGGAAGAAAACGACGGACGAAGCCAAGCCACACTCTGAAGCAGAACCGTAGGCCATCGATACATCAGGACCCAATAATCTTGTGGGTAGTGAGGACAAAACTTCAGGGAAACAGTCAACCCGAGTAGTGGAGACACACTGTCACGACCCCAACCTATCCCGACTCCGACAACCAAAACCAAATCCACGGAAAAGAAACGCCAAGCCACACTACCACAAAACCGCACACCGCCTGAGTAAAGAGCACCCAGAAATCCTATCGGAATCTAATCAACCCTAACAGAATTTACTACACGACATACGAGCTAGGTGTGATACTTTGCAGAATTTTAATATATATATATATATATATATATATATATATATATATATATATATATATATATATATATATATATATATATATATATATATATATATATATATATAGTTTGGCAATTTTTTTGTTTTGTTTTTTTTCAATGGGCAACTTTGGGCCCAAGGCAAAACCTTGGGCCTAAAGAACAAAAGCTGGGTCAAAATTTCGGGACACCCGATGGACAAGATAGAGATAACCCAAAAAAATGCAGAGAAGCCAAAAGAGCAAGCAGCTACACCGGAGGCCGCTGAGCCGACCACCACCTAGGAGAGGGACAAGGATTGAAAGCGGCGCCGGGACTTGCTAGGACGTCGACGATGGCGGCGAGATTGAGGAGCAGCAAAGCTGGGGAGTAGCAACCCTCACCGGGAACACCACGCATGCCATCAACCTAGGCCGAGCAGTGGTGGAGATGAGGGAGGATGGGGAAAAGACAAGCGGGGATGAATCAAAGAGATCTAGTGGTAGATCGGAGTTTGAAATCGGAGATTGATTAAAATCGGGTATGACCGATCAATTCAATTCCAAATCAATTAGGGATTTTGGGATTTTTGATTTCTCAACATCATCCTCACACCAGAGAGGAGAAAGGAGGTGAGATGGAAAGGAGATTGACAATGGCGGACCACGGAGGACATTGGAGGTACCGCCTGCCTCGAACAGATCAGCACAAACGAGGCAGAATCCCAGAAGGGATGAGGTGGGATGGGAAGGGGGGTGAGCAAGATGGCTCCGAAGAGAACACCAAAGGTGGGAGAAGAGTGGTAGTGGTGGTGGTTAGAACCCGCTCACCGGGATTGGGGCCCCAATGGGGGGGGTATGATGATGAGTGGTCGAGGGAGCAACAAGCTCTCGGATTCTATTGTTGTTTCCAAGCCCTAGAAGGGTTTTCTCTGAGCTCTCTAAAGAGAGCTTTTTCGAGCGTTCCAAATATATTAATCATGAGAAGTCTTTCTTGCTTTAATATATTTCTAGTATTTATGTTGCTGTATACAAAACATGGGTTAATTTTATTTTATTTTTTTATTAGGTAAGAATTCGAGCGAGAAGACTCTACCCGATAGCATCTTGATGGATGAGGTCAATAAGACCTGAATCATTTTGGAAGTCAGGATCCCTTGCTGAGTAGCTAAAGTTTGCAACTTTATATTAGTCACTCGATTGCCAGAATGGGGAGTGTGAAGGAAAGAAACTTTCTTCACACCCAACTGAAAAGTTTTAATATCGAACATAATGAGTTCAATTTTCCATGGGAATTTAGAGTTTTGTCTTAGATGTTTAATAATTATCAAGAGAGCGATGAAAACCCTATCCCAACAAAGAGTTGCCCCCAACCTTTGGAAAACAAGAACCCTCCACACCAAATCTGGAAAAAAAAGAAGCACGAGTTCAAATCTAGAGCTTCAAGTAAGGAGAGCTCTACTAAATCTCCTAAAATCCCACCAATCACTACAAAAAATTCCCAAAATGAGCGAGAAAACAATGTATGCGAAAGGAAGAAAGGCAGACAAAGAGGGAGAAGAAGGAATACTAAATGGAGATGGGGAAAGTTCAGGAAAGGAAGGCTCAAAGAAGAGGTTGTTGAGCTCCTGACATCGTGTAGTAGGTGGTGGAGGTTCTTGGGAAGGGGGGCTCTCTGCCTTCCCTGTCGGTGGCCTCCTCCCTTGGGCACCCTTCCTCATTCCGGCTCATACTGCGAAATGCTTTGATGCATGCAGTTTGAGTCCACAAAACAAACCCAGAAGCATATTCTGCTCTCGAGCGAGACACTCCCTGTTGGTGTGGGTTGCTGGTCACACACTTCTCTTTCGTCCTCCTTCCTGCTTCCTCATATTCCTCCCTCTACGATTATCGATCGATCTAGAGTATATGCCCGCTGGGTTGTAGACATTAGATCTAATCAAACAAACCCTCTAATACCTAAACAAAATCTCTAAAAAAAACCATTTTTACCATATAAAAAGTTGAAATCCAAATCTTTTTTAAAACCTTTATTTTTACACTCGTAACTCTCAAGTGTAGCTTCTCGGGCATGGACACGTTGGTGGACGGGCTGGGTAAAATCCACTTCATGCCAGCTACAAATAGAAGATCCATGAGTCGGCCTTCGATGGACTTGGTCCCTGGCTTTTGACCCCTCGTCAAGGACTTTTTACTGCATCCTATTTTGGGGTATGAAAGGATTAGATCTGATCAACAAAGTAAGTGCCTTATAAAACTTTAGCTCTCCTATTATGCATGTGCATATCTATAGAGAATAGACTCTCTTTTATTTGTTGTTGCATGGCTGTTAATTGTTCCATTTATGAGTTGTATTTCATCTTTAAGATTAGCTTTACCAATTTTACTAATTTACATACTATTGAGAGCTACGAATTTCTGAAGTATGGTGCTAATGTTGGTCCTCTCATTTATTTAATTAGTGTCTTGTATCGATTTTGAATTGTTGGCCATCTGCTATGAAAATTTGCTTGAGAGCATTATCATAAGACAATAAGAAGATAAAACTTCGGAGCATCAAAGTTAGTAATAAGAAAGGAAAAATTTGCCCTTAATGCCCACTCGCTCAATTTGTTCCATGGGATCACCTCATAATAGGGTTTACGAATAAGCAAATGTATATATCTTCTCTAACATTCATCTCAAAACTTTAAGCTAATCCCCATCAGTCCATTTGGGAACTGGGAGGCGGTAGGCTGCACCAAAACTTCAAATCAAAACCTCAACACCAACCATTTTACATAACTTTACATATTTCTTGGAGGTCTCAAATTCTTACCAATTATCCTCTTTGATTCAAGTTGTTGGCATATCTGTTCGATGAAACAATGTGGTTTGATATGTAAATGGATGGTCTTCATCCTCAATTCACCCTCCGGTCTTCGTAGAAATTAGGAAGCAATCACAATGGAATTTTATGACTTACAAAGCATCTTAAGTAGGGTTAAGGATTTGAACATAAGCATGCCATCTTGGCAGATCCATATCATCATAGATGATTAAATTAGGCTACTGGAATGTTAGGGGGTCTCGAAGACCCTTGTCCTGGCAAGAAATAAGTTTAGGCAAATTAACAAACAAGATATTCTAGCGCTTGCTGAAACAAAAACGTCGGAACCACCTGCTGAATACCAAATCCAAAAAGCTAGTTTTCATAAATGCTTCATTATCAAGTCAACTGGTTACAAAGGTGGTTTATGGATCCTTATACTAGGTGTGTGATAGAGTCTATTTTAGTCATGTATTTTGCATATTATATTGGGTAATTTTCATACATATTTTACATATTTTATAGTTAATTTGTATTAGTTGGTTTTCGGAGTCTACACTAGTATTTTTATATATTTCAGGTATTTTTTAGGATGTATCGTGTGAATTTGGATATTGCTTGTAATTTATGGGGTAAATTACGCCATTGATCCCTCACCTTTTCTATCTTTTCTAAATTAGTCCTTAACCTTTCATTCATTCTAGTTAGGTCCTTAACGTATGGAAACAGTTGCGCCATTAGTCCCTCCGTCCATAATTCCGTTAAAGTTTCGTTAACTATGTCCTGTAAACATTGCCTGGCTTCCTAAAATTAAAAACATTTTCTTTCCTTTTAAATGTTTTTCTTCCATCGTCAATTCAATCACCCTCGTCAATGGAACAATCATCAACTAGTTATTGCCCTTAATTACTGCCTTGAGAACCCCCTCATACTGTCTTTGTCTCCTTTTTCGACATTCAATCACCACAAGACACTCCCAAGTCCCAACATGAACAACAAAACACCATAGATTTGCTACCACAAATTATGCCAAAAAATCACAAATCTATTGTTTTTAATTGGTTTGTCTGCATCATATCATCTAATTTTAATTGATTGTACTAAATTAAAATAATTTGGTAGTTTGGTCTATTTTTTTTGCCTAAGTGCAGTTGGTTGTGGCAGATCTGAGGGACGAGAGAGGTGGAGAAGTGCGAGACATGGATGTAGGAACGGTCGTGGATGATTGGCAACTACCAAGTACCCGCAAAGGGCGGTAGGACAAAGCGATGGTCTTGGTGGATTTGCAGGCGAGAGACGAGACTGAAAGAGAGATGCGCTGGTGAAAATAGGGGTGGTGGATATATTGTGCGGATGAAACTGAATAAGCAATTACCGAGAGACAAGGTGATGGTTGTGGTTATCGATTGTGGCCATGTGGGTTTGCAAATGTGTGTAGAAGAGAGAAGGAGCTGCCGAGGAGGTGAAGAGATAGATCGAGATGCAGATTGCACGTGTTCAGACTGGTCACACATTTAACATTAGTTTAACGGAGTATGAACGGAGGGACCAATGGTGCAACTATTTTCATACGTTGAGGACCTAATTAGAATAGACGGAAGGTTAGGGACTAATTTAGAAAAGGTAAAAAAGGTTAGGGACTGATGACTTAATTTACCCTAATTTATGGGACTATTTTGCTAATTGAACGATGGAGATAGTCAAGCTAAGCAACATCGATGAATTGGAGGAGGATTGAGCTAAGTGCTTGCACCAAGTCCGAAGGAGCCGTTGTTACGGGCATGCGGCTCACGTTGTGCTTGTTTATATATACTCCGTACTCCTTAGTACTGGAGTAAATTAGATAGATAAATTAGATATATATATATATATATATATATATATATATATATATATATATATATATATATTATTTAAATTAGGATATATTATAGAATATTAAATAGATTAAGATACTAGTTCATATATATACATTCATACGACAAGGTGACCAGCCGACTGACTTTACATTCCTGAACCCTAATTGTCTTTTGTTTTATTTGTATGGAGACTTAAACTCTCCCGTTTCGTCTACGATTTGAAGCTTTATTTGGATTGGTTGTGAGTTTCTAATTCTTGTTCCTTATTTCCCATATTGAATGTTTCGACTTCTTTGCACTGATTGATTGATTGTTTTGTTCTTTGTTGTCTGACCAACTTGTTAGATCAATTCAATTGCTAGGGTTTTGTAGATTCCTGATTGCGAACCTTAACCCAAGTAGCAAACTTGTCCCTTTAGGGCTGATTGAACTAATTGGATGGGTAGGAAGTTGGATGTGTTGCTAAATCCCTCTTTAGGGACTGCAAATACCTTGTTTAATCTCTGGACTTAAAGCTATCAATTGGGTTAAATCCTTCTTTAGAGACTGTTCGATTGATAAGGGTTTCTAGGACTGATTGGACTAGTAACAATATTAGGTCGGGACAAGGGCATTCATAGGAAACTTAAAAGGATGAGAAGAAGTTACAAGGATCGTTTCACCCAAATAAAGTAGATATTTGTAGATGAAACTATTTTATTAATCGTTATCTCCATCAATTTGTCTATAGTTTATTTTATTTCTTTCTTAATTTCACCACTCAAAAACCCCCATTTCCTATTAATTGGTAAATAAACTTAACTTTGGAATAACTTGATTCTATGTGGTATCGACTCGTACTTACAACACTACATTAGTTAGGTAGGTTCGAAATTATTTTGATACGGTTTACGCGACTAAAAATCGTCCATCAGTGTGCGAATTCATTAAACTCTATAGTAGTGCTTGAGCAAAATAACAAGATATTTATGCTTAAAACTAAGATAAATAATTTTGCTTTGGCCATTTTGTTTGTCTATGTTCCGACTAATGAGGGGGAGAAATCGTCCTTCTTGAAGGAAATCTTTACTCTAGTAAATAACCATAAATTGCTGATTATGATCATGGGAGATCTCAATGATATTGAGAATTATACATAAAAATTGGGAGGGAACGCACTAACGCTTGCTAGATTCAGATGACTACAATATGTCAAAAATGAATTTAATCTTCACACCATACCATGTAGTGGTTCCTCATTCACGTCGAGGAAAAATAACACAACTTATAATAACACTTATGAACGGTGGATAGGGTTCTGGCTCATCAAAATATCATGATAGAATTTAAATATATGAAGGTCATGCATCACCCCTTCACAACCTCATATCACTGCCCAATAACATCACGAATCCAAAAAAGGAACTCCTTTCCGTTTCGAAATGGCTCGGACCATTAATCCGGATTATGAAGGTATGGTCAAACGTGTGTGGGAAAACAAATTAAAGGGTTCTTTTGGTTATCAGTTAGTCCAAAAACAAAAAATGCATAAGAAAAATACAAAAGAGTGGTGTAAGATATATTCAAACTATTCAATAACCCAACTTTCCAAGGTTGATAGTCAAATCTAAGAACTCCAACAATACCTCCCTTGGGGAACAATCTCACAAAATCAATTAGAGAAACTAGCTAGACTAGAAAATAAGAGAAGACATATCCTATCATTCAACCATACTTTCTGGAAACAATGAGCCAAAATCAAACATCTTAAGCTTACAGATAAGAACACAAAATATAATTGGTGGTGAAGATTAGAAACTTTAGAAACTCAACTTCATGTTTTGTCACAAAAGACGTTATCAATCTTACATACAAATAACAAATTAGAGATCAAATGACAAAAGAATTAGCTGACAGATTCTACATCCACGGGGCAAGCACCATTGATCAAAATAAGATTACAAATATACACCAAGAAATAACAATAGAAGATAACAATAAGCTCATTAAACAACCTACAAATAGGGAAATAAAAGACACTATTTTTAGTATGGCAGAAGACAAAACCTCAGGTCCGGATGGATTCCCCCTTGAATTCTATAGAAAATACTGGCATATCATTGACCCATTGGTTTGTAAGACGGTTAAAGTATTCTTCCACTTCGGTAATATGCTATCGGAACTCAACCAAACCTTCACCGCCCTCATCCCTAAAGTTGAATCGCCAATGAATATAAATCACTATAGACCCATTAGCCTTTGTAGTACGATATATAAGATAATTGCAAAAATCCTGGCTAACAGACTTAAGTCCATTCTTCCTAAGATTATAAATCCTTTCCAAGGGGCTTTTGTGGAATGAAGATCTGTTCAAGACAATACTATAGTGAAATGTATCACAACCTCAACCTTTTCAGTACTGGTGAACAATTGCTCCGGCGAACAATTCAAACCCCAAAGGGGAATCCGTTAAGGAGATCCCCTAGCTCCTTACATACTTTTCATTGTTACGGAAAATCTTGCAAGAGAACTCCATGAAGAAGCTTTGCATGAAGATGCTCTTGTGGGGATCAAACTAACACCTAATGGAAGCCCCGTCCCCTTTCTCACATTTGCAGACGCCACTCTGATCTTTGCAAGTGCTTCCCATAAGAGTCTCCACACGATCCAAACACATGATGAACAACTTTTTGAATATGTCAGGTATGACCATCATCTACTAAAAAAGCTCTATTCAGGTCTCGAGAAATGTCACTTCAAGTTTGGTAAGATCGTTTTCTCAAGATATGAACATACCAGTCTAAATATTTGGGTATTTCCATTAACAATGGCAGAGTTAAAAAATTGTGTTTTTTAAGATGCCATTCAAAATCTTAAAAAACAATTATCAAAATGGTAAACATCAACCTTATCACAAGTAGGAATGACTGTTCTTATCCGTGCAAACCTTAGTTCAAAAACAAACTACCTTATGCAAAATTTTCTGCTCCCAAAGGGGATCCTCCAACAGATAGACCAAATAAATAAATAAACTTTTTATGAAATAAACTTAATTTTGAATGTTACACTCCATTAGTTAGCTGGGAAAGGATGTGCTCATCAAAGGATTATGGAGGGCTTCACATAAGGACAACATAAGAGATGAATGTTAGTCTCCAACTAAAATTACTCTGAAAAATCTATACGAATCCTGATAATATATGTGTTAAAGTAATAAATGAAAAATACTTGCATAACTGATTAATCCTAGAATGTGATAAGCAAAATACCTCTAGGCAGTTTGGAAGGCTTCTCCATCTTAGAGAAACCTTAGGGGAAAGGAATTCTCTAGATACTAGGCAACGAGAGCTTTATAAATATTTGGTCAGACCCTTTGGCAAACAACCTCCCTCTACTTTATTTCAAGGGTAACCAAGACTCTAATATGAAGGTAGCACAACTTATAACTCCTTAAAAAAAATAGAATGCTAAACCAACTATTCCCTCCTCAGGTAGCCCAAACCATCTCGGATATTCCAATTCAGGATTGGGGCACACCGGACAAAATAGTGTGGAAATTGAATACGAATGGAGAATTAACTACAAAGTCAACTCACAAAATATGGAGCGATAATGCCCAAAATAGTATAGACCACAACTGGATTTGGAAGCTCCATCTACCGCCCAAAACTTAAAACTTCATGTGGAAAGTTCTGATTGATGGGTTCTCAATCAAACCAAGGCTAAATAGACACTTCAACAGAGTACCCTCACAATGCGTTCTTTGTCATAATAGTGATGAAGACGCTCATCACGTGCTCTTGGAATTTCCCGTTACTAGGGAAATAATAACAAACTACGAACAAAGGGTTGGCAACTCTTTCATTGGCCCGGTGGCTAGACATTCTCTAATAGAAAATATAATATCAATTAAACATAACAACTATCAATTTGAGGACCTATGCTTTTTATGGCATACAGTATAAGAACTTAGGAACAAAATTATTTTCAACAATATGAAATTATGACCAATTGTAACTATTGTCCAACAGATAGTTCACAACATCAAGGAATGGAATCAATCTTGTAATAAAGGAAAAAACAACAATGGGAAGAATAAACAAAGAAACTCGAGGTGGATTAAGCCACCAACAACCATCTAAAAATTAACGTAGATGGCTCGATTAGGGCCCCTGATGATTGCAAAATCAGGGGCATCATTAGGGACGGTGCGGGTCAGGTGATCGATATCTTTCAGCATAGAAGACGAGCGAGATTTATCCTTCAAACCGAAGCGACAAATTTCTATTTAGGGATTCAACATGCCATAGATAAAGGGATGAGGAATGTTATCATTGAAGGTGATAGTTTGAAAGTTGTCAAAGCTATTAATGAAGACACCAGAGTAGATTGGGAAGTCCACAAAGTAATTGAAAAGATCAGGTTGATGAAGTTAAACTTCGATAAAATTGAATTCCGACATTACTTCAGAGAATCAAACACATCAGCAGACTACATTGCCAAGTATAGAGGTGTTTGTAATGTGTCAAATTTCCCCTTGCATGGGAACTTATTTAACATCATTTTTCGGGATGATCATGGGTGAACATTGGCTTGGCAAAACATTCTACTGTTCGCCTACTGTAAAAAAAAATCTAATTGAAGCTCACGAGCTTTCGAAACTCCGTAACGAAGCGCAAGAGTCTCAACAAGGATAGGACCACAAATTAATTGGCTGCCCATACTAATGGAACGACCTAACTAGTCATGGATAATAAACCCGATAGAGCTCTTAGACTGCGAGATCGTCGAGGTTGTAGACATAGAACTGTTTCTATCTTTTCCTCTTGTAGTCGTTGTTACTCCATCAAGGTTTTGTACGTCCAAGCTAATAGCTTTCTCTCAGTTGTGTCGATGGTTTTCAATAATTTGTTTGATTTTCACAACAGAAGCGGGTCTCTCCTGTCTAAAGATAAAATGGTTTCTGACATACCAGATTGTCCACCATCGAAATGCAATCTCTTGCTTTTCCTTTCTCGATAATTTGGATCCTAAGACATACATAATAGGTTGTATATCTTTGGAGTCATTAATCATGTCCTAAACCAAACGCTCATTTTCAAAAGAAAGTTGTGGGTGGAAGTCATTGTATTCATTCAAATAATAAGTGGATATCATCCTCTTGGAAGTGATTACAGAGACAACAGGTAGTCGGTACCGACATACCTCTCTGTGCTAGATGAAGAGCCGTGGGGATACCGTTTTGGCTTAACTTCCAAAGAAAATTCTTAACTTTTCGTGACACGTTAGTCTTCTAGATCCAAACGTTAGAATCTGGGATTGTAAACATGGGTTAATTCTTGATATATAATACCAAATGCTAGTTCTTTTTTTTTTTAAAGAAAACAAACAAAAGTTACCTTTCATTGTTAAAGTTAGCAAAGAGTTTAAAAGTAAAATTGATTGATTGCTAATTTATTATAAAATAAATATTTTTTTAAAATGAAATATTAAAGTGATGTTACATGAATTTCAAATCATTTATTTCAATTTTATAAACAACTGAAATTACATCATGTCAATTATTTAACAAATTTATTTGGTATTTTTTATATTGGAAAATAATACTACATCCATTTTTGAATTAATATAATTTAATTCTTAATAGAAAACTTATATATATATTTAATTAAAATTTTAGTAATTTATATATTTTTAGGTCCTTAAAAAACGTGTAAAAAATCAAATGAAAACGGAAGGAATACATAACATTAACACACGATGCAGCAAATCTCAAACTAAAAAAACACTATTTAATGCATTTTTAAAAAGGTTTACAACTTTGAATACCAAATTATAAATGTAAAATCTCAAGCATTTTTTCAATCGGCTTGCCTAGTGCCTACTTGGCGTCTTCTTTGTATCTTTGGTCTCCTTTATTTCAGGAACTTTGATCTCTTTGATTTACCACCACATTGTTTTGTGCATCAGAAAACTTTGGTGGATAATAGGAAAATAATTTAATTCTTTATGGGATGATATAGTATTTGATATTTCTTTAGTCCTCTTTTAAAAAAAGAAAAAGAAAAATAGTTGAAAAGTGGCAATTTCACTTCTGGGCCTTGAGAAAGCCCAATGGGGAATGCAATTGATAATCATCCACTGGGCCTCCTTCGGTGGGCTTACAATAGTGGCATGTCCAGCTTTGCTACCTACGAAATTGTATGAAATAATGCACCCTTTACCCAATAGGGAGATTCCGACTCGTAATATATTAGTCACTACATGTTATCGATTCTTATCAGTCAAGCTAGTAAGACTTGACATAGGTTACAATTCTGGATCTGATTTGATTACAAAGCTCTTGCTTTGTAGCGAGACCTTGTTGTGATTACAAATATGCGTTTTTAAAGGTGGAAATCGAAGGAGATCATCAATTCAGTGAAAGGAGTTTGCCCATACCAACAGGAGGTCGAGATGGTCGTTTCAAACATTTGTCTCATTCAAGCGTGGCTGAATTTCATGCGTTTCGAGTGATTACCGTGATGGTTGACAAGATTGCCTCCTTTCAACATCGGCTTCCCTTCCCTCGGAGTTCATTATCAACGAGATCATTATCAATGAGATAGAATTGTTAGTTCCCATCCATAGAGATGTCATTGCTTAGTTGTGAAACATACTATCGTTCTTCTCATTTTTTCCTTGTCAATAAAAAAAATGCAACGGGTAACATGACATGATATTATTAAATAATTTACAAAATTATTTTCTTTAAAAAATAATATATTGTAATATGATATACTCATAGAAAGCACCTCTCATAGCCATGATTTCTAAGAAACGTACGAACCCTTTTCTTAATAAATTGGTCTAAATCGACTCAAATCACCTTCAGAACCGCAGTTTCTGAAACCGTGGAAATCCTTCTCCTTATAAACCAAATCAAATCACCTCCCACAATCAAGATTTCTAAAGTCGTGGAACTCTTACCCCTCCTTATAAAAGGGGATGTATGTAACTATGAGAGGTCTTCACAATATGAGAAATCATATTAATCATCGTGTATTTGACGAGAAATTAATGGTGTGTATAATAGCCCCTTTACTCTATATATAAATGATGAGACATAGGGAGCTGGGAAATCTGAAAAAGCTGGTTTCATAATTGCATCATATATGGTTGGCTTAAACTAGGTGGGGATGGAATCATCAATGAATCACACATAAAACTAACACATACTCCGTAGTATTCATTCACAATTAGTTCAATGCCATCCCCATAAATGAAAAATAATAATAATAAAAAATCCAGCACTTTGGGATTTGAATGAGGTTATTCTGATATGTAATGTAATTGGGCTCAATCTTGAGAAGAAAAAAATACTTAGAAAAAAATTTTAATGATAAATTTTTTAAAAAAGAAATCAATTCTCAATTTCAACTAGCTTATATAAACTCTTGACATATCCTTTCATAACTCAAAAATTAAGAGCCTATTAATGTCTCTTTAAATAAGGAAAGGATTTAGTTAGTGTTAAGTTTAATTAGACAACAGCCAATAACATTTTTATAACGGTCTTTTTAACCTACATTATAAGAGTTTAGATTAAAAAGCTTAATTGAGAAATATTTTCTATCACATAGAAGCGGTTATAGGAGAACAATATTAAAAAAAAAAACTAAAATAATTTAATTTTGAAAAATATTTATCAATTGAGTTTATTAACCTATTCCTTAAGGGAGATTAAAAAAATCATTTTTATAAATGATAATCTGTAGGTTTGTAATATAACATAACGAAGAAGAGAAATACATTTTCCGTATCATGGTTAACCTCTCTGAAAACATGGCTGTAGAATAATAGAATTGATGTAAAGTCTTCCTTGAAGGTTACCATTCATTGATATAACATATATATATAACAAATGTATTGAGCCTGAATGGACTCATCCTCTTAAACACTGCTATTCTGCTAATAACAAGAAAATAACAACACCTCTTTTTTATTTGATTAAAGAGGGCTTTCCCAAAAACCAAGGTGGCCTAACCCTGGCCCACATGTATCCATTTCCCCTCTTTCAAAAAAGCAACAAAATAAAAAGTGCAACTATCCATCATCCATGGTAGGAAATTAGGAATACTTCAATTTTGTAATGCTAAATAAGATAAGTTCTATTATTATGTATTTATGTGTATAATATATAGTAATAGTAATAGTAATATTTTATGTCTTCAGATTTCTCGTCACTTGTAAAGCACGATTGCGGACCAGTAAAACATTGCTGCTCATCATTTGAATTACTAACTCTTTCACATGACTTTACCCATTAAAAGCATGAATACTTATTTGTTTATTCATTTTACTTTATTTATTTATTTGGGTATTGTAGTTTGTCCCAAAAAAATAACAAAGATGCTAGTGTAGTAGTGTGTGTTTAGGAGTTTTTTTTTCGTTTCGGCTATATACACCGCAAATCCCCACGTCCTTGTACGTCCTTAAGGACGTGTAAGTAGGGAGAGAGCCACCCGAAGCAGGACGTGCTTGCACGTTCCTAAGGACGTGCAAAACTACACGTGGTTAAGCACGTGCTGCACGTCCTTAAGGACGTACAAGCCCGTCTTCTAAATGGCGAAGAGGACGTGCCTCTTCGTCTTCATTCTGTCTTCGTCAGAGAAATCGAGAGCGAGAGAGTTGCCGGAGAGAAATCGAGAGCGAGAGAGATTGCCGGAGAGGGAAATCGAGAGAGAGAGAGAGAGAGGTCGCCGGAGAGAGAAAGAGAAAGAGATCGAGACAGAGAGATGGAGCCGGAGAGAGAGGAGGCGGTGGAACCGACGACGGCGCTGGTGGCTGAGGAGGTTGGTGGTGGGGGTGGAGCCCTGGGGGAGGGGGTGGCGGTGGAGCAGGTGGCCGGGAGTGGTGGTGGGGCAGCGCCCATGGAGGTTGAGGAGGGTGGTGGTGGTGACGGTGGTGGCGGTGGAGACGGTGGTGACGGTGGTGGCGGTGGTGGCGGTGGTGGTGATGGTAGCGTAGTGGCGGAGGCGGAACCGCCGCGGAAGCGGAGTACTATTGAGGTTTTGCCGGTCCCGACCCCACCGGTATGTTTTTTGATTTATTCATTTTGTTTGATTTATTTTTATAGTTTTATATTATAGTTTAGATTTTAATATATAATATAATTTGATATATTATAATTAGTTTATTATATAGTTTGATAGATAATATATAATTTGATAGATTATATAGTTTTAGTATATAGTTTGAAAGATAGTATATAGTATAGTTTATATATTTTGATAGTTTTAATGGAAAAACAAAAAAAAATGATTAATATATATTACAAGATATTAAAACTTATTACAATATATTAAAAGACATTAAAATAAATGAAAATAAAAATATTAAAATTTAATAAAATATAATAAAATACATAGAAATAAATTTAAATTTAAATAAAATAAAAACATTAAAATATAATAAATTATAATAAAATACATAAAAATAAATTTAAATTTAAAGAAAATAAAAACATTAAAATATAATAACTTATAATAAAATACATAAAAATAAATTGAAATTGAAAGAAAATAAAAACATTAAAATATAATAAATTATAATAAAATACATAGAAATAAATTTAAATTGAAAGAAAATAAAAACATTAAAATATAATAAACTACATAGAAATAAATTTAAATTGAAAGAAAATAAAATCATTAAAATATATTAAATTATAATATAATAAATTATAATAAAATACATTTCATAATAACAGGCAGGGAGGCTCATGAGGGGGGACGGTACCCTCCGGCCTGTTACGTTCGCCGACCGGGCAGCGGTCAGCCAGATTCCAGAGAGGACGGTACCCGACAGTTCGACATCCACAGTCGACGATCTGCTCGCGTCTGCAGAGCGGTACCAGCAGTCGATGGGGACCCCCCCCCCCCGGCCGACGAGCACGACACCTTCTGGTCGGGTATTCCACCTTAGGATCCTTCTGGCGATGCGATGATGGGGTTGCAGCCTTCTTTAGAGCCCCCTGAGGTTTTGAGTAGCTGCATCACCGACGTAGTCGCTGGGCGACGGGCCGACATGGGTAGACCTCCTACTCGTGTTCCACCCACCATCCCGGAGGCATCTTCTTCAGCCGTTCCGGAGACTTCTCCTTCAAACGTGCCGTCGGAGGCTTCTACTTCAGCCGTGCCAGAGGCTTCTACATCCGGCACACACGAGTCCGAGCCTTCGACCTCCGCAACACCAGCGGCGATCTCCTTGGGCTCTGCAGATGATGTGATCCCTGACGTCGTTGAGGAGGCTGACGACGGTCAGGAGGGGCAGGCTCAGGGCCAGGGGGCCCACAGGTAGAGCCCGAGCCCATCCCTGCGCAGGCTGCCGCACCGGCTGTGCAGGTCGACCCTTTATTCCTTCCGTTTTGTTCATATTTCCAATTATGTGAATACAGTTTCGAGACTTTACATCTGAGTTCTCGGACCCAAGGGTTTGGAATGACCATGATGAAATGGTTACGCATTTCAAGGACTTGGGTCGGAGACACTGCATGATTTTAGTAATCAAGCGGTCTTGGACGGGGGCGTCGAATCGTCCAGGCGGGGTTCTCCTTGCTTGCGAGCAGTTTGGGGAGTACCGACCACGCGGGAGGAAGCTCCGGAGCACACAGTCGAAGATAAGTGGTTGTCCATTTTCTCTACACGGACACGAAGCTCCGCCGGGTCAGTGGCGCATGACGGTAACCCGTGGTGTTCATAACCACGGGCTTTCCACGAGCTTGAAGGGTCACGCCATCGCCGGACAGATGACAGAGGGGGAAAAGAAGATGGAGAGGTGGATGAAGGAAGTTGGCACTCCTCCAAAATCCATTGGGTACGGATTGAGGCAGTTGGATGAGACCAACGTCACGTCAAGGAAGAGCCTTACCAACACGCTCGCCATGATGGTCGTTGAAGAAAGAGGTAGTCGAACGATGACCCAGGATACCTTGCACCATCTGCGGGAAAGAAGGTACTACTACGACTTCAGACGACATCCGGATGACGACAACGTCTTGAGCGACCTCTTCCTGGCGCATCCCGACGGGATACGCCTTCTCCGAAGGTTCCATTACGTCATCATAATGGACAGCATATACAAAACAAATGCGTAAGTTACTTAATTACAATTACATTATTGCACATATAGCCAATTATAAAGTATTTTATATGTAACATATTTACACTTGCAGATATGGGATTCCTTTGTGCGAGGTGGTCGGGTTCACACCCTCAGGCAATACTTACTGCATCGTCTATGCCTTCATGTCGCAAGAGAACGAAGACACATACGCCTGGGTGTTGCGACAACTTCAGATCTTGCTTGGGACGGTTCAGCCTCAAGCTATCATGACTGATCGAGAGCTAGGTCTCTTGGCGGCGCTGAATGTTGTCTTCCCCGACGTCCAGCATCTCCTTTGTTGGTTACACGTGACGAGAAGATGCGAGGAAGCAGCTCTGAAGATCACGAAGAATTTAAACCACGCTGGCATCTTTAAGGGCAACTGTTGGGGGCTGTTCGAATCGAGGTCGGAGGAATCATTCAACCGATGTCATCGGGCGCTACGAGCTGCATGGCACCCATTCCCAGGTGTGGTGGCGTATTTGGAGTCGGTTTGGCTTCCATACAGCAGGAACATAGTACGGTGCTACGTAGATAATGTCTTCCATCTCGGCACCCGTACGACAAACAGGTACAACCTTACTTCATATCTCCCATTACAATATGATATAATATCGAATATTTAGTGGTATGCACTTCAATGTGTACAGAGTTGAGGGTCAACACAGGGTTCTGAAGGAGGCACTTCACTCATCGACTGGTGACTTCCGCATCGTGATCGATGCAATCCATAGAGTCAACGATTGTCAACTGGATGAGTTGCAAACTGCTTTGGAGATCGACCGCTTCAAATGGCCAACAACGGTGTATAAAGTCAACCTTTTCGATGAGGTAAAGACTTTAATCTCCAAAAAGTGCTTCGATTATCTGTACAAGATGTGGCAGGACGTCGTGAACCAAAAGGTTCCTCCGGTATGCACGGACCGACATTGGAGGGTTTGTTATGGGATCCCTTGTGTCCATGAGATTCAGGCATACGTCAACTCCGGTACTCTGATACCCGCCGAGGACATCCACCCGTTCTGGATGGATTTGACATGGACTGACCTCGACGACACCCCACTGCCGTATGAGCTGTCATCTTCATACATGGCTTCCAACGATGTATGCGAGGATGAGCTGCACCCACCCTCATCAGCAAGCGTCCGAAGGAAGGGGAGGCCTCGGGGGTCGAGGAATGCCTGCAGAACCAACCTGTTGCCATACGAGGAGGTAAGGGAAAGGTTTGAGAGAGAAGAAGCGCGTGCTGCTCGCCCTCGTCCACAAGCGACCTCAGCTCGACGTGGACGTGATGATGTGTTCGGAGGGTTCAACTGGGGTCGAAAAAACGTTGATCCCTTCATGCTCGGTCATATTCAGACGGTGAGGGACACTGTTGGAGATGGTCATTGTGGCTACCGTGCTTTGGCGGCTTTGACATCACCGATCGGCGAGACTGCTTTCCCGGAACTCAAAACATTACTATGCAATCACTTGGAGGATCACGCCGTTCTGTACGTCGGTTGTTATACGGGAGAGTACCCATTCCAGCAGTTCGTCGACTACCAGAGATGGGTCAGAGCCACACATGGTGATAGGAGACGGTGGATAGAGCTACCCATCATGGATTTAGTATTTGCGAGGGTATATCAGATTCCTCTCGTCGTCCTAGCTTGGCATCATCCGTTCACATGTCTCCCCATGATCTCGCCGACATCTGCTAACAACCCTCCCCAATCAGCAACTCTTGGTGTAGCCTGCATCGGAAACCAAGACCATTTTGCCGCGGTACGACTTCAAACGTCTTTTTTATTATCTATTCATGCTTTTCATACATATGTCAATACTCTAACTCTAAATTTTTGTTCTCATAGATCTGGTTGCATCCTAACGCTCCTCTTCCGCCGCCTCCACTAGAATGGGTCAAACATCATCATCCGAGCGTCGAAGGATGGGATGCTCCGTTTCAAGCTCAGATTGAGAGATTTAGAGCCTTGCGTGCCGAGTCCGACCGTCCTTTACTATTTTCCTAGATTGTATTCCACAACTTTATTAAAATTATGAATGTAAACCTTTTTTTCCGTTCCTTGTAACGTTATTCGCATTTATCCGAATGAAAACCTTAACAATTCTTGTGTTCTGTTTAATTTGACCTTAAATCCATCAAATCCACTAGCTAAACACAATTTTATCAATTAACATTACAAAACCGTCGGAAAACCTAAACCCTAACCCTAAACCCTGCAAAACCCTAACTAGGGTTTGCACGTCCTTAACAACGTGCAAGCATTGCACGTCCTTAAGGACGTGCTTGCACATTGTTAAGGACGTGCAAGACGTTTTTAGCGGACGTGCACCGTCCCAGACTTGCACGTCCTTAAGGACGTGCAAATTCTTAATCCGGATTTGCGGTGTATATAGTGACACCTTTTTTTTTTCCACTCTCTGGTTAATTTTAAATATTTTTTAAATAAAAGTTTGTCAATTTAATGTCATTTTAGTTTTACTATCCAAATAAAGAGACATTGTTAAAAGATTTTTATTTAAGAAAATGTTGATTGCTTTTTGTTTAAATCATTATTTGCTTTTAAAAAAATAGGTGGATATTTAATACATAATAAGATACATGTATGTAATTATTTTAAAATGTATGTGAATATATTAGTATTTTTTTAAAATAGATTTGAGTCTAAAGTACTACCAATTATGCATGGTTGATCGGAGAAAGTAGTTGTTTTGGAATTTTGGAGGAGGGCGACACTACCTGAATGGTGTGTTTGACAAAATAACATGGTGATTACTTTTTGTTTAAATCATGATTTGGTGGCAAAATTCGAGCACGTGATCCAGCCGGTAAGAGTCATGCACCAGGTAAATCGGTTTGCGTCAACCGACTGGGGCTAGTTGGGTTTTTATTTTTATTTTCACCTTTATGGGAGGTTAGTTGAAAACTTGAAATTTGGGAGAAGTATAAAAGTCTAGTGGCGTGGTTTTATAAAGTTTAACTGCGGGTAATTTGTGGTATTTCTTTTATGAAATAAAAAAAATGTGATTTCATCTTTTTTTTAATCAATTCTTATGTTAATTTTGGTTATTTCACAAATAAAATACTACTCCGCAAATCAGCTTAACCAAACCTATAAGCTAGATTTTCATAAACTAGTTAGAGCATCCTAACAGCTTATGTAAAATAGAGAAAATAGACAATTTTAGAGGAAATATAGGTTTTTTAACCCCAACCGCTTTTGTAAAACCATCTCTATAATAGATAAATGGGAGGAAAGAGAAAAAAAATCTCTAAATTTAGAGGAATGCTTAAAATCTTTAAAATTAAATGCATTCACTCCTTTTGATGTCTACCCATTTATTCATTGATTGTTACATATTGATTTAATTAATTTATTGATATTTGATTTAATAAATTATGAATTTTTACATTTATTATAATGTATAATAAATGTATAAATAGGTAAAATAGAGAAGCTGTTGTGATTAGAGTATAAAAATTATAGAGATTTAGTATACTACGCTGCAATATATACAACATTTCATCGTAATTGAGTGTTAGATGTAGGTGAGTCTCGACCTCTTAGACACGAGACAAAATTAAATTTTATCATTCGATAATGATAATAATAATAAAATTATAAGTAAAATGTATAAATTTATGGTCCGATATCATCTCAGGAAATTAGTTTTGCGAAAGAAGATTAATTAGAAGTTTTTAAAATATATATATAAATAAATTATTAATTAGAATTATATATGTGTGTGTATTGGATTATCATAGATCAAGCAATACGAAAATCAGTAGTTAGAGCAAGCCCAACAACTTTTCTAAAATAGAGAAAATGAGAGATTTTAGAAAAAAATGTCATTTTTTCTCCCCAACAATTTCTCTAAACTCATCTCTAAAATAGAGAAATTGATGGAGAGATGGAGAGAGAGAGAGGAGGAAACGAAACTGCAAACACAGGAAGATGAAGGAAGAACTCACCTGTATCTTCTTTCTAGGGTGAAACAACCACTTTCAAGGTAGTTTTTCATAATTCCGGCCACTTGAATGCTTGATGGCGATGGAGAAAGGATGGAGGAAGAGAGGGCGGTGGAACTCGGAACGGTTGTGGAAGGCACAACGATCGATCACCGCCACTAGAGAAAAGTAATCGGCAAAAATTTTGGCGATTGTTGTAAAAATAGGAAAGACGCCCTATTTTTTGTTATCCGTCTCCATTTTGGAGAATAGGTTGGAAAAGCTGTTGGGTTGAAAATAAACTCAATATTCTTCAAAATGCAGTATCTGTTGGGCATGCTCTAATAGTCATGCTTCTAATTTTATAATAGTAATAGAAGTTAACCGATTAGAACAATCTCACATATAACTGTTAGATAGAATATATGTATAGGCCCAATTACTCATTTGTAATTATTAGGGTTAACTATCTTGTACTTCTATATATATATTCTAATGATAGCGAAGACAACCCCAACGGGGATTATTCACTTTGACATGGTATCTGAGCCTCTAGGGTTTCATCAAAATCAACCCTAATTTATTTTTCATATCCCTCCCCCGCCTGCTTATCTGACCACCGCCGACCACCACCGAGCCTAGATCCGATGTCCCTGTCGGCCAGACCCAACTGCATCTCTCTCCTCTCTTCTTCGACTTCGACTAAACACTCAACCGCCATTACAAGTTCTCCCCCCCCCCCCCTCTTTGCTCTCTCCTCTCGTCCTGCCTGCTCGCCGGCCATCACAGGCCCTCCTGCACACCGTCGCCGGCATCCCCACACCCAGATCCGAGCACCTTTTCCTCGCAGCTCATCCCTCCTCTTCTTCTTACAACCACAGCACCCAAACCCTGACACAAACCACTGCAATCTCCTCTAACCAAATCTCCGACTCAAATCCTCAATCCTCATCAATTGAAACTCCCCTCCGGCCTACACACCGCCCCACAAACCGTCGTCGGATCCCATCTGTCAACGTCCGCCGGTCATCCCCTTCCTCTGTCTCTCTCGCTCCCTCGCGCAGCAACCAGCCTGCCTCCACAAGCGCCGGTCAACCCCTCTTCCCCTGACCACCATCTCACACCCTCCGTTCACCCTCCGTTCGCCCAGATCCGAGCCCCCACTGTACATGTTCCAGCCGCATGGTTTTGCTAACAGGACCAAACCAGGCGATGTTTGTCTCTTGCAAAAGTCTTTGTATGGCCTTAAATAGGCACCTCGGGCGTGGTATCTTTGCATTGCTACTTACCTACACATGCTTGGCTTCGTCAGTAGCAAGAGAGAATCCTCCTTGTTTGTCTTTCGTCGAGGTAATCAGATTGCTTATTTGTTGTTATATGTCGATGATATCATCCTTAATGCATCTTCAGAGACTCTTCGGACTACCATTATTACTCAACTCAACAAGGAGTTTGCTATGTCTGATCTCGGGCCTCTCAGCTTCTTTTTGGGAGTCTCTACATCTCGATCTGCATCTGGTTTGTTTCTCTCACGGGAGAAATATGCCAACGAGATTATTGCCAAGGCTAACATGGCTAACTGTAAGCATGCTGCAACGCCTATTAAGACCACTGCCAAACTGGCCCAAGCTGCGGGTGCGCCTGTGTCTGATCCGACTTTGTAGTTTGTACCGTAGCCTTGCTGGTGCTTTACAGTACTTGACGTTTACTCGTCCTGATATTAGCTATGTTGTTCAGTAAGTCTGTCTATTTATGCATGACCCTAGATAGTCTCACTTTGCTGCTCTTAAACGCATTATCATGTATGTTCAGGATACTACTTCTCTTGGCATCACTATTACCCCATCAGCTTCACCTCTCTCCATGGTTGCTTACACGGATGCTGATTGGGCTGGTTGTCCGGACACCAGACGGTCTACGTCAGGATATTGTGTATTCCTCAACGACTCTCTAGTCTCTTGGTCTTTTAAGTGCCAACATGGGGTTTCTCGCTCTAGTGCTGAAGCGGAATATCGCGGTGTTGCCAATGTTACAAAAAATTTTAGAAGAAAATCAACATTTATTTTTAACATTACACAAAAGATTCATTATTTTTAATATTTTGCAAAAAAATCTCATTATTTGTCAAAAATTGTACATACATAACATAACACCCATTATTTATATATAAAAAAAATTGCATCAATCCACCCTCACATTTTTTGGAAAAAAAATTGACCTATAAATTACAAAAAGGAAAAAAATCATAAAATCGTACTTTTGATATAAAAAAAAATCTCCTTTATTCTAATTAAGTATTGGGTACAAAAAAAATCCACCCTCTTATTCATCAATCCACCCTTTTTTTTACATTACTTTTTCAATAAAATTCTAATCGAGTATTGGGTTAGATTGATCAATTAGGATGGTTCATGTTGGGTCAACTCCATCTGATCTGACATTTTCGGGTCAGGTAAAACCCAAAAACCCGATTTTAAAAGAAAATGATAATTATAATGTATTTCTTTCTAATACAATGAACTGTTGTGGCTAAATATTAAATTGAAAATAATAATAATAATTATGGGTTTACAGATTGAACCAGAGAAAAACAATATACTACCAAAATGTTGACCCGATTTTAAAAGAAAATGATAATTATAATGTATTTCTTTCTAATACAATGAACTATTGTGGCTAAATATTAAATTGAAAATAATAATAATAATAATAATAATTATGGGTTTACAGATTGAACCAGGAAAAAACAATATACTACCAAAATGTTGAGCCATCATATGAACAACCACATTTAAAATTGTTCAAATTTAGTGAATTATAGGTTAAATATTAGTTTGGAAGATAATAGGTGTTAAATATTGATTTGGAAAATATTGATTTGGAAAATAACGAGTGTTTTTATTTTATTTTTTCAAAGTATGGAAACTAATGTGTCTTTTGTATAATTTTAAAAACTGTAATGATTTTGTTTAAAAAGATTTGGAAGAAGGGTGATTTTGTGATAAAAGTTTTGGAAATAATATGTGATTTTGTTAAATTTTAGAAATAAAGGTGGTTTTTTCAATTTTATATTGAATTTAGATAAATAATAGGTAATTTTGTTTATTGTTAAAAGTAAAAGAGGTTTTGTGAAATAAGGAAAAATAATGAGTCATTTTATTGATTTAAAAAAGTGAAAATATGAGTTTTGGACATGAGACGGACTTTTGACAAAACTCAGGGGTATCATCCGGACAAAATAAAACCTTAGAGCACCAAGCGGAATTGCCAAAACCTCAGGGGCACCAAACAGAATTTTCCCTTTTCAATCAATAAAATGGCCCATTGTTTTTCCTTATTTCATAAAATGGCCCATTATTTTTCCTTACCCATTACTAGATTAGAATTTTATTGAAATAGTAATGTAAAAAATAAAGGGTGGATTGATGAATAAGAGGGTGGATTTTTTTTTACCCAATACTCAATTAGAATAAAGGAGAATTTTTTTTTCTAATCAAAAGTATGGTTTTATGATTTTTTTTCCTTTTTACAATTTATAGTAGGGGTGGGCACAAATCCCGCAAATCCCGGACCCGTCCCGACTCCGGTGGGATTTGAAAAAAAAATAGTGAATCCCGTCCCGCAAAAATTATGCGGGACGGGACGCGGGACGAGGATTCCTTATCCCCCAAATCTCGTCCCGTCCCGCATATATTTTTATTTTTATTTATATTTCTATATATATTACTCTTTTGTATACATTACATGTATATAGTGTGTGTGTGTATATATATATATATATATATATATATATATATATATATATATTGTATACTTAATTTATATACTCCGTATTGTATACTTAATTTGTGTGAATACACATTGTATACACATATCACATATATATATATACAGTGTACGTATAAACTAACATGATATTATATATGATAGATTACATAGGTCTTAATATTGTATAGTGGGCTAAAAGCCCATTAAGGTCCAATACCTTTGTAACCTATATATATATATATGTTATATCAATGAATGGAAACCCTAAGGAGGACTTTACATCAATTCTATCATTCTACATGGTATCACAGCCTTTTCTTCCTCACAGAACCCTAATTTGATCCTCCCACCTCACCTCTCCTCTTCTCTCCTCCGACCTCCGGTCCGGCCACCACAACGACACCTCTCCTCGGATTAATTAGCGATTGCTAATTAATTACCAATTCGGCGCCGTCATCCACTTTTGATCGAAGTCACCGTTTCAATTTTTCAATTGGAATTCAAGGTCAACCGACATCCACTTTTGACAGTAGCCGCCGACCTCACCCTCCTGTTTCTCCTAATTACGGTTCTGGCCCTAAGTTAGTTCCTTATTAAGTTAAGGGCCAATATCAAAAAAAAAAAAAAATGCACCGATACTCTAGATATCCTACCCCTCGACATGTCGGTCATCAGGCCTCTCTAACATCGCCTGACCCAGGCTATGTTCCGTCAGCCCTGCATCACGCGTTCTCCTCTACGCAACCGACATCTTCAGACCCTTCTTAGTACATGGACATTGGTGCCACCTCCCACATGACGAACTCCTCAGGTAACCTCTCATCTATTTCTTTTAAGGGCCCTGCCCACTCTATTATCGTCGGAAATGGTGGTCGTCTTGCTACTTCAGGAATTGGCCACGCCAAATTACAGACCCCAACACACCCACTACACCTCAACAATGTCCTTATTGCCCCAAAGATTGTCAAAAACCTTATCTCTGTCCGTCGGTTCACTACTGACAACAATGTTTCCCTTACGTTTGATCCCTATGGTTTCTCTGTGAACGATCTTACTACGGGGGTTACTCGCATGAGATGTAACAGCACTGGGGAGCTCTACCCTGTCACACCACCTCCTGCGTCCAGTCAGTCGTGTCCGGTCGCCCTCTCGGCATCATCGTTCAGCCTCTGGCATGCACACCTAGGCCAACCCAGCGCTGCCGTTCTAGATGTCCTCCGTTCCCAGAACCTTGTCACCTGTACTAAAGACCCACGCTCTGGTTTATGCTCTTTCTGCCAACTAGGCAAACATGCTAGACTGCCGTTCCAATGGTCTTTGACCTCTACCCTTGCTCCCTTTGATATCATTCACAGCGACATTTGGACCTCTCCCGTGCCTAGCAAGGAGGGTCACAAGTACTACCTTTTGTTTCTTGATGATTACACTCATTACTTATGGGTCTTCCCGTTGCATTTCAAGTTCCAAGTGTTTCCTATCTTTGCCAGATTCCATACCTACATCAAAACACAGTTTCACATGTCCATCAAATGTTTCCAATGTGACAATGGCCGTGAATTTGACAACAAAGACTTTCACTCCTTATTTGCCGCAAATGGGATCTCCTATCGCTTGTCATGCCCCTATACTTCTCAGCAGAATGGCAAGGCAGAAAGAATCATCAGAACCATTACCAACATGATGCGCTCTCTCCTTTTCCACGCATCTATTCCCCTTCCCTATTGGCCTCACGCCTTATCCACCACATGTTATCTCCTAAACATTCTCCCTTCCACTACCCTACACCATCGCTCACCAGCTCAGACATTTTATTACGCCGAGCCTAGGTAAGATCACCTTCGCACCTTCGGGTGCTTGTGTTTCCCAAACCAGTCCTCCACAGCCCCGCATAAGCTTCACCCGCGCTCCACTCCATGTGTCTTCCTAGGCTATCCGTCTGATCATCGCGGTTACATTTGCCTCGATATCAAGACCCACAAGATCATTCTCTCACGTCATCTCACCTTTGATGAGTCACGATTTCCCTTTGCGTCTCCCACACCCCCTGTGTCTCCGTCAGAGTCTGAGTCACCATTCCCTCACTTCCTTTTTCCCCAGAGCTCTCCCGGTGCTCCTGTGTCTCCCCCTCCCCCACCCCCACTACCCCCCACCACCAGACCACACACCCGCAGCGTCTCCGGTGTCTTCCGACCCCGTCAGATCGTATCCATGACTACCACCCATCGCCCCACCATCCAACCTCATGGCCTAGCAAAGCAGTCCCCCCGCCAAACACCAATGCCGCGGGCGCCGCACACTGCTGCGCCCGCAGCCTATCAATTGCCCATGCCCCCAGCATCGCATCACCTACTGGCGGCGCCCGCCGCAACACATGCTGCGCCCGCCGCAACCCATGTTGCGCCCGCCGCATCCCTCCCCGTCTCGCATCACCCACTTGCGGCGCCCGCCGCATCCCACACCGCCTCTGCACCCCTTACCCGCAGCTCTGCTGCGCCCGCCGCCTCATCCCCGTGCTTAGCCCCTCTTGCTCACATCCGTCCCGACACCCAATCACCCTCTGCCTCCACCCAGACCTCCCTCTCCCCCATTCCCACCTCCCACAAAACAGCCCTCCAAGACCCGAATTGGCAGGCGGCTATGCTCGACGAATACAGGTCCCTTACGAAGAATGGTACTTGGATTCTTGTTCCTCGCCCTCCTGAGGCGAACGTCATTCGTTGTATGTGGCTCTTTCGTCACAAGTTCCGATCTGATGGGACTTTGGAGCGCTATAAGGCCCGTCTTGTGGTGAACGGTAGATCTCAGCAGGCAGGTATTGATTGTGATGAGACGTTCAACCCTGTGGTCAAGCCTGCCACTATCCGAGTGGTCCTGAGTCTAGCTCTGTCGCGCAACTGGGCCATCCATGAGTTAGATGTCAAGAACGCATTTCTCCATGGCCATCTGAATGAGACTCTCTACATGTTTCAGCCGCCGGGGTTTGCTGATGCTGACCATCCGAAGCATGTCTGTCTCCTCAAGCGCTCTCTATATGGTCTGAAACAGGCTCCGCGGGCTTGGTTCCAGCGTTTTGCCTCTCATCTGCTCCGTTTGGGTTTCACTGGCAGTCGTTCCGATTCGTCTCTGTTTATCTATCGTTGAGGCTCAAACTTGGCATTCCTGTTGCTATATGTCGACGACATCATTCTCACCGCCTCTTCTGATGCTCTTCGTACGTCTATTATTTCGCAGTTGAGTGCGGAATTCGTCATGTCTGATCTGGGTCAGTTGTCTTATTTTTTGGGAGTTGTTGTTCAGCGCCATGCGTCAGGTCTGTTTCTCTCACAGAGTAAGTATGCTGCAGAGATTGTTGCTCGGGCTAAGATGGTCAACTGTAATCCAGTCGCCACCCCTATCGATACATCAAACAAGCTCAGTGCTCATTCTGGTCCTTTGGTTGATGACTCGACATTGTACAGGAGCCTCGCTGGTGCTCTTCAGCATCTCACTTTCACCAGGCCTGACATTAGTTACGCCGTTCAGCAGGTCTGCTTGTTCATGCATGCACCTAGGGAGCCTCACTTTCAGGCTTTGAAGTGGATCATTCGGTACATCAGCGGCACTCTTGAGCTCGGCACCACGATCACTCTTTCCTCTAAGCTCGATCTTGTTGCTTACACTGATGCAGATTGGGGTGGTTGTCCTGACACACGTCGCTCCACGTCTGGGTACTGCGTCTTTCTCAACGACACCCTTGTGTCATGGTCTGCCAAGCGTCATTCCATCGTATCTCGCTCCAGCGCTGAAGCCGAATACAGGGGTGTTGCCAACGTTGTGTCCGAGTGCTCTTGGCTCCGGAACCTCCTCCTTGAGCTCTGTTGTCCCCTTCAGAAGGCCACTCTGGTCTATACGGACAACGTCTCCGCCGTCTACCTGGCTAGCAACCCAGTCCAGCATCAACGCACGAAGCACATTGAGCTTGATCTCCACTTTGTAAGGGACAAGGTTGCCATTGGACATGTTCGCGTTCTCCATGTCCCGTCCTCTTATCAGTACGCTGATATATTCACCAAGGGTTTACCTCGACAGTTATTCATTGATTTTCGTTCCAGTCTCACTGTAAGGACCCCTCCCGTTTCGACTGTGGGGGTTTGATATATTACATAGGTCTTAATATTGTATAGTGGGCTAAAAGCCCATTAAGGCCCAATACCTTTGTAACCTATATATATATATATATATATATATATATATGTTATATCAATGAATGAAAACCCTAAGGAGGATTTTACATCAATTCTATCATTCTACAATATATAGTGTATTTACTTTATATCAATGTGTATATATATAATTATATGTATGATCGATGTGTATAGTGTGTATATATATAATGAAAATCGTAAAATATTATAAATCTATATATGTTTCGGCTTTGAAAACCGTAAAATATATAGGAATTTTGGATTTTTTTATAATGTTTTTTATTTAAGGGACAAGGCCCGTCCCGTCCCGATCCCGTCCCGTGACTCGTGAGGGACAAGGTCTGCGCGGGATTGAAAAATAAGTAGTGAATCCCGTCCCGGTCCCGTCCCGTGCCCACCCCTAATTTATAGGTCAATTTATTTTTTTCAAAAAATGTGAGGGTGCATTGATGCAATTTTTTTTATAAATAATGGGTGGTAAGTTTTTTTTTTTTTATTAGGAAATAATTCGAGACTGGACAAGCCCAGACCTCGAGAGGCCGACAAAGTCGGCAGACGGCAAGCCGTCTAAACATACAACATAGCAGAAGAAAAAACAACATGGAAACAGAAAACAATAATACATCAAAAGAACTACACTAACTAAACCTGAAAAACCCCAGACCCTAAGCACACGAGCGGACACAACAGCGAGAAGATGGAGACCCGGCGTGGAGAAGTACGTGGATAGCGAGCGCATGGGACAACATAGCTGACACGATGTCTCGCCGCCGGAAAGACTGAAAGCAGAAATCCACATAGGGCAAAGACGACTCCTGGGAAAGTGTGGATCACACGACGTTCCCTCCACCTAGATGAAGGATCTTCAGAGACCACGAACACCACCAACACGATCACTTCGATCAACCAGGGCCGCAAAACTGCTTCCTCAACCGAAACTAACAACGAACCAGCAGACAGAACTCCAACCAACTCGAGAAAATGAAGCACGACCGCGAGAGGACGAAGAGCGCAAGAAAATTCCGAAAAATTTGCTAAACGGTTTTAATTAATTAGTTTTATATACATATCCAAACTTAGATAGATATATATATATATATATATATATATATATATATATATATATATATATATATATATATAACGATTACTCCAACGATATAAAATGTTGTATTTATTTATTTATTACTTTAAGAGAGTTCGGGCCACTTTGGGCCCAAGGAATAGCCTTGGGCCCGAAGCACTAAAGGCAAGTTGTGACCACCAAGTCCGGGTCACCTTCGGGCCCAATGCAAGCCCAAATCCAAAGGAAGCATGACCCGGGAGAGATGAGGACAGACAAGGGATTTACAACTTTGCAAGGCAGGGTTTAGCAGCGCCAAAACGCAGCCGCCGCAGGGAAGCAGAGCCAAGACCGGCCAAACTCGGCAAGATACGACGGCTGGCCGGATGAGGTGGAGGCGAGCACGAAACACCGGTTGAACAAAGAAAAGAAAGCTAGCGAAAGAGGGATCAACCACGAGCAATCCCGCATTCCCGCTATGAGGTCGAAGAGCTTCTGATCGGAAACACAAGATTAGAGAGGACGAAAGGCCTTGAGAACTTGAAACTCCGGCGACAAGGCAAACGAACGATAGGAGGCATCAGCAGCAGCCACTACCGCCGACGGCGGCAAGGCAACCGGAGAACGAGAGCGGAGGAGGAGGGACGAGGAAGGCGCCTTGCAATGACAAGGCAATCCAAATTGACCACCACGGTTGCGATCTCCGCCCGAGGCCAGAAGAAGGGAGGTAGGAGGCGGAGATGGAGAACAGACGTAGCAGTTTCCAACCTCCGAAGAGGGGATTCCGGCCTCCGAAGAGAGTTTAACAACCTCCGAAGAGGGATTTTGGCCTCCGAAGAGGATTTAACAACCTCCGAAGAGGGATTCTGGCCTCCGAAGAGGGTTTAACAACCTCCGAAGAGGGTTTAACAACCTCCGAAGAGGGATTCTGGCCTCCGAAGAGGGTTTATCGGCCTCCGAAGAGGTTTCCGTTGACCTCCAAAGGGAGAGCGCAACAACACCATTAAAGTTGAATTCAATTGTATGATATGGGCACCAATCGAGAGGGACAACAATCGGGCAAGGGTTCAAGGCAGAAATTGAGGATGATTTGGGGGCCGGCGCGTTCACGCTCGTTGATTAGGCCTCGCAGGGAGGTTTTGGGCAAGAGGATTGTAACGAAGAAGATGTAACAGATCACCCAAAACAACCATGGTTAGGCACTTAGGCCCTGGAGAGAAGGAAGAAAGAGGAAAGGGGGGCACGTCCCCCGCGCATACTCCCTGCTTAGATTCCTTTTATTGAAACACATATGATTCACATGACTAGAGACATGGCCCATGCTTAATGGGTGGTCTGTTATGTATATACAATGTTTGTGAGATTTTTTTTTGCAAAATATTAAAAATAATGAATCTTTTGTGTAATGTTAAAATCAAAGGTTGATTTTCTTCTAAAAAAAATTGTAACAAAGGGTGAGTTTTTGCTAAAATTTTGAAAATTGTGTGTGATTTTATTGGAAAAAAAATATCTAAGGTGTTTTTTTTTCACTTTTATGTTGGATTTAGTTAAATAATAGGTAATTTTATTCATTGTTGAAACTAAAGGAGGTCTTGTGAAATAAGGAAAAATAATGGGCCATTTTATTGATTTAAAAAAGTGAAAATATGAGTTTTGGGCATGAGGCGGACTTTTGACAAAACTCGAGGGCATCATCCGGATAAAATAAAACCTTATGGCACCAAGCGTAATTGTCAAAACCTCAGGGGTACCAATCTAAATTTTCCTAAAAACAATACGAAGTAGAGAGAGAAAGAGAAGGAATAAGAAATATGATCAGAATATTGACAAGCTGTGTAGCCTAAAGTAGGAGCATAGGCTGCAGATGGGTCCCCCACAAGGCCACAAGTGGTCCCCACGCTGCCCTTTTACTCCTTTCCCTTTGATCCATCCACCCCTCTCCTACGACTACACAAGAATGGGTCTCGTTTAGACTCGTCAAAATACAACCCAACCCGAATCTGAAAATTTGAAAATTTTTCAGGTAATCTGGATTTCGACCCAATGATCTAATAATTTTAACCCGATTGACCCGATAACCCGTTTGATCCGGTTGATTTATAATTATATATGATTCATATTTTTTTATGGAGATTCCAATTTATTACATTTTATAATTACAATCACTTAATCTTTTATTTTTAAATCAACTTTTATATTTATTTGTATTGTGTAATACTCCGTCCAATCGATAGTACTCCCTACGTCCCACAACGATTGTCTTTAACTATTCATTCACGCTTTCTTAAGAAGCTATAAACTATATAAAATATCAACATTTCATTAAATATTTTTAAATAATATCATAGATAATACTAATAAGTATAGAATTGTGGGACGGAGGGAGTATTTGATTTTTTTTATTTTCCAACACATTTTTGTAAGAAGATAAAAATTCTAAAAAATATTAAAACAATTCTATGCTTATTACAAATTGTATGAAATTGTTTTAAAAAAATTATTTAAAATTTTGATGTTTTATATATTATTACATTTTATTAAAAATTATGAGAAATAATAAAAATCTATTTTTTTTAATAAAATGTAATAATATATAAAATGTCATATTTTTAATAAAATTATTTTTTAAAAATATTTAAAATTTTGATATTATTACATCTTATTAAAAATTACTAGAAATAATAAAAAATCAAATATTTGAGATCAGATATAGTATATAATTACAACCACTAGAACTTATGAACAACGTCTTTAATTTTAGAATTCTAAAATTATCGCAAAATTATTAAATTGTGATTTTTTTTAATTTAAAGAAGAAAAAATTGACAAACCCGAAATGACCCGAAATCCGGTCAAACCCGCATTTGTGTCAACCCGAATATACCCAAAACCCGTATTACCCGAAACCCGTTTTACCCGGGACCCGAAGTGACCCTATCCGAACCCTACCCGAATGACCTGTTTGACAGGTCTAGTCTTGTTTACTCCTAAATAACGACTCCTCCATCAAAGTGTTTTACGGAGTATATACTATCGGTCTCTTGAGAATATATTCCTCTCAAATTAAATGACGTTTGTCATTTTATATACATTTTTTAAAGAGATAATTTTTTTTATAAAATATTAATTTTTTCTAATAATTTCATAATTATAAGTTATAACTATAAAATTATAAAAAAAAATCATTAGAAAAATAATATTTTATAGAATTTTTATCTCTTTAAAATACGCGCCAAAAAGTAAATGACATTTATTATGAAATAAATAAACCTAACGTATTAATGTATTTAGACGAACTCAATTTATTTCATTAATTTCAAAAATATAAATAATCTAACTTTTTAATACTCCCTTTGTTTTGAAATATAAATCATTTTACTTTTTTATACTTTTTAAAATAATATTATATACTTATCATTATTAATATATATATATATATATTTTTTTTTAAAAATTATAGAGTTGTTAGCTCCTTAAAACATGTCAAAAAGTAAAACGTTCTATATTTTGAGACGGAGAGTAGATCTTTTTAACAAAATAAAACTTATTCCTGAAAGGGCTTTATTTAAATCCCGAAAGGGTTTGAGTAAACCCACCCGAAAGGGTTTAATTAGATCCCGCAAGGGCCTGACGATATTCTTGTAGGTGAAATCTTATCGGCGTTTTGTTTGAGTAGCTTGCGGCTCTGCTTTCGAGGTTTCTAGGAGGTCTTCTGCTTGGTTGAGAAGTGTGAAGTTTGGAGTCGGGACTGGTTGGGGTCGTGGTAGTACGCTCAGGGCGACTCCGTATTCGGGATTGAGTTTCCCTGGAGTTCGTCTGCACTACCCACATGAGATAGAGTCCTGCTGTACCGCTGGCCCGCGGTGTCACTGGTTGGTGGTGCTTGACTTCGTTCTTCGACGGCTTCCTCAGCTTTCTTGGAGTAGGTCTTCTTGGATCATTTTGTTGTAGGGTTTATTTCTTCTTGTTCATTTCGCTTGTTTTCTTTATTTCTGTATTTTAGGTTGTACTTTTGACGGTTCGCCGTCTGCCGTCTTTGTTGGCCTCTTGATGAGTCAGGCTTGTCTGACCTTCGAATTTTTACCTAATCAAAAAATAAATTAAAAAAAAACTTTTTTAAATATCATTTTTTAATAATTTTATTCCCTGATATTTTATAGAGTTGTAGAGTGTTCTTTGCACCATCTTCGTATTTTATATATGTTTAGACGGTTATCCGTCTGTCGACTTATCGCCCTTCAAGGTTAAAATATGTCTGAGCTCGAATTTTTAGCTAATAAAAAAAACTTACATTAAAAAGCATACATTAAAGACATAAAAAATCTGACCCTCCACAAGTTAATTCCTGAACGTGATTCCAATATTTTTAGTGTTGGCAATATGTAACAAATATGCTCCAAAAAGTCAAAATTTTAATGAAAGAGAACAACTACCTCACGCAGTCACGCTTCATTTCATCGACAAAAACTCCCCACCAATCACCTCATGCTAAATTTTGTCCCTCGATAAATCCCTAGAAGAATAATCCGATCTACCTCCTAGTTTAAATCATTTTGTTTTTTTTTGACTTACTTTTTAAAAAATCTATAGAATATCTAAATTTCATACTTGATTAATATAAAATTAAAAAATTTTTTTTTTTTTTTTAAATATAGTAAAAAATAAAGTGTAGCAATTTATAACTAGCATGTGGTCTAACATATACTCACAATATACATGTCCTCATTCCACGTCCATAAATTTAAATAAATAATTTTTATCCATATATAAATGAAATATAATAAATCAGAATAATCAGACAAAAAAAAAAAGAGATTAATATATTCACGACCAATTTCGCACTAAGTACACCTTAATTACTATGGTTTCTCCGAAACCGTGGAGGATTTGAGCGATAACTACTTCTGTAACCCTAAAAATCTCTAATGGTCACAAATATCTTATAGGGAGAAGGGTTCCTAAGTTTCATAAACCAAACTTGTAAAAAAAAACTAGAGAGCTTTCCACTCTCGGGTCGCCGCCACTCTTCCACCTTTTGCTCACCGGCAATCCACCCTCCCAGAGGGGTAGCCCTCCTATGGTGGCTCGAGCTTTTTCGGTCTCGACCGTAGCATCCAAACCACCCATATATACTTGCTTCCGTCGTCAAGCTGCCACCAGTGTGGTTCGCCTTACCGTCGCCACACCTACCTCACCCCGACCCCTCCTCCGCCACCTCCCGGCTTGGCCCCTCCCCTCTTAACATCCCTGATTGCTCCCGGCCCGACCTATCGATCCCACCTTGCTCTGCAGCAGCGTCGCCTTCCTCCGGCAACCCACCACTGGACCTTGTCTCCGATGCCAATCACCGTGGCCTCTATCACCAATCGTCGTCTTCCTCCTCCCCTCGCCTAAATGGTTCTCCGACGGTCCGTTTTTTGCTCCGCCCTTTGTTTACGGCCGTCGAAGGGACACCCTCAGCTCCACCCTCCCATTGCTCTTCTGCTTCACGAGTTCTATTGCCTGGTGGTGTGCTTTGCCCCTCCGGGGCTCCGTCGCATAGCCCGTCGATTTTCACTCCTCGAGGTTGCCGGACATCACCATATTTAATTAGTGTTTGAACAATGCTTCAAACAAACAAAAAAGGAAACCAAAAACTTTTCTTGTTGGCCTCGCCCTTTTCCGGTATATTGTTGTTTATTTTCTCTCTCAATCGCGTCTTATCCGTCTTTATTTTGGCTCGCCTTGTGTAGCCTATTACGATCTAATTATCATCCTTGAGAGTTTAAGATGACCTTTGGGATTTGAATGTGCAATGATTTGTTAGGGTTTGGACTTGCGGGATGTTGTTCTTGTTGTCCTACAAGCTTCTTGTGAATGGTGGACGATTTGCCATGTTCGTAGATGTCGTGGATGTGCGATCGATATCTAAAGACTTCGTTTGGCGTTCATAATCTGAGGTGTCCGCTAGTTTTCTCTAGAATTCTCTGTGCGCGTCTTCCTTTTGACCGATCAGTTCGTTTGTTTTGATAGCTTGTAGGTTTCAGCGTAGGATCGATGACTACGTTTCTTTATGCACTTTCTTTTTGACATTTACTTCATGTTATTTGTTTCAGTCAATTGCTTCTATAAGTTGTTTTCGATTGTACATGATGGTTAGTCAATCTACCGACTTGTTCAGTCTCTCGGTTTCTCTAGGTTTGTCTAGATAGCTGAATTCTTATCTTGCTTTAAAAAAAAAACCAAACTTGTAAGTGGCAATTCGAGCCGATTTACAGGGAGAAGAGTTTATACATATGTAGAAACCATTGTATTTGTGAGATGTGATTTTAGCTTCCTTAAAACGGTTTTCCACAATTTTAAAAATCATGGTTACCACTTACCACCGTCTCTTTAACGAAAAATTCACCGTTTAAATATAAACCTGCAAAATAATACTACATCCATCTCGCAAAATTTGTAGTTTTGCTTTTAACACGTTCTCTAAGAGCGGTAAAAATTACTTTATAAAATATCAATGATTTTAGCAATTTAAAAAAATAATTTCATACTTAATACAATTATCTAATTTTATGAAAAAAATAATATTTTATAAAAAATGTAACTTCTTGAACAATGTGTCAAAAAGTAAAATATTTTAAGTCGGATGGAGTAATACAACTATCTACTGCAAATGTACATATTCATTTTCTACTAATGACATGAAATTGACCCCTCATGAAACATGAATCGTTTACCTTTTACCATACAAAATACACTCCACTCCTAAAACTTTTTTCCCCATAAAACTCAAAACAAACAAAAACAAAGAAAAAAGCAATTGGGGATTGTCAGAGCAACGTTATTTCTGTTTTCTTTTCTTTTCTTTTTTCCCATTAATTAAATTGAATTTAATTTGCTTTTTAACACATTGAAGGAGACCCAACAGCCAAGTGGTGTGGCAATTAATAAAGGGAGGAAAAAAGGAGTGTTAGAGAGGTGACGAAGAAGAAGCAGCAGCAGTAGCCATTGTTGTTGTTCGTCAGAGAATGAATGAATGAATGATGAGACCTACCTCCTCCTCCCCCCCTTAATAACTCCCCACCGCCACCGATTTCATGCTCTCTTCTTTGATTGTGCTCCTGATTCTAGATCCACATTCATTCCGATTTCGCTCATAATCGCCGTGCATTACTCCTGCTGCGCTTCTTCATTGTTGCGGTTCTGTTCTTATGTACGCGCTCCGCCCCCTTTGTTTTTGAGTGTTGCTGTTGACTGTGGTTTTACTTTTCCCCCCAATTTGGTTTCTGTTTGTTTATTTTTGAACAATTTCTGCTTAGTGCCGTTTTTTTTAGGGTTTATTTTCCCCGGAATCTTGGGGTTTCGCTCTCTTTTAGTTGCCGGTTCTAATTTCTAATTTCTAATTTCTGATTTTTTTAATTTGATTTTCTTGGTTTTGGTTTATAGCAAGCATTCCATGTAATTGAAATCGGAAGTCAAATTTTGCCTTTCTAGGGTTTTGATGTTTGATCTATGGGCTTGGAATTTGGGGAAGCTTTCGTTTCTTTTTGCATTGTATTATGGTGGTGATTCAAGATTACCTTGAAGCTTGCTTGGATTGGCAGCTTCAGCCAGGCTGGATTTTTCAAGCTTTATAATCTTAACTGGAAATTGAGTTCTTTATTGACAGATTCTGTATTTGTTGATTTTGAATTTCAAGTTTGTTGCTGATAAGAAGAAGCTGGGATCTGTCAAAGCTAATGTTTAATGTTGGTTTCATGTCTGCAGTGTTGTTTTCAGTTGTGGAAACTCTGTATGAGGATATCTGTGTGTTGAGAAGCCATGGAGAGAATCCCAGAACTTAAGATGATTCCTGGAAGGCTACCTTCTTTGAACCATGTATCCGGTGCAAAGATTTCGGCTCCAAGAGCACAAAAGACTCGACCCGAATCACGGGAGCCTAGGGAGTTGGAGTTTTCGGTGAGAGTATGGAAAGGGAAGCACTCTTTGCAAGATGATGATGATGATGAGATCATGGCGGATACTGTTACTTCAAAGACAAGTGCTGACTCCTTGGAGGATGGAGGGTCAATCTCATTTCGAGGTGCGAGTCATCCTCCGGAGCCTATTGATGCTGATTCAAGTAGGCCTGTGTATATGCCAATTGGACAAAAAAAACCGGAGCCTGGATGCTTGATTAAGAGCTCGTCGATGAAGGGCTCTTTTCTTGATGATCTCCCCATAAGGGGAGCGAGTAAGAAACCGAGTCCAGCTATTCTATCTCCAAGTGAAAGCTTGGTGGAAGAATTGGATCTTGGAGCTGTATCGTCCCCCTTCCTGGTACCGCGAGCTTCTCAGAACACGGAGGCTTCTCTTCCCATAGATTCCGAGAAGGAATGTGTTTGGGATACTTCACTGCCGCCAAGTGGGAATGTGAGTCCACTTAGTAGCATTGATAGCACTAGTGTGGTCAGAACTATGAGCATGGTCAATAGCTGCGCGAGTACATATCGAAGTGACTGTGCTACAAGTGATGGCATGATTAGTATTGATAGAAACTACGAGAGTACGAAGTTCAGTGTGCGAGGAGACTCACTTGAGAGTGCCAGGACTAGTATGAGTCGAGCGAGTAATAGCAGTGGTTTCAGTGATGATAGCAATTGGAGTAACCTTACAGGGAGTGCTAATAAGCCACACAAAGGGAATGATCCGAGATGGAAGGCTATTCTTGCTATCAGAGCACGGGATGGGATCTTGGGTATGAGCCACTTTCGGCTTCTGAAACGCCTGGGGTGTGGGGACATTGGCAGTGTGTATCTCTCTGAACTGAGTGGCACTCGGTGCTTCTTCGCCATGAAGGTTATGGACAAGGCATCTCTTGCTGCCAGGAAGAAGCTGAACCGAGCACAGACGGAGAGGGAGATTCTTCAGTTGCTTGATCATCCGTTCTTGCCAACTTTGTACACACATTTTGAAACCGACAGGTTCTCTTGCTTGGTCATGGAGTACTGCCCAGGCGGTGATCTACACACACTTCGCCAACGGCAGCCAGGAAAACACTTTTCAGAATATGCAGCAAGGTAGCCTTTATCTTCCTTATATGATAAATCATACATATTGTATGCTATTGCTATTTTTAGCCTTCTTTCAAGATCTTTCACACTATGCAAATGAATTCATTAAAAGTAACAAATTATGCAAATGTGATGAATTTCCATCTTCTATTTATGATGGTATGAGTAGAAATCAGTCTTGTGATGATATCTTTGTTTACTATTCTGGTTTTAGGTTTTATGCCGCGGAAGTTCTTTTGGCGCTCGAGTACCTTCACATGCTTGGTGTGATTTACAGAGACCTGAAACCCGAAAATGTGCTAGTCCGAGATGATGGTCACATAATGCTCTCGGACTTTGACCTCTCGTTACGATGCACGGTTTCACCAACTCTTATAAGGAGTTCAGAGTCTGGCCCTCCTAATGCATTCTGTACGCAGCCAACATGTATTGAGCCCACATCAGTTTGCATCCAACCAGCTTGTTTCCTCCCGGGACTCTTTCCAAAGAAGAACAAGAAGAAGATCCGACAGCTCAAAACCGAGCATGGGTTTCAATCCGGGCCCCTCCCAGAGCTAGTCGCTGAGCCTACACAAGCCAGGTCTATGTCCTTCGTTGGCACTCACGAGTATTTAGCTCCCGAGATCATCAAGGGAGAAGGCCATGGCAGTGCAGTCGATTGGTGGACCTTCGGTATCTTCTTGCATGAACTCTTGTACGGGAAGACCCCGTTCAAGGGATCAGGGAACCGCGCCACTCTATTCAACGTTGTGGGGCAACAACTCAAGTTCCCGGAATCACCAGCTACTAGCTATGCAAGCCGAGACCTGATCAGGGGCTTGCTGGTGAAGGAGCCACAGAGCCGGCTTGGAGTGAAGAGAGGAGCTACCGAGATCAAGCAGCATCCGTTTTTCGAAGGCGTGAACTGGGCTCTTATCCGCTGCAGCACGCCGCCAGAGATCCCAAGGCCAGTGGAGATGGAGTTCCCTGGCAAGTTTGGAGTCGCTGACCCAGTTGGGGCGGTGGGTAGTGCCAGTAAGCGGATGCCTGATACAGGGATGAAAGCCGGTGGGGGTAAATTTCTGGACTTCGAATTCTTTTAGGATCCGGAATATGCATATCGAAAAGAGTTTAATCTGCTATGTGGTTCTGTTGTAAGCGTTCTTGCTTAGCAGCACTCCCTAGTGCTAGCTCAAACAGCTTCATATTGCCAATGCACTTTGTTTGTAGCATCACCACCCCAACTCCAATAGTTAGTAAAACCGCCATCAAATTCGTTGTCAGAAATCTAATCCTTGTTTCGCAATTTACCCAAATCGGTTGTCAGGTTTATCCATCCGAAGCAAGTTCTTGTATCTTGTCTTCATCATTCTTGTGCATCTGTGAAGCAATCTCTTGAAACTCGCATTCATTGTTGGATGGTTAGGAAGTGGATGATTCTTGTGCAAACCTTTCACGAGATTCGAACTCGAATCCTGTTGTTGAACACCTTGAGTTACAGTGTAAGCTCCAAGCTGCAACATTCAGTGAAGCATCTAGATCATGGTAAAATGGAAGGTTATTTTTATTTTTCCAGTCAAAAAGGAAATGGTCCATCCAACAAAGCAAAAGAAAGAGGTACTGGTGAAATTGTGCAGTTGTTGTTGTTGGGTGGGTTCTTTGGCTTTGTTTGTATTACTGTTGTAGTTCTCTTTACTGACAATGATCAAAGATCCTCTTTCGCTTTTTGGCTGTTCAACTCTTGTGGTTCACTCCATTATCTTTGCTTTTGAATCTTGACCATGCATCTACTATTATGGATTCATGGTCATGGAGGTATTCCACCATAAATGGTTTTTATTTTATACGGAGTATTTATCAATACAATAACATTCTCAATTAATCCCGCCGAAACAGGGTCGGGGTGTACGCCCCAAACCAATCAACCGAGAATTGAGATCACCTATTAAATTGCCTTATAAATTTACGAGTTACTCCCTCCGTTCTCTTTTATTTGTCTTTTTACTATTCAGACACGTTTTTTGAGGTGATAAAAACTATATAAAATATTTATTTTTTTAATAATTTTTTTTAAATAAAATAATGTGATAGTATATCCAACCGATCAAATAGAACAAGTTGAGAGAATGTTTCTGAGATAATAGCCAATTTTTTTTTGTTTTTTGGTATTCACATAATGTGAAAAAAGAGTTGAACTTGTTATTTTTAAACTTTATTACAGAATCTCTCTATTTTTTCCTTTTAGCATGAGGATTGAGGAGTTCAAACTATAATCAATGAGCAGAGGAAACACAGCCAGACTTAAATCATGGCCACTGCAATACTCAATCTACTATATGTGTACATATATTGTTTCAAAAAATTGCCAAACATAACAAATGAGTAGGAATTTTAAAGCATACCCATTTGTACAAACGAAAATTCGCGAAAATCACAAACTTTTAATCCGGTTCGTTTTTGGTATACTCATTGACAACAAAACACACCAAATGTTGAAGTTTGCAGTACATTTTATGCAATTTCATGATACGGAGTGGAGTACTTTATTAAAAGGAGTGGAATTATTAGCATGGTGGCATAAGAGTACACAAACACAATGCATCAGATCCAAGACATCTATCTCTCTCTCTCCATTGAAGCATGCATAATGCATAAGTCAGTTAAAGTAAAAGCCAATTAGTCAAAAAGAATGATGATTCCAACCCCACAAATCCTGAAAATAAGGCACCATTTTCCATCTCCAAAACACTCTTTTTGTTCATTTCTACATATGGAAGATGAAATTGATTTCACATCTCTCTTGTTGTTGCTGTCCAGTCACATCAGCAAGCACCACAATAACCAAATGGTACTTGTACATCCCACTAGCAAAACAAGTTCAATGAGCAGAAGGAATAAAATTAAAATGCCTTTAATTTCTTATTTATAGAGTTTCAGAGATGTGATAACCTTCAATACAAAACAATAGCAATATATATATGTGGATTCACCTGTACAGAGACGTTTTTCCCTGGTAGAAATTAAGCTTGGTAAAATTTCTTGAAACGAATTCCCACATATGACTTATCTACACCATCAAAAAATTTAACCTGGGAGGATAAAAAGTATTGAGGAATAGGAAGGACTAAACCACCAAAAAATTCCCAGCCCTCCCCAGTCCCCATTGTTCTGGGCCCGAAATCCGAAGACCAGAAATCTACATATGGTTCGTCGTCTATTTTATAGCATAGGACCGAGTACATACCGTCTCCAGTGCTGAGCCGAACAAGGAAGAAAAACTGGTCATGGCTTGGAAGACCCCTGGCAGGCCAGTTTGTATGTTGTTCAGTGTCATTGCTCGGGTCACCTCCACGGCCTTGGCATGCTTTGAAATCTCATCTTCCACGCATCTCTGGCAAGCAGCAAGCTCAGCTTTCTTTTCGGCTAGGGGATCACGAGCATCCAAGACCTGTCCGTTATTAAGGCCGTTATCTGGTAGTCCCAGGCCAACCATTGAATAAGAGTTGTAATATTTCTTCTCTATGTTTCTAAGAGAGGAGGCTTTCTTCTCGAGCTCCTTTGATACATTTTCTGTTTTCCTTTTAACCTTGATTTCCTCGCTCTGCTGCGTGGTTATCACATGGGCAACATGTACAAAGCTCTTAATTGCTTCTGAAGCCACGGCATCTGGAAGGCGGTCAAGGGCATGCTTCCATTCATCAAAGAATAAGAATGCTTCTGAGGGCTGCCTCGTGAGTTGTGTGGCTTCAGAGTCTACAGGAAGAAGGCTTAGCTTAAACCAGCCATGGAGAGAGCAGATGAAGTCCCTTTGGAACTTCACTAACCGGCAAAAGCTGGAGTGCCAAAAAGATACAGCAGATTCAAGGTCACGGGTTGCTTGTCGGTGAATCTCAGAGGTTGAACCTCCCTTAGCTGCTTGGTGTACTAGTCCACGTACTTGTTGCACAATTTGGTTCTGGAATTCATGGGACTGATTCATGGATCTCCACATGTACATGAACCTGGATTCAGCAGAAGATGTTTTTACACAACGGTTGAATATTTTAAAACTTGCAAATTTCTTATGTTTAAAGGATGGTTGAAGATCACAGAAGTGCGATTCTGGCCCTAGAGTGCTATATTAATCTATCAGTCGTGCGTGCACGTGAAAGTAGTACCTAACTTAAATGCAAAACATCCGGCTTATACTTTGGGACATTGGCCCCTTATTAAAGGACTATATCTGCTTCAACAAAGAATCCATCAAATTTTCATTCTTTTGCTTTGCAAGTATTTGAAGTGTCATCACTGATTGCATGGACGTGATTAAAAACTCAAACGAAGCCAATCAACAAATTCCTTACCCATGACACATTTCAACAAGCTGAGGAATAAGATCACTGTCTCTAAGACCAATGATGGCAGATGATGTTGTATCCACAGCCTGAGAAGTCACAATAATAAGCGACTGCAGCCTCTTAAGTGAGGTCTTGGTCTTGTCCAACTTGGTTTCCTCTTCACCCTTGTACTCCTGATTTTGCAGTGTCTTCAGCTTCTTTTCATGCTCAATCTTCACACCTTCTCTAGCCTAAGAGTGAAACATATAGTATCAAGATCTGATTCCATCCATTGGACAAGAAATTAATCCAGTGCAAAAAGCATCTCTCAGAAAATGTTATTGAATCAAAACAATGATTTCCTTATTACTATGTGAAGGAAAACATCATAGTTATTCCACCAACATGATGTCGTATTAGAGCAGGTCACCAATGGCATGAAGTAACCAAGACCAGGTGGTTGTGAAGTCACAACTGTTTCATTTAGCTTAAATCGTTCCAATTATCATTTTAACAAAATTAGAAAACAACAATAGTATAAAGGCAGAGTCCAGGGTGCAAGGACGAGATTGAAAGGCAAAATCACAACATGGTCTCTCCATTAAACTTCTCTCCACAGAACCTCGCATCATAGGAGTCTAGTGCAATACGTCAATATGGTGACTTTTTTTTCCATGGATGTGAAGGAATCAGAGGTTCAACATGCAAAAGTTTTGAATAGATAGCAGGAAAAGGTTTAACTTAAAGCTTAGGAAGAACACTAACAAAGTTTCAAATTATGATCTTCCTGCTATAAATCCCATCAGTCATATTTTTATGGGATCAATTGTAGAAGACAAGACACCAAGTCACCAGCTAAAAAAACGATGAAAACTATCTTGATATCATGTCATACTACTCTGAGGTCTGTTCTTCGAAGACAACTTGTACATTATAAGCTCCTCGGCACAAACAAATTCCTTATGAGCAATTGGCACATTGCTTCAAATGAAAAACAGTTAAAAGGTCTCAACCTAACATTAACCAGAGCATGAACAAGCATGGCTGGCTGCAGTTATTTATCTGACTTGATTGAGTAGAATAATATTATCATCAATTATCAGTTTATCACAATGAATCCTTATAATGATTTCCAACCACAGAATCTTATTGATAATGATAATGTTGATAAGTGTCTGAATCAAATTTACAAGAAAAAGGTGAAAGATCTGGAATTCCCCTCTACCACTCAATACCCGTATGCCCTCCCATGTAGGGACAAATGAACCATGCCATGAATGCTTTCAAATAATTTCCTTCAAAATTTTCCATTCGTAAAGTAACATGTAGAAAAGAGCTTTGCTTATGTTAGTATCAAACATATAACACACTGATGCTATTAATTTTGTGAATATACCAAACATAAAGGCAATTTATCAAACATAAAGTATGGACTAATTATGAGAAAAAAAACCAATCACCTTCACTTCCTCGTAGAGTTTCTTCTCCCATGCCAAAAGGCGTTCCAAAGTGGAGCAAAGACTCTTCGGACCACCAGGATCATTTAACGCATTCGCATCAAGCTTATATTTGACCGCCAATGGAGGCTTCGAAGTCCAGCTTGAACTCAAGTTACTCAGAACCCCACTTGAATGGTACACGGTTTCTACAACATCAATGCATCATGTCAAAACAAAGGGGAAAACTCAAGATAATAACGTTTGCAAGCCACTGAACCATAACACCTTTGCAATGTTGAATTTCTAATTAAATTTAGTAATCCAAGCATATCTAAATGACTAAATTCAATATAATTGTCAAATTCAATCCATTTCACTACCAATCGCAAGTGTTGAGTTTCCTGGCGTACGAATTATGACCTTAAATAAAAGAGTGCAAAAAAATTGAAACCGCAAACATACTCTTCAATTGGCTGAAGCTGCGATCGAGCTGAGCTCGGCCTGTCTCCAGCATCTCAGCCACTTGGTCACCGGCGGCAGCCGCCATGTTGAAGTACTCCTTGATGGAGGCAACGATCTCCTTCAGGTCCCGATGCCTAACCACCATCCTCATATCAGACATCTCAGTGCCGATGCCTGTGCCGGCGTTTCCCCAGCTCATTGACGACGAAGCGTCGTCAAAATTCTCGTCCACTTTCCCCATCTCGCTCCCTTTGTATCTATTGGACCTTCCAATCGACGATCCCTTCGGCACGGAGGAACCAAAATTGGAGCGTGAATGAACCTCAGACACCTCAGATCTCGTTTCCCTCTCATCGTCCCCATCGGCGTCATCGTGTACCGATTCAGAGGTCGTAGAGCTATATTGATCTCCCCATTCGCTGCAATGGACCTCCTCCTGCTCAGTATCCCTCTCCTCCTCGGAATCGTCCACCTCCAGATGGTGGCTCTCGTAGTCCTTCTTAGGGTTATAATCGGCCTTGCTTTCATTCTGCTGCCGATGGAAGAACTCGGAGTCCGGTGGAGACGGAGGATAGAAGTTCTCCCAGTTCCACACCGACGAGGCCTGAGAAGGAGTGTTATTATAGGTGGCGTGCGCCATATAAGTCGGCTGATAACCGAATTGTCCGTCGGATTTGACGGTTGCGGGAGTGGAGGGGTTAGAATCAGAGAGAATATGCGGGACATTCGGCTGCGACTTCCGGCGTTCGTTCCGGCGTCCGGAGGACTCCAAGCTGGAAGCAGTAAGTATATGCGGGAGTTTCGAGCTCCTAATCGTCGAAGAAGACGACGAAACAGGCGAGAAAGGCGGAGGCGGCGGCGGCGGACGGATAGACGAAGGAGCCGGAGAGTGGCCAGCCGCGGCGGAGCGAGGCCGGGAAAGAGGCGGAATTGGAGTGGGAGTCGGAGCATGAGCCTTCAACGGAACAGATGAAGGATCCTTGGGAAGGAGGACGGCAGGAGTAGAATCGGAGACGGAAAGCGGCTCATCGGCGGCGAAATCGGAGAGCGCGGAGCCAGTAACGCGGAGAGAGCGGCAGTAATCGGAGTGAGCGGCGGCGAGGTGGTGGCGAGCGTAGACAGCCTCCTTCATCAAGCGGCGCCGATCCTTGCACCGCCTCACGGTGTCCTCGTGGTCCAGCTTCGAAGCCGTGCACCCCATCGCTTCCCCCGAAGAAAACCTAGAAACACAAAATCTTTTTAAGACACAGAAAGTTGCAGAGATCGAGAGAGAGATGAACTATGAGGGAAGTGGAGAGAAACAGCCGGAAGCGGTGGCCATGGCGAGATTTATTAAGCTTGGAAGGGGGGAAACTGAAGAGTGATCTGAGCTGTGTTTTTTTAACACAGAGTGTGTAGACTGGGAGAGTAGAGAGTGGGGGTGGACATGTGCATAAAGAAAAGGCGTTTTTCGTGTTGGAGTTGCTTTTTTAATTACTTTTTGGGTAAATCACACAAACCCACCCTTAAATTAACATATTTTTATACCACCCTCAAGATTTACTCAAAATAGTGAAACAAAATGCATATTATTAAAAAAATAATCTACAAAACCTTTCTTAATTTCGAAGATTTTTAAAATCATTTAATCTTAGAGAAACATATAAAGATTTTCTATTTTTTCTACTATTTATTTATTTTAAAGAATCGGTTGAACTAAAAAAATACTTAATTCACCAAAAATTCAAAATTTTCCAAAACAAGCAAGTGGTTAGGGATGATCTTACAAGATCATTGCTGAAAAAAAATAATAATACAAAATCAACCATATGTTCTCTATTTATGTAAGACCTGTGGTCTTAAAACGCATCACTGTAAGTCTTTTAAGAAGAGCTCTTGTAATATGAGTAGCACTTGAAAAAATAAGAGTTTTTGTAACAGAGGGCTTGAATCACTTATAAAACTCATTGAGGTGTTATAATTTATAATTACAAAATAAAAATTCTAAGCAGCATCCAAAATCCATAGTTTTGCTTTTAAAAAAACTCTTTATTTGTCATATTTTTTCACAAAATACCTATTATTTTCCAAGCTTTGTATAAAACCCTTCGATGGAATTTCCCTTTATTTTATAATAAGGTTGATTTTGATTTCAAAAAAGTGTTAATTTAACATATTTGATTTTTTTTTTTTTAGATAAAAGGGTTTTGGACTTCTGAATGGTTCATTGGAATAAAATTAATACTATTATAGTTATTAAAACTCATAAGGAGAATTGGAGTAAAACATCTCGCTTTGAGAGTAGTTTAGAGGAGGACTCCCCCTTACACACAAAACTCGAATCACCCACGAAAGAAAAATAAGCATGGTAAGATTACGTGGCGTAAACCCCTAAGGGGAACCCTCAAATTAAATTTTGATGGATCCACAATTGCAAACAATGACAGCTCGGTTGGAGCCATAATCTGGGACTGGGAAGGACGTCCGATATGCATATGTTATCAAAATTTTGATAAACTAATCCCTCTGAAAGTGGAAGCTCTTATTCTTAAATTGGGAAACCAACATGCTCTATAACTCCGTATCGACAAAATCTACATTGAAGGTGATTCTATTCTAATCATAAACCACCTAAACAAAACATTTAAATGTCCTTGGGAAATTGAACTGATCTCAGATGTTAAACTCTTATTATCGACTTTGAAAGAAGTTTTCTTCTTTCAACGTTCCTCGAATAGGCAATAGAGTGGCTGATAAGGTTGCACACATTTTTCACTCTGTTTGGGGTGTTAATATTTACATCGATTTTGGTCTTTTAGACCTCATCCGTAAGTGATACGGGGTTAGCCGCAGGATGGCCCGATCTTCGACAATCAAACAAGAAACTCAAGAACGGAAGCAAGAAACGACCAAGAACGCCAAGACTCGAAATTGATAGTAAAGACACGACCGATAAGGACTGATTCGAACTAAAATAGAACGAGATAAAGACCCCAGGCCTCCTAAGAGGGTAGGAACCAAATACCAACGACTATAAAGCCCGCTTCTACAACCTTACACAACCAAGCGAACAACTTGGAGGCACAAGGAGGGGACTTGTGATTACCAGGATCACCAAACTCTCGCGAGGTTGATGAATTCAAAGCAAACCAAGCAAGATCTATAACCAATTTGCAATTGATGAGCAACGCTTCGAATCGATTGACTTGCACTCTTGTGTTTCACACCAAAAGAGAGAAATTTCAATAAAATTGTACATCACAAGTCCCATTCTTGTGCCTCCAAGTTGTCCGCTTGGTTGTGTAAGGTTGTAGATGCGGCTTTATAGTCGTCGGTATTTGGTTCCTACCCTCTTAGGAGGCCTGAGGTCTTTATCTCGTTCTATTTTAGTTCGAATCAGTCTTTATCGGTCGTGTCTTTACTATCAATTTTGAGTCTTGGTGTTCTTGGTCATTTCTTGCTTCCGTTCTTGAGTTTCTTGTTTGATTGTCGAAGATCGGACCATCCTGCTGCTAACCCCGTATCAGTAAGGATGTCGTCGGGTAGAGCTCTCTCGCCCGAATCCTTTCCTAATAAAAAGTAAAATAAAATACTATTATAGATAGTTTTATACAAATTCCTATTTTTATGGATGGTTTTGGGAAATACTCTATGTCTTAAGGATGGTATTGTGTAATTTACCCTCTCTTTTATTCAGGCTGAAAATTTGCTAGAGGGGAGGATGGAACAATGTTGTGTTGGGTTGGGTCATGGATTCATGGGTGTGTAGTGGGGTTATTTAAATGGTGATCAAAAGTTGCTAATCCCTAATTTTGGTGAATTTATTTGTAATTTAAAAATCTTAAAAATTGTGATTCGTTATGATCCAAGCCCTCCCCAACGTGTCCGAAGGTGATAGTGGATTTGATGAAATTTTAGGAGTTGACTATAGAGCTTATTATTGAAATGGTGATCATGAGATGCTAATCCAAGCTTGTGAAATCTGATTTTATTAGATAAAAATTTACAATTACAAATAAACTTCGCCATTGCACTATACTTCGATTTCGTTAAGAAATATCCATAGTTGTTTTGTTGTTTCTTAGTTGAAATTTCAAGGGTGGTAGAGATTACATAACTCTTCTATTTACAGTACTAGGGTGGCAGACCCGTGCTACGCCCGGGGTAAGATTTTATATAAAATAAATGAGTTGATATTATAAGGTGAATAACAAAAAAAATTAACATGGCGTATCGATATATGCACTCTTTTAAACTTATAATATTCTGTTTTAAAATTAAGCACATCGATTTGCTTCAATCGAGAAGTTTCTTATATGGTGAAACTTTTATTGCATGTATTTTTTTATTTAATGATTAATATTTTTATAGGAAGATATTTTTTTTAAAAAATAATAATATTCTATCAATTTTCAAAATAAAAAATATCATCTTAATTTATAACAATTCAAAAAGATAAAAATGCACTCTTTAAATATAATTAACTTTACTTGTAAGGAAGTTAAAGAAATGATAGCATAAAAACGGATTAATTTTACTATCATGGCCGGAAGACTTTGGGGATGAAATTACTACTTGGAATCCAAATAAGTTGACATTTAATTATTTGTAATATGAAAAGAGAACCGTTTTTTTTTTAATTTAATGCAAAAAATCAATTTAAATTAATAAATAAACATGGGGAAGATGAAAGATAGCTGTTATTTTTTTAATTCAATAAAATATAAATTAAAATTTTAAATTGATAAAAAGAAAAGGATTTTAGGTATGTATTTATAAGACTACTTGGAATCCAAATAAGTTGACATTTAATTATTTGTAATATGAAAAGAGAACCATTTATTTTTTGAATTTAAGGCATTAAATTTAATGCAAAAAATCAATTTAAATTAATAAATAAACACGGGGAAGATGAAAGATAGCTATTTTTTTTAATTCAATAAAATATAAATTAAAATTTTAAATTGATAAAAAGAAAAGGATTTTAGGTATGCATTTATAAGATTGAACACAACTTTTTCTATTATTATTATTATTATTATTATTATTATTATTATTATTATTATTATTATTATTATTATTATTACATATAGATATAGATTGTGTATATAGATATTATAGACTGTATAGATTGGTAGATAGATGATATATATATAGATTTATAAATTATTTATCAGACTTGTATTTATAGACATAAATGAAATGATTAAATTAATATAATAGACTCCTTATAACATAGATGTCTTCTTTACAAATAAATGGATTTGGTTAAAAAATAAAAATTAATACATAAAATAGTAATCTAAAAAATAAAATAAAAATTAATGCTCAAAAATAAAATAAAAAATAAAAAATAGTAGAAGTTGCATCATCCATGTGAACAAATCAATGCTAATAAAAATTATAATAAATATTTATATATAAAAATTGAAAATGAATTAGAATCATACACTATATATATTTAAAACAAAATATATTAAAGTGTTTCCGAAATTGAATATGGAATGTTTATACAACAAATGGACTACAATAATATAACCATTCCGGAATGACTCACCGGAAAGGACTTGTGGGTAGTACCCATAGGTCTCCGGTTCGAACCCCGGAATGACCGCTCTTTATTTACCTATTCAAGGACTACAACAATATGCAAAAAAATAAAAAGAATACGAATTAGAAAAATAACTATGATGTAGTTATACAAATTTTAATGATGATAAAATTAAACAATAAAAACAATATATAAGCACATAAAATCCAATGTTAAATAATAGAGTAACAACAAATTGATTAATCAAAGAATGAAAGATCGAAGAGGGAACAAAAAAATTCTTACGGGTCATCGAATGATCGAAGAAAGATATATATAATACAGCTCTCCTCAACTAATCTGCAAAATAAAAGATAAGAATAAAAATTAGAAAAATAAATATGATATAGGCATAAAATTTTGAATTGTGATTGATAAACAATAGAAAGAATATATCAAACCCAACGCTACGTAGATATGAGAAAGTGTAAGAATATATATATATATATATAAAGCAACAAACACGCAGACCATTGCTACGCCCGGGACATGTCATAGAGGTTACCGAGGCTGCCAACAATGCTAATAGTCATGCCATGTCTTAGAGGTAAAACACGCAGACCCGTGCTACGACAACCTCGAGAATCTGAACAAAATTGCATAATAACACAATTATTCTCCATAAATAAATATATATAGATTATAGATAGATAGAAGATATCCCCATTTGCCGTCGATCGATCATCAGGCAGGTACTTCATATGCGTGTTTTACCAAGGTAAACGTCAGTCAGAAGAGCCTTTGATATCAACGAATTAAGCCTTCGATCAGCAATGCAATTCCCTACATACGTACAAACATATATAGTAAGCCGATCGATAGAGATATCTAATATACATATGCATATGTATACAAACATTTGCTGATTTAAATGATCCAAATATATCATATGTCAGAATGGGTACGGGTACGTACCTGGTTCATGTCTAGGCTAACCATGGCTTCCTTGGTCAGGCACCTCACAAGTCACAACTGTCCCTATGGGGAGGGCCACCAATTAAGTGTAGGAAGAAATCTACGCATTCCGCCCTTGCCGGCTTCCGCGAACAGAACTTTGTTGTTCTTGCTGTCTATCAGCAGCTTCATGCTTATCTTATCATTCGAATTCGCCATTGTTTCTCCGCTAACTTGTGCATCCAACTCGATCGATCGCCAGTACGCACTTATAGGCGTGTCCTCTGTCAAGCCCAAAAGGCTTGGCAGGATGATTCGTTTCAGATCCTCCAACTGAAACTTCTCATTAAGCAAATGATGTTATTGTAATTAACGTACGTTACATTAATTAAATTTTAACCGATCAAATGCTTTTTCATTCTTTTTCCTATATATAGTTGATAGTTGATTCGGCTCCCCTTTCTTTAATTAATTTCAAGTTTGAGAAGGTGGAAAATCTTCCCAATAAATTGAAATTAATATTTTGATTAGTAATATATTCTTTTCAAACGTAATATTATTTTGGTCTTTTGATATTTCCTTTAATTAGGTTAGATGTTTTGGAATAGAAAAGGCTACATAACCACACAATAAATTGAAATTAATATTTTTTTGGCCTCTTGATAAATTCTAATATATGATCTGATGCATTTAAAAAAAGAGTTAACAACTACTACCATTTTGATATAGTTTAATATTTTAATAAATTATTACTTTTGATAAATTTTAATATATATATATATATATATATATATATATATATATATATATATATATATATATATATATAAAATAAATTGTAGTAATAAATTGATAAATTTTTAAGGTTTAGATGAAGAGGTTATTATTATTATTATTATTATTATTATTATTATTATTATTATTATTATAAATTAAGTAGATTAGATTGTCATTAAGTAGAAAATGACAAAGTAGGAAAATAAAATAAAAGATGTGATTTGAACCTTGGTTAGAGGGATTCTCATCAACAACTACTACCGTTGAGCCAAATAAATGATATTGATGGATGAATGGATGATGAGCATATAATAAAAAAAATAGCAAATTTTTTATGGAGTTAATAATAGCAATAAATTGCCCATAAACACAACTTTTTATGTATTATATTATTATATATATTATAGAAGATATAGATTTAATTTTAAAAAATTACACATAACAAATACATGAAAATTTAAGATGAAAGAAAAAAATTTGCAAAATGTGTTTAGAATGTACCTAATGGGATTTGAACTCAAGACCTCATGTATGCCAAACAATTCTCCTAACCATTGAGCTATGTAAGTATTTTTGATATTTTATGGAATAGAAACAAAAAAAGTATAAAAGATGAATCATTAAATGAATGTGCATTTAATTGGATGTGAACACAACTTTTTATGTTACTAGGAGGGCATGCTCGTGCATACGCACGGGACATAATTTAATCAGATCGAATCATATGGTATTAAAGTTTATCAAATCATATGGTATTAAATTTTTATATGATTGGTTCTTATTAGCGGAAATTATATCAAAGAAATAATTATATATAGTTAAACTTCGTGGAATTGAATTTATTATGAATATATTTGGTTTATATAGATTTGAGAAGAAAGCTCAGTATTATTTATAGTCATCCATAATATATTTATAAATAAGTTTAACATTTTGAGCTCTTCTCTTCCAATCATGAAGTGAAAGATTTTGCAAGTATGCATCTCTATGCAAGTATATATGAGGAAAAATGTAAATAAATAAGGTACATAACTACTCCATGTAATTTTTTTTTTACTTTATATATACCTCTGTGCTTATACATATATTTCAACGCACTACAACTACAACCACGCTCATTAAACTAAAGGTGACATATTAATATAAATTGAATAGAGAGAGAGATCGGTCCATTAATATATTTATTTCTCGTTAAGATCCCGCAATGGTGAATATGATTCTTATTTCAACAATGGTGCATGGTTGTAAGTTTTTCCATATATCAACAAAAAAAAAAAGAAATCAAAATAGAGAAAAATAATAATTAAAGATTATTTAAACAAATAAGAAATAATATATGATATATAAAAAAAAGGAAAATAAAATCATATATAATCTACTATATAAATAAGAAAGTGCAATAAAAAAATAAATTAATTATAGAACAAAATAAACAAACATAGGGGAAAACAAATAAATGATGAATAAAACCTCCAAATTTGAGTCTTCTTGCAACAATGGTTCATAAAAACTTAATAGCAATTAAAGAAAAATAAAAACCCTATATTATTATAAAAAAATTAAGAAATGAAAAATAAAATATGATAGTATAAAGTAACAACATAAAAACTGAAAAAATAAAATCATGCATAATATCATAATAGAAATAAGAAAGTACAATTAAACAATATATTAAAGCAATAAATAATAAAAAAAATTGTAAGAAAAAAAGGAACAGAAAATTCCACCTAACAATATATGATTCATCTCTTATTTGTTTGCAAAAAAATTGAGTTTTAGAAGATAACATTGAAACAATTGACTATTTATAAGAAAAATCCAACATTTAACCAAAGAAAAACTCTCAACCTTTGGACTAACCCATTTTAATTTCCTATTTATCATCTCTAAAAAGTAAAATTAATGCGATGTATGTTTCATTTAACAAAAAAAAACTTCCACCCCTTTGACTACCCTATTTAAAGCATTGATTGGCAGTTATAGTAATTTTTATTTGAAATAAAAAATTTGGGTAAACATTAATATAAAAATATGAGAGAAATATAATAAAACATTTATCATTATTATATTGTATTTTTTGTCAAAGAGAAAATAATTATTACAAAAACATAATAATTAAAGAATATTTAATCAAATAAGAAATATGATATAAAGTAACAACAAAAACAGTTGAAAAATAAAATCATATATAATCTACTATATAAATAAGAAAGTGCAATAAATAATAAATTAATTAAAGAAAAAAAATTCAAAAATAGGGGAAAAATAAATAAATGATGAATAAAACCTCCAAATATGAGTCTTCTTGCAACAATGGTTCATCAAAACCTAATAGAAATTAGAGAAAATTAAAAATCATATATTATTTCAACAAATAAGAAATGCAAAATAAAATATGATATAAAGTAACATCATAAAAAATGAAAAATAAAACCATGCCTAATATCATAATAGAAATAAGAAAGTGCATTGAATAATATATTAAAGCCATAAATAAATAAAAATTGGAAGAAAAAAAAAAGTGATGAACAAAAGTGTCACCTAACAATATATGATTTCTCTCTCATTTGTTTGACGAACATTGAAACAATTGACTATTTATAAGAAAAATCTAGAATTTAACCAAAGAAAAACTCCCAACCTTTGGACTAACCCACTTTAATTTCCTATTTATCATATTTAAAAAGTAAAATTAATGTGATGCATTATTCATTTGACACAAAAAACTTCCACCCATTTGACTACCCTATTTAAAGCATTGTTTGACTATTATAGTCATTTTTTGTTTGACATAAAAAAAGTTGATGGCATTAATATAAAATTATGAGACAAATACAATAAAAAATTTGTCATTATTATATTTTATTTTCGGTCAAAAAGATAACAATTATTAGGGAAAAATAATAATTAAAGAATAATTAAAAATTAAGAAATAATAAAATGATATAAAGTAACGACAAAAACAATTGAAAAATATAATCATATATAAATAATCAAGAAATTACAATAAATAAATAAATTAATTAAACCAAACAAATAAACAAAAATAGGGGAAAGTTTAAGTGATAGGGAAAACATAGACAATATAGAATTTTTGTATATATAAAAATAGGAGTCTAAAACACCTTAACCACAACTCAAAACTAAAAAGAAGAGATTCCACAAAAAAAAAATTTTAAATAAAATAAATTCCAACAAAACTAAAAATAAAGAACATAAAAGTTCAAGTAAAGGATTGTATTACAACCACTCACCTTAGATTTTATTTATCAATATGAGCTTCTTCTTTTTCACCAATGAAACTTCTCAATATGTAATTCTTCTTTTTCACCAATAACACTATAAAAAATACAATAAACAAAAAGAAAATATTAGTATGAAAGTTGAAAACAATATCAACCAACAAACGATAGATTAGGATAATAGAAATTCAATATTATATCAAAAAATCTATTTTGACATAATATGAGAATGAAAGAAAAAGAAAGAGTTGATTTGATTGTAAAAAGATGAGGTGTGTCTTTATATAGAATAAGCATGCTTTAATTGAATTAGGAGTTTCAAATTTTTACTTATTATTTAAGGAAAATAAATTTCAAATTAAATAGGCTAAAGGTGTTACATTTTTTGTATTCAATGTTTGTTGGAGTTACTTTTTTATGTTATTGGTTGTTTACTCTTTATAAACTATACATGTTACATAAGAAAAATTATACCATTAATATATGAGAGAAAAGAAATTTAATCAAATTAAAATATAATATTTTGTATGATTAAGATCATAATATATTCTATAAAGAATGGGCACAAAGATAATATTTTGAAATTAGTTGAAAATAAATAGTAACAAAAAGATTATGATGATGGTATAATAAATTATCCCATCCACACATTCGTATAGTATAAACTATATATGATAAATTTTTATTAAAAAAACTCAAAGTTTTTTTTTAAACATTACATATAAACAAAAAACATATAATGTTCTCCACATTTTGAATGTGAGACAAAAATATTATAGCAAGGTAGCTAGTGATTACAAAATATTTTATAGCAAGGTTGTGAGATTAAATTCAACATTTAATCCCACCGTGCGGATAACCGGTTAAGCGGATAACCGAGAACACAATTAGAGCATTTATGGTGGACTGAACACAACTTTTACTAGATATATTATAGATATAGATTTATTTTTAAATGAGAGATAGAACACCAGTTTTTTTTTTAAAAAAAAGTGTTTAAAAGGTTACATGGAATTAATGATTCCTTAGAGCATACGCATCAAAGGGCCCGAACCCGAACTCTAAACCTATTTTTTTTTTCTGCCACATCAACTTGGTCTCTTTCCAGCGTTTTGTTATTTGCACCCTCATTTGTGAGTCCGAGTCTTTGGCCATTAATTACTTTCTACTATTTACCATTTTCATCTACTTTATTATTATTATTATTATTATTATTATTATTATTATTATTATTATTATTATTATAATAATAATAAATTTTATTATAATAAAAGTATCTACATGAAATTAGATCGGAGTCGGCTAACAAGCTGAGCTTCGCATCCCTTTTGAATACTAAACGCAATCCTAGTCAAAGTGTGACAAAAGCCCATACTATATCCAGGTACCCCCTCAGCGACCCCGCACACCCGCTTCAGAAGCCCCATAGCATCGTCCTCTAAGTCACCAATAGTGGAAAAGAAAAACGGCAAAAAGTGATAACCTTTGGCCTTGCAAACATCCTCGTATTTCATCCTCTTGTTATCAGCAGCTACTCTAGCCGCTTTACCCGGAATGAAACTTGAAAGACCAGCCGAACTAAAGATAGAAGTCCCTGTCATGTCCACACAAGTGTCCTTGCCCTGGAACTAGTTGTAGAACAGAATATCGGCTGGTCGGAGCTCCCCTCCCTTGTCATCAATCATACCGGTAGACGCCTCTTTACGAATAGAGATTCCGGCCTTCAAGCACTCATCGAACAAGGCATCACGCACCACATTATGTCGATGCTTAACACCAATACCAGCGGCACAAGCAAGTGCGTGATCCCCCCACGCATCCAAAATGTCTTTCTCACAAGTAGGACATTTGGATCCTGCACTAAACAACTCAATTCCCATACGGTATTTAATAACGGAGCGAAAGGTGATCGGATTCATAACCTGATCAAGACCGGGAATAGGAGCAGCTTTCAACCACTGTTGGGCCATAGGGAGCTTCAGATTCGCAATAAGAGCTTCTTCTCTCCCAGTAAGAGCAAAGTCCACCTTGAGCTGCTTGTCCACATTTTTGTAGTAACAGACTAGCAGCTAGCCATTTTCTTCATGAGGCAGAGGGCTGGCTATAATAAACACATGTCCAAGTCATCCATATCGATAGAACTAACCCAACTGGAGACCGCTGATTCGAAAGAGATCCCATCACCAGTCACTCCAGCATTCCTCAAAATGTGATCCTGCAAACCGCGGGACTGGAGCCTCAAAGCAAGAAAAACATATCGCAATGTATATGCAACAGTGTAGACCTCAAGACCACCATACTCGAGGGGCATAGTAGACAGACGCCATTGTAAAGGGCCAAAGCTTGATCCTCCAAGCGTAACTATCTGTTCCACTGAAAGCCTCAAAGAATCATCAAAAACGCGGTGGGCATCTATAAAACACGAGGGTGGGGTTGTCCACATCGCAAAGTAAAGACGAGAGACACCTGAACAGGCTCGCAAGAGCAATAACTCGCATTGAGGATCTTCCAACTTTTTGATGGTTTCCATCAGGGCATTAGTTTTCAAAACTCTCCTCATCATCACCTTATTGCAGAAGGAAAGATCCAAGCTAACAGCCCCGCCAAGGAGCTTCACTCCCCCCACCGGGCGTGAAATATGCTTGGGGAACACCCCCACTTCCCTACAACGTGGGTCCTCACTCGGCCAGAATATTTCTGTTTTATCAACATTGAGGTGAAGTCCTAGGGTCGGACCATCCTCCAGAACAATGGTAAGCGCCTTGCTAACCATCAAAGTGTCCCCAATCAGTGTCCCGTCATTGAGATACCAAGCATTAAGCTTCAGCTCACAACTATCCTTAACCTTACGAATCAACGGGTGCAGTGTAAGCGAGAAAAGTAGAGGTCCAAGAGGGTCACCCTGCTGAACTCACTGACACGAATATAGAATCTGACCACCATAATATAAGCGAGCGGAGCGTGCATAGCAAAAATCGACCCAATGGGATATGAAAGGGCACATACGACGAACCTCCTTGATCATAGCACTACGATCAACGAGATTAAAAACATTTTTGAAATCAACCAGAAGCATAGACATGCTATTATCATACCCTTAAGCTTCTACTGACCTGTTGACCACATGCAACACTGCTTCTCCGCCTCCTGAAACACTCACTCCAAATGCATATCATCAAAATACGGCCCAAAGGTTTTACCAACCGACAAGGCAGCCACTTTGGACACCAATCGCCTCTAAATGGAACCGACTTCTATGGGTCGAACCCCTCCACCCGGCTTAAGGAGAGGCATGAGAGGAGCACTCGCAACAAATGCACTCAAGGAAGCAGAACAATGACCATTGAGAAATAAGTTAACCATATTCGTAATAGAGTCAACTACCTCATCAACGATGACCATTGCCGCACAGCTAAGAGCATCCAACAAATGTTGGGCGCGAAGCCCGTCTTTCCCACATGAAGCGCCCTTCGAAAAACTTCTAATTCTGTCTAAAACCAAATTCCTAGACACCTGCAAGGCATCATAACCAATAGGTTCAGGAGGCAAACAAGGCGCGGGAGAGACCGGATGTTTGGCAGCAAGCTCATTTAGGGTTTCATTAGTCTGAGGAGCAACACCCGTTGACGTGAGAATGCGAATGGCAGCAGAAAAATCACCATCACCAACCTTTCTCTTGCATAGCTTAGTCGAATGCTCCGCGTGACTCCTCTCACTACCATTAGAGGAGTGATCAAAATTGGTGGACAACAAATCAGATACTAGACGATGAATACCCCCAGGCTCATTCCACACTCGAATAGCCTTTGAAATATTATCAACTTGTAAACTCCTCTTCAACCCTGAATGATTTTCAACGCTAGTTTTGGGCTTGTATCTATGCAGAATACAAAGTGGCAGAATGAAGAGACACAACCACACTGACAAGTTGGTCGGATCAGATGTAACATTATCCAGGGCCTCTTTGAAAACTCTAGCAAAGGCCAATCTACACTTCCAAGGGATACTCTTAATCATGTGAACTTTAACATTAAATACCCTTTCTAATAAAGCGACATCAAAGGGGCCACGCTGATCGTTTGAAGGGGTTATATCATCTAAAGACCCACCAATACCAAGAACAGGACGAGGCAATCCGTGTATGAAGAAAGCAATTGTGCCGTCCTGATTCAACGGAGCCTCAACCACTTCTCCGTCATGAAAACAATTCTTTGCCATTGTATGAGTAACACAATAATGTCCGCAAAACCAAAGTCCAAGATGCTTAAGAACTGATTCAAACATACAAAAGATGTCAAGGTTAGAACCTAGGAGAGCTTTGGAGTCAGACAACGCCTCGCCACTAAGATGGGTATCCCGCAAATGCCTAATAAAATAGGCAATAGTAAGACCTTTACCACCATCATTCCGACATCCATCACACCCAACAAAGGGGCAATGGACCCTCACTGGCGACACCACCCCCGCACCTCTCTTACAAAACCCAAAAACCAACAAATGGAAGCCACAATAATAATTATAGATAGCAAACACCACTAGCCACAAACAAGACCCACAATACGTTGGAATCAAACACAATCAGCAAGTAGCACTACCCACATAAACACAGCCAATACATACCAATGCAGAAGCACAAATACGCAGCTACACTAACAAGCCTGAGGAGATCAACACAACACCTATCGAAAAGATGAACCCAGTGGAAATAATGAAGAAGAAAGGTTCAACGTCCCCGCAAACACAATATGAGACGATCACAGCCCAACGGAAATAACCAAAAAGAAGGCACAACGTCACCGCTTTGACAGATCCGGCAGGCCGATGAAGATCAACGAGAATAATGATCGAGAAACACAAACCTGAGGAGATCGACGCATCCCCTATCGAGAAGACGACCACCCCACCACTGAGCACCGCCGATTGGAATTCCGGCCTCTGGATGACCGCTCCGGTTCCTGAGAACCGTCGGGAAGACCCCTATTGCTGCCAACCCCACCGATCGCTTCAATCGCCTAGCCCTAGCGGAGCCCCTACCCAAATCGGATCGAAGCCGACTAACAAGCTGAGTTCCACACTCCTTTTGAATACTAAATGCTATCCTAGTCAAAGTGTGACAAGAATCTCTACTATATCCGGGTAACCCCTTAGCGACCCCACACACTCGCTTGAGAAGTCTCATAGCGTCATCATCAAGGTCACCAATAGTGGAAAATGAAAACGTCATAAAGTGATAACCCTTGGCCCTGCAAACATCCTCACACTTCTTTATCTTGTTATTATTATTATTATTAGTAGTAGTAGTAGTAGTTGTAGTAGTAGGACGAGGAGGAGGAGGAGGAGCCGCAGAAGCAGCAGCAGCAGCAGCAGTAGTAGTAGTAGTAAAATAATTACATACTACATGAAATTAGTGGGTAACAAAGATACTATCTGGGCACCCACTCCCTTAGCGATAACAAAGCTAAGTCTAGTAAAAATATACCCCGACATCCTGGGATATTGAGAATTTCTAAATTGGCTTCAGTAAGGCAACAACATCCATATCCAGCTCCCCTAAGGAAGAGAAAGAGAAGGGTAGGAAATCATACCCAACCGCCATGCATAAATCTCGATACTTGACACACTTGCGCTCAGCATCAACAACAACACGACCGGGGATAAAATCAGACACCGCAGACTGAGTCAAAGGGGAGGATCCCGCCATATCTACTCTATTATTATTATTATTATTATTATTATTATTATTATTATTATTATTATTATTATTATTATTATTATTATTATTATTATTATTATTATAAAGAATGTCAACTAGTTGTTATTATTATTATTATTATTATTATTATTATTATTATAAAAAGAGATTATTTTATTATTATTATTATTATTATTATTATTATTATTATTATTATTATTATTATTATTATTATTATTATTAAATTGTAAAACAGGAGAAAATGAACAAAATATAGTATATGGGTATTGTTTGGCAAAATATTTAAAAAAAACATTTGCAAAATGAGTGTCTATATGTAGATAAAATCAATTCACACGTGAATATAATTTTTTTAATCACAAAAAATGCGTAAAATTCAACTTCTAAATGGTGAATTAGCACCGCTGACATGTGGCGCCACATTACTTGTCCACGCGTCAGCGTTGGCTCTTTATAGTTCCACCCGAGCATCTGAAACATAGCGTTTCATACCCCACCACATCGAAACAATATCGTTTCACTATCAAATGGGCTCAAAAAACCCATATGCTATGCACGTGGCCTCGACTTTTGTGCTATGAGCCCGATTCTCTTGGGCTCTTGGAGGGGAGCCTCCTCCCTTGGCCTCTTAACTTTATTTTTTTAATGATTTGACACTAGTTAGGGCCTTTGGGCTCTCCAATGTTTATGCTCTTATCGTTATGGCAAAGAGAAGGTGTTGGTGGCATTTGTATTAGATGGGTGTTCGTGTCTTGGCATATGATCAGCTTGTCTTGTTGCTCAATTTATCTAATTCGTCTTATAGAAATAAAGGTTGTCTGGGAAGATAAACGAAAGAAGAGTATATTCCTCCATATGCTAAATTGACTAAGGGAAATAGCCTATTAAAAAGAAATATTCTATAAATTATTTTTTTTCCTACCCTCCATTATTTTCACCCCCTCCCCTAAACCAATTTTGGACAATTAAATTCTTGGAAAATCTATAAATTAATGCACATTTTTATTAATTTCAGACCTTATTTGTCGTTCACTTTATCCTTTCAATTTCAATCTATAATGAATCCTTCTCAAATATCATCATGCTTTATCTTCAAACTCGGTATTTATTTACGAGATATGATTTTGATGAAACTATATTTTTTTTATATGCTTTCAAAAACCCAAGTTAAATTTGGCTTTCAATTTAGATTAAACAAAAGAAAATCGGCCAAAATGGGTTTTGATCTATGGTGAAAGAAAATAGGCAAAAATCAAATTTATACCTTAAAGTAGGAGATGCTGGAAGGGTGTGAGTAAAACTTTAAATAGTAATATGGAAGAGGTATTTTTGGTAAATAACCTCCTTTAAAGGGTGGTTTTTGTAGTTTTCCCAAAATTGGAAAACTATTTCCATCTTTTTGTAATTGGTAATGGTAGGTTGGTTGGTTGTTGGGAAAGAGAAGGGGCAGGGAGTTGGGGGTTTGTGGAAGGTGCCAATTGCCATGGTGGTGGATCTTCCCTGCAAAATATATAGTACTAATAGTCTAATATAATCGGGGTAGGAGCCAGCTAGAATTTTAATTTTAGTTTTAAGTGGAAATGAAAATTATGAAAATTAATTTAAGTTTGTTTGTTCTTTATGTAGTTGGGTAGGGTAGGGATGTTTTGTTGCAACTATTAATAACTTCTCAAATATGGTTGGTTAATTTATAAGCAGCAATTATTTATTCTAAATGCATTTAATGATGGCATTGTGATGACACTAATTTCAAGAAGGAATGGTGAGCCAATTTTTGTCCAACTATTTGGTGAATTTGGTGATACGTTACCACCTCTTTTTTAACTTTTAGTGTTATGAACGAGATATTAAATTCATGCTCAAGGAGTCTTCCTGCCTAATGTCAAAAATAAAAATAAATACTCTATCTATCTCAAAATTTAAGTCGTTTTAAATTAGTTTAGTTATATTAAAATAGATGTCATTTTAGGTTTTCTAGATAGTGAATAATAATGACTTGTATTGATTTGTGTGTTGTTGACTTTTTAAAAGATTTTGATTAGTTAAAAAATTTAGTGGATAATTAAAAACAATAAAATTTATTAAAAAGGTTAGTGGAATGATGATTTTGAATGATTGGTGAGTGTTTTATTAAAATTTGTACAGAATGCTAAAATGACTTAAATTTTGACACGGAGAGAGTATTAAATTCATCTCTTTTTATTTAAAGATACATATACTTTATATTTATTTTTTAAAAGTGCACCTTATTCATTCTTATTATTTTGAAGAAAAAAAACACCCTTAGTAACAATTTTTTTTTTTAATACCAAAACATCCCTTTTATGTTTTATTTATTTTTAGAATAAAAAACCTTCTTAGTTTTAAATTTTGTATTCAATATCAATTTGTATATTATCATTATCGGACTTTATAACTGACATAAGTTTTTTTTATATAAGGAAAGGAATTCGATTCTCTAGACAAGCCTAGAGAAATGGAGAGCCCGAACAAGTCGGGAGATGGACTAACCATCATGTACAACAAGAATCAAATAACAGAAGCAAATGACTGAATGGAAATAACAAGAAGCAAATGACGGAAATGAAAATGCAGAAATAAAGTACACACCATCCTACACCGAACTACAAGCTAGCAGAACAAACGAACTAATCCAACAAATGGAAGACGCACACAAAGAACTCTGGGGATCACTAGCAGACACCTCAAATAGGACTCCAAACAGAATCAATAGGTGTCGATCGCATTTCCACGACGCCTATTATCTTGGCAAATCAGACAATGTTCCCATGAAACCTGTATCACAGCAAGAAAAGCAAAGTACACCAACCCGCAAACCGAAACTCTAACCAAACCATTGCCAAAACAAATCCTACAAACCCAACTCATACCTTCAAGGACGATAACAAGATCGTAATAGGCTACCACAAGGGTAAACCAAAATATATGAAACGTATGAGTCGGGACAGGATTAAATAAACAAGTATAGAGGTCAAAAAATGGATAGAAAATGAACCTCGTAAGGCTCCCATACACTTTTTTTTTTTGGTTTCCTCAAGAAACAGGGCTGCGTGGAAACAACGCAACCCCCAAATCTGAAGCCCAAAACAGGGTGGAAGTGTCAAAGTCGGGTGGTGGAGGAACCGGAACGCCGGCAGTAGTAGGCCGGACCTGGGAGGCAGCGGCGAGCCAAGCGGGCAGCGGCGGTTGACATCTAGTGAAACTGGTGGCGCAAAAAGCAGAGGAACTAGAGTTGGTGACCCAAGTGGAGCCTCGGAGCTACGGTGGGTGGCTACGACCAAAGAAGGAAGTATGGGAGAAGGTGCGGGTACAAGGCTGATGAAGGGTGGAGATCCTAGCGGGTGGGCGAACGGCTATGACGACTAAGACTGAGGCGGGGTTAAGGTGCATGTGAAGGTGGAAGAAGGGTTGCGGTCTATCGAAGGACACATGGTGGTGGCGGCTTGATGAGGAAGGAAGAAGGATGCGGCGGCCGAAGAGCAAACGCTCACTAGGATGAAATTGGGTTTAAGAATATTTTAGATTGGTTAGTGGTGGTGGCCATGGCGCAGAGCAGAAGATGATCCAACAGTATTCGTCGAGTTGGTGACGGTGTTCGACGACCAGTGATGGCGGTGAAAATAATTTAGGCATGGTTGATGACGGAAAAAGGTCGGTGATGGTCTGGAGAAGGTGAAGACGGGGGCTAGGTGGAAATATTTGGTAGTGAGGGAAGAACATCAGATTGAGGAGAATAGCGTTGTTGGCGCATGGCGGCGGAGCCGATAAACGCCTCTAGAAAAGAGAGCTTTTTTTGTAATTAAATTTCAATTTGATTACCATAATTGACATAAGTTAAGACTTAAGAGTGCTACCCCAATTTAGGAAATATAATTTAATTTAAAACATGACTAAATAATTATAATTAAAAAAATATTTTTTAAAAACAGGAGACTTAACCCACGACAATAAAATATATGACGAAACCAACAATAAAAACATTTAGATAAATATAAAAATAGTTGAAACAAAAGAAAAAAATAAAGTCATCACAGAAGCAACCACAGATAGTGTCGAAACCGTCCGCGGGTAACCATCCAACAAAACCTCCATCTGCATAAGTCATACCATCCGCGGACAGAAGAAGGGGGTACGTGTCCAACATGCCCTCATCCCACGAATTGGACACATGTCGGACAGCAAACCCCACGTGACGACTATCTGGTGATCGCTCATCACCTATAAAAGGGAAGAAAGAAATAGATGAAAGGGACTTTTGGACGGCAGGGAAGGTGACTAACGAGCGGACCTAGTACAAATATCCTGAGAAGAGTAAAATTGAGAAAGGAAAAGAGATAGAAGGAGAGAAAGCTGAATACTCCAAAACTCTTTATCAGGAGAAGGAACCGCACCGCGGACAGGTATCAAGGCCATCCGCGGGCAGTCATTTGGACTCTTCTTTGCTATTTAGGAGTCTGAAGTGAGAATCAAGAATTCGTAACTGTCAAACCCTAAGCTAGCAAACGGTGACAGGTAAATGATTGATTCTCATTTCATTGAGGAAACCTCGATAAGGGGATAATTTCTCCAAGCGCCATAAGATTATTCCCGCGGCACAGGTTGGGCCGTATCGATTATTTCGGTACGGGCCAGGTAAGTCCGTTGGAAATATTGAAGGCCCCGCTAGGTTTATTCCCTTGTCCCACTAAAAATGGAAACCTTTTTAGTTCGAGGTTCGTCATTGGCGCCGTCTGCGGGAACCCCCTCACGCTAAGGGGTTCCTATGTAAACTTTTATTCTGAAAAATCAAGGAAAGACCCCTAGATCCCGAAAGGGGTGAGGGATCCGCGTCTATTTATAAAAAATATATATGTGAAAATGAGTCTTTGACTTACCAGAGTTGCGACAGTGATAGAATGAGTGATAATCAAAACTACAAGACACAAGACATGAGCCAGGGGATCCACCACGATCAAGAGGCCTCAAGTATGTATATCCCGTTGACACCTTAACCTGATCCAGATGGTAAAACAGGAGATCAGCGCCACGATACCCCTCTACATCACTATTACAATCAGCATGGAGCAGAAGGAGAACACATACCTCAGAATTTATGGTATTATGAAGTTCATCATGAGCAGCCTAATCCTCTACAACAAGAACAAGCGCAATATTACTATTATGATCATAGGGACAGAACTCGCGTCAACAGAGGAATGCCCACCATGGTGAGCAGCGTGGAAATTTTGATAGATGTTATACTGCGTACAACAACCCATGTGATCCATTAGGCAACATGAACTACGGCTTCCCGGGTCAGGCAATGCCACACCAAACATGGCAGAATGATCAGCGGCAACATGAGAACAAACACCGACGCAGAGAGCGATCAACGGACGTTTCCACCTCCACAAAATCTGATTCAGCGGATAAGAGAACGGAGGGGCCGGCGGTCCTCCCATATGTTTTCACCAGAGAAATCTGCTCCGCGACAGTACCAAAAAGATGGCGAAATGTGGGTCTTATGAAGTATGATGGAACGACTGATCCTGAGGATCATCTCTGCCATTTTACAATCGCGATGGGAATAAATGAATACAACGATGCTATGTTATGCCACATTTTCCCCTCAACCCTGACAAAAATCGCCCTCACATGGTTCACTAACCTACCAAAAAACTCTGTGACCAGTTTCACCCAGCTGACCCATATCTTCACGTCCCATTTTGGAAGTGCGCGGTCGCGGAAGAAGACGATGCTTGATCTGAATTCAATCAGGTAAGGAGCTGGGGAAACACTAGGACACTTTTTTACTCGATTCACAAGCATGGTAGTACAAATCCCCAACTTCAATCATGAGTCAGCAATCATCATTCTCATGGGGAATTTGGCAGAAGAAGATTTTAAGACATATTTGTTTCGGAAGAAGCCAGTCAGTTACGACAATTTAAGGGATCGAGTGTCAAGACAAATCGAAGTTAAGGAGGCGGCCGCATCCAGCTCAAGAGCAAACACAGGCAATCAGGGCTTTTTTGGGAAGCTAGCCGGAAAATTCAAGAAAGAGAAAGCTAAGCTGCCCAGGCATCAGTCAGAAGAAGGAGCTTTTCGTCCCCACCGCGATGAAATACACATGAATTCCAAAAAGGGCCAAGGGTCCCATCAAAGAGAAGACTATCTGCGATCCTATCATCCGAGGGAGAACCTTTATAGGAATCAAGAACTGAGATTTTCGCCACAGAGAGAAGATCAACACAATCAGAGACCAGATTGGGAAGTTCGTGACCCTAGACCTGATGGCCCCCACCATTGACAGAACCGTTACCAAGGACAACAAGATTTCCGTAGAGATGCCCCATTTTTCAATCGAGGAAGAGGCAGGGGACGAAGATGGCGCGGAGGTAGACACAACCAAGCACCCACTATGCAAAGATCTGTTAATCAGAAAGGAGCCCGAAGACCAGGAGAGGGCCACATACCAGAGCCCAAGGGTTTTATAAATACCCTTGCTGGAGGGTACTCCATGGCAGGGTCAAGTAGACAAGAAAAGAGGAACTACGAGCGAGAGGGAAAGCAACCTCCGTCCGCGTCAAGCAGAAAAATCTCTCTGTCACAACATGAATATATAACTTTTTTGCCAAAAGACGCTGAGGAAGTTAGGATGCCGCACTCTGACCCTTTGGTCATCCATGCTCAGATAGCTGCTAAGATTGTCAAAAGGGTCTTTATTGATACTGGTTCGTCCATTGATATTTGATCATGGGATGCTTTCTCTCAGATGGGGATCTCCGCGGCATCATTGAAACCGTACGTAGGCACTTTGATTACGTTCTCAATAGGTGAAGTGCAGGTGGCTGGAACGATCGAATTAACAGTAGTCTTAGGGACAGCCCCGAAAAGGCGAATTGAGAACGTTGTGTTCACAGTAGTAAAAGTGTCAACCGTGTACAATGCTTTGTTGGGACGCGTCTCGCTCTATAAATTTTAGATGATAGTATCAATCTATCACTTCGTCGGAAAATTCCCTTTACCAGGGGGAGGAGTATGTGAGGTTTGCGGCCAACAACCTGAAAGCATGAGCTGTTATTTAACTTCTATCAAGAAAAAGAAAGAGATAATGTGCATCGGTGAGAAATGTGAATCCATGGTGGGAGACAGCAACTCGTCAGAACTTTCGGAAGCTGAGCTTGAAGTTAGACTGACAGAGGCAAGGATACCAACCGTGGACGAAAGGATTATTTTCACACCTTTTCCGAACCCCGAAGAGAAGATTTATATGGGGCAAGCGTTAGAGCCAGAGGAAAAAGATCGGGTCTTGGAGATCATAGCAAGGTCAAGAAATGCTTTTGCATGGACTCCGCGAGACCTTTTAGGAGTCCCTCCCACGACTGCATTGCACACTTTGAGGATCCATCCAGGAACAAAGCCCATAGTACAAAAGAAGAGAAAAATGGCCCCTAAAAAGGCAGTTGCGGAAAAAGAAGAAACTGATAAGCTGTTAGAAGCAGGATTCATAGAAGAAGTGGAAGATTCAGATTGGCTCTCAAATGTGGTTCTAGTGAAAAAGTCTAATGGAAAGTGGAGGATGTGCATTGATTTCACCGATCTCAATAAGTCCTACCCCAAACATAGTTACCCATTGCCGTCCATAGACGAACTCGTCGACGAAACCGCGGGTAACAAAGTCCTCAGCTTTTTTGATGCTTATTCTGGGTACAATCAAATATGCCTGGACCCACAAGACAAAAAGGCAACTACTTTCATCACCAACCAGGGAATATTTTGCTACCGCGTCATGCCTTTTAGACTCAGAAATGCCGGAGCTACGTTTCAGAGAACTGTAGATCAAATTTTTCGCAGACAGATTGGGAAGAATGTGTCGATATATGTGGATGATATTGTAGTTAAGAGCAAAAGAGCATAAAATCATGTGGCAGACCTACAAGAGACATTTGATTCCCTTCGCAAAGGAGGATTGAACCTGAACGCGGAAAAATATGTTTTCGGAGTTGACTCTGGAAAGTTCCTTGGTTTTATGGTCAGTCATCGGGGAATTGATGTAAACCCTGAAAAAGTCATGGCAGTCCAGAATCTCCAACCACCGCAGACGATCAAAGAAATACAGTCTTTAAACGGAGCAGTAACCTACCTAAGTCGATTTTGTTCATGCCTAGCGGACAAATCTTTACCTTTATTTGCTTTACTCAAGAAAAAGGGGCTGATACGCTGGACCCCAGAATTGCATAAAGCTTTCGGGAAGTTAAAAGTTTTCTTATCAGCACTCCCCACCCTGCAGCAACTAGAGAAACAGGAGGCTTTACACCTGTACCTATCAGTCAAAAACATTACCATTAGTGCGGTCTTAACACGAGAAGAGAAGTATCCTGTATACTACATTAGTCATTTGCTGCAAGATGCTGAGATGCGGTATGAACCAGTGGAGAAGATTTTTATGTCTGGTATTCGCGGCAAGAAGATTAAGACCCTACTTCCAGGATCATGTCATCCGGGTAATGACCGACCTACCTTTGCGACAGATTCTCCACTCCCCGTGCCTATCAGGAAGGATGATGAAGTGGGCGGTTGAGTTGACAGAATTTGAAATTGAATGAACCCCACGGCGGGCGGTATTGGCTCAGACACTAGCCGATTTCATCAGTGAAACAAGTTTTGAGCTAAGCGCTCAAACAGAAAAAAGCGAGTGGACACTCAAGGTAGATGGTGCGGCCAAAAAAGACGGATGCGGAGCTGGAGTTACTCTCACTGCACCTGATGAGCAACAATACAACTACGCTTACAAACTAAATTTTCGAGCCACAAACAATGAAGCTGAGTATGAGGCCCTGCTCGCGAGCCTAGAGATAGCTTTGATCAAGGGAGCCAGACAAGTATCCATTTTCACCGACTCAAAGGTTATGGCACGACAGATAATAGAGGAGTATGAAGCCAGAACTGGATTAATGCCTGACTATCAAAGAAAAGTACAGGCACTGTCAAAAGCGTTCTTGAGTTTTTGCTTGACGGTGATTTCCAGAAATGACAACCAGCAGGCAGATGCGTTGGCTCGAATGGGGGCAGTCATGCCCGAAGAAGTGGGGAAGGAGGTTATCCTCGAAAGAATGAACAGTCGCAGGCTTATCCAAGAAGTCTATCAAGTTCAAGGAAACGAGGAAGGAGACTGGAGGACACTAATAAGGCATGTTTCCAATAGGCATTATAGGTTAGTTTAGTTGCATTTCATTGTTATATAATCATGTTTTAGTGTTAATTAGATTAGCATTCATTTTGTGGGAAAGTTCGGAATCTACGCTATTTCGATGGTTTTATGTAGATTCGTAGATCCGAGGCAAAGAACACGAGGAACGGAGCTAAGTAAGGCTAAGGCGAGACTTGGGAGAGCTTAAGGAAGAAGTCCCGAAGAGAATGGAACAACCTAAGGAGCAACGGAGAACGAAATCGAGGTCTAAGAGCGAAAACAAGGACGAGTCGCGAAAGCTGTCCGCCCGACGAGCTGAACTTGTAACGCACTTTCCGGAGGCCTCGGATGTCCGATCGACGCATATGAGCATGCGTTGGAAAGCTCTTTCGAAGATCTACGTGATGGTATTCTGTTGGATTTTCACTGCCAGCGAATGCCTTTCCGCTGCAGCGAATCAAGTCAGCAACAACATGTGCGAGAAGGTGGCCGGCCTGAGCATGAGTCGCTGCCAGCGAATGGCATCTCGCTGCCAGCGACTGGAGTTAGCGGGAGCATGTCCAGGAGCAGCATGACTCGCTGCCAGCGAATGGTCGGACTCGCTCCAGCGAATGGAGTCGCTGCCAGCGGATGGCCGGACTCGCTCCAGCGAGTTGGAGCTCTCGCGGCAGCGGAAGGAGTGACTCGCGGGAGCGAAAACGAAGGAATCGAAGAAGCTTGAAAATATTCTAAGGCATGGACATTCGCTGCCAGCGAGTGTGGTAGCGAGTGTGGTAGCGAAAATCCAACAGTGGCTCAATCAAGGCTTTTCGCTGCCAGCGGAAATTTTCGCTGCCAGCGGAATTTGACGCTGAATTAAATTAGGAAAGTTCTATCTTTTATCTAGTTTGTTTAGGAAGCTTTTATCTTTTATCTATCTTTTACCTTATTTATGGAAGATATTAGGCTTATAAATCGGATGTTCTAGGATTAAGTTTTAAATTAATTCCAAGTAGAGAAACCACCATTGAAGAGAAGAAAGCTTAGGTAAGCCATGTTTGGCTAATTTTGTAGTTTCCGCCTACACTTTCGAGACTTGGTTGGTGGTTTGTGAGTTTCTAATTTAAGTTATTTTTCCTCTATAATTCTTTCAACTTCTTTATGTGATATTGATTATGTTATTGATGTTATCTTGATTAGCTACCTTGATAATATTGATTTCATGCTAGGATTTAATACTTTCGTATTTGTGTTATTTCCGTAGTAGCACGCATAAGATTGTGGATTCCGTGTTTGAAGCATGATTATGTAGGGAGTTGACATATATCTTAAACATTGATTTACCGTGTTTAATTGGTGTTATTTATATGCTCAAGTTCTTGGGACTATTTGCTATCTCTTTGTTAAATCTTGACCGTGTTAGGGTTGCATTGAGGTGTAAGGGATTAATTGGACTCGTAGGACTTTTAATCTACTTAAACCAAGACGAGAGGAATTCGTAGGAAAAGATAATAACTTGAAAAGGATTCGATGATCAATAAAACCAACCAATGTAGAGAACTTGTAGGTGGAAACGCTTTTCTTCTATCCTTTATTTTCTTTTGTCAATATTATTTTCTTTTATTTTCATTCATAAAAATATTATCTTTTTATATTGATAAATACACAATATTTAGAAATACTTGATTCTCGAGGGTTCGACCCCTTACTTGCATACTATACTAGTTTGTTTGTTTGGGATTTATTTTTGGCGAGGTGAATCAACGACTTTCCCTCCGTCAGACACCGCTCGCGGACTATCTGGGGAAGGGCCTGTTACCGAAAGAAAAAGACGCGGCCAGAAGAGTGATCACAAAATCAGCTCGTTTCACCATCAAAGAGGGAAAACTCTACAAAAGGGGCTACTGCCTCCCGGACTTGCTTTGCATACCAATTGAAGAAGGAGGTCTTGTCATGAAGGAACTACATGATGGGGTTTGTGCGCATCACCAAGGTTGGAGAGTCTTGGTGGCAAAAGCAACCAGACTTGGGTATTACTGGCCTACTATGAGGCAGGATGTCCAAAACTATATTCAGAAATGTGACGCATGCCGGAGGTTTGGAAATCTGATGCATCGCCCTACAGAACCAATGAAAAGCATATCTAGAGCTTGCCCGTTTTCCGTTTGGGGAATGGATATCCTTGGTCCATTCCCAATTTCCCCAGGACAATTGAAGTATGTGCTTGTCTTAGTAGACTATTTCACAAAATGGGTGGAAGCCGAAGCAATGGGACTGATCACCGCGGAAAAAGTGAGAAGGTTCTTATGGAAAAACATCATATGCCGATTTGGGGTGCCTGACTCGATAATCACAGACCATGGGCCTCAGTTTGATAGTGAATCAATCAGAGATTTTTGCGCAGGGTTGGGCATAAACCTCAAGTTCTCGTCCGTGGCCCATCCAAAGACGAATGGACAGGCAGAAACAACTAATCGGCAGTTGTTACATGGGATACAGAAGAAACTTGGAAGCACGGCAAAAAGGACGATGGGCTGAACTTCTACCATTAGTTCTATGGTCCTACCGCACATCAGTAAAGACCCCAACAGGAGAAACCCCGTTTACACTAGTTTATGGAATGGACGCAATCATTCCAGTAGAAAGGTTGGTCCCCTCGGCGCAAATCCTGGCATATAACCAGGAAACCAATGATGAAGCACCGGAGCTCGAACTACATCTTATAGAAGAACGTAGGATGGCGGCAGCCATAAGAGAACAAGAGTATAAGAGGCGTCTATCCGGATACCGTGACAGGCGAGTCCATCCGCGACACTTCAAGAAAGGAGATTTAGGGCTCCGTCAAGCCACCACTGGAGGAAAACTAGACCCAAACTGGGAGGGGCCGTATATAATTGTGAAGGTGATCCAAGAAGGAGCATAAAGCTTAGCACCCCTGAAGGCACAATTTTAAATAAAACCTGGAATGCAGATAATTTAAAAAATATTATGTGTAATGGCCCAGGCTTGTAAAGAACGGAAATCTTAGTCGCCCCCGCAAAAATTAAATAAAGCGGTTAGAGGGCGCTTTTATTATTTTCCTTTAGAATAAGTTCTTGAATAAGACCCAAGAACGCTGGAGCTTGGCTCCGCGTCGGGCCTCCGATCGAAGCAATTCTCGGAGATGAGTTTCTGAATAAGACCCAAGAACGCTGGAGCTTGGCTCCGCGTCGGGCCTCCGATCGAAGCAATTCTCGGAAATGAGTTCTTGAATAAGACCCAAGAACGCTGGAGCTTGGCTCCACGTCGGGCCTCCGATCGAAGCAAATCTCGGAGATGAGTTCTTGAATAAGACCCAAGAACGCCGGAGCTTGGCTCCGCGTCGGGCCTCCGATCGAAGCAATTCTCGGAGATGAGTTCTTTAATAAGACCCAAGAACACTAGAGCTTGGCTCTGCGTCGGGCCTCCGATCGAAGCAATTCTCGAAGATGAGTTCTTGAATAAGACCCAAGAACGCTGGAGCTTGGCTCCATGTCGGGCCTCCAATCAAAGCAATTTTCGGAGATGAGTTCTTGAATAAGACCCAAGAACGCTGAAGCTTGGCTCCGCGTCGGGCCTCCAATCGAAGCAATTCTCGAAGATGAGTTCTTGAATAAAACCCAAGAATGCTGGAGCTTGGCTCCGCGTCGGGCCTTCGATCGAAACAATTCTCGGAGATAAGTTCTTGAATAAGACCCAAGAACATTGGAGCTTGGCTCAACGTCAGGCCTCCGATCGAAGCAATTCTCGGAGATGAGTTCTTGAATAAGACCCAAGAACGCTGGAGCTTGGCTCCGAGTCGGGCCTCCGATCGAAGCAATTCTCGGAGATGAGTTCTTGAATAAGACCCAAGAACGCTGGAGCTTGACTCCGCGTCGGGCCTCAGATCGAAGCAATTCTCCGAGATGAGTTCTTGAATTAGACCCAAGAACGTTGGACCTCGGCTCCGCATCGGGCCTCCGATCGAAGCAATTCTCGGAGATGAGTTCTTGAATAAAACCCAAGAACGCTGGAGCTTGGCTCCGCGTCGGGCCTCCGATCGAAGCAAATCTCGGAGATGAGTTCTTGAATAAGACCAAAGAAACCTAGAGCTTGGCTCTGCGTCGGGCCTCCGATCGAAGCAATTCTCGGAGATGAGTTCTTGAATAATACCCAAGAACGCTGGAGCTTGGCTCCGCATCGGGCCTCCGATCGAAGCAATTCTCGGAGATAAGTTCTTGAATAAGACCCAAGAACGCTGGAGCTTGGCTCCGCGTCAGGTCTCAGATCAAAACATTTCAAAATTTTGAAAATAAGTTTGCATAAGCTTTTAGAACACACGGACTCTTTACTATCGTAAAGATTGCAACCATGATCTAATAACTAACATGAGTTAAGCAACAGATAGCAAAAGTACAGCAGCACATTCAAGAAGTTGTCCGCTTAAAAACACACAAATACCGGCTCATGCCCACCTGGGCCTAGCTTGGATTAGACGAGTTCTACCTTGACTCAAGCGGAATCCATTCGAAGGTGGACCCTCTTATTGGGGAGAAGCCCATTCAGCATCCACCTCATCTCCCACAGCATCCAAAACATGAACCTCAAAACGATTTCCTCCTTTATGAATAAAAGTTACAGAAGAACCAACATTGATGTTGTGCGACTCAACAAAGTCCTTCCAACCGCCTCTAAAAAAGGGAACCCCATAATCACCGCGTATAACTTCCATCGAGAAGTCACGAAGAATCCTAGTTGACAAGAGAATGTTCCTAGGGAGATCCGGGCCTAGTTCATCCTCAAAGCGTAACGGCAAGGACTAGAAAAATACGAAAAAGTAAGAATATCGAGAAAAAATAAAGTTAAAGGAAGGAAAACTCAGCGAACAAGAAACTAACCAAGCGGCGGAGTTGTTCTGGAAAACTGATACGCTCGAAAAATGACCAAGTATGTTGGATAGGAGAAGGCAAGCTGAAAAGAAAAATCAAGTTTTGCACACCCCCCAAACTTTCTCTTTATATGCCACTTTGTCTGTGATAACACGCTACGCAGGCAGAGACAGGTACTCAGAAGATTTGAAAGGTCATTTACCAAACCTAACAAGTGGCACGCCATGCACGAGGCAATAGAAAACACTATTATTGAAGATAAATCTGGGAGACCCGTAAATAGCATATCATCACAAAATAGTATCGAGAAACTAAACCATAAAATTAATTCACGTGGCTAGCATGCACAATCTCGAAAATCCCCAGTATAAAAACTAAAAGTTCATAATTAATGGGGGTTATGACCAACATCTCAATTGCTCCCTCTTAAAAATAAGAGCTCACGTCAAAAAACGACCCAGAAAAGAAACCAGTTTAGCGGTAAAAACATGTATTATCAAACATCACCGCAGACATGTCCGCTGACTCAATATCGTCACTAAACAAACTTTAAACTCTGTTTTTTTACACACAGAAACATACATATTACAAGACAAAGAAGATTGCATATAGTACACACAACGAACGTAGCAAAAACCAAGAGGCCACGAAAGAAGTTTTCGAAACCATTTTATTATACAAAAGAAAGCCAAAGTATTAGCACAGACATAAGATACCAAGCTCAAAAGCCATTTGAGGCTGAGCCATGGAAAGGGGGATTGTTCTGATTAATCCCGCGCTCTCCTCCACGAGAGTCCACCACCTGAACTTCAAAACGCGCCTCACCCATGTGAGTGAAGATCATGGAAGCCCCCCTCTCAAAACCGTGCGACTCTACAAAATCCTTCCATCCACGGCCAAGGTAGAGAAGGCCGTAGTCCCGACGTTTTATGCAAACAGGGAAATTTCGAATCTGGAAAGAAGAAAGTAAGACTCGCCCAGGAACAACGTCCTCATACACTTCCTCAAATCTGAGTGGCAGCAGCTAAAAAATAGAAGAAGATAAAGATAAGGAAAGAATTCGCAAAGAAAGTAAGGGAAATTAGACATGAAAATCTCACCAAACGCGAAAATTGCTCAGGATAATCAATCGCCTAGAAGAAAGCCCATCGAGATCCTCGTTCATATGTTCTTCTCCTTCTCTCCCTCTTCCTATGGTATTCTCTCCCTTGTCCTCCCCTCTATCCCTTTTCCTTTTGTTCTTCTCCTCCTCTCCGACAATGTCCGAGGGCGAGATTTGTGGGATTGATATTGACGGCGACGTCCGAGGGCGAGATTTGTGGGAGAGGGTGAACCAAGGGCGAGAGAGATGGAGGTTGTCATCCTCTTTGTGGCCGCATGCGACCTCCAACCACCGCCAAGTGAAGGTATTTGAATTTATTTATTTTTGGTTTCTACAGGCTGATTTTGGGGTTTTTTAGGGTTTTGGTGTGCTGATTTTATGGGTTTTTTTAGGGATTTGATGTGTTGATTTTGTGTTTTTTTAGGGTTGAGTTTCTGTTTGGTTTGTTTAAACATAAGATTAGCTTTGTCAATTGTCTGTCATGCTGATTTTGCGGGTTTTTTTAGGGATTTGGTGTGCTGATTTTGTGTTTTTTTTACAGTTGAGTTTCTGTTTGGTTTGTTTAAACATAGGATTAGCTTTATCAGCTGTCTGTTATGCTGATTTTGCGGGGGTTTCAAGGGTTTGGTGTGCTAATTTTATGGGTTTTTTAGGGTTAAGTTTTTGTTTAGTTTGTTTAAACATAGGATTAGTTTTGTCAGATATCTGTCATGCTGATTTTGCAGGTTTTTTAGGGGTTTGGTGTGCTGATTTTGTGGTTGTTTTAGGGTTGAGTTTCTGTTTGGTTTGTTTAAACATAGGATTAGCTTTGTCAGCTTACTGTCATACTTTGTCAGCTTACTATCATACTTTATCAGCTGTTTGATTTTTGGGATTTTTAGGGGTTTGGTGTGCTGAATTAGATCGATGTCGTCAAGTTATTATGTTTCATTTGTTGGATTATTTGGAGAAGGTAAGAGTGTTGACTTTAGTGTCTTGCTTGCAATATGTTGTTGGTTGGAGTTAAGGTTGCTAATTTGGCTTGCATTTGGAGGAGGTAAGGGTGCTGATTTGGCTTGCATTTGGAGGAGGCAAGGGTGCTGATTTTTGGTGTCTTGCTTGCAATATGTTGTTGGTTGGAGTTAGGAATATCAATGGGTCGAGTGATGGGTGGATGGACCCCCATTTCACCCGACCCACCTTGGATAACCAAACACCCCACCCGAGCCACCACCCATATCTATTTTACCCATATCCATCGGGTGAGCGAGTGAAATATGGATGACATATGAGTGATTTTTGCTAAATACACATCATTGAATTCCAATAAAAACATGTAGAGAAAACAGTAGTTAAAATAACATCATCTTGCACATTAAGTCTTAAATAAGCCATCATAAGTTTAAATAACATTGTCTTAAACATATGACCATAAGTTTTAAACACAAAGTTTAAATAGCATTGACTTAAGGAAAATAAGTCGCCCAACAACATCAAGACAAGAGCGGTAGAGGACGAAGAGGGTAAGAGGTTTGCAGAACGAAGTGTCGATTAGGATGTTATGGTTTAGAAAATTTGAAAGTTTATATATTTTTTATATAAAATATATAAATAATACTTTTATAATGTAGATGGATGGTGGATGATGGGTTGGGTGTGGGTGGAAAAAATCTCACCCCAACCAACCCACCACTCATATATCCACTTCACCCATATCCACTTTCCACCCGTTTTTTTTTTATTTTCACCCACTTTTTCGGGTCGGGTGATTCAGGTTCGAGTCGGGTGCGGGTGAAATTGCCATCCCTAGATGGAGTTAAGGGTGATGATTTGGCTTGCATTTGGAGGATGTGAGGGTGCTGAAATTTGGTTTGTAGCCTTTTATTGCATAGGATATATATCTTGGTATTAGTTTAGTTTAATCGCAAGACTGAATTGGAAGGCTTCGTTGATGAGATTGTATGAACCAATGGAAATTTGATGTACTTATATACATTTTATTTAATAAAAAAATTAGCTGTTTTTGCTTCCAAGTTCTAATGTGTTGAAGTTCTAATTCTTGAATGCCTCTTGTCAGCATAAAAATTAGCTCCTTTTGTTAGTATAAAAATTACAAATGTTAGCATAAAAATTACAAATGTCAGCTTACTGTCATAGTTAGAAGCGGGCAACAGTTAGTGACTAACCGGTGGACAATTAACTAATAAATTTTGGATGCTGGATATTTAATTAATTAGGACTTATTACATGGACAATTACTTTTTTTTATTGCCTAAATAATTTCAGGTATAATTTTACTTTAAAAATTTTTTAAAATACATTTACATTCCACGTACTTATATTTACATGTTTATAAACTTTTTTTGGAAAAAAGCATATTTAAAAAAAACATAAAATATACTATTTTATAATATAATTAATATTTTAATTTTATAATTTTTTTAAAATGAATTTTTTTTATAATAAAAGTTTATAAATATATAAATACAAGTACATTCCTGTAAATATATTTTTTAAAGTAAAATTATACCCAAAATAATTGAGTGGACTCACCTCATTGGCATGTAATGTGCTAAATACGTGGAAATTGTGTAGAGTTGAGCAAACAGAACAGCCCACCATCCTCGGGAGTCATGCATCATCTACCATCTACACATTATTATCCTACCAACGTCATTACTTATCACCTCATTCGTTTGCATTAGACACTTGTGGAGTTGTGGGCCAAATTATTTCCAAAAACTTCAAAAAAGAGGAAATTCTATATAATACAAATTACTCCATAATATTGTTTGTTACTAACAAATTGGGAAAGACATCACAAACTTTTAATAATTGTGGCATAATAATCATTTTTCTAACACACACACTAAGAAATTAATTTGATATGATATACTACCTCCGTTCCATAATACATGGGCTTTTCCTTTTTGACACGTTTTTTAAGGAGCGAAAAACTTAATGAAATATTATTTTTTTAATCAAATTTTTTATATCATTTGATACTTATTACTAATAAGTATCAAATTATATAAAAAATTTAATTAAAAAAATAATATTTCATATAGTTTTTCACTCCTTAAAAAGCGTGCCGAAAACTAAAAGCCCATGTATTTTGGAACGGAGGGAGTATATTATTATTATTCTTTAGGTAGATGACCCTAATTTCCAAGCCATCGACACGATATGTGAATTTTAATAATTACTACTCCGTAAAAAAAAAAAAAAACTCATCAGCAACGATCCTTACATTGTTGTTCACAACTCAAATAGTTACCTAGCTAAATGAGAGTGAATCCCCCTTTCTTGCCGAAGGGTTGAATCTCCTCTATTTGCTTATCCAATCTTAGCCAAATTTTCCCCTCCAATCTCTAATTTTTGGATTCTTTCCCTAGAAATCACAATCCACTTGTATTTGTTGATCGGGTAATGCTGTCAATTTTCAGTCTTCTCCTCCTCGCCATTCTGTTTCCCGTTTCGAAGCTCTACTCCGGTAGCCATCGTCGCCAGGGTTTGTCGGTTTGTTTTTTGTGCACTTCCTTCGATTCGTTTTGTTTGGAATCTGATTTCATTCGGTCGGATCTCCTCGATTCGTTTCGGTCTGGCTTCCCTAAAATCGCCCTGGTTGTGTTTGGAATCTGATTTCCTGGTTGTGTTTCTTGTGGAATCCCCCTAAAATCGCAGTTGTGTAAAATCTGACTGCCGTGGGTTTCGCCTTCATCTCGGCCCGCTGTCGATGTGGTGGTCGCTGTCGCCAGTGGAAGTCTCTTTTCAGCGTCGCCTTGTTTGGTCTTGGTTGGTGGTTGAGGTGGCTCTCTGTGTGGTTGCGTTGGTGATGTTCCTGCCATCCGCCGCCTCCGCCGACAATCTGCCGGTGTTCCCCCTTGGAGTACTAGCCTACTCGAGTGGGCTCCGGGCAATCCTTGGCGTGCAAGGATTAAATCTCTCCTTGCACGCCAAGCTTTGGAAACAAAAAAAAAAAGGAAAAAGGGTTATTGCGGGTTATATATAAAATTATGGTATTAAATCCCAAAAGGGTTTCAATAAAATCCCTTGATCGAGTTCGGCGGTGCTTTCTATTAGGCTTGAAGACTAGCGGCTTTTGTGCGGTGTTTCTTTCCATCGCCGTCTGCGAGAGGTCGTGGACGTGATCGAAACCTGAAGGCTCGTCCTCGCCCGGGTCCATATCTGAGGTTTCCACAAGTTCCCCAGGTGTCCCCTGAGTTGCCTCTACTTTCTAGCGTTGGAGTGGTTTCATTGCATGCTCATTCATCGTTCGATAGTGCTAGTATTTGCCTTTGTTGCATCTTTGTTTCTCGGTTTTGCAGGGTTGCTTTACTTTATTTGTATTTGTTTGTATGACGGGTTTCCGTCGCCGTTGCTACGGCCTCTCGACCCACCAGGCCTGTCCGGTGCGTCGAATTTTTACTTAATAAAAAAAAACAAAAAAAAAAAACAACTCAAATACAGTAGTTTTATGTAGTAGTTATTTCATGGAGTACATTTGAGCTAATTTCCCAACTAAAAAACACAAGGATACCTACCTGGCTACCAACATATGCAAATGCAGGTGTCCCCCACTCCAAACAATTAACTTTATCGGCAAAGAAATCTCAGTGCTGTGCGGCTGTGCACTCTTTCGGCCTTTCCATATATACCAGGGGTCCATAATTCCGTATTTCCATCCCCTCATCTAAAGTCTAAGCCCCCAAAAGGCTCAAGGGTATAGATAATTAAAATTAGTTTTAAAAATAAATCAAGCTGACCTTAGTCTAAGCTACTGTTTAGTTTTAAACACAATTGCATTAAGCACACCAAAATCTTTTCTTTTCTTTTTTTGTTTGAAATCGGTTATTTAATCCACCTCTTACTGGATAGGTCTAAGGAGTTAAAAGTGCTCTCTCAAAAGAAAAAAGTTCATACTCACAATTCGAACTCCCTTCAATCAACCAATATCGAGTTATCAACCAGCCACTCCAATCACAAAAGTTGATGTTCAAGGAAAAAATTATTAAGAAAAACTTTATTTTAAATAAGATGAGGGGTAGAAGGATTTTTCCCCTTTGTTAAATTGAATTTTGTATTGAAAATGGAAGGTGTGAGAGCTTGGAGTTGGGAGCTTTGTGCAGAGAGAGAGGTAGACCGAAGAAGAGTTGAATAGAGGTTATCCGACAAAATCTCAATGTGTTGAACCTTTCGAAAGATATGACTTCGGATATGGACCACTAAAAGAGGTGCATTCAAGCTTCTGATGTTTAAAAGTCTGATGATGGGTGCTGGGACCTTTCGTGTTTGCTTCTTTTGTGACTTCCTATCGATTTTCTATTACCTCATTATTTACTAGTTGACGTGATACCATGTGATTCTTATGCCCTATTGTTTTGGGTCTTCCGGAAACACTCTCTCCACTTGTTCGGGAAAAGAGTGCGTACATCCTGACCCTCCAGACCTTGCTTTATCACGGGATATACTGGGATATTGATGTTATTGAAAATGGAAAAGTATATAAATACCTGAGTGAAAGTAATGATAGGTTTTAAAAAAAAAGGCTAAAACATCGAATTTTGAAGACAAAATTTGAAGCTAAAGCACCAATTATTTATTATTATGAGACGGAAAGAGTATTTTATATTAGAATATTAGGCAAAAGAGCTTAGTTAAAAGTATTTTTTAGCTGATGTATGTATAAGGCCAGTTATGTAAAGATCACAGACTCACAGAGTTTACAATAATAGAAGAGAGAAGATGTTAAGCAAGTGTTTGACAAGACAGCAGATGGGACCCTGAGATGAGGAACATTGAAGGAAGCTTCACATAACCACACAACTGACACAAGCAAAAACACAGAGCATATCAAGCCACTGATATGATATCAGTCCTAGAAAATATAGAACACCAATTTACTTATAGAAGGAAGAGAGCCAAAAAAAAAAACCAGAGATCAGAATGAGAATGAATATGCACGAATTGCAAAATCGGGTTAGATTTGGTAGAATAATACCCAGAGGTACAATGGGCATTTGGTCAGATTTCACTAGCATGAGTCAAACATTGTAACTTTGTAAGGGATTCAATTCAATGCTTTTTTTAACCCAAAAAACCCTATCCAATGGAAATGATACAGTTGATTGTAAAGGTATCTACCAGTCAAAAACCAATCAATATGCAAATGAAGGGGTGCCCAGTTGTTCGTAATGATGGACAACACTCCATCCGGGTGCCTCTCCACTCTCCAGACCCTGTCCTTAACCTTGTGAACGAACCTTTACACAACACCATATTCCCTGAGGCACAATTGTTCATAATGATGCATCTACCAAAGAGATGGCAACTTCCTCATGTCAAGATAATGATGCATCTACCAAAGATATCATATAAAATCAAGAAAAAAGGAAGGTGAAAAGAAAAGAATACAAAAACAAGGATCAAAAGCATATAGTTTTCAACACACAAAGGACATCAAGGACCCACAAACAAGGCAGCCAGCAAGACAATTCTAAATGCAAGGTTTCCCTTTAAAGGGTCCCCCCACCACCATGATGCTCGCTGCTGAACAGCTAGCAATGGAAAAGGAAGTATCTCTTCCCTTAACAAAGTCAAACATCATACAAATCACTATGGAAGACTACTGGTTGAGAGGATCACTCTGTTACCTGTCTTGGGAAAAAAAAAATATCTGGCAATCATATCTATAAGCTTCAGAAGGGATTCCAATGAAGCTCAACTTCAAACACCGTTTCAGGGTGACACTACATGAGTGGAGGTGCCCTCACACTTGTCCTCATTGCCGCCAAAGCCAAAATCCCGAAAGATTCCCTAATGAATAAAAATTCAGAGGCTCAGGTTTGCGAAGGCCTAAAGTACAAAAGTAAGAACTTTAGCTGCATCTTTCAAAGTCACTTCGCATATACTTTTTATCAATTGAAACATGAATGCTTTAAGCAAAAGGGTGTGATGGTGGAATATAGATAGCTATATCAGAAATATGCATCAATCAGCCTTTTTGTTAATGCTCAATGGAATCGTCAGCTGAAAGACTCTGATATGCCTACATATCTACAGAGTATAGTCATGGAAGAAAGTGAGATAGAAGAGCTTACTAAAGCATCGTTGACAGCTATAGCCACACAACAGTGCTCCTGAAATCCAATAAGTAAATAAGGATTCACAAGTTATTTTTGCTCATAACAATCTCAAAACAAAATTATTATGTGAAAGCAGAAAGCGTGAATTATTCTTTTTTTTTTTGTCTCAACTATCAAACTGAACTTTTTCTTGATTAAACCCGGTCCTCACACCTCTATAGATTCGATTAACCCTGATATAGAGATACACAAATAATCCCCATGTAAATGATAGACACAGAGGGAGGGCTATTCTATGCTAGTTAGAACATATACTTGTTGGAGGACTCGTCTAACAGCAGGTGGATTCAGTGAGCAATTTGCTCAAAGGATGCAAAAACATATTTCGGTGGATACCTAACAAAGAGTGGAATTTATGCATACAGTGATATACATGTACAATGACATGATTGAAATTAACACTTGCCTGCATCATGTGCCACTCTTCAAACTCATCAAACAACTCTAGCCGCTCAATTCTGATGGGAGAAAAGCAAATAACAATGTTTCAGACTAAACAAAAAAGTAACAAGTGGAAGCCAGGATGGAGCCGTGATTATTCCAAAAAGCAAATTAGCAAACTACATGGTAATCAAGCTTTGTGCAAATGCAGATGTTGTCAGCATTGAAATGAAAATAAATTGTTTATGATAGAAGCCAGTATTGTCGCAGTCAAAAGCCATTTCAACATTCAGAGATTAGAAGCTAGATCTAGCAACAAGAGTCCATTCCCGCCTCTCAAAAAGGCAATAATGATCACAGGGATATGCTTGATCCTCATTCTACCAGATTTTTATTTACGTATGTTATAAGAAACATTCGACAACTGAAACCAATGGAAACAGAATGTTAAATATCCTCAGCTAAACTAAGACATTTTGATATATTTAAAGGTATACTAAGATTAGGACAAATATTAATCCTAGAGCTATGAAAAATATGCCATGGAAGTGTATAGCAGTTAGAAGTGCAAGGAGAGAGGCCCTTACCTACGTCGTTCTTGGGCATCTGTGAACTCACTATAAACTCTCAGCATATCCCATGCTGTAGCCCTCTGAAAAGAGTAAAAGGTATGAGAGGTGAATAGAAAATAATTCCAAGGGTGTACAATATTTTGCAAGCCGAGCCACCAAAAGTCAATAGCAGCACCTTAAATCTGCAGAATAAAAGTCAAAATCCTTTAAAGTCTAATACTTGGCTCTAACCAGAAACCAGCATGTGACCCCTCACATGTACTAAATAAACTAAATATAGAACTCTATCTTTTAAAAGATCACTATTAAAAAGATAGCTACTGAAATATGACACAAGGAATAACTTAGTGACAATGCTTAAGTGCTCCAAATATCCCAATTATCTCCTACAAGCTCCCAGATAATCATACTTGCATAACTGATTCATCCCCAAACCTAGAAAAGCATCATTGTAGGCTTGTAGCACAATACTCGATAATACAAGCAGATGTTTTTATATAGTTTCATTTAGGGAAAGCTGTGGATCTATTGTGCCTTTTGGTGCTCTTTTTTTAGTAAATTCTGTGAATTTGGACTTGCCTGATCAACTGAATATTTTTTGCCAAAATAATCACATTTGTCCCTGCCTAAACATCACCCTAGTTTAGGAGGGCTCCAAGAGCATATGTAAATACATAATTGCTAAGAAATAGAATGTGCTCATAAAAAAAAACGGCAAAGGCATAACAGGGCATACTAACGGTAGGGTGTTAGGATGTTTACCTGCCATCCCTGATCCAAAAAAAGCTTTTCTTTCTCTTCCAAAGTTGGTGTAGCGTAAATGCTCAACAATGGACAACCCCGGCTCTGGAAAAGAAAAACAATTACGTTCAATTAGTGCTAAACTTTCAAAATTCAATGTAGCGGAATATGTTTCCAAGCAAAAAGCAGACAAGATGATAAATTTGGAAGGCAAGCACATCAAGAAAACTTCTGCTTCACCCGGTATCTCATCAATAACTTCAAACATGGAATGGAGAAAGTAAGTGATGATACCTCTAGGTTCAATATCATCTGCTCCCCAAAAGCATCATGTGGAAGGATCTGCAAGTACCAGAAGTGAGCACACAGAATAGTGCATGAAAAATTGTCGCCTAACCAAATTACATTTTCATTGGAATGAATTAAAACAGAAATGCATCATTGAAAACTAAAGGACCTGTTCATATAAGAAAAATGTGGCTGTAGAAAATGTCTTTGCGGCCCAACCAACTATAGATCGGCTAGATTCTGGATCCAGGTATATCAGAACGCACTCTGCAATAATAAATGTTGGCAAGCTGATAACAACATCAGAAAGAGGCCTCCAATGAGCATCACAAACCTTTGTAGGCCTAACAGGATTCAATAAAATAAAGCATACAATTTATGGCAAATATGTAACTTTTTTTTGGGATCAACATGTATCAATTTTTATGTGCTTGAAAGAGCTCGTTTTGACCAATTGATTCCAGTCAATACAAAACGAAGGTAAATATAAATTTCCTGTTCTCAAGAATGCACGTGAGAGATTTACAAACATCACACAAATCGGTTGGCACTATGTACACAGATAAACTACATGAACACACCTGGGATCGAGGTTGGTCAAAGCAATGACATCATCTAACTTGCTGATATCACGTAAATCGATAGGAAGTAGTTTGTAATCATCACCAATTACTTCTCCATTTTCTGCATATAAAAACCAACAATGTAAGCACTGAAAGTGCCCTATAAGTTGATGTTGCTTTGGATGACTTGGCAGAATATCACATGAGAAAATATGCTGAGAAAAGACATCAAAAGAACTCTAGCAATCAACCATCAGATATCCTACAGCATCAGGATACAGATACCGATTCTTCAGGAACACTTCCACTCTTCAATATGTTCTAAGAGGGTGCAAACAGAGTGGTCAACAAGTTCCCCAAGAAAAGACATAAAAAGAACTCTAGCAATCAACCATCAGACATGCTACAGCATCAGGATACAGATACCGATTCTTCAGGAACATTTCCACTCTTCAATATGTTCTAACAGGGTGCAAACTGAGTGGTCAACAAGTTCCCCAAAATTCAAAAGGCATATGTTACAAACAATTCATGTCCATATGTGAATATATTCCAGTACTCCCTCTCCCTCCATGTAAGCAGAAAATGACCTCCTAGATTAGATTGGGCTAATTAAAAGCAATGGATACAGTCACACTTCAATTTCTTATCATAATTTCATGAGTTTTAGTTTTGCGCTACGACATTTCCGTATGATGTATCATCAATGCTTAATCCATGTGCTATGGTATTAATGATCTACATTTCATCTGATTGATAAAAATATGCAAACATACTATTTCTCAATTCCAGGGAAGAGAAATGCATTTTTGGACTTGAAAAATTGAGATGTGATCTGAACGGCCATCAAATCTGTACCTCTTGATATTGAAGCTGTTGTGCCTATTTTGTCCCATAACGGCTGATGACTACCAATCAGGGCAGCTTTCTTGCTTGTCACCTACTACACAAAAGAAAATACATTTAGTTGTTCTTGCTCTCCACAATTCATAGCAACATGGCTATGAATAAGTCAGAAAAATATCCATCCTTTAACCTACTCTACCACTAATTGCTATGCAGAGAACTGATGTTTCATGTTCTTCAGAGGTTGCAATCTTCAAATAAAATTTTAATGCCTTATGAGCCAAACCACGCATTGAAATTTACTACTTCACCTCCTTAAAATCCAGTTCCACGTATAAATATGGTGACTTCCCCTCCTCCTGTCAAAACAATAACATAAAAGTTTAGTGACTATGCAGTCATTTACGGGCAAGAGAATCGACCAAACATGAAAAATAACAAATTTCTCCATCAACAACAATAGCTTGTATAACATCTATCACCTCAAGCAAGGAAGTAAATAGTATTAGCAACAACATAAATACCGAAGGTTACTGAACGGACCAAGACATGACCAACAAGTACACATAAAAAACCACAAAAAAGGTTATAAGCATGGCTCAGAACTAAAGGATATGGCAATTATAATTCCACATTAGCTCTTATGTCAGCGCCGAGAATTCATGCCATTTTAATAGTTTCAATTCTCAACTTGTTTTCTCAGGTTATCTATGCATCAGGGCATCACAATAAACGGATCATTGTTCTCATTTTTATTGTCAAATTCATATGGCCACCTGCCTTTCAAGAATAATTCAAATCGCACGGCACCCCTGTAAGGAAGCAGCAAATGATAAATGGCATAACCAGGCATAATGATACCATGACTTCAAACAAACAAAAGAGAGAAAGTTGCAGATGCATGAATAAAACACCAGAAAGCAAAAATACCTTCAACTGGAAATATGTTGTATCAAAACCAGCGCCAAGTGATAAGACCTGCCTTTTAGTTCCACACTTTCCCCCCGTATCTCCCCCACAGTTAAGAAACTGAAGCATAAGCTTCCGCAGAGCAGCCCAACGGGCAAAATAACCTTCATACACACAAGAGAGGCGAATGAAAACACACGAACTGAACAACTTCGATGACAAAATCAGCAAATACGCATACCTCGGTTAATAATAGGAGATCTGCGGACAGGGCGTCTGACAAACAGATTGATGAAGTCGTCTCTCATGTATCCTTTCTTCACACATGACCTATTCTCATTTCCAAGAGCAACGACATAAAATCAATCGACAAATCAAAATCATTTCGGCAATCAATTCGACAAATTCCGCGAAAAATAGTTCGATTATATTAATCTCACAACTGATTACACCAACCAGAGAAGGAAGGAGCAAGATTATAAATCGGAAACGTACAATTTACTGGCGGATGCATCGTCGTTCGTGGCTTGGACAGCTACGGTGTTGCTGTGCGCATCTGCGGGGAGGTTCGACATTTTCCGCAACGAGCGAAGGAGCTTTTAGGGCGGAGGGAGTGACAGTTCGTGTCGATGACTTAGCCGGTTTCACTTTTCCGGCAGTGACGGAGTCGAGGCGGACGGAGTCGAGGCGGAGGCCGATTGAGTTGCGCAGTTTCGCTCCAGCGGCGTGCAATCGGAGAACGAATTTTCACTTTTTTAATTTTAATTCCCGTGTCGGGATTTAAAGCTCGGAAAGCGGTACTGATTTGGGCCTGGAATTGGGCCAACTTAAAACGGGTGGCTTAACCAGTTGTGGGCCGGAGGTCCAATTTTATGTCTGACCGGTAAGTCACACATCCCGTAGCTGGTAGGAGTGTTATTCGAGTCAAACGAGCAGAGCTTGGCATGTTTAAGTTTATTAATTTGTTAAACGAGCTCGAGTCGAGTCGAGCCGAGCCCAATTTTTAAATGAGCGTTTTTTTTTGTTCAACCTTGACTTGTTTTAGTAAATGAACGAGCTCGAGCCGAGTTTTTTTTTAGCTTTAAGAAGTTTTACTTGGTCATAACATATTAATTTAAAAGAAATTTTAGAAATTCCATAAAATTCGAGCTATTCGATTATAAATCAAACTACTCGAGCTTTCAACTGAGCTTAAAATCATGTTCAAGCCCGGCTTGTTTAAGTAAGTAAACGAACTCGAACCGAGCTTTTTTTGAGCCGATCCTGAGCCGGGCTCAAGCCGTTTAGCTCATATAACAACCTTAATAACTGGTTAGTTGTGGGATGGAGTATTTATTTATTGGGTAAATTGCAGCAAACCACTCGTTAAATAAGGACATTTGTAAGAAACCACAAGTTAAATATCTTCTATTAGGCAAACATCACCCACTATACTTTTCCGTTTGGACTCCATTAAAAGTGAACAAACTCTCGTCCAGAGTATCCTTTTCTTTTTTCTTTTGTTCTAATGAAGTCTCCTTCTTTTTGTGTAGTCTTCTTCATTCTTGGAATAAGGAAGAGAGACCTTGAACGGGAAATTTTTGTAAGGTGAGCTCAAGACTTGTTTTTTTTTTAGTTGACGTGTTGTTTTTTGGTATTCCCAAAACTTACATAAAAAGGTAAAGGTAAAATGAAAATGAAAGCATTCAGATCTGATTTGCTTTGAAGATGAATTTGTTTTTTGAGAACGGATAAATTTACTTTATTTACTTTGGCTTTGAGTTGCTTCAAGTTTGGATAATGAAATTGATGGACTAAATTAGTAAATGGTGATTTGAAATCGAATTTATTTTTTCACTAAGGCGGAGGTTTGTTGTCACTTATGGAGAAGGTGTAACCCGGGTTGATTTGTAGCAATTTATTGAGTTCTATTTCAAATCACACTTCTCCCTCCAATTGAATCTCATGAAATTTGAAGTGATTTAGGAATTTTTCATTCATGCTATTTGCAAGGAGAATGGCTTATTTTTTAATCTCAAAAGAGGACAAGGACCCCATTTTTTCTAGTTTTAGGAACTTTAAATATGTTTGTTGCCCAATACTTATGAAATATTTCTTATTTTCATAGCCTAATTCATTTGAGAAAAAGGGGTGTTGAATGGGTAATCAAAAGGAAATTTGAACCATTAATATGGTAATTTTGTCCATTTACCCATTCATCCGACGGAAGTAAAAGATTGGGACCATTGGTTGGTGTTTGGATCAAGGAAGATATCTAAAGGGTGTTTTTTTTTTGCAATTTCTAATTTAATTCGTGGTTTCTTGCAAACGACCCTATTTAATGGGTGGTTTGCTGCAATTTACCCTTATTTATTTATGAAGAAATTTGGCTAAATGTCCATTTTACCAACCCCTTTTTGTAAAATGTCCACTTAAAATCAGTTTTTGCTAAATGTCCTAAAAAAATTTGGAAACCCCGTTTTGCCCTTACCCTTACTAATGCCTGTTTATGTCTAGCGGTCGCCTCCCTTCCTTCTCGGTTTCATGAGTTTCGACCAGAACCCCACAAATCTGAGGGAAGGAGGCGAAGCTCGAGGTTCCATGGTTGCTGCTACATTCGACGGGAGGAGGGGAGGATATTGACGAAGAGCAAGGATCGAACAAAGGCGGCGCCGGGCTTCACAGATCTGAGAGGGAGGGAGAAGCGGGGCGAACACGAGAGGCCTGAGGTGGTGGTGACAAGGGTCGTTTCGGAGGCTCCCGAGCTCACCGAGGAGCTCTCCAAATGGACGCTCTCAGGAATTGGGCGCTGAAGATCCAAAATTGAGGAGAGAAGGGAGATGAATAGTGGCGGATGATTTCCCTATTTTTGAGATCAATGATGTTCAGAAGGTTTCAAATTGGGAAAATTGATTCTCCTTTCAACGACTCGCTTTGCTTCCTCTGTCAGCCGGCCCCTCCCAAAGCTCCTCACCTTCTCACCGACCCGCCTCTCCTTCTCCGTTTCCGACATGTCCGTTTCAAGGCCGCTAAATCATATGCAGATGGATAGGCGGTTGATATAGAATTATAGATGCTACTAAACTAATTCAAGGAACTATGTATCAAGGAATGTTGATATCAGGAGCTTGTGGGTGACATTCCTAAGCGAGCTCTTATTTAGTTTCCTTTGGATATTTTATAATGGAAAATTTTCATCTTCATTAGAAATTTCCAGCTCATGTGTATATTGGAGTATGTTTCTATATATTAGGTTCCTGAGCTACCATTTTTCCTTCTAATATTGTGTTTGATTACATTATATTTTTCATAAAATTATATGTTCTTTTTTATTTTGGTCATATTATGTTTGATTACACTATATTTTTCGGTGATATAGTGTAATCACCGAAAGATTTTGCTTAGAATTAGCCCTCTACGGTTTGTGCTTCCCTTATCCTAAGTTTTTCTTTGGTTACAATAGTGATTACACTATTTTTACCTTTTGGTGACACTTGACACCACTAGCAACACTTGGACATTCTTTTACTTGGTACACTAGTGGTGAGAACACTTGGTACACTTGTGTGACAGTGATAAGAGTGGTGACACTATCATCGATTAAAAAAAAAAAAAGTTGTCATCAAGGATGGTTACACGACTAATAACACTTGACCATTCTTTCCTTTGATACACTTGTGATGACACTATTTTTCTTTGATGACATGACTAATAACACCATTATTTCCCTTGATACACTTGTGGTGACACCATTTTGAACATTTGTGGTGACACCACTTTGAACATTTGTGGTGACACTATTTTTCTTTGATGACACGCCTAATAACACTTGACCATTCTTTCCCTTGATACACTTGTGGTGGCACTATTTTTCTTTGATGACACGACTAATAACACCATCATTTCCCTTGATACACTTGTGGTGACACCACTTTGAACATTTGTGGTGACACTATTTTTCTTTGATAACACGACTAATAACACTTGAACATTCTTTCCCTTTATACACTTGTGGTGACACTATTTTTCTTTGATGACACGACTAATAACACTTGACCATTCTTTCCCTTGATACACTCGTGGTGACACCACTTTGAACATTTGTGGTGACACTATTTTTCTTTGATGACACGACTAATAACACTTTGACCATTCTTTCCCTTAATACACTTGTGGTGACACCACTTTGAACATTTGTGGTGACACTATTTTTCTTTGATGACACAACTAATAACACTTTAAACATTTGTGGTGACACTATTTTTCTTTGATGACACGACTAATAATACTTGACCATTCTTTCCATCGATACACTTTTGTGGTGACACTATTTTTCTTTGATGACACGACTAATAACACTTTGAACATTTGTGGTGACACTATATATTTTTCTTTGATGACACGATTAATAACAATTTGAACATTTGTGGTGACACTATTATTATTTGATGACACGACTAATAACATTTGACCATTATTTCCCTTGATACACTTGTGGTGACACCACTTTGAACATTTTTGGTGACACTATTTTTCTTTGATGACAAGACTAATAACATTTTGAACATTTGTGATGACACTATATATTTTTCTTTGATGACACGACTAATAACACTTGACCATTCTTTCCCTTGATACACTTGTGGTGACACCACTTTGAACATTTGTGGTGACACTATTTTTCTTTGATGACATGACTAATAACATTCTCCCTTATCGTATGATTTTCTTTTGGTTAAGTTTTCATAAAATAAAAAGCCTATAAAACATCAACTTTTTAAAAATAATTTTATCATAATTCATTCAAAGTTTCATCACTTTAATTTTGAGTTGAATGCGTTAATGCCCCATTGAAGTGCTCCCTTAGCTTAGCTTCGATATTCAAAGTCCCACCACCATTATATTCCTTCTAACCACCTTCCCCACCACTTTCGGCTTTTCCTCACCGCCGCCAACACCCTCCTTGCCGATCTGTTGCTGCCTCTACTTTGATCCGCTTTGTTTTGATTTCATTAAGTGAAATCAAAATAATGAAACTCCACCTCCAGAATGTACTACACAATTGAGTCCTCATGGTATACATATCTATTTCATAAGCAATTGAAGCAATCATAGAATTCGAATCTCAATTAGTCCAATAATGCTCGAATTGAATCAAAATAGGTATGGATAAAGTTTTAATCGAGCTTGCAGACGAGTAGAGGCTCAAAAATCGAAATCGTTTGCAACCGAGTTTGCTGGAAAATCGAAACCGTCGGGTCGCCTAAACCGAGCTTGCACCCCGTCTGCCACCGGAGACCGAGCCCAATCATCTCCCTCTTGACCGCCGACCTGGATCCCGGTGTCGCCCTCCGTGCATCTTTCGCAGTTCCTCGGATCAGAGGGTCGCACGACCGAGCCCAGTCCCCTCCCTCTTGACCGCCATCTCTTCAAAACCTGGATTGAGAACGCGAGGCTCGAATTCGGTCCTACAAGGGCAAGAAAGTGAGAGGAAGATACGAGACTATAGAACGGAAGCATAGATCTAGAGGCAGCCATGGTGGCGGCTATGGGTGGAAAACGAAGAAGAACGGGTAGGCGGCCAAAAAGAAAGAAACAGGATAATATAGACAGGGGTAAAAATGTCAATTTAGGACATTTTGCAAAAGCCATTATGAAAATGGACATTTTGCAAAACATCCCCCATATTTTGGACAGTTACCAAAAAAAATCCTTTATTTATTTATTTATTTATTTATTTGAAGTGCCGATTTACAAGTGTTGTGTGACAAAGTCATGGCATGGGAGAGCACGGGCTCCCCTCCTCATCTAACGAACGACCTATATGTATTTTCTTCATCCATAGCTTCATTTCGATATATAAGACAAGTAAGCCCTAATCCAACATTCGAATAAAAAGTTATGAATGTTTGAAATTTAAAGATATATTAATCACTTTAATTTTATTTCAATAAACTATAATGCTTTTATATTTTACTAGAGTAAAATTCACATACTATAATTCATCTTGAGAATTTCAAAACGAGATGTTATTTTACTCATTTGGACAATGAGGTAAGAAGTTATACAACTTTAAAAAATTTATATCTAGTTATATATTATTACATGTTAAGAGCACAACAAATTATACATTGACATAATGTTTATTATATTGCGTTTTCTATCATTGTTTTGTCAGCTTTTTCTTCAAATATTTCATTTATTTATGTTGAACCAACATTTAATTATGTTGTTTACTACTCAAATGTTAAATTAGGAAACTAAACATACTCACTGATTTTTACTATGAATGGACAACATAGTCCGTTTGAGTCCCTTCATAGTGGTCTTAAATTGTTTTGATGAACCCTCGTATTGATCTTAATTAATTGCATTATTGATTCCTATTTTTTTATTAATTTTCTTTTCTTTTCTTACCATTAAACTTGAATGGTGGTGTTGCTTCTGCTATAGGTGGTATGGTGCTACTCTTTTCTTAATTAGGAGAAATAAGAAAAACTATGCAACACAAAATATGCAATATATAATGTCTTCTAAATACAATGGAATGAAACAAAAACCATGCAACACAAAATATACAATCACTACTGGAAAATAACCAATGTGTTCAACCTATTTAACAACAACACTAATCAATTCCAAGTAGGTTTGATCTAAATAAATTTGTAATTGAATAATTCCTAGGTTCAATCTTACCAAATTAGTGCATTTTGCAATCCTATAAAAATGAAGAAACATTGTAAATAAATTTGAATAAAATAAGAATACTCACCAAAATATGTAACTCGAGTCACATTCACAAAGTTGTTTGCTTGATGTGAATATCTTGAAGCATATTCTCTAGCTTTTCCAACGTCTATCATTGCCTCCGCTGCTCAACTAACACTTCCTTAAGAGTAGCTAAAATAGCATCGTTATTCATCCCACCGCTCTCAACATCGCCACCGCTACTGGAACAAATCATCATTGGAATGGTACCCTTGTCAGTAGCTTGATCTCTAGGAATCGGTGCAACAACAACAGCTTGATCTCCAGGAATCGGTGCAGAACAGATGATCCAGATCTTCTTGCCCTTCACAGTGGTCAGCGCTTGGTTGGGTAGAGGAATGACATCCTCCGAATCCCGAATACACAAGCAATATTCATTATCATGTCTCACAACCATTCGAATGATATGCAAGTCTCCATATCAAGTGTTTTGCTCCATTTCACATCATTCAACACAGACAAATCATATCCAAGATGTAAAGCAATATCGGTGATAAAACTCCCAATCACCATCTTCCCACTTACTACATGCAAGACTCTCCGAAATTGTTGAGCAAGAAATGCACCTAAGTTCAACTTCATCTCATTCATCATTGCTTTCAGGACAGACACTTCATCTCGACGAATAACCCCATCGCTCTCCCCACGGCCAAATATAGTGTTGGACAATAGCCGATGCACATATTTGAAGCAAGGATTACTCAAATAGGACAGACACTTCATATTTGAAGACTATTAGATATTAGGGTTGGGCAATTCTAAACAATTATTTCTTATTATTTTTTTTAAAAAAAAAAAAGGTGCCTGCCTATTGACTATTGTTACCTCATCTTTATTGATTTGGGTAAATGGAAAGTTGCCACATCAGGTAAATCACTTCCACGCGTTTGGCATCTTTCACCCACTCCCGAAGTCCCTCTCTCAGTCTTCCTATTGATTTGTTCGCCGTCCTCTGCTCGCCGGTAGCCCTCTGTCGCGCCTCACCTGTCGTCAGACTCACCACCGCCGGTGCTCTAGTCCCGTGGTCACCGCCAATCGCTCCGCCGACGCTCCCAGCCTCCGACAGTAAATATTCTTTCAGTTTTCCCTCTCTTTTCACTTGTAGATCTAGGTTTTTTCATGCATATTTTCATAAATTAAGGTCGAATTTCAGACAAGCTGGTGGTCCTATGTGTGTGGTTGGGGGATCTGCCATAGTACCGATCAACAGTTGCTATATTATAGCATATATCAGTTTGTGTCTTCAAAAGATATCGAATCATTGATGATGTTCATTGCAAGATTAAAGGCATTGATTTATCCATGTGCTTAACTATAATATATATTTGTTGACTTGTGTAGTTAGAAAAAGGTCAGAGCTTTGCTAAGGGATACGCTAAGGGATACATTGTCTGATCACTTGTCTTGCAGAAAATTATCTTCATATCCTTATGTCTAGCAGTCATAGCCATATGACATGACTAGTTGTCAGTTATTTTTGAGTTTGGATATGTGGTTTATGTAGTTGAGAGTAATCAGTTTAATTGCATGCCCATGTGCTCTTGTTAGATTTGTTGTTGTATACAATTGATTGCAGCTCTGGGATGGAATATATACTACGAGGAGAAAACTTACAAGGAGCTCTGAAAGGGAAGCTAGCAAGAGACTCAGGTTGGAAGAGGACATATATACATGGCCATATTGTCCAAAGAAAAATGGGTAAGCTTATCTGTATGCATGGAGAACTTGTACCACATGCAACAGGGATAGTTGGAGGAAACTTTAGGAAAAGATCCCCTGAAGACAAGGGGAGCCATAGGGGACTTGCCAAGTATTTGCAATCTGATAATCCGGGTCTTGGTCAACCTTCTATTCTAGCTCTAGCTTATCAAGTGCAAGCTAGGAAACACACTCAATCTAGTCTTACTGACGAAGAGGATGGAAAAGCAAACAAGCTTGTATCTTACTTAACGAATTTACTTGAGAACAAGAATAGGACATTCAAAGAGATTGGGGATAAAGTAAACTAGATATCCATGTCCATATACAAAGTCATGGAAGAGAAAGACATTTACAATGAATGTATACATCCCAATTTTCTTCTTAAATACACACTAAAAAGTTGGAGTTTATTATTGTTGTTCCCTTATAGCTTCTGAATGCTTTATCATTATCCTGATATATACCTTTGTTGATTATGTTTGGTAGAAATGAAAAAAATACAAACAAGTGCAAGAGATATTTTTGAGAAAATTGGGAATGATCATGAGAAGCTGAAGATGCAACTGGAATCTGAAAAGGGATCCCTTCAATTGCGGGGACAGGAGTTGGAGAAGTGTGAAGCTGTGAATGAAATTGAACCAGAAAAGCTACATGAAGACATTGAAAAGGTAACATCAGTTTTCCGACTGATTGACTTACTTCCATTGTTCCATTTATCTTTCAAAGACCTTACCTTGTGCAGAATGTCGTGAGAAATAGTTCCATTTATCTTTTCTGACTGACTTACTTCCGTTGTTCCATTTATCTTTCAGCGTCGGTTTTATGTTAAAGAGCATCGGTTTTCGGTTAATGTTTTTGCAAAATGTTGTGAAAAATAGTGTTGCATTGGATAGGAGCGAGCTAGTGAGGGCAAATGAGAATGTTTTTAAGCCTGCAGAGTAGCAGAAGGTATTGTGCTTGCTTCCATGATCATTGTTGTCATACGGTCTAGTTCTGATCTTTGATATGATGTGGCTAATACGAGAAGATTATTGATGTTCAGCTGCAGTTGATCGAGGTGAAGCAAAAAGATCGTTCCTGGTGATGATTTTGGAAGTGATGAGAGAAAAGGAAGAGCGGGGAATTCCGATATGTTTGGCTTATTATGACTGCTTGTAACAAAGACATAAAATTCCAATATGTTGGATTTGTAGTTAAAAGGTTTTACCTCTACTACACTAGATCAGTACTGATTTCATATCCATTCCAATGGTTGTATGCGGATAATTTTCCATGCTTTTTTGATAAAACATTATTGTGCCCTATTGCTGCTTTCTAGCTGTTTGTAAGCATATTGTGGTAGTTTTGTGGTTGGAAGGTTATGATTCCTTTGCTCCATATGGAGTGTTGACAGAGGATGAAATATTGAATCGCAGACCTTTGGTGTGATTCAAATAGCGCAATATGCACTTCACTGCTTGCCAATGAGACTCACAAGGCATGTGCATAAATTGGGAGACTCTATTTTAAAAAGTCAATCACTCCGAATCAAATTAATAGAGTAAATAAAAGAAGCGCCTCCAAAAAATCTTCCTACAAGACACCACATATACAAGAAGTGGAGTATGAGGACTCCATTTTTAATTAAGATATTTATCCAATGGTTTGTCATTTGACTAAATTGTAGGGACTCTTAGAATCTGTGGATTTGATCTCAATGTAGGAAAATCAACCCTCTCAAACAAAAGAGACATGACGACACTTGCACTTCTTTCGCCATCTCCGGATCGGTCGAGTCCCTACTATTTGTTGTGTCTGGGGAGCTCCATGTTCTTTGCACTCAACAACTCATCGATTGTTCTTGTGCAGATTTCGGATAAAAAGACCCTTGTTTGGAAGTATCATAACTCGTACGAGCCATCTTTTGGTGTCAAAAGATTTGGAGAAATCCCAAAGATGGGTTATACTTTTGGACGACTTTATGTGTATTCATTTTATTTTGGCGTCTTAGGAGTTTTCGTGAATGGTTCATAATAGGTTCCAACATGGTTCGTTATTATTCTATACAAGCTGGTGATGATAACGAATAAGACCCTAAATGGGTTAATGGGTTGATCACATTCTATTTTAAAAAGTCAATCACTCCGAATCAGATTAATAAAGTAATTAATAGAAGTGCCTCCAAAAAATCTTCCTACAAGACACCACATATATAAGAAGTGGAGTATGAGAACTCTATTTTTAATTAAGATATTTATCAGTGGTTTGGCATTTGACTAAATTGTAGGGACTCTTAGAGTTTGTGAATTTGATTTTAATGAGGAAAATCAACCCTTTCAAACAAAAGAGATGTGACGACACTTGCACTTATTTCGCCATCTCTTGATCGGTTGAGTCCCTACTGTTTGATGTGTTTGGAGAGATGCAAGATATTTTCACTCAATAACTCATCGATTATTCTTGTTCGGATTTCAGAAGATGCACCTTCAGCGTGCAATCGAGTCGAGCTATCCCTACGCTAGTATGAAGGGGAGTTGTTAGGAAGCCAAATTGCCCGCTAGTGAATGCAAGGGCAAGATTACCGCTTTCTAGAGGATTTAAAAGGATGATGAGATTGCTATAAATGAATTCATTTCTAACAAGCAGGTTGTGGCGGTCGAGTCCCTAATGCGAGGACTTTAGACTATGCTATTTGCATCACGGGTTGGGGCTCAAGCTATATGGATAAAAAAGACCCTTGTTTGGGAGTATCATAACTCGTACAACCCATCTTTTGGTGTCAAAAGATTTGGAGAAATTCCCAAGACGAGTTATATTTTTGGACGACTTTATGTTCATTCATTCTAATTCGGCATCTTAGGGGTTTTCGTGAATGGTTCATAATAGATTCTAAGTTCCAACATGGTTCGTTATTGTTCTATACAAGTTGGTGATGCTAACGAATAAGAACCTAAATGGGTTAATGGGTCGATCACATTCTATTTTAAATAGTCAATCACTCCGAATTAGATTAATACAATAATTATTAGAAGTGCCTCCATAAAATCTTCCTACAAGACACCACATATATAAGAAGTGGAGTCTGAGAACTCTATTTTTAGTTAAGATATTTATCCAATGGTTTGTCATTCGACTAAATTGTAAGGACTCCCAAAGTCCGTAGATTTGATCTCTATAGAGGAAAATCAACCCTCTCAAACAACAGGGACGTGACAACACTTGCACTTCTTTCACCATCTTCGGATCGGTCGAGTCCCTACTATTTGTTGTGTTTGGGAAGCTGCATGATTTTTGCACTCAACAACTCATTGTTTGGGAGTATCATAACTCGTACGAGCCATCTTTTGGTGTCAAAAGATTTGGGGAAATCCCAAAGATGGGTTATACTTTTGGACGACTTTATGTGTATTCATTTTATTTTGGCGTCTTAGGAGTTTTCGTGAATGGTTCGTTATTGTTATATACAAGCTGGTGATGCTAACGAATAAGACCCTAAATGGGTTAATGGGTTGATCATATTCTATTTTAAAAAGTCAATCACTCCGAATCAGATTAATACAGGAATTAATAGAAGTGTCTCAAAAAAATCTTCCTACAAGACCCCACATATACAAGAAGTGTAGTATGAGGACTCCATTTTTAATTAAGATACTCCCTCCGTTTTAATATATTTGACGTTAAGAGGGTTTTAATTCTTTCCAAAATTAAATGTCGTTGAGCAGGCTGGTCCCACATGAATGATAGAGCACTTTACTGTTTTCCTTTTGAAAATTAAAAAAATCCAAATTATTGTACGGAATATTTGTGAATCTCCATTATTTTTCCCATTCCTTTTCCTCAACTCCCACGCTACCGTGTACCTTCTCTCTCCATCCTCTGCCTCTTCAATTAATTATCCACTTGAGTCCGTACGGAGCAACACAAAACTGATCAAAAATTGTCTTCAATTAATTATCCACTTGGATCCCTTAATTTGTGTGCAATTTCCTAGAACGTCAAACATATTCAAACGGAGGGAGTATTTATTAGTGGTTTGGCATTTGACTAAATTGTAGGGACTCCTAGAGTCTGTGGATTTGATCTTAATGGGGAAAATGAACCCTCTCAAACAAAAGAGACGTGACGACACTTGCACTTCTTTCGCCATCTCCGGATCGGTCGAGTCCCTATTGTTTGATGTGTTTGGAGAGATGCAGGATATTTGCACTCAACAACTCATCGATTGTTCTTATTCGGATTTCAGAAGAGGCATCTTCAGCTACCCCTACAGGTGCATCCTCCACCATGGTGGGCTCGCCATCGAGTCGAGCTATCCCTAACTGGTATAAAAGGGAGTTGTTAGGAAGCCAAATTGCCCGCTAGTGAATGCAAGGACAAGATTACCAATTTCTAGAGGATTCAAAAGGACAACGAGGTTGCTATAAATGAATTCATTTCTAACACCAAGCAGGCTGTGACGGTCGGTTTTAGCGTTGATACGGATGAGTGCCATCAATAAAAAATTTACCGGACTGTAAAATACAGTCGGAGAACCCATACTTAGGGCATGAAGTTGCACGAGATTCGCGAATTTGGGTGGATTCTTCGTGAACGTAACATTGGCAACATTTCACACAAGGCTTTCTATCATGTGTATGAAGCTAGAGGAAGCGGATCGTCGATGTTTTGAGGCGGATCGTTGAACGTCTTCTCTAAATTAAACTTAAATTAACTTATGTGATCAATGTGTTTCTCTTCCATTATTTAGTACTTTGATCTTGTAGACTTGAGTGTTGTTGGATGTTGCAGTATTTAGTTTACTCAAGCATTTTTTTCAGTAGTACTTTGAAAACTGGTTACAACCCCTTTTTCAGATTTGCAGAAATTTAGGATATAAAATAGCATGATTCAAAAAGTTGATCCAGTTTGAGTGACTGGAACATAATAGCAACAGATTCAACACACACGTACACAAGACACCATATATTGTTATAATAAGAGGGCAAACAACGAAAAATGTCATATGATTGCAAGGAGGAAAATTGTATGCATATACACAAGGGAGGAGGATCCTCTCCTAATGAAACCCTCCTAATACCTTCCTAATACCTTCCCAATAAAATAATCTTGGCCATTGAAAAAAATAAAGGGTTGAGATTAGATCTGATTAATTAATTAATTAATTCTAAAATCGAAATTCTCCTCCCTCTGCCATACTGTGTGATTGAGCGTCCTCTTCCAAATTAGAAGTTGAAACCCTCTCCATGGCTCGCTGGCTCCCAAAATCCACTACCGCCGCCCAGATACTTATGGCCTATGGGATCCCTGGAAAGCTCTCGTAATCCCTCAATTATCAGATTGACCATCGCGATCCCTCGTTGTGGTACCCCTACCTCTTTGAATCTCCTCCTCATCTCGTCTGTCCCTGCCTCCTGAAAAGCACGCCCTAAACCCTCTTGTTGCCCCCCGCAAAACCCTGGCCTCCAATTTCAATTCCAACCTAAACCTAAAAATTATTATTATTATGAGGAGATTTGCAGGGATTGAAGAAATCGGGCACAACTCTAGTACTTATGGTTGTTTTGCTCCAACTGGACTCTACAAAATGGTATCATGGCGGAGCGAGAATTACCGAACAGGGATTTAATTTTGCTCCAACTCTAATACTTATGGCTGTTTTGCCCCTGATCACTTGCCGATTCAATTGCTTAATCAGTGATTTTGTCTTCCTCTTATGAGTTAGAGGATTTAATTTTGCAACAGGGAGTGTTCATTGAGAGAGATGAGCTTATGCCGAAGATGCGGTCATGACGATGGTGGTGAACAACGGAGCAGGGGATTGTGGTGGTGGGTTATGGATAGTGAGTGAGAGACGGTTATCGGTGGTGGGTGGTAGACTTATGTTGAGGATGAAGGCTGAGGAAGATCACTTAGGATAATGATTAATTATTTTAAAATTAATTAATTATGGTTATTTAATCTTAGCCTTTAATTTGAATCAATGGTTGAGATTTTATTATTAGGCATTTATAAGGAAGCCTCTCATTAGGAGAGAATCCGAATCCATACACAAGATATTGCGTAATGAATCAGAAAGCCACACAAAAGACCAAAAATTAATGTAGAACATTCAAAAAGTTTATTTATTTAGTCAAATAATTAACAAGTCCTAAATGATACGGAGTAATAATATACATGACTTCTTCTATAATTCAGTGCACCGAGATACCTTTACTAGTTAACGCGTTGGCCAAGGTTGTTATTGACTCGTAAATCGTAATGGATGGATCAATATATAATATTGAAATGCTTAGGTAAAAAGGGATGTCCTTGATTTTCTTGCCTTGTAGGCAGAACAACATAAGCCGCATTAGAAACCATATAGTAAGAAGTTGTTAAGTAATGGATAATTGCAATATTTTATTATTTAGGGCTCGTTTGGTTTAAATTTTAGTTAGGGAAAGAGAAAGAAAATGAATATAGTCCATTTATAGTCTAAGATACATTGTTAAAAAAAATCATTCCTTTTAACTTTTTATACAAAATTGGTTTTGTTCCTCCTTATTTCAATCACTCATTTAGATAAGCGGTAAGCATATTCCATAACTTCTCTAATCATTACACCTTCTATCTTACTTTCCATACAAAAAATAGCATTCTTCTCTTATCTATATATATTTTCCTATTGATGATTTGTTTTTATTCCGTTTACCTTGCATTCTAATACCAAAAAGAGCATTTATTTCTTTCCTTGAGAGTAGCTTAAACGAGTATGTAGTTATTATTCTCCATCTTTATGAGCTACTAGTTCTTTTTTTGTATCTATTTATATCGTATTTTGTTTTATTGAAAGATATACGTTTACATCACAAATCTATCAATCTTCTCATGCTATACGGAGCAACGTGATCCTCTTGTTTTTTTTTCCTTCCACTTCTTCTTCCAAAAGTTCAAGTGGCCTCCGACACTAGCACCCTTCCAAACGAGCATGAGCCAAACTCCCCTTTCATCATGGTAACATTCCATAATGCCACAAAATTGAACAACCTCAACTATCTCTCCTTAAAACTCCACATAGAATCCATTTTCATAGGCTATAGCCTTTACAAATTTATTAATAGCAGTCATGTTGCTCCATCTCCCACTATCACTACTCATGCTGCTCCTAATGGCACCAAAACTCCAAATCCTACATATCTCACCTGAATCCGCCAAGATAAACTTCAGCTACAAACATGGCCCTTCTGGGTTCCACAACCTCCACATCTAAATAAGGATGGGATCTTCTTGCCAAGACCTTTGCTAATCCCTCTCGTGCCCATATCAAACAACTTAAGGATCAACTTCGATACATGTCGAAGGGAACCTCTTCCATTGATGACTACTTTCAGTCAATCAAACGCGTCATCGATGCCTCTAATGTGGTCGGATGCAAGTGGATCTTCTCATACATGTCTTGGTGTTCTATTGAGTTTCCGGCTATTTTTTCCACCTCTTCCCCACATGTGCCTGCTACTCCGGCTTCTCATGCCTCTAATGTGGTCGAATGCAAGTGGATCTTTCGAACAAAATATAAGGTCGATGGTTCAATCGAAAGACACAAGGGGAGGCTTGTTGTCAAGGGCTTCCCTTAGTGTCCTAGTCTTGATTATTCGGACACCTCCAATCTGGTCATCAAGCTAGCTACCGTAGAGACTAGTTTTCAATCTTGCAATGGTCCGCAACTAGCCTCTTCGAAAAATCGATATCAACGATGCTTTCTTCAAGGGCGCCTAATTGAGAAGGTATTCATGGCTCAATCACAAGGATTTGTTGACTCCAACTTCCCTGATCATGTTTGTGCACTAAAAAAGGCAATCTATGGATTAAAGCATGCTCCTAGGGCTTGGTACACTGAATTACGCACTTATCTCATTCAACGGGGGTTTGGAAATTCTGCCTCGGACATCTCTTTGTTTCATTGTCAAAATTCAACAGGTATGGCTGACTCTGATTCTGTTGAGATGTGAATGAGACAAAAAGTGTCACACGTCGGAAAGTTTAACATATCAAGCCCTAGTATATGAGTCGGTGGGCTACTCCTTCTATTGCCAATTGGTTTTAGAATGGAACCTCACTCGGCTTGTGTGCTATGCTACTAGCGCATGTGCGCCTGCGCACAAGACCCCTAGTCATCGGTCTGAGTCGGACTTTGATAGATTCTAGTCTATGTGGCGGGTTCGATTTCACACTTGTGGAGTCTGTTATCCAAAGCATCACTCCAAGGTTTGCTCTTAAAGACTTTGGCCCTTTGAATTATTTTCTTGGAGTTGAGGTGATTCCTTGTGCATCTGGAATTTTCCTAAGCCAACACAAGTACATATATAGTGGACCTATAGGGCCATTTTGGAATGCTTTAATCTCGACCCTTTGCAACACCAATGTTGGCAGATTTGGAACTCACGGTTACTAGTGGAACTCTTCTTTCAGATCCATTGGAATATCGCCAAGTTGTTGGGTCTTTGCAATACTAGTTCTCTTTGTATCGATTTATATTGCACATTGTTTCGTTGAAAAATATACTTTTACAACACAAATCTATCAATCTTCTCAGAAGTAATTCTCTACTATCTTTGCGAGGAGGTGCAAGTCTATAGGTCTCCAAACTTCTAATTTTATATATCAAAATGGTAGATAGAATGAGAGTATTTAGAGTGACATCTGGCAAAGGGCTAATGGATACAAGACCCTAAAGGATGAGACACGAATTTTTTAGTTTTAGTATAGATAGAGTATAGATATAGATAGATCAATCATCACCAAAATAGTTATTCTACACATCTTAAATGATTTTAGGAGTTAGAAACAAAAGGTTATGGATTTTAATAAAAATAAAGTGCATTTTATGGGTGTTGATCTTCAAAAATTGGAGAAAAAACATATTATTCGAAATAATAATAATTTAAATCTATATTATTCAAAACATATTATTCCAATGATTTCGCCTTGGAATCTCAGCATATATTTGTGTTTGGATTGATCGAGAGCACATTTAAAAATCGATCAAACATTTGGAGGAAAAAATTATAGAAATCGCCATCTTAAAATATATAATAACTAGAAAGGCATTCCCGCGTGTATGTTAAACTTTAAATCTAATATGCTATACACACGTGATAAATTTAAAAATGGTATTAAAATATTAATGTAACTATGCTTTTATATATTCTCATGTCATTAGTCTCATATTATAATCTTTTATATATACTGATTTTATTTCTTATTAGTTGAGTTAAATAATATAATTTAGCGCGTGTGATATGTATTCTTACACTATACTCCATTTAATAGAATTGATCATTTGTATGATAATTTAAAATATGTTGTAATCTTTAGAACGATATTTGTTTTATTTGGCAATTGAAAACCACTTAATTTGTACAGAATTATATATTCTTTCTATTCTTGGCAACATTTATTTAATCACATTCTATAAAGGAAAATAATATATGATTATCAATGTTTTGACATTAATATAAAGTAAGACACTCCATCTTTGGATTATCACTTTTTTTTGGTGCAAAAGCGGGCAAGGGCATGTTATTAATGATCGTTTAGAGTGGCTGTCCGGCAAGAGTTGTCGGAAGTAGCAGACCACGAATACAATTCGGAATGGAATACAAAACAACAAAGGATTCCTGCATATCAAAAGCAAATTTCGCTAAAGCATCCGCCACCGAATTGGCTTGGCATCTCACAAGGGAGACACGAACTTCCCAATTCACAGCCTTGAGTTGCTGTCGAAACTGGGTAATCGGCTGAAGGTTGGCCCCCGGGGACGCTTCATCGTTGACAAGTCTAGCATAAGTGGAAGCACTTTCCGTCTCAATCACCAACTTTCGAACCCCCCAGTCACGAGCTATCTTAAGGCCATGGAGCACATCCCAGATTTCAGCCCTTTCAGCCGAGCAATTTCCGCATTTGAAGGCATAACCTCGCCAAAATGCGCCTTGCTGATCTCTGAATATTCCGCCTCCCCCTACCATACCATGATTTCCTTTCGAAGCCCCGTCTGTATTTAGTTTCGGCCACCCCGGATCAGGGGGTATTCACGCAGTTAACACCTCCCCAACAACAAGTTTCTTTGATGTCAAACAACTTTCCCTCTCCTCAGCTCTCCTGTATGCCGAAACTTGTCTCCAAACCCGATTAGCAAGCCCCTGAAGCCTTGTGTTTCCTTGAAACACTAGCTCATTTCTAGTCTTCCGAGTCATCCAGATCTTTGTTGCAAACACCCCTGCCCATCTATCCTCTTTGGAGATGTTTTGGAAGACCCAATCTTGGATCTCCCCTGTCATGAAGAAACTTTGATTCAGTTTGTGATCGCCCAAGATATGCCACACCTACTTAATATCTTCGCAATCTCTGAGCAAATGCAAACTAGTTTCCTCGCGCCCACACCGATGACATGCCGAGACATTCGACATGTGACGTCTCACTCGGTTTGCATTACACAGAATGCGTCATGTGCAGTGAGGTACGTGAATGAGCGGGCTCTTTGTTGGGCTGGGATTCTCCACACATGGATCCAATCCGATGAGTGCGATAATTCTTGACGTCCCTTGATCTGTCTTAGTGCCGAGCTAGTGGAAAACGCTCTTGACGGAGTGTATCTGACAGTTTCGGGCCTGGTGTGACTCTTATTAATTCAAGCCGCTGGGTAATGTGCTCCGAGAGGTATGGCCGAATGTTGTCCCATTTCCGGTCACCCCCCTTCCACAATTCCCCCACCGTTTTGCCAATTTCTTCCTCCAGTAACTAGCAAGAGATTGCTTCTAGTTTCAATTTGATGGCCTAAAACCCAACAATGTTTAGATTGCTTCTAGTTTCAATTTACTCAATGCAAATCAACGATGTTTAAAGAGAACGTGAGTAATCTAATGTTAAAGAGATTGCTTCTAGGTTCCATTTGCTTCCAGTATACAGATCCATTGGTGAGCAAAGTGCAACCATAGAGCGTTTTACCTCAATTTGACGCATCCCACCTTCGATTTCAATTGAGTGCCGCCTCCGGCCACCGATTTCTCCGTCCCGACTGAGTCCCCTCGCCCAAATCCACCTCCTATGCCCGCCGCACCCGATTGAGTCTACCTCCCCTGACTCAACCTCCCATGCCCTCCACCCGATTGTTGCCTCCTGTTACTCACCGACAACGGCGCCGCCCACCAACAACCCTCTGACCGCTCACCGATCGCGCCAAGCCTCCACAACGAAAACCCCAATCAATTATGAGGAAGAAGTTACCTTTGAGGAAGAACGTGAAAGAGAAATCCATAATTACTTATACTTTAGCTTCTACCTAATTCTGTTGTGAACAAACAGTTGAAGGTGAGAACATGGGGCTGCAGATTGGAATTAGGGAAATTCCGCGCGGTGCCCACGAACTTTTGCAAATTCTGCGTGGTGTAAAAAGTTTTCAAAAATTCCGTGTGGTGCCGACAAACTTTTGTCAAAGTCTACATGGTGCCCACGAGTTGTTTCAAAAGTTTATGTGATAACAATAATGGGTTTTAATATTGAAAAATTGAGATTAAAAATTATATAATTGTACATTATTTGGAAAACACTTAACAAGATTGTGTATTAGTTTGAATCTTTTTAAAAACTAATTTTTTATATACATTTTCTTACCTATAAACTAACCAAATTTTTTCTTCAAAAATCTTACACATTTAATTTTTATTTGTTCTTAATATTTAGATTTTATTTATAAGGAAATGAGTAAAAAATAATAAGAACTATGTAGTAATATTATCTATTTACATCGAACCAATATTAATAGAAAATTTGAAAATTACAAGAAGATATACACATACACTTTTCCACATTAAAACAATTTTCATATGAGATAATTTGTGTAATACACAATTAAAAGTTTCACATTTTAATTGAGTATTAAAAATAGGAAAATAGTATGACACCACATTCTTAAATGCCCAATTTTTATTTTTATAAAATTTGATAAGTAAATAATTAGCTCTAAAATACGATTTATAAAATTAAATTGGTTAAATTTAGTTTTAACAAAAAATTAAATTTTGGGAATTTATAATGTCACACCACGTTATTAAATTCTTCAACTCCGGTTACTAAGTCAAAAAATTCACCAAAAATTATTTCATATGAAAGTTGGTTTAATGGGGAAAAGTGTCTATATCTTCTTGTAATATTTGAAATTTTGTATAAATTTTTTTCCAATGGTGAATGGGTAATACTCCGTAGTTATTTTTCCCCCTCATTTCCTTATAAATAAAAAAAAATATTGAGAACAAATAAAAATTAAAGATGTAAGATTTTTGAGAAAAAAATTGGTTAGTTTATCTCTAAGAAAATTTATATAAAAAAACTAGTTTTAAAAAATATTCAAACCAATACTCTCAATCTTGTAGAGTATTATTCCAAATTATAATGTACAATAATATAATTTTTAATCTCAATTTTTCAACATTAAAACTCATTATTGTTATCACATAAACTTTAAAAAAACCTCGTGGGCACCATATGGACTTTTGCAAAAGTTCATGGGCACCACACGGAATTTTTTAAAACTTTTTACACTACGCGGAATTTATAAAAGTTTGTGGGCACCATGCGGAATTTCCCTTGGAATTATTAGGATTGCTCAGAGATAGACACGTAGAGCAATTTTTAACATAAACTTCTGATTTAATAAGTATTATTGTTATTATTATTATTATTTATATTATTATTATTATTATTATTATTATTATTATTATTATTATTATTATAAAGAACAGATTTACAAGAAATTAGTAGGCAACCGAGATACTATCTGGTCGCCCACTCCCTTATTATTATTATTATGGTGGGATTTTCTAGTTAGTCCCCAACGTTTCACACTAGTATCAAATTGACCTAACTTATTAGACAATTCATTCACCTTCCTATCACAATTTTTTTCATCAATTTTATATTAAATTGTATTGTATTATAATGTAATTTTTTGATAAAATATTATAATGTATTTTTAATACAACACGGCACTAATAAAAAAAAATATGTACATCTCTTTACCCTGAAATAAAAGTTTAAGAACATAAGGTAATCATTTATAAATTTATAAACAATAGTATATCTTTTCATCATTTCTATTTAATTGTTAGGTTAAATTGGTTTTATACAAAATTTGGGAACTCAAGCAATCCTCCAATATCTTAAAGCTGAGTGTTTTGGAGAGCAGAGAGGCTATCCACGTGGAGCCTTTTCCATTTTTTTTCATCATTTTCGTTTTTGCCCTTCTTTCCCTCTTTCTTTCTGAAAAAACTGAAGGACCTGTTTTCTTTCTCTCTCCTTCTCTAGAGAAGCTCTCTCTCTCCCACGATCTGAAACTACCAAAACAAGGAAGCAGAACAAGGCCGGATTCGGGGCTGGGGTATCAAGAGAAACTTTGCCGCCGCCGTCCGTCGTGGATCAAGGTAACGGAGCTCGCAAATTGCAAGCGGCGAAGAGCAAGGGAGATGCAAGTGTCACCGTATATCGACCACGCCACTACTCGATTGGAATTCTTCAAGCAGCCATCGTTGAAAGAACAAGGCCCTGTAGAAAGAAAGGTTTATTCCTTTATTCCTAACTCTTGCCCAATGTGTCGATCGGTTTAAGTTGCCGATGGCTACCAGCGATGCTCCTTGAGTTATTGAACAATTGAAATGTTGTACAAACTAGGTTTAGCTTGTAAATACACGTGAATATTTGTTGTCGGTGATCAATAACATATATTACTTGATTTTGTGTTACCTTTTAGTTTTGTATCGGTTTGTGTTACTTGATTCCAATATTTTTAACAGCACACATCACGGGTGGTGGAAAATTCAACAGGTGTGAAATAAAAATAAAAACATTTACCCACGTTTCTAAATAATTTTAAGTTGGAACACATTTTAAAAATATGAGCCACGTTACTTTATGTTCAAAAGTATTTTTTTTTTCAAATATAATAACTATCTAGCCACGTTTCTTTCTTTTTTATATTAGCAATATAATAACTATTAAATTTTTATTAGTATGGAAGTTATCTCACTCCCCCACTCTCCCATTTTTTCTTATACACACATAAAATCCGGAAGTTAGCTTCATTTTTCAAATTTAGCATTCCAAATTTAAATTAACACTACCCCACTACCTATTTTAATTCCTCCACCTTAAAAATAACTATTTTAAATTAACATTCCAAATTTTATCCCACTAACCCCACTACCTATTTTAATCACCCCACCTTCAAATTAGTTATGCAACATGGTAACTTCTATCAGTTTAAAATTATGTTGAAATATTCCAAATTTTATCCCACTAACCTCACTACCTATTTTAATCACCCCACCTTCAAATTAGTTATGCAACATGGTAACTTCCGTCAGTTTAAAATTATGTTGAAATATTTGGATAAAAAAATACATTTTTGCCCTTCTCTTAAAGCTGAATTACCTTAGTTACTTAGTTATCCCCCCCCCCACTCGCCTACTAAGCTCATAACGAGGCTTCCAATCCGAGGAACAAAAACCACAAACAAGGTATTCTATTTTTCCTACTCATTTCTACATCTGTTGAAGGTATCCTTGTACCTCTTTATTTTTTGGAATCATTGTTCAGTTGTGTGACTTCTTGAACTTATATTTTTCAGTTGATTCTCAATCGATTTCCGAACATCCATCCTAGAGTGCCCATGTACGTTTACTTAGTTTTTTCAGCAAACATGATGTGTTTCGAGTGAAAACATTTCGATGTTTGTGTTGTTAATTTGACTTCGTTATTTGGTTACGTGCTACAGGTTTCAAATGGCACCACCCGTAGATACCATCAACACCTTAGATGGATCCACAAACAAAATTTGGACAATTAGGGGAAGGATTACCGTTCTTTGGGCAACGTCTTATCGAGACTCTAAGGACGTCGACGGAATTCAACTTATTATCATGGATGAACTGGTTATAAGTTGATTTTTTTTTTGTTTTCATCCTATATATATTTATTATACATTTATACAATATATAATCTTCTGCACAGGGGGATACCATTCAGGGGATGATAACAAAAAAGAATGTTGCCAAATTTTCACCTTTTATCAAGGAGGGCGGATTATATTCGTTCGATAATTTTCTTCTCTCTGAGAACAAGGATTCCGTCAGATTTGCTCCTCACAAGTACAAATTGATCTTCACTTTCAAGACCGTTGTTTTTCGGATTGAAGGGCTGAACATTCCTCTGCATAGTTTTACCTTTGTTGATTTCAGAGACATCAACTGCAACGTCTTGGACCATGATTCTGCTATTGGTAATTGTGTATATTCACTACATCAAATATTTTATTGGTTGTGTTGTTGTTTCTGGTTTGATGATAAGAGTTTCAGCTTGTGTTTTCTCTAATGTAGATGTGATTGGTTACATTACCAAGTTCTCTCTCCTTCAAGCTGACGTGAACGATTCGTCTTCACCTGCAAAACTTGATTTTGCCCTGCAAAATGAAGTGTTAGTTTCCATTTAAATTTGTTATGTATCGTTTACATTACCAACTCTGAACTGCACTCTGTACAAGTTATTAAGAACTACATGGTTAATGCTTATAATTTATCATTTTCGTTTTAATTCATTTTCAGCAATGAAACTCTAAACTTCACTCTGTGGAATAAGTATGCACATGAATTGAATAATCACTTGACGAGCGTTGGAGAAGAAAAGGTGTTTGTAATCATCAAATTTGCAAAGGTGAAGAAGTTTGGAGGTTCGTATCACCGATCCCTCTTTACTTTATTGGTCATTCACTTGCCTTTATCGTTCATCACTATAAATGATCATTCTGTCTTCTCTGAACTAATAACTTCAGGTGGATTTATCTTGAATAATGCTTCCAATGGAACAAAGCTCTATTTTGATGCAACAATACCGGAGATTGCAACCTTCAAAGAAAGGTTATCATTTTATATGTCAAGTTGATATATGACTCTTGTCGAATATGAACTTTCTTTACCTATTTTCACATGTTGTGCAATGTAGGTGGTGTGATGGAAATTCAAATGTTCTTGTGAGATCAACCATTGCAGAATTGTCTCAAACACCTGTGCAAGATCCCTTTCCAATTGATTCTAAGCAATGCATCCAATTCTTACATAAAATCGTCGAGGTTTATTTCGTCGTCATTTTCAAATACTATTAGTTACTGTATGAAATTGAAGTTTCCTAAGTGATTATTTTTGCTTACATTTTTTTGGTTAACAACCGTGTACTGTAGTAATTGTTGGACGCATCGCCCAAATATGCAAAGATGTGGATTGGGCGTATAATGGATGCAAAGTTTGCAACAAGAAGGCTATATATAAGGACTCTATGTTTTGGTGTAATAGTTGTTCTATACATGTCAAGTTCCCTGAACAAAGGTATGTATGATGATGTATTTCATGTCAGTTTACATATGTTTGCATAAGTTTTGTATGTTTGTTTTAATAGGAACAACGACCTAAATATTTGGCAAAACATCTCAATTACCCACGCTCTTTTACTATTTTTAGTTCATTGCCGTCATGACTGATGTTAATTCATTTATCATTTAGATATCTGCTTCAGATTATTGTGGAGGATGCTACGGGGACTGCCAAGATGACATTGTTAAATCAAGCAGCCATCCAGCTACTTAAAAAGGATGCTTCTACTTTACGTGCTCAAATGGTTAAGGTCACTCCCTCTAACGTATATTTGTATATAATTATTGTGTTTTTAGTCTACTTGGCATCATATCAATTGTGTTGTTTTGTTATTGTTTTTTTTATAGGGAGATTCCAAGCTTACATTTCCCCCCGAATTCAACAAGCTTCTCTCTCGTAAGTATGTGTTCGTTGTTGATGTTGGACAATACAATATTGAGCATCCACGTGATGCGTATTCTGTCAAGAGAGTCAGTGAGGATGAGTCCTTGATTGAGAAGTTTGAAAATCACCTGATTTTTGCGAAAGTGTTTTTTTACCTATTACATGTGATTGTTCCTTTTCTTTTATTCTATGGTTAAAGAATACTAAGTGCATGCATATATCGTTCATGCGTGCCTGGTGTTATAGGATTATGATTCAGATCATTTGTCTCCTCAAGCCGAAGCTCCTTCCAATGCTTCTTCAAGTATTGTCCTCACTCCATCAAAGCGATCCCATGAATCTGAAGATGAGTACACTTGCACTACGAGTGGTGAAGGTCAATCGTCATCAACCAAGAAGATTGTTACCGGAGGCGACACAACAATGTGATTAGTAACATTTGACATCCTTTTAGCATAAACTAAATATTTTCATGTGGGTTATGTATCCTGTTAACTTTTCTTTTGCTGGAATTTAGCAAACTTCCATCTCTTTAAGACGTGGTGTTTTATCGAGTTTTATCTTATCTCCAATGTACACTACTAATGTAGTATATAAAGAACATGGGTTATGTATCCTACTAATGTAGTATATAAATAGGTTTTTCACAACGTATAGTTTGTAGAAACTTGTGTTGATGACATATGCATGCAGATGTTATGACTCAGTTGATTATTATTTGCGTGCATTGTGGTTGACTTATTTTACTTTATGAAATCATGTTAAAATAATTTATGTATCGCTCCTTCTTGTATCATATTAGTCGAAGGTATGGTTCAATCGAGTACTATATTTTATACATCATTACTATGTTAAAAATCTCGCACGAGCTATGCTCTATAGGCTAGTTTTTCGTCAAATACCAAAGGGGGTTTTATGCAAAGTTTCGGCAAACAAGGTTACAAGAGCAGTATCAGGAAATCATCCGCCATTGTCTTCACCCACAAGGCCACAGCGGTAATAAACCCTAGAACGTTCATCGCTAGAAATCCTAGGGTTTTATAATCCCTGAATTGCTTGTCGTCGTTATTCCAATTGAACTGGATTGCGCTTCCACAATCTTCCATTCTCTCTCTCTTTTACTGCCTCGATTTTCGATAGGAAACACGGAACAGAACCCTATTTTTCAGTTTTGGATTCGCCATGGACGTTGAGGAAAAGCAAGCGGAGCTAATCGACCATTTTGTGAAGCAGACGACCAACAACAAGGGCTCATTGCTCGCCCCTGTGATTGTCGATGCTACTTCTCACCCTTCTCTCTTCGCCTTCTCCGAAATCCTCGCCGTTCCCAATATCATCGAGGTATTTGTCTTGCTCTGTGTATTTTTTTTTTTCCGGATGTTATTCGCAATTGCAATGCAGCTCTTTCTTACGCGCATGACGTCTTTTGGATACTTCTTTCTTTATTTGGTAGAGGAAAAATTCAGCAAAACCCTAAATTCCTGAATAACGAATTGCTTTCATGGTCTAAAACCGATGAAAAGGCAATTGCGATACATAAAGTTGTTTCCTTTGGGAGTTATGCGTCCATTCTGGATGGGTTCTAATGATTGCAATTTAGGAATTTTGATGCTGATCAAACTATATGGATGCATTTGTTTATTTACGTGCTTTTATTTGAAGGATTTGAAGCATGCTTATCCTTTCCATTGCACTTGCAATATTTTTGAGTTCCATCTGGTTTACTTCAACACAAACACACCGAATATGAAAAGGAACTTATATTTGTAATCTTTGCAGCTTCAAGGAACTGAGCACTCAAAGTACTTGGATCTACTTCGGCTGTTTGCTCATGGAACATGGAGTGACTATAAGAGTAAGTAGGCTGCCCATATTTAGCATAATCCTATGGTTATTGGTTATACAGTTCACAGCAGGACAAGGTTGATGTTATTCTTTTTTGTGCAAATTTTCCTTAATATGGCCACAACCCTTTATTTATATATTTTTAATTTACTAGTATGTCAAGATGTGTGTTTTTTTTATCCAACAAACTTGATGATGAAGAGTGCCCAGTGGTTATGCAGTATAAGAAAATTATAAGACATCAATTTTATATACTTTGCTAGTTGGAGTAGTTCCTATCATTATTGTTTGCATCGCATCTCACAATGCGTGGTTATTTTATTTGTTTTCTGATCTGTTGCTTATGGACAATGGTTATGCAGCCAATGCTAGTTATCTTCCACCCCTGGTTCCTGAACAGATGCTGAAGTTAAAGCAACTAACATTGCTTACCATGGCTGAATCAAGCAAGGTACTTGTAGTGTCTTTATTTATCTAACATTTTTTTTATGCAATATGCATTTTGTTGTCAAACTCTCCAAACTAAGTCATTTGTAACTAGCTGTAAATAAACTCTCCAATTACCTTATCAAGTTTAGGAAACTTCCCCAAGATCTCTCAGCCCAAGTCTTGCACCTTTCTAAGAGTGGTTTAGATATCTCAGATATACAAGGTGAAAAATGGACTGAATTGATCTGCTGATAAAAGTTTCATATCATTTCGAATGAGTTATTTAAAGTCTCTTGTGTAATTGTCTTGGATCACAGTAGTATGGCGGTTCTTAATATTGTCTTCTTATCCAAATTAATGATTTTTCTTTCTTCCAACTTTTGCCTTGGATAATTTTGTTCTCTATTAACGTGTGTTCTTAAGATTATCAAAAGAAAATTTTCCTACCATAATGTTTTATTGTGTTCTCTTGGGCTTTTATAAAATCACAAAATCCTGCTTATTTAAAGGTGTTGCTATATGATCAACTGATGCAAGAGCTGGATGTGACAAATGTACGTGAGCTTGAAGATTTTCTAATAAATGAGTGCATGTATTCGGTATGTCACCTGCATGCTTTCTTTTTAAGCTTACTTTTCTTACCAAGTACTTATCACATGCTTTTTTTGGCACATAATAATATAATATTTATGCAATTTTTCCATTTCGATTCAGTATTTTCTAGCATTTTTATCTGTAATCTCTGAGCTTAGAATTGGTAGAAGGCTTAGCAATATTCCTTTCTTGGGATTGGCAATATTCTTTTCTTGCTTTATTTCCTCATAGTCATAATATGCGTTCATGGAGGGTGCCAAAATCAACTGTTGGTTGTAGAAGCCTCTAAAAGCCCCTTTTCGGTATGAGTCAGAAGCTATCCTCAAGCTGCTCCAAGTCTTAGCTATCTGTTGTTTACCTTTGGGAAATTTGGAGCTTTCAGCATTCTCATTTTGTACAAATAAAATGAAAGAAAGTCAAAAGAGCTTCTACTTTTTTCATTGTTCATGATTGTATCTTCAGATGATTGGCAATATGATATTCTATTGTAGAATTGCAGTTGTAGCTTGAGGTGATTTCTTATTGCATATTTTGTTGTCTGTTTTATTTTTCTGAAGTTTTTTCTCAAGATAAAACTTAAAAGACTAATCATTCATAAGTTTGATTGAGCTAGGATCAAGTTACTAAATGATAAATCCTTATCTGATCCATCACAAGGAGGTTTTGAGGATTTTATCTGTATCTCTGATTTTGCAGGGCATTGTTAGAGGAAAGCTGGATCAATCGCGTAGGTGTTTTGAGGTGTGAACGTGGGATCTCTTCCTTGTCCCTTGTCCTTCCGTATGGTTGCTAAATCTCATAGTACCTGATATTTATACTGGTTTTCTTCATGGGTATGCAGGTACAATTTGCAGCTGGGAGAGACTTAAGGCCTGGACAGTTGGGGAATATGATACATTCATTATCCAACTGGTACTTCCCATGACTTGGAACAGTAGCGCTGCTTTTCTTTCTGTGCTAGATGAAAGTGCTGTTTAAATTTGATCCATATGATTGCACCACAAGACACGGTCTGGTTCTGATTTAAGTAATTATAGTGCATGAGTGTCCATTGGATGAGTGATCTTTGGCTGTCAGCATGGAAGTTAAGCATTAGACAAATAAATCTGGGATGGGTTAAAAAGTTATATAGATAAATAAATCTAGGACGGGTTAAAATGTTAGCCTAGGAAACCTTGTACAGTTGTACTTTATGATGAAAAGTAACAACATTTGGAGATTAGCAACTGGTAGCTTAGTTTGGGTTCATGTGGATTCTCATTAAGTTCAACATTCTCTTCATGGATTCCTAGATGCTTTTATATTGTATATTGCTGTTTCAAAAGGTGAGGTTATTTGAATTTAAACATCTATGATGGAGATCTGGTCGACTCAATTCATTGATAAAAAGTAGGTTGAAACAAGAAAATTTTCTGGGATGAGATGTCCCTGTTTACCATTCATCAACTGAATACTTGCTAAATTCAGTGCTTTATAGTTAGTAGTACATGAAACATGTTATGGACTAAATACTTAACTATTAGTATTAGTTGTTATTCTTCGCAATTCCTCCTTTAAGGCCCATGGTGTCTTCTGCTCACAACCAAGCGAGTAACATAGACAAGCCAAGGGAACAATTTCTATTCCCCTTCCGTGGCATTTAGTTTCCACAACCAGACAATTGACTTAGCTGATAATGTCTTAGTTGATGTTGATGTTGATGTTGATGTTGTTTGATAATGTCTGAATGGACTTTGTAGGTTGACTACAGCTGACAATCTTCTACTCTCAATTCAAGATAAGATAAGATGGGCCGACTCTATGGGAGAAATGGATAAAAAGCACAAGAAAGAAATCGAAGATAGGTTGGATGAAGTTAAGAAGTCATTATCCTTTAAGGTGGGTTAAATTCCGTCTTATTTGTTTTGTGCTTGATTATCATTGAATAGGCATGTTACGAAAAGAAAAATGATATTAAGTCGACAAGAATGCTTTTGCATGTCATAGAACTTACAGTAGGATAAGAATTTGCTAATTATTGCATTTTAGATATTCTTTGCTAATTATGGCATGAGGCAGCTAAAACTAAAATCTCCCTCTCTTCTTCTATCCTGTATTCCATCCTAGATTTGCTTATTTCAGCTACTTTTAAAGTTTGTTTTCATTGGATTTAAGGGTTTTTTGTTCTGAAACATAGATGAAATAAAACATCGATTTGGCTACTACTTCCTTTACCTTCCACCCCATTCTAATGACTACTACTTCCTTTACCTTCCACCCCGTTCATTAGAATGAGGAAACAACTTCATTCTGCAAATATGGGCATCAATATAGATTGTAAAAAGTTGAGGTCATTTAAATAATGTGGATATCCTGGTCGATGTGTCTTACTTACTTTGTGGCAGAAGCTGAACAATGTAAGCAGGCCGATGTGGGCTTTCGAGGGATTCCATCCGGAAATGCTGGAGTGATAGACTTTGAAGAAGAAAGGGCTCGCCCAAAAAGGTAAGACAAACAGAACTTTTACTTGCGCAATTGCGCCCAATGCATCTTGACTGGAATTTACAGATCATTGCCTTTTCTCCCTCTCTATCTCAATGTGGTTGGCTGAGAAGCATTCCAGACAATGAATTTGCTGTCAAACTTGAAACTCTTTGGTTTTGGTTAAAAATGACAACTAATCTTCTAGTTTCGAGCTTCAATCAAATTTCAGTGATATGTTAATTTGATTATGTGAACTTCCCTGGGACTGCCAGACCTTGCAAAGTTCTCAGTTTTATGCTTTATCTTTTTGACAACTTCTTGCACCGATCTGATGATTGAAAGTTCTGATAAAAAAAATCATAAAATGCAGGAGACGACTTCCGCAGAATTAACATACAGGGGAAAGTATCAGCAGATTGAGTTCTTGGGTTAAATGCCGGCTTTTGGCCAGTGATGCAGTTGTGCAGGAATCTCTTTTGGTAGGGGTAATCTTTTGGGGTTTTGGATTTCATATCATTGTGGTCTGTTTCATTTGGCAGGTAGATAATTAGATATAGCCTTTTGAGTCAATTCATTGAATTATCAGGTAGAGGGGTTTGGTTCAGTCCGGCTGTTTAAAACTCTCACAATGTTCCCAAGAGAACTAGCTTAAAAAAACTTTTGTTTAGATCCAAATCTCCTGAACTCGAAACTTTGTCATGTCCACGATTGTTTGATTGCAATGCAATGACTAGAGTCTTGTTAACTAGTGCTCGAAAATGCCTGATGAAATTCGTGACTATGGATGGATAAGAATCCTGATCCACGACGCATGGATTTTCCAACAGGAGACTGGGATTGTATGTGAAATTGCTCTTGTTGAGGGATTTTGATTTCATATCTAGTTTTGTAAACTAGCTATTTTTTGCATAGGTTGTGAATCATGAATTAATAATGCAAGTGAACTTTGAATTCAAATTGAGGCCCAATTTGAATTCGAATAGTTTGAATTTTGTGGAAATTTATCATAAGTTACTCAAAAATCGAATTGAGTTCAGGCTTGAATTCGGCTCATTTCTAAACAAGCTATCTTAATCGTTCGATGCTGAATCTTCAGAACAAGCTATCTTAATTCAATTTTGATGCTTCACAAATTTCGATCACCATCGAAACCCCTAATTTACCAACTCCTCTGAGAAATCAAGCATCCATATCCAAAGCTTCCCCTGATGGATCGGTGGAGAGGCGTCTTCAAGGTTCCTTTCTCCCCACACGCCGCTTCCACTTTCTGCAGAATCGCTGCTTCTCTCTGCGTTTCCCCAACCGCCGGAACCCTAATTGTGAGTTTTCTCCCCTCATCGAAACAAATTTGTCTCAGATTGCAGTTTTCTAAGCGGAGATATCAATTATCGAAATTCAAGCGACATTTTTTAAAGAGGATTCGATGCCTTTGTATTTTTAAATCAGGCTCCAACAGCTAATGCGATCTTCTTCAATGGCGATCGGGTTGAGGGTACTGGTAATCCAGTGATCGATAGGCTATCGAATTTGCAGACCCTAGCTGATGTTATTGCGTCCAAGTATGGGGACTCCGTGAATGCTTGGGTTATCGAAGCTTCCACTTTCAATGGCCCTTTTGCTGCTTACAACGAGTTCATTCCATGTTTGAACCAATGGGGAGAACCTAAAGCTTACAGGCCTGATGGTTTCCCGGCCTCTACCTCCATTGTTGCACTTCTATCCAACTTCCTTGAGCAGGTGAACTTCAAATTTCATTGTTCAAGACTATAAATTCGATGTAATCGTTTCATGATTGGCTCTATTGTACCGTAGCAAGTCCCAAAACTACAGAAATCGCTGCAAAATCGGTTCTTTTGTGCCCTAGGGTAAATTGGACCAAATATGCCATTTAGCAGTTTAAGGAGAAATAGACAGAAGCATCAATTTCGATCACAACATTCTCCATACATTCAGTGAAGTTTATAGACCGTCATGAAATGATTTCAAAAAGTTGTGCAATTCATCCCTGCATTGTTCTTCATCTGCTTGAATCTTGGTTATGACAGATTCAAAATTTTCCGGTCTTGCAGCAAGCAAAAGATGCAAGTTGTAAAGTACCTCATTGGTCTGCACTTTCTTCGTCGTCTTCCCGTTCCCCTGAGACATTTGTGCTCGGATTTAGCAAGGGAGGCGGAGTCCTCAATCAGCTGGTTACTGAGCTAGGATTTATGGATACCGAATTCCCGAAAAAACCAGTCCCACAAGAGGACAGTGGTGTCTCCAAAACCCAGATCATTCCCAGCTCAAAACAAGGCCTCTTGAACAGCATAACTCAGATACACTTCGTCGACGTTGGCTTGAACTCTGCTGGCGCTTATCTCACAGATGATGCTGTGATCAGGCGAGTGGTAAAGCGAGTAATGACCCGAAACTTAGGAGTCAGGTTTGTGCTCCATGGAACTCCCAGGCAGTGGTGCGATAAAAGGCGAGATTTGATCCGAATAGAGAAGGAGAAGATGGCTCAACTGCTTGAGACTGGTGCACAGGAAAGTGGGAGTAAACTGCAGGTTGTGGAGAGGTTCTATTTTGCTGGTAATCCTCCTGATCTGCAGATGCACTTTCAAGTAATTGATAAATTGGATGTTAGTTGATTGTCAAATTCAACTGTCCTCTCTCCAATCCATACATGTAAAAGAAAAGATCTTTTGTTGTTCATCTTCATTGTAGTTTGAACTATTAGGACTATACATGTTTTTTTTTATTATTAAGAAAGAATTCGAGATGAAATATAACTGAATCTCGATGGTCGGCAGACGAAAAATCATCAAAACATAAATCATAAAACAGAAAATGTGCAATAGAACAAGCGGAAACGAACCCTAGGATAGACGAATCTAGGCAAAAATAAATCTTAGCAAGTTGGGGAAGTAGTAGACTACAGACGAAGTTAAGCATCACTATGAAGCAACACCGTTGGCCGACGATATATCAGGAATTCATGTGGGCAGTGAAGATATATATCAAGAATTCTTGTGGGCAGTGAAGATGAACATCCAGGAAGCTCATTTCCAATCACGGGTCGCTCGAAGGTCATCTTTTAATGAATTCGGCGTCATTTTAAATGTTTGCAATTTAGGAAGATGGAAAATTGTAAATAAAATATTATACAACATTAGATTTTTTTAAAAAGTTGATTTCCATTAAATTTGCACGAATTTATAAAATATAATTTTTGTCAAAGTCAGATTGTTTTAGTTGTTTTTGGTTAATGGCACTGACATTTTCAAGTTGCAACCGACAAGTTTCTTATACACTTGCTACCGACACGTTTCTCATTTTTTTCTTGTGCCACCAAACACAATAACTTGCAATGTATATTGTAGTATTCTTTTTTTAAAAAAATCAACAATAACATCAACTTTAAAATTAATGAACTCATTGCGAGAATATTACAATATATACCAAAAACGACACGAACCTACTTTTATGATGACGTTGGTACTAGAGGTGTGGGCGACACATTGACGCGTTTTTATCTAGTTTGGCATCACTTCATAGGCATAAACGTCGCCATATTAGCTAGAACTGTTGTTGAAAACTTTGCTTACATGATATTGAGGGATTTAAGACATGATGTGAAACAATGGGAACTCATGTTTGAAGAATGAAGAGGGAGTAGCTTAGATTTAAATCCCTCAATGGGAACTCTTGTGTTTAGGAGCTATGTGACAATGACTATTCGTTCTTTATATTGTTAGCATAGCAACAAATTAAAGCTTATTGAAACAAAACAATTTGGCATTTCCCTTTCTTGGGTGCCCTGTAAATTTGGGAAAGTACAATTACCATTTTGCGGTGCAATTTAATCAATCATTAGAAAATACCATCTAAATAAGCTTGGTCACATGCAAACCAACCTATACAACTTAAAAGTTTGAAATTGAAAGAGACCAATCTATGGTGTCAATGTTCTCAATTAAGTGAAAACAAAGCATTTATCGAAAAAATAATCTAACTATCGTTGATATCTTATTCCTTCTCTTTTTTTTTTTTGCTAAAATAAAAGGTGAAATTGCATAAAATCATCCTTTAAATAAGATATGTAGTATAAAATCATCTCTTAAATACACTTTTGTTTACAACAGGAAATATCTATTGAAACCCTAATAGTAACCGAATACATTTAAGGGGTGAGTTTTTATAGTTTCAATTTTAAATGGTGGTTTTGTGAAAAATATCCTATTTAAAGGGTGATTTTCATCAATATTACCAAAATAAAAAAACTATACAACTATAATAGCTCACTAGAATTAGAGTGAGGATAAATTGTGTATATAAAAAGGTCACAAGATTCACTTGGGTTGTGTCTACTCACAATCAAGATTTGATAAAATGTCAAATAGTGGAATAAGTGGGACCCAACAAAAATAGTGACATAGTAACAAGGAAACCTTGCAAATAAAGGAGGGGGTGGGAGGTAGGGTTAGGGTAGATGTGATTTGTGAACTACAGCAATTCAAAATTAATAATACAACACCCTCAATATGGTGTATGAATCTTCTTGTTGTTGGCTATTCACAATCATGGAAATGAAGAGGATGGAGACCATAGAAAGTTGCTTGTGGGGAAGATTGGTGGGTCCCAACAATATGTTACAACTTAGCTAGCTTTGATTTTATTTTATTTTTTGTATGGATAAAAATCACCAACATGCATTATTTTAAATTGTGTTTTTGTTTTCTTGATACCTTCTCCCTTGTTTGAAACTTGAGAGTTGAAAGCAACCCATCATGTGGTGGGGTTTATTGCTTCTCAAATTTGGAGGACTATGTGAATATTTATCTTTTACAAATGGCATAAGAATTACTATTAGATTTTTTTTATTAAAAAAACAGGTCATCCATTTGGTTATATTGAATATACCAAATAAAAGCTAAGAGTGTGTTTGGATGCTAAGTAATTACGTTTATCATGTGATTATAAATATAAACATTCTATAAGTATTTGATACACATTTTATAATAAGTTCAAAATAATGTGAATTTAAAATAAAACACCTTATAAATTGTATCAATCAATCGCCCTTTATTTGCTAAAGCTTATAATTACAGTCTTAAACTTAATGTAATTGATTGACACAATTTTAAAAACATCATAAATTTTGTTAGCAAACACTTAATTATATGTTTATGTTCATAATTATAAGTATAATACATTAGAATCCAAACAAACCCTAAATAATTATTGCATATTTTAAAAGTGCTTTATTAATAGAATTAATCAAAACCTCTTATAGAAGTAAACACTATTTATTTCATTAGTGCAGTTACGAGTAAAATAAAATATTTTCAATTTCGATATTTTTTGTAATAAAATGATTATTAATCTTCTAATTGTAATAACGTAGATTATCTATCTATCTATCTATCTATTTATTGGGTTATTATAAATGTCATCCTAATTTTGGCATATATAAAATTTATGTGTAACTTCAACAAATGAAAAAGAAACCTTAAGCACTAAATCAAAGTTTGCTTTATACCACTTTGATTTTATTTGATTTCCTTTGTATTATCAGACCAAAGCAAGATGGGTGGACCTTTATAATTTTACAAAGTGGGTTCAGTGTAAAGCCTAAGTGGAACACCTTCCTTTACTATTTTTTAACCTACTCAATGCATTTTTTATTTTTCATAATTTTAAGAAATGGGAATTTGCTTTTAATTTTTATGGAACTTCTTTTCATGTTGTCCTCTTGTATATATACCTAACTTTAATTTCTAGCACCATGGTTTCAAAATCAGGAGGATAAAAGTTAATTACGAGTCAAATAATTAATCATCGATTTAAATAAGTATTGCAAACCTCTTTTTTAAAAATAAAAAATTACTTTTTTGAGCAAACAATTCATACAAGTAAAATTACTTATTTAAATAGGTATTGCAAACCTCTTTTTTTTTTAAAAAAAAAAAAATCAGGAGGTCTTCCCTATTTAAACCAAATTATAAAATGATAAATACATATATTGTGCATGGTGAGGTATGTGATGTGTATATGACGTGTCAAATCACTACTTACTAAAATAATTTGTGGGGTTATCGAGTATAAATTATAGGGCCATTTAGCTCAAATTGCTCCACCTATAACGGTTTTTGGTATACGTAGTGGAATCTAAAGCGAACGGAATCAGAAATGAAAGTTTGAATATGCTGAATTTCTCTATGATATGGGGAAAAAATTTATTGTGAGAAAAATAAAATTGAATGAAAGTAGGGAAATATAATGATGAAATTGATATAGTAAATATCTCATGCATAATTTATTGCGTATATAGTAAAAAAATTATTGTGAAAATTTTTGAACTAAAATAGAGATATATAGTTATAAAATAGATAGAACTAGATGTACAAATTGATAAAAGGAATGAATAAAGGGGATTGAGATTGTTGTGAAGAGAATTGAACTTGGGCCTTAGTGTTTCTAGTGCAAGGGCAATACCATCCGGTCATTTCCTACCTTATGCTTTAAACTTCAGCTCAGTCCACCCTTCATTCCGTGTCAATCTAAAGTGAAAACATTTCCTAAAAAAAAAATGATTCTTAACAATCTAATTTATAATATGACATAAGTTAATTGAAGTTATTTTAAAGTGGTGTGACAAAACTTTTTACGATTTTCGAAGACGGCGACGGAGGCCTAGGGAAATGTGGTGGTGGTCGACGGAGGGAGCTTGTAGATGTGATGATGCCACCATCTGGAAGGGTGGGCTGGACGAGAGTGTGGAGATGAACGAAGTTGGATATGGAGGGCTAATGGAGGCGGATTTGGATAGGACTGTCGAGATGAAAGACGGTGGCGATGGAGGGATTACGATAACGACGAGGGCAGATCTGAATGGGCCTTTGTAGATGAACGTCGATGACAGATCTGAACGAAGGTGGTGGATCTAGACATTAACGAAGATGACTAGACGAGGTTTGAATGAAGGTGATGGCGCCGGCCGCGGGGGGAGCGGGGGGAATGGACGAAGCTTGCAGAGATGGAGGAGGGTGATGATTTGACGGAGGGAAAACCTGTCGTTGACCCCGTCAAAGTAAACTCAAACCTATAACTAGTATAGCAATAAGCAAGAGGTCGATCCCACAGGGAAATTACTATTCAAGTGTGATTTAGATGCCAATTAAGTAACCAAAGAGGGGGGGTTTTGAGTGTGAAAGTTCCGCCTTTTATCAAAGCGGATTGAAGCAAACAAAAGTAAATAATTGTATTTCAGACAATTAGGAGAAGCAATTCTACCTACAATTTTCCACTTTATTGGATTGAAGCGATCCTTGTAACTTCTTCTCGCCCTATTAAGTTTCTTATGAATGCCCTTGTCCCGACCTAATATAGTTACTAGTCCAACGAGTCCTAGCAACCCTTATCAATCGAACAGTCCCTAAAAAAGGATTTAACCCAATTGATAACTTTAAGTTCAGAGATTAGCCAAGGTATTTGCAGTCCCTAAAGAGGGATTTAACAACACATTCAACTTCCTACTCATTCAATTAGTTCAACCAGCCCTAAAGGAACAAGTTTGCCACTTAGGTTAGGGTTCACAACCAGGAATCTACAAAACCTTAGCGATTGAATTGATCTAACGAGTTGGTCAGACAAGATAGAACAAAACAATAAACAATCAAGCATAAAGAAGTTGAAGCATTCAAATATAGGAAACAAGGAACGAGAATTAGAAACTCACAATCAATCCAAATAAAGCTTCAATTTGCAGGCAGAATAGATGAGTTTAGTTCCTCATGGAAGACATCGCTCAAAATCTCTAAAGCGTCTAATTAATAGAATAGAATAGAATAGAATAGAAGTAATGGAAAAATAACTAAAAGTGGCTTTATCAATCATCCAAAGTCGCCACCAAGGAAATCAATAGGTTCTAGGGTTTTAATAATCAAAACGACGCGCACAGGCGCGGACGACCAATGCTGCAGGCGCAGCATAGGTGCTGCCCCCGCCGCACACTTGCGGCGCCCGCGGCATGCTGTTTTGTCGTAGCTTCTTGTCCTCTTTTGCGGGTTTCTCCTCTTGTCTTGTATCTTTCCTTCCTTGTTCCTTCCCATGTTTCTTGTGTTCCTCTTCGAGATATTGCATCTCCCAAATGTGTTTCGATTCAATCTGCGAGATAAACACAAAATTGCGCAGAATCCGAACTCTTCTAAAATAATCACAAGATGCAATTTAGCAACAAAGTATGAAAGAAATGCAACCTAACTAAACTAAAAATGCCTATCTAAAATATGCATTATAATGATTCGATTACCGATTTTTAGCCTATCAAACATTAAAATTAAAATCCTTCATTCCAATTACCGATTTGTTATTTCCAGTAATCTATATCAAACATGCCTTAAAATCTTAAGCTAGATTATAAGTAAACATATCTAATTAACTTCTAAACAAATTAAAATCAATTACATCAAACATGCTATATATTAATTTGTATTTAAAATCAGTAGTTTTTTTTTTCTTCAAATCTTAATTTCTCTAGTTGGAGTGAATTTAATTTACCTTTGGAATGAAATGGATAAGATGAAGATGGAGATGAAAAGATAGATGGGAATAAATGGGGAAAACTTTAAGGTTACTTGAAGAGGCATCAGGCATCCAAATCCAACGTACCCTTAACTTTACCGATACCTTAAGCAAATGCTTTGAAAGGTATCCACATATTTGGCCACTAGTCGATGGTGCCCCTCCACTTTTAATTACCACTTACCTATACATTGACAATTACAAGTTTACAACTATTAATTATTGTACAATATACTTACCCATAGCTTACTATAAAATGTACTTCATAATGAATTTCGAACTAAGCCCTGACCATCGCGAATGACAAAATCAGAAACGATAATTCCAGAGCTCAGGGGATCGAACTTTGATCATATCAACTGGAGTACTATATATATAATTTAAAATAATTATCCATTGGTAAATGAAAATGAAAATAAAATTAATAAATTAGGGCAATTCGGAGTACGTAGAAAATATGCACTAGCTGCAATTTAATTTACACTAACATATTGTTATGAACCTTTTAATTTTGGTAAATAGAAAGCGATTATCCTAACCAATTACAAGTTGGTGTAGTGGTTGTGAGACTACATTTCATGCCAAGAGGTTCGAACGACTTAAAAACATGGAGTCGCTTGTGAGTGGGAGGGTCAACCTCTTAAATGGGTCATACAGTACCCAGTCCAGATGTAGAGCGACTGAATCGATCGAACTGGACTAAGATCAAAAGAAAAAGAGTGACTATACAAGATTCGAACCAGAGACTTTTGAGTAATATCCATATATTTTTTTCGGCTGAACCATTCCCAAAGGGTTAATATAACCTATGACCGGAAGAATAGTGAGAATTGGCTACGATTTAATGTACTATATATCTTTTTTTTGTGTGTGTGCTCAAACAGATTAGATTTTATTCATCGTTTTCGCATAACCTTACAAACAGTTTGATGCAATAAAGATTCAGCGAACCGACAATAGGAGTTAGCTCCTTGTAATTGAACCATTCACACATACAGCAATAGAAACACATTCAAGAAACTCTCTCTCCATAACAAACTCTCAATCGACACCATTGATGGAAGGTTGAAACTCGGTTAGCTTCCGTGCTCCCGTTTCTTAGATTTTGTTAGTAAAAGATACATACACTCATAGTCTCACTCCGTCAAACCCAGTAATATGACTTTATAATAAACGTCTTATAAAGAAAATGCAAATCTATGGTATGATAAATACACCGGACTCAAATTAATAATGAATGCTTCAATTGATCGATGTAATAAGTTTTTTCTATGCGATCATATATATACTTTGATATACTCATAACAAGCTTTCACCGATATGGCGATATGTTATTTGTTAAATCATTTTATAATTCTCTCCATTAAGAAAAACTATAAAATTTTGTTAAAAAAATGTTATTTTTGATATTTTTATGTACAATTTTTAAAATTGTCTTTGTAATTATTAGAGCGATATCAATTGTAGTTTTCAATAGAGTGAAAAATTAAAGTACTCTCTCCGTCTCAAAATATAGGTCGATTGTTTGATTTTTTAACACGTTTTTTTAATGAGTTAACAACTATATAATATTAACTTCTTCTTTTTTTATTAATTTTTAATTAATATTATACTTATTAATAATAAGTATAATATTATATTAAAAATTAAAAAAAAAATAAAAATTTATATATAATTTTATCTCTTTAAAACGTGTTAAAAAGTCAAACGACCTGTATTTTGAGACGAAAATAGTAATAATTAAGGATATAAATGTATTTTTTTTAAATGTATAAATTTTTAAAATAATACTCCGCATATTTTAATCATTGTGTAAATTTTCACCCAATCACACTTTGGGGGCTATATTTTTCCACGCTCACCGGATGGATATGATATTATGATTCCAAACATTGTTCGTACGTACTGTCACTCGAATCATTTATAAATAGTACTGTATATAATATAATCAAGGCGAAATTGCAGAAAACTACCTCTTAAATAGATTATTTTGTATAAAACCACCCCTTAAATTTGAAATTGTAGAAAACTACCATTTGAACCTATTCCGTTAGCAAAGAGCCACCCTTCCTACCATTTTGCTTGAGTCCGTAAAAAATCTGAAAGAAAAAGACATATTTACCCTCCTTTAATTTTTTTTTGTTTTGATTTGTAATTAAAATAACATAAAATAAACAAAGAAATTAAATCCATTAAAACAAAATTGAAAGTGGTTGAACAAACATTCAAAGCCCCTTGAACTCCATTGTTGCCCTTGGAACTTTTAAATTAGTTAAATTGATCAAAGTTTTATTAAATTAGATGAATTTTATGTTTCTATTGGATTATTGAATCCTTGAAACTATGATGTATGCTATTTCTTTGAATTTCATATGGAATTTGAAAATTTGTGAACATCTTGGAAGAGGAAAGATTGAGATGGGAGATTATAGTTTCAATTGGTTTGATGAAATTTGAAAAATGGTCTATGAATGACGTCGATTAAAGGTTGTCAGCAATACAAGATGGTATATATACGATGGAACGCGCTGATGCTTGATGAATGTTGATGTTTTTTGGAAGAGGATGGATAGGTTGACCAACAATGGTGGAAGAGATATGAGTGGTGTGTCGGGAATATGTTTTGAATTGTTTCAAAAAAAATTAACGTAAGTGACTTATAATTACTTTTGTAAAATGTACCTCCAAATTATATTATAAGTCTAACAAGTTCATTATAAACTTAGAAGCATGGTAATCAAAGTACATCTTTTATACTGTATTAAAGGAGGGTGTATATATATATATATATATATATATATATATATATATATATATATATATATATATTATATATCTCAAATGGAATAGTAGGACGGGTGGCTTAATTCTGCTGACAGAATAGGTTTAAAGGGTGGTTTTTTTCAATTTCTTTTTCAAGGGGTGGTCTTGTGCAAAATGACCTATTTAAGGGGTAATTTTATGCAATTTCACCAATAATCAATAAAGTTCGGGGTGATGAAATGGCACGTGTTTTTAGGGGTTGGTTATATTCAGTCGACCGACCACGTGGAGATCGAGTAGGTGGTACCGCGGTAAAAGCGTGACTTTTATTTATTTACTCGGTATTTGGTTTGTCCTTACTTAAGGAATTTTTACGAATAGATAGATGTTTTAATTTACGACATGTATTCAACGTAAATGAAGTTTACCAATACAAAAATCCAATATATAATTAATGTATTGTGTGTCCTACCGAAAGCAAGCATTAATGAAGGGTTTTTATACGTAATAATGAAAGGTGATGGCGTATAATTAATGAGGTAGCCATATATTTCAATACTGTATTTTTTTTATTGCAAGATTTTGTCTTATTTACGGATTCGTATCACGGATTTGCTGATCATTTCCGTTCGTTCAAATTAAAATTTACTGTGCCTGTATTTAGGGCCCGAAAAAAAAAAGAGTAAGAAGTGTTAAATTTAGTGGTCGATTTTTTTTTATACGGATGAAAATTTGAAGGTGTCAATTGTATCATTATTTAAGAGCGTTCCTACGGATAAGTGTCTGAAACTCATAATAAAAACCCCGGGACAACAGAGCGAACTTTAAGACTGGATGAGCGAAACGATCGACTGCTCTGTTGGCTTCCCTAAAGATATGACTTATGAGTAACAAAAGTCACCTCAAAACAGCAAAGCAAGCGGAGAGGATCCGAAAGAAGAATCTCAATCTCCCAATGAATTGACCAGACATCGTTGATTGCGTTAACAATTGCGAGTTAGTCACCTTCCACAACAAGACTACGAATCCCAAGCTGACGAGCTTCCAACAATCAAAGTTGCATACCGTCAGCCTCAACCTGAAATGCAGACATCCTCTCGCACCATTTGGCGCCACATGCAAAAATCCTCCCCTCAGCATCCTTGACCCTGTAGAAGGCAAGCCAGAAAGAGATTTAACATCGTCAAAATTGAGTTTGAGAATGCTGGGATTATTTTTAATATATAAATAAGATGTAATTTTTTTATTTTGTAAGCTATATGTTATAATTTTTTTTATTAAATTATGATTTAAATAGTTATTTTAAATGAAAAAAACCCAAAAAAAATCTATTGAGATTTGAACTCAAATATATATAGCAACTAGTATAGGTCTCGTCCCGTGTACCGAGTACAATACTACTGATCTACATAGATTCAAATAAATAAATAAAATATTAATCTAAATATAACTAATTTTTTCCATAAAAAAATGCAGATATAAATAAAATTAGCTAGTTTGATAGGTTATATATAATCGAAATATCATTTATTTAGATTCTCTCAAAATATAAATAAAATTTACATTTATCAGGTAAAATGTTTTTTTTTCTAATAGTCAATAGATCATTAATTAAATCTCACCTAATTTAATAGATAGATGATTTTTAAAAATATTTTAATATTCTTTTTTTGTTAAATATGTATTATATATATACATATATTTATTATATTAGTTTACTAAAATATCTATGCATGGATGGATTTTATTTGTGGCTACATATTATGCTAGATATTTTTTTATGATTGTATCATATTGTTGATGATTGACAAATCTCTCCGCCATTTCCTTGGTAATCTGGTCAAATATTTTTTGCTGGTCGTTCAAGAGTTCTCCACTTTTTGTCTCAGAGGATAAGGTGTTTTTCCTGAAGTTCCTAATTTTAGTCGTAGTTTGGTAGTATTTTGTGCTTCGATCCGCTAATTGGAGATGTTTGACATTTGCTCTAAGTTTCCATAATTTCAATTCTTGGATTTTTTTTAATGTAATCCAAACAAGTAGTAAAAAACCAACATAGTATATCTATCTTTTTAAAATTGTGTCCCAATGCCTTTTTTTGTTTGTAACGTGGGGTTCCGATGTTATCGACTAGTCCTCTACGGGTCCGAGCCTTAGCCTTCAAAGGAAGCAAACCGGTAAGCCAGGAGGCAAGCCACCGGGCAGGCTCACCCCAAGTCAATGAAGGCTTGAGCACCCACTAATTACCTATGATACCCCGAAACTCCATCTCATAGCGGTTTCCCGTTTCTAGATATGAAGAAACTCCGAAACTCCGCGGAAACACCTCAGAAACGTTTCTGAGAGGTCAAAAACTTTGACCGTTTCATTGATCAGAAAAGTCAGAAACCTTGACTGTTTCCGCTTGGTCATAAATGTTTCTGCCTTGCTAGATGGCGTTTTCACTAATTTTATAATTGAAAAAAAAAAACCAAACTCTAAAACATGTTTTTCCTTCATCCCGTATGAAACTCTCATTTCCCTCTAGCCTTGCCACCTCCTTCTCTCCCATTTTTTGTCTTCCCTCCTCTCCTCCTCTCTGACGACTCTCTCTCTCTCTCTCTCTCTCTCTCTCTCTCTCTCTCTCTCCGTGTGTGTGTGCTTGGTGTGCTATCCAGGTAAACTCTCACTTGCTCAGTGCTCTCTCCCTTTCGGCTCCAACTATGTCATCTTCTAATGCGAGTAGTGGTCCTAGCGGAAGTCATTGTGCTGAACAAAGCTAACAAACAGACTTGATCTGCAGCCGATGGAGTAAAGGACATTGTATATCACAATATTGAACATTTCGATTTGTAGCCTAATGTTGCATTCTATGTGTATAACTTGGTGATATGTTTATTGCTTTTATTTAGACCTTTAAATGAACATATAATTCATATTGCCGTTTCCGTTTCCTACAAAATTTGGATTGTCGTTTCCTCGTTTCCGTTTTCGTTTCCCTTCCGGTTTCCGTGTAACATAGCTAATTACACAAATTGTGTAAAGAATGGGATTTGAACATTTGACCTCTTGCAATGGCCACCTCTTGAATTTGGTAATTAAATGCATAAGCCACATCTCCCTTACCACTAGGGCAAGGGGTCATTAGTGTGTCCCAAGGCCTCTTAATATAATGACTCTCCTCATAACTCTCATATCTCAATCTTAATAATTCTCTCACCAAAGATCACTTCAACTCTTTTTCGTTTTTCCTTTATTTGATTTTATAATTTGATAATTGCTCATTTAGTTATATACGAAATTTCAAAATATCTATATAATTTTTTCGTTTTTTGAACTAAATATCAATATTAGCTTTGATTAATTTGAAAACCAAAAAATACTTTTTTTGTTCTGTTTCTTTAGCAGTGCCATCAATAGTTTGAGTATAATCATTTTCTTTCTTTCTTTTTATTGGAAAAATAATCATTTGATTTTGATTTTACAATTAAAATATAGATAAACAAAAAAATATAATGTTGGATTTAAAGATGCAAATTAAATTAAGACATAATATTATAATTATCTACTACGTTATTTATTTTAATCTCTATAAGTCTATCTACAAAATTCTATATATAATGATATCTATGAAAAAAATATAATGTTTGATTTTAAAATTATAACTATTATTCTTAGTAATTCAATCGAATAGTCCAATTTTATAAAATAAAAAAGCGTTGAATAGTATAGTATATACAAAGTACTAATCTTTTCTTAGTCAAGGCAACCAATTTTATATTTTAGTTTAAAAGTAAAAAAAAACTCGACAATTTAATATAAGATAAAATAATTAACTTTTACCATTTGAAGAGGATATATATGGATAGTCAATAGAGAAAATATTGAAAAAAATAAAATGTGAATTGAATTTCATGCAAGTATAAGCTACCAAACTAGGGCATTAAATATACCATAATAATAATATGTGTCATTAACAATTAACTATAATAATAATATTTCTTAAAAATTAAAATATAAGTGATACAAAAAATATAAATATTTTTATAAATAACTTAAACCAAATTATGATACATATAAAATCAAGACTTACTATTTGTACATTGTTTTATAGTTTTCGTGTATCCTAAAGACTGTATCAACATATGATATATCTATACACAAGCCAACCAATTTTATATTTCGGTTTTGAAGTGAAAACAACATCAATAGTTTAATCCAACATAAACAATTAACTTTTACAAGATGATATGGATAATCAACAAAAAAAATATTAACAAATAAAATTATGAGTTGAATTTCATGTAAGATACCAAACTAGCTAGAACATTTACATAATGATATTTATTGAAATTAAATTCCAGACATACCAAAAAATAACCATTTTATAAATAACTCAAATGAAATTGTTACGATGCTAAAATCCTGGTTTGCCAGTTACAAAAATATAGTTTAGATTAGAGAATAATATGACATAAAATAATCTCTCAAATAATCCTATAAAATACCAAAACTTATATGTCTATGACTTACCTAGTTTTTAACTAATGTATACACATCAAAGCATTTACACCATACTATTTAAAATGGTGTGAGTCCTAAATGTTGTACGGAGTATTTATTTATTTTATTTATTTTTAACATTTTTACTAACCAAAACTAAGAACATAAGAAACTATATTGAGATACAACAACAACATACACAATACACAGGATATCCCACTCTGAATGGGGTATGGGGAGTCGAGATGTATGTACCCTTTCTCCGACTAAGTCGAGAGGATGTTTCTGAGTGACCCAAGTTCGGGCTAATAAGTAGCAAAGTAGTAGAATATAATAGGTGGAGTAGATTGAAAAATTGACAACACACCAAGATGCAAAACAAACTCCAAAAACAACTGAGAGACACAGACAAAATAATAGGTAGAGCAGGAAAGATATGTAAAAAAAAGGGCTATGCTCCCAATATCTCCTCTCCCCGCCCCCACAATCCGCTCTCCGTTCTCCTCACTCTAACTAACCCTCTTTAACCCGAATAACCCTCTTTCATAGTGTCCGACCGCATACCACACTTTTTTTTTTTGAGGTTTAGGAAGGATAAGTCTTGTTTGATCACATCCATCCTCCTATTTTTAGGTCGCTCGGGCCACCACGATAGACATTCTTTATAGCATTTATGCACTGGCATACTCGAGTCTCTCATCTGGACATGACCAAACCATAATAGTCTTGACCATCGCAAATTGTCCTTAATACATCTCATTGCCACCTTATCACATATGGCCTAATTGAGATAGATTTTCTAAATCTCAATAATCAAACCTTTTATTTAAAAAAAATAAAATAATCAATACGAATTTTACAACCTACTCCCTTGGTATATAGATTAAACATTTTTATTTTGAAATTATTTCACTAAATACACTTATTTTATTCATTTTTTAAATAGACAATGAGATTCACTTGAGATTTTATAACCTATTCCAAGGTTTTATAATTTGTCTTTTTACCTATGTCCTAACTCCTAAGCATATAAGTTAAATAAATTATAATTAATATTTGAAAAATATTTTTCAAAATAGATAGAAAAAACTTTTTTTTTTTTAAAATAAAATCTTATACGAATACTTTAGTGTAGTTTCGTGTATGATAGGTAACTGTGCACAGCTGACCCCTTAACGGGCGGATTTGTGCCATTTCACTATAAACAATTACTCATATTTTAATATTTTTTATTTAATTTAAAATAATGGAATGGGAAAAGCTTTCAGCTTTGGACAGATATGGAGGAGCCGCTATAATAAAGAACGCCTCTCTCCCCTCTCGGCTCTCTCTCTAATCTCTTTCATCTGAATCTGATACTCCACCTTCCTCTCCTCCCTTTCCAGATCTCTGTTCTCGGAGACCCTATTTTTTCTGCTTCTCCCCCCCCTCGCTGCCAATTCGCACCCGTTTCCTCAAATTTAGGGTTCTTCCGATTTTTTTCAAATTGTTCGATCTTGCCTGGACTTTCTCAAATCTTGCTGAAAAAAGAACTGTTCGGTGGAGAGGCGCCGATAAAAGGGGGTAGATCTCAAGTATATGAGAACGGCCGTGAACGGGAGTTTGTGTTGTCGTTGTGTAAATAGCGTTCCACTGGTGGTTGAGAGCTGGAATAAGAGGGTTCTTCGTAGGGACTTCGGCCTCGTCATCCGCGGCCGCTGTCGGTGGGGTAAATGCGGTTGATTTTGCCTTTTTGAGTTTTTTTCTATCTGAAAAAAAGAGACGCGGAGATTCCAGTTTGCTCCCACCGTTGTCAATTAGGGTTTGTTTTCGTTGTTGTATTTCGGTGGAGTTGTGATTTTTATCGCCGTGAAGCAAGATGCAGCCGGATCAGCGAAAGAAGGTAAGAGATCTACTAGTGCTTAGGCCTACCTTGTTGGATTTTGGTTGCATCTGAGATCTGCAGCTGCGGCTTGATTTTATCCTTTTCTATATTTAGTGCAAAGCTTTGAAATCTTTGTAGTCCTCATCTTTAATCAGCTAAATTTGTACGCGTCTGTTAGCGTTTCGAAGGTGGATCCAGTCATGTTCACACGCATGGGTTGCTTCGTAGCTGAAATTGAACTCTTATAGGCGCTTTAATAGAATATTTTGTCTGAATTGTTCAACTCTGGATGGAGGAACTAGTTCATGCTTTGTGATGATTTCTGGTTCCGTCCCTATTTTTTTTTTCTAGCTCGGTTTGTGACAATTGAACAGAATCTTCTATCCTTTGTCTTCAACTACGAGCATCTCAGCATCTTCCCTCCGTTGATTTTTTCTCTTCCACTGTAAATTTTGTTTTTTTTTGGGTTCAAATCACATCACTGTATTTATGACAATTGGGTGGGCCTGTTTGTGTGGTAGTTAGCTGCCCTTGTATAGTTGTATAGATAGGGATCATAAGTGCTTTTGATGGCGTTTTGTGGTATTTATAGTCTTGTTTTTGTCTGCTACATACAGGGCTTTGTTGTTCCAAGTTATTGATATGAATTTGTGTAACCTTTCATAATTAAATGGTCTAAAAATAGGCCCTCCTTAATTAGTTAATTTGGTTTGCAAGTTTGTACCAAATGCTAAATACAGGGGTTACTTCTAATGTGATCATAGTTGGTGGCATCTTTTTACTGGGAAAATTTTCAGTTGTACATGTTTGGGTCTCTATTATTCTTCCACTGAGGAGGTTGCCGACTCCTTAACTTTTTGGGTCCGGTCTGTGTTTCAAGCCAGGGCGGAGTTCCCTGAAGCCATGGAAAATAATATCAATTTATTGCATGCTTTATTTTATCTAGTTGTTCTTCACATTGAAAAATGGCATAATGGCTCACTTGTTGCTTGGGTTTGAGGAATTTCTTTTTTTCATTTTCCATGCACTTTCCACATTGTGATTTCACTCTTGTCTTCGAGGTATGGTAAATTGAACACCTGTTTTTATTAGATCTGCTTCCGGGTCCTTAGGGAAGATGGGTTAGGTAGCTGGTCCATCTTAAGACGAGCTAAATGTTTTGTTCCCCTGTGCCAGTGTGATTGTATACTTTTTATGGGCTTGAAAGTGTGATCAATCATTTCCCTCCATCTATGTAGTCCAATAACATTAAGCATTCGATGCAAAGTTTTTAATTCACAATAAATCCCTTTTTTCTGCATGTAGTGATTACTTGTTTCTTATTTTCTGACTGGTCAGTCTGTTATCGTTTTAAGATATATTTTCATGTGAGAAATGCCCTGCTTAAGAAAACCATTTTCCATTACCTTGATGTTTTTCTTTTTTTGCAGGGCCTGAAAGAAACAGATTTCTTCACCGATTATGGTGATGCCAACAGATATAAGATTCTTGAAGTTATTGGAAAGGGAAGCTATGGAGTTGTGGGCGCAGCTATTGATACGCATACCGGAGAAAAGGTAGCTATAAAGAAGATAAATGACATATTTGAACATATCTCTGATGCTATCCGGATTCTTCGTGAGGTGAAGTTGCTCAGACTCCTAAGGCATCCTGACATTGTTGAAATTAAACGAATCATGTTGCCACCTTCCAAGAGGGACTTCAAGGACATTTATGTTGTTTTTGAGCTTATGGAATCTGACCTTCATCAAGTCATCAAAGCTAATGATGACTTGACACGTGAACACCATCAATTTTTTCTTTATCAAATGTTGCGTGCATTGAAGTACATGCATACAGGTAAATATCATCAAGGATTGATGCGTATATTGGTATACATATTTCTTTGGGTTTATACTTTAGTGTCTACATTTTACTATTTTAGGCCATCTTTTATGAAGACTGTTGGGAGTCATTCTGATTTTGTGCTCTTCTGTTGCAGCAAATGTGTACCATCGTGATCTTAAACCAAAAAATATTTTAGCAAATGCTAATTGCAAACTGAAAATCTGTGATTTCGGATTGGCAAGAGTAGCATTTAACGATACACCTACGACTGTATTTTGGACAGTAAGTTTGTTTATATTTGGTGGTCATTAAGTTTAACTTGTTTCCCCCATATAGCTCTAACTTGCTCCTTATTATTGTGGTCTTGGCAATTGATTCAGGATTATGTTGCCACAAGGTGGTATAGGGCTCCAGAGTTGTGTGGTTCATTTTTCTCCAAGGTAAGAGTGCCTCAATCAGAGGTTTCTACCACTTTAATGCTTGCTTCTGCTGATTTCCTAGCAAATCTTTCTATAATATCCTGTGTCTAGGTTTACCGCCATTTGTCTGAGCAGTTTGAATGCGGTGGTAACTCCTATATATTTTTTAATATAAATTGTACTGATCATAGGTTTTTTGTTGCAGTACACACCAGCAATAGATGTTTGGAGTATTGGTTGCATCTTTGCTGAGGTATTGACGGGAAAACCACTTTTCCCTGGTAAAAGTGTTGTTCATCAGTTGGATTTGATCACAGATCTTTTGGGTACACCCTCTATTGAAACCATTTCTGGGGTATGTACTTTTGTAATTTCTCATATCTTCATAATTTAATGTAGGATGAATATTTAAGTTTTCTCATTGGTCCACTGATGTTTGAAATAATGATACAGGTTCGTAATGACAAAGCACGGAAATACTTGATGGATATGAGGAAGAGGAATCCAATTCCCTTTTCACAGAAATTTCCTAATGCAGATCCCTTGGCACTGCGTCTCTTGGAGAGGATGCTGGCTTTTGACCCAAAGGACCGTCCAACTGCAGAAGAGGTCTGCTCTTTTTTTTAGCTGGCTGATTTAGCTGCAGTTCTAAAATAGTAACTGTTATTTGATGAAGAAAGTGATGAGAATGTTTTATTTGTCAATTATAGGTTCACATGTATTTATGACTCGGTATCTTCTTCTTCTTCATCATCTTCTTCTTTTTTAAATATATAAACTTGAGATTAATTCTGTAATTTTGTTATCCAGGCATTAGCTGATCCTTATTTTAAGGGTCTTTCCAAAGTGGAGAGAGAACCTGCATGTCAGCCAATCTCAAAGTTAGAGTTTGAATTTGAGAGACGACGGGTGACAAAGGATGATGTTAGGGAATTGATTTACCGAGAGATACTTGAATACCATCCCCAACTACTCAAAGATTACATGAACGGAAATGAAGGTGCAAACTTCATATATCCTAGGTATGTAAATCTTCACCTCTCACCGTTCTTCATCTATCAACTTGCTTTTTTTTTTGCCTAAACAAGTTCCAAATTTCCCATTATGCAATGCAGTGCCATTGGTCAGTTCAAGAAACAGTTTGCTCATTTGGAGGAGAATTTTGGTAGGAGTGGCCCTGTCATCCCGCTAGAGAGAAAACACATCTCCCTCCCAAGGTTCTACTTCTCACTTTCTGGCATTAGATCTTGATGCATGCCCTCTTTCTCGTTCCGAAGTACGTTTAGATCTATATCTATGGTCCTTGATCTTTGTTCTCCTTTCTGTTCTACAGGTCAACTGTTCATTCCAGTACCATACCCCCCAAACCACAGGCAAGTTCTTCCATCAGGGATCAGCAGAGTAAAGAAGAGAGCAGAAATGCAGACTTGGCCTCGGGATTTTACTCTGCTTCTACAAAGCAACCACCTAGGGTTCCTTCAGGTGAATTTCCATTAGTGTGTTGATTAGTTTCAATATTGTTGTCTCAAGCCTAATATCTATGATTTATATGTGCATTGTGCCATTGCAGCCAAGCCAGGAAGAGTAGTTGGCGCGGTCCAATACGAGGTAGGAAGGAGCGGGAAGGAGAGCTATGACTCAAGGATTGCCATAAGAAACACAGCGGGTCCCCACCCACAGTCCATGTCGCCCCAGTACTTCTTCCGGCCTGCTACTACACCAAATCAACTAAAGCCCGGTGTGGTGATGGTTGCCCATCAGAGTCCTCCCTTGGGAGCCACAACCAAACCAACCCCCACGAACACGGCGATTCAAAACGGACAGGAGATCACTATCGACATAAACACCAACCCATACCCCCACCATTCCCACAATCATCAACCGCAGCCCAATGCTGTCCCGTTCAACAGCAGGGTGGCCCTGGACGCAAAGCTGATTCAGGCGCGGTCGCAGTTCGGGGCCATTGGAGCTACAACTGTCGCCATGGGCCCTCATAGAAACATAGGTACGGTTCAGTACGGTATGTCTTAGGTCTTTCCAGTGGCTTGGTGGTGTTAAGTGGTGAATGTTTGGGGGGTTTGTAGAGAAGAACCCAAGTTTTGGATGGTGGTAGCAAAGGCCTTTTGTTTGGCTTTTGGTTGCTTCTAAAACTTTGGGGGGTTTGATTAAGTATTTTGGCTTTTAGAGGATTTTATGGTTGCCATTGGGTTTATATTTTTGGTGGTTTTTAGTTGTTTGCTATTTCCTGCTTTCTATTTAGTTTCTCTTTTTGAGTAATTTGGAATAATAAGTAAATAATCAAAAAGCAAGGAAATGGTCTTTTGTCGAGAATCTTTTTGCTTTCCCTTTTTTTCTCTCAGTATCATACTCTCCTCGGACAAAACTTGGTTATTTTTGGTGTAACTTTTTGACCTTTTTGGTAGGGTTGCCCTTACTATATATAAACATCTAACAATAAAATGGAAACTGCAAAAAGAGTAGCTGAAACATGGTGGAGATCAACTAGAAAATACATTAACCTTGGATACACAAAAACTAAAAGGTAGGTAGGTAGCTAACATTCCATATGTCTTGAGAACACAATCCTCTAATGCGGAATTTCATGATCCAACATTTCCCTAGCCTTTGGGTGGCGAACGCCTCCAGTGCCAAGCCAAAATGCTACCGATGATTGACTGGCAAACACCGGAGATTGCAGCTGGCACTGCAGCCAGTGGACTTCCGAAATGCTGCCCAGCAAGCACTACGCCAAGCGCTGAGTTCTGGGTAACCGAAAATGTACAGGAAACAATCAATGCATCACCAAGGTAACTCGAAAGTTTGAATCCCAGTGGCAGCAAACTGACGTATTACATGGAATAATGGACAGTTTACCTGCATGCCGACCTCTATGGAGATGGTTCTACTGGCTGATACATCAATGCCAAGAATCCGAGAAAGGATGTAGCCCAATACGTATCCAATCGTATGGAGGAGACACGAAGCCAACAAAATTTGTACACCGGATGAATAAATGGTGGAGCTACTTTGAGCTATTGCGGATCCACTTAGTATAGCCACAGTTGAGACGGCAATAAGGGGCATTAAGGGCGAAACGAATTTAACCAGGCCCTGAAAGTACTGGTTCAAAAAGGCACCAGCTAGCACTGGTAAGAGCACCACCTGTTCACGCAGAAAAACGATTATAACAGTGTGTATCACTGTATGGTGATCACCTAGTATTACAAGAAGCGAACTGAAAATGGCGCATCACCTGCATTGTTGAGATGACGAGATCTTTTGCGCTCACTGCAACAAACTGCCCGGCAAGTCTTGATGTGAGGAATGGAGTCATTACCTGAGAATTGTAGAGCAAAATAGAATGTGGTTAACGAAAATTGTTAGTTTCCAAACACTGCAATGTCATTAACGAAAACCCTATGTGAAAAAGCAAGAAAATGTGTTGAAACACCAAGTACAGTAGGATGATATCTATGCGAAGGTTCTGTTTGTTGGTAGAAGGTAACTGATTTGCCTAAGCTATTGTTTTGTGGAAACATTTTCATACGCTTATCAGGTTGCCAAGCCGAACACATCTAAATTAGTAAGCGCTTTACACTGACCACGGCTAGAACAGTGCTGGCTGCTGTCATTAGAACTGAGAGTGCCACATTTCCCCTGAAAAAAGGCAAAAATAAAAATATCTGATGAGTCAATTTTATTTTATTTTGTATTTTTAATAATCTCATGAACAAACAATATCAGAAGAATCACACATTTACCCAGCAATGTAAGTGATTACGTTACTTGCGGTTCCTGTAAAATTCATCCAATGAACTTCGTAACTAATCATAGATGAGGGCAGCACATGAAAACATTTTTGGCAAACAAATTTTACACACCACCAGGACAGCAGGCGACGAGGATTAATCCTGCAGCGTAATGGGATGGCAACTGCAAAAGCTTGCTCACGAAATATCCCGACAATGGCATCACCTATACAAAGCAACCACATAACATTCTTAAGCAGTTATACATTAAAGATGGAACCTTTCAATTCATAACAGACGCTAGCATTAGCAAATTGTACTGCTTAAAATCACAGACTACCTCCATGACCAATTTGATTCAGCGTAGTTCCTAAAAGATACTCCGTAATAATCAAATTCATGCCTAAGAATCCACTGCTCATTCATTCAAGCTATCATCTAGTTTCGATTCTAGAAATCAATTATCTAGTGCCCTGCCCAAACAAATTGACCAGTCAGAAAAACACTAATCCAGAAGACATCTTCAGATTCTCAATACAGTTAATCTACACATCTGATTCTCGGTTTGGAATGAGGGGAACGAATCAATTCCTGAATCTTATTGGGTGACAAGAGATGGTTTGGGTTGGGAATCAAATTGTGTAATGAGTAATGACTCATTCCAAGAATCGAACTGATCCCAATTCCCATTCCAATCTATACCACCTCATTACTGATTCCTCACCGATTGTGCCAAGAAGCCCTAAATAGCACATAACAGAAAATGCCAAAATCCACACTAGTCACTAGTCAGGAAATCATTGGCAACTCACCGAGTACTGAAGAACAAATCCGGCAAACAATTCCTTAGTCATGGAAAAAGCTCCACGAAGCTCATCGAGAGTGAGAGTCATCCCCATACCAAGCATAACCACCGACAGACCCACAACGGTCAACTCAGGTTGGACCCAACTGAAGGCGACGGGCTTCACGAGCGCGATCAAGCACGCCAAAGCAACCCAAAGGGGAAATGCCATCGACAGCGCATCTCCAACGGCCTCAATCCACCCCTTGAGAGTCCTCTTATTACCAAGATCGCTGCTTGCACTCCAACTGTTGGACGAATTTCCGCAACGAAACGGCTGAAATTTGCGGGGCGTCAGTTGGATTACCCTAGGAATCGGGACGGATTCAGCTTGAAGAAGTGATCTTGCTGAGGTTGAGAGCGGAGGTAGGAATGGGTGGAGGAGACGAGTGCGAGCTTGGAGATTGAGAGGGTTTTGCTTTGTTGAGGGTCTTCCATTGCCGTCCTTAGGAATGGACCTTTGACGGGGGATAGAGAACGAACACTCCATGGTCGCCGTCTCTCTCTCTCTGAGTTCTGCTTGTTGTGAGCAAGGGCAATTATAGGAAAATAGTTTATTTTTATTTTTAAAATGGTTGAAAAGACGAACTGGTATATTAAAACCGAAATTGATATTGAATATACCAAAAACTCACTGTTGCAAAAATAGCACCCCGACTCCGTAAGGACGCTCTAGGATTGGGTTAGACCGTCTGTGATCTCCTATCCTAAATCTTTTCTTGTATTAAAAAAACAATAGCACCCCAACTCCATACTCAACCACTTCTCTACAAAATTCTCTAAAATGGAGAATTATAGATCACACATTCTCAACTTTTTTAGGTTGAATTCCAATAGATTTTCCATTATGGAGTTTACCCCAAAATATATAGAGTTTTATCCAAATTTAGGGAATCATCTCTATTTCTTCTCCTCATTCTCTATTTTATGGAGTTTACCCCAAAATATATAGAGAATGTAATGGGAAAGCTGTTAGACCAAAATCAACCTCAATATTCTCCAAAAACCCAATATGAAGAATCTGTTGGGGTTGCTAAGGGTGATAAAAGACTCATTTTTTTTGCAAAAATAATTAGTCTCTCCAGTCCACAATTAAAGGGTAATTGTAATGATTACAATTAAAAAGTAGACATCACATCACGTATAAAACCATCCCTTCCGATTTCAGTTGGATTTCAAAAGCCTTTCGTTGGAGAGGGATGAGGAGACCGCCATTGACAAAGCTTTGAGGGGGGAGAAGGTGAGCGTTACACACATAGGGAAACCGGTTACGCCGCCGGAACTGAGACATTGAAGGGAGGGACGAACCACCATTGAAGAAGGACGACAACTGATGCCCAAACCGCCATTGAAGAGAGGTTATCTCCCATTCTCTATCTCTATTCTACCCCCTTTTATGACATTTTGGGGTTTCAATTTATGAAATTTCGATTTTGGGTCCTTGGGAAGAATGGGGTGAATGAGGTTAAAAATGTTTGAATGTACAAACCCTAACCTTATTGGTGGTGGGCGGTAGAGCTGGCAAGTCGGTCGTTCGGGTCGGGTTCGGGTCAAACTTGCTCGGGTCAGGCCAATTCGGGTAAAATTTATGGTCGGGTATTGGTCGGGTCGGGTTCGGTCATAATGAATTTTAGATTGGTCGGGTTTCGGGTTAAGTCGGGTCATGCCCATTCGGGTTCGGGTCAAAGCGGGTCGGTCTCGTTCGGGTTTCGGGTCAAGAGGCGGGTCGGTCTCATTTGAGTTTCGAATTAATCGAAGTGGGTATAGCGGTATAGTTGGTTTGAGTTTTCGGTCGAATCATATTCGACCCGTTTGGAATTTGGATAATTAGGTTGATTTTGACTCGGTTGAATACTTAAATATGTAATTTACTTAAAATAAATTATTTTGACTTGGTTGAATACTTGAATATGTAATTTTGACTCGGTTGAATACACTCATAGTTATTGACTCATCGGTTGTCGACCGATTTTCAAAAAAGTCATAATCGAAAATTCGATATTCGGCAACATCGTCAATTTTTAAACATTTAAACCAATTGATCGGTGCTATAATTAAATCAAATTAATCGTACATTTTGGTTTTAACCTTATTTTAACTAGCAAGTTGCAAATGGACTTATTTATGGTTTGACTATATTATTGGCCCATATCATTTTCAATGCCCATTTCATTTTTAACTTTTGGCTCATTAGTTTTTTTTTTCCCATTATTATTATTAGCTTTTGGCCCATTTAGGTATTGCTGATTGTTGTTGGTTCCGAGAAGGATATTTTGTTGGGTTGTTAGTAGTTGTTGGAAGGATATGCTGTTGGGTTGCTCGCTACTATATCATCTGCAACGATTAATGAACTTTTGACATTTCTGACTCGTAATATGTATCGATGTTTTGATTTGATGTATGACGGTCGACTTACTTGACTCATTGACTTATCTGCTTATCTATTGATTTTACTTGAGTTCTTATTCATATGATAACAATTAACAAAAATAATTGGTGTTTTATATGTTAAAGTATAATCATAAACTGTGTTAAAAAAAAACATTTAACATTCAAGTATTAAAATGTTGATGTTAGTTAAATAACCATTTCAATTCGGATCGGGTTGGGTCGGGTCGGGTTGAGAGTCGGGTCGGGTTCAGAGTCGGGTCGGGTTTGGGTCGGGTCGGGTTTATCTGTGTTCGGGTCTGTTTTGGGTCGGGTCAAGTTCGGGTCGGGTTCGGTCTCGAGTTCGGGTTATAAATGACTCCAGATTTTCGGGTCCCAGTCGGGTTCGGGTTCAGGTGAGCCGGGTCGCGTTTTCGGGTCGGGTCAGATTTTGCTAGCTCTAGTGGGCGGTTTGGAAATAGGGTGAGGATTAACCATTGACGCTTAGTTGATGATGAAATTGAAGGTCCAAATAGGGTAGAAACGAAATGAAAACCCCCATGAAAGAATGAAAATTGGATTTCGAAAATTTGTTAAGGGCGAGCGGAGTCGTTCGTCTGAATTGGGGAAACGGTTGAATGATTAGGTTTAGTAATTTCTGTGTTGACTTCGAATTGGGGAAGTAAGGGATAGATGGGTTCTGAATGATGTTGGGTATGGTAAAGAAGAAGGTGAATGATATACGAAATGGGTGCATATGAGTTTGGAAAATGGGAACTTTTGGTGGATTTCGAGATCGGGGGTGTTTGGTGACTAGTTGCCTTGAAAATATAATGTTAGCAATGGGTGATACTTGTACTGTTGTACATTGTTATAAGTTTATTTCTATGTGTTGAAGTATGTTGTAATTGAAACAATTAATGTTACACTGCACGAATTTGATGTCATTTGAGACTAATGTAGGGTTGTCATTTGACATTACATAAGTTTATGATAGTTGACACTATTGTGTAGTTGTGTTGTTTGTGTCATTCGTTACTTGTGTCAGTTATCATTTTGAGTTTATATGAACATGTGTATTTGTGGGCCTTAAGATTACGTGAACCTGTGTATTCGTGACATTTGTGTATTTGTGTCATGAGTGTAATGTTATATGTAGTAGCATAAAAAATATTTTGATCGACTGGCATGAAATTTAGATATACTGGCAAGAATTATTGCTAAAATGGGTATTATGTGAACATTTGTATGACAGATTAAGGACACTATGAGAAAAATGAAAGGAAAAAATGCCGCGATCGACGTCGTCTAGCAAGAAGGTATTAAATGTAATCACTTCTAGGGCAGATTCATGCCCCTTTTTTGTGTTGGTGATGTTAACCGTGTCGTGTCGTGTGATATTTGTGCATCCGACACTAGCACTTCCTCCGGAAAAGTATTTTAGAGGGAGGTCGAACCACTTCTCGCAAATGGGCTTGCTGAAAGGAATGGACGATGTCCTAACTGTGGCTGATTGGAAAATGTTGAAGGATAACAGTCCACACAACCTTTACATAGTTATACCCGGATTTAATGGTTATAAAGGTTGTGTGGACTTTATACATTACGGTTGTACAATTAAGGTTTCAATTAAGACATCAAGTCGTCACACGAGCCAAGTGGGAGAATGTTAGAATATTTATAAACATTTTATGTGGCTCATGTGTCTAGGTTTAATTGAGTATTTAGCTAATCCATATATATTATTGTGCCCGATTTAATATAAAAGTTGAAACTGTGATAGATCGGCCTCGGTTAAATAATTAAATCCGGGTATAATTATCTAATCCCTCATCCTTTATTTATAATACACTAATTGATGACTGGGAAAATAAATGAGTGAAAGGTTTATGAAAATAAATAAGATAGCTGTTACGGAATGTGAATAGCTGCTCTCTTCTTGATATACACGTTCACTAGTTTCTTTGTTGAATATGAGAATCGACGAGTATAATTGAAATGGTGTCATCCATTATAGACAAAAAAAGGAGAAGGCTAACAAGCGAGAAATCCATTTACTCCATTAGAGACAAAGAGAGGCGAAGACTAAGGGGCAAGAAATTGATCAACGGTTTGCTTATTCCACTGTGACCATGGATCAAGGTTAGTCTTCTGTATAGAATTAGAGTTTGAATTGTATAAGTCTAGATCCTTTTTGTAGTTGATTTCATGATTGAAATCGTAAAGAATTCTTACACCAAAAAAAGCATTCAGTTCATCGAGAATCGATCGTTCAATGACCAGAGGTACTTCCTTGATGATCAGAAGCTCAAGAACCTCGGATGGTCAGAGCGAACGACATGGGAAGACGGGCTCAAGAAGACCATGGGTGAGGATGCTGTTGATGCTCGGTGGTGGCAACGAAAGACATACCGGTGTCTCGGAGAATGGCAAATCAGGAGCAGTGTCTTTCCCCAGTAATGGTTCTGCTTAAGCTCTCCTGTAATATTTAGGCTTGCATTTCATTTTAGGTTATAGTCTTTTCACAAGTTTACTTATTACTAGCTAAATGGTGATTTTTCATATTGATTGTTGTTCTTTTAAACTAGTTGCTTGACTTGCTTCCTTAGTTGTGTGCCATATTTATTACTTCTGTCATTGTATAACTCTTTGATACTACTGCATTTGCATTTTGAAGTGTGTCTGTGACACTAGTTCTCATTTTTTGGCAGTTTGTATGCTTTTCATACAGGTTTGTCTGTTATCTATGTAGTTTTTGTATATGTTTAAGGCCATTTTGCATAACTAGCCATAAAAAAAAAAAAACTTTGCACAAATAGCCATGTGCCTTGATTATTTACATGGGGTAGAAAATGACCATTTTTTGCAAATATAAAAGGTAACCGGGAGAGGGAGTTGCAGGTGAAGGGGTGGGACACTGCAGCTACACTGTAGCTGTCAGTGACATGTGGCACCAAAAGGCATCATCCGTTCATTTCAGAAAACTGTAGACTGTCCATCTTACCAATAGAATTAATTTGTCATACCAATAGGCTAAACCTGTCTTTCCATACCTGAAGATATTTTGGAAAGATTCACTGTAGCTGATTTGGCGGGCTGTTAGTGTAGTTTTGGCGCCAAAACAGGGTTTCTCCTTTGAGGAAAGGGGGGAACATTTATGAGGGGAAAAAGCAATGATTGCATTGATGTGTGTCCCCCAAGAACATATATAAGCTTGAGAGGAGGATCAGAAACACCATAACATGCTCTACAAAAAGTGAGGCAGAATATGAGAGAAGCGGAAAGAACGGGGAAAAAGTTACCCGTTCATTCCAGGAAACGATACAGTCCCCATCCTACCAATAGAATATTTCCGTCCTACCAATAGTGTACAACTGTCCTTTCATACCTGAAAAAGTGCAAGAAGTTTGTCCGATGACAGTGGCAACGATGGGTAAATGATCTTGTACCTATCCTTTGTAGTTGTTCCTTTTTCTTATAACAGAACTACCCCAAGGTGACGGTTTCACGAGACGAGTTGCAGAGAGTTCGTAATTTATACTCTCTTTTTGATCAATTGCATAACTTGCAAATTAAGATTACAAATCTAAGCGCTATTTTTGCTTCCTGCGAAATTATCATTTCTTGATGCCTAGACGATCATAAGGACCCATTGAAAATAGCCTATTAGCTCAATTGGTAGAGCGTTGTGTTTGCACACAAAGATGTGAGTTCGACTCTCACATAGGCTAATACGGAGTATGTGTGTTCATGAATCTCTCTAAACTTATACAATTATGAACCTGGCAGAAAATATAAATACTAATGGTAGGACACATTTACGAACATGTTAGGACAAATTCATAAATCTCTCTGAACTTATACGATTATAAACATGACAGGAAATATATACATTGGTGATAGGACAAATCTGTGAACATGGTAAGACAAATTCATAAATCTCTCCAGACTAGGTTTTACTCAATTATGCATTTACTCAATTATGCATTTACATTTTTTTGAGATTCATGTGGAAGTATTTTTTTTTTTTCGTAAAGTCAATTATGCATTTACATTTTTCCAATAGTATAAATATATCGTACCATCAGTGTGCATCTATCCTACCATTAGTGTCAAGTTATACAGGAATTACTGGGTTTCCATTATGATCCTACCAATATCGTTGTTTTCTCCTACCATTAGTTTTCATCAATCCTACCATTCTGATCCTACCTATATCGTTGTTTTATCCTACCATTAGTTTTCATCTATCCTACCATGTTTCTGCATCTATCCTACCAATTTAAATAGCTTTCAAGGAAAATCAAGCTAGAAAGAATCTGTAAATTATGTTCCACAATTTTCATAAAAACAACCAATGGTAGAGGGTTTCCAGTCTATAACAGAAGATGAAGGAAGCCTAAGTAACATTATATCCAAGGGCAGAGACTCTAATTCAATCGTTCTAGCATTGAATTAGATTGGATTCATGAATTTTGATTGATAGAAATTGGATTGAGATTAGGATTTATGGATTGGTAATTGAGATTGAGATTAGGGAATTCACGCCTCAATGATTACTAGTCCGGGATTTGTGGATTGGTGAATATTAATTCTACTTCTTTGTCAATAGTACAAATATATCTTACCATTCGTGTACATCTATCTTACCATTAGTGTCAAGTTATACACTTAGGAATTTCGGTGATTACATTTTTATCATACCAATATTGTATATTTATCCTACCAGGTTCACCAATTTGTCCTACCACTAGTCTATATATTTCCTACCAAGATCATAATCTTATAAGTTCAGAGATATTTATAAATTTGTCCTACCAGATTCACAAATTTATTCTACCACTAGTGTATATATTTCCTACCATGTTCAATCGTATAAGTCCAGAGAGATATGAACACATACTCCACATTAGCCTATGTGAGAGTCGAACTCACATCTTTGTGTGCAAACACAACGCTCTACCAATTGAGATAACAGGCTATTTATCGTCGTATAGATTAAGAAACAAGTAAATCTCAATCTAATGAGAACGTAGTAACCGATCCAAAACAATGTTCATTCATGCAATTAATAAAGAAAGGATATCTTAATGTCTAAGTGCTCTAATAGATGCCAAGTTTCATGCAAAATTTAGTCCTGCCTAAAACCAATCATAAAAGATATGCATGAACAAATCATCCAATTGAACCAAACATATTTCTGATTAACGGAAGAACATTGTATATGAGGAAATAACACCTCTCCTGAATGAATTCAAACTGCCTTCGATCTTCTGGTAACCACTTTTTAATTTTCTTGGCACTTAAATCTGAAAGACTAATACTATCGAGAAAAAGTCTCAAACAGACTTCATCCTGTCACAACAAAGAGGCATTGTTAGTAAGCAGATATTTTACATGCATACGCATATGTAACACACAACTTCTCTACCTGCACTCTTTCCGCTTTAGCTGTCAAACCCAACAACAGAAGCAAATAGCCACCAAATTTATCACACATATACACACCCATTTTGTATCAATTGCCTCCTCCAAAGCCAAAATACGTGCCTGAGCACATAGTTCTCGCCTACTACCCATATTAGTGGCTACTTCTTGGCGCATATTCAATATCCTTTTCATCCTAGATAAGAAAGAACTTGCAGCTAACTCCTCATTTCTCAAACGATCTCTCAGTTTCATAACATCTGCTCTAGGAAGCACAAAATTCCCTGCTCTGTCACGCATCATTGTAGGATCTCCAACTAAAAGAACAGCTGAACTAGCTGATCTCTGTGGTGTTGAGTATATTCCAGAAATAGCATTTCTCGTCTGCACATCAATCAGAAATATGTCACACACAAACATACAAAAAAAAAACTCAACTGTTTTCTTATATGAAACAAACTCAATAAAATGAAAGATAATTGGTCATTTGATTTACTGGTACAAGACAACAAAGGATATATGATTGACATGGCAGTGTTAGTTGTGTATAAGTGTTAAACCTCTAAGAAGGCAATCGCAAACCATCCTAAAAGACAGAAGAGCTGAGATGAAGCCATGGTCTGTTGGTTGACAAGAACAAGGGCAAGTGAGTATATTTAAAAGAATAAGTATGCATGTAATATGATATGAGCACTTTAAGTTTGGAACATGTAATCTAACAATTTAAGATTTATCATTAATCAAAATTGTAACTAAAGTAGGAAAACATTTCATTTCTAAGTACATGTGTTCCTCAGTAAATGCACTAAGATTTTACCGATCATAATTATGATCAGAATTAGCATGGTTTTCCATTCAAACATCATATGAAGGCACATGATACTTAAAAGGGGAAAAAAATCATCAGTGCTTAGAAATCACTATAAAGGAAAACAAAAAGAAAGCAATTCCAAGGAGTGAAATAAGAGGATTAGTGAGGCAAGTATGATAGGGCATATTAAGTATGCAAGGTAGGATAAATAATGGATTTGAGACTTCTACTGACCATGTTTTAGGTTTCGAAATGAGATGGGTAAAGAATCCTCACTTATCTAAAGATTTGGCCTCTTAGATCGCTGAAACCAACATATATTCAAACTAAAATGGATCCTCACTTATCTAAAGAATCAAGCAGTACATGCCGATTCTAGTAGTAATACATATAGGTATGCAAATTTGGATGGAAACTCACACAAATATTTAGGATTTAATGACTTCACCAAGCTATGAACTGGAAGATATAAAATTGACACTCCAAAACCTCAAAACTCAGAAGGACAAGAAAATCCAAACAAAAATAGAAGTAGCAAAATTACATACCAGAGCGATAAGCATTCACGTTAGCACCTAATTCAATTAGGGTTTTAGCAACATTATCCATTTCTGGATTCATACAAGCCCATATCAAGGGGGTTGTCCCTTCCTTATCAACACACTGCAGAACACAAACAAATTCACCACAAAACCCCCAAATTGAAGAGCGAAAAGCATAAAAGATGGCAAATTGATGAAACTAGTATCACAAAAATCATAGATGAAGAAGAAAGAGCGGTGATTTGGGAGAAATACATATAGGTATGCATTTCTTTGGGGGGGAGAGAGATCTGGAAGAGGGAAAGGGTAGAGAGAACTCAGAGAAGAAACGTTTGCCAATGAAAGAGAAAAGCGGGGAAGCGAGGTAGAGATACTGGTCGAGACGAAAAGGAGGGAGAAGGGAGTCGCCATACCTGGGGGTTCGACCTTGGCGAGACGAAAAGGAGGGAGAAGGGAGACGCACGTCGTCGGAGGAATTAGGCGATTCAGGTACGAAATCCGGCATAGGATTGGGGAAGTAACGATCCGCCATTGTCGATTTCGATTCAAGGTAGAGAGAGCGAGAGAGAACAATGGCGATGTCGGAGATGAACGGTGGCGCAGTGGTTGGGTGGGGGTGGTAGTTGACTCCGGCAACCTATGTAACGGCCCGGGATTATGATTCCCGGGTTACGTTTCGAGGGATGAAACCCCTCGTTAGGATCTTGCGCCCCGAGTACAGGTTGAAAGTTTGAAATTCTATCATAACATTTTGAAGTGGGATTTCATACCCAAAATTCGGAGGGATCGTTGGAATCCTCGGGGAAGTCCCCTGTACCTGTCATAAGTCTAAGCGTGGAAAACCAACAGTCATGCAAATAGTATAATCAAGGTGTAATACAAGAGGGTGACACGGCAGAGCCGAGTCAAAACCAAATTAATAAGCGTATTCATCGAAATTTAATATACAATGTTAGTGGAGTTAAACCGTTTCTTTGAGATCGCCCAAGAGAGTTCCCACGTCACGGAAACAAAGAATAATCATGCTGTAAAACAAACCTAAAAAAAAATGTATGCGGGGCGGTGTCAGATCGAAGCCCTACGCAATATAATCCCAAACAAGCAGACATATACACACGCTAGTCCTAATAAAGATGCTTCTAGATGCAAGGCGGAATATTAACACACTAGCATGGTCCTAAGATCAAGTGCATAAATATAATAAGGCCTTAACACCGAATACCAAGTGGTATATCCCTCTCCTACCTCCACCCCCTTCCGATAGGGCGGAGACTGGCCAGCTCGTGAATGCATTCCATATAATCGGGTGGCACGCATGCCCAACCCGTATCCACAATAAAGCCCGCATGCATCTCATAATATAAGGAAGTTCATGACTCGATTGACTCAGGACGGGACCCGATGAGACTAGGTCGTCCTATAACCCTAGCAATGACTCTAGTTACTTCACAGATAACGACCGTTCTGTTTACAAAAGCAATGAGTAAACGAATGCTCAATCATGAGTGCAATCCTAGCAGGATACTACATGACATGCTTTATTATGAATGCAAGCACCTAGTATGCACATGGCTACAAGCAGGGAGATCTCTTTTCGAATCTGAGTGAGCTCATATAGGAACTCACCTGGCTATGCAGAACAGCATAATAGAAGGTCTGCCATACATCATTCATAATCATAAAGTATCACCTAGATATACATCAGAACATGTATGTATAAGTCTACATCTAATTATCCAAGCACTCAAGCACAACATACAACGGGAATAGCAACCATATCGCAATCATCATTCCATCAAGTTCAACCATTCATCATATCACCACAATCCATAAAACCACATCATTCTCCATATTCCATTCAACCACTTTCGCATTCTCATAATAACATATCCGCATTTTTAATATCTCAACCGTTCATCATATATAATCATACGGTATAGACAGGCGATAACATAACTCTAACATCTCATCATGCTATTAGTCACCCAATCATGCTATTAGACAATCATTCACATCAATCATGCTAGTTAGTCACCGATCACACAATTCCCGAGTTAATCCCGAAAACCGATTCGAAAACCAAGTTAACTAGTTAGAAATTCCGTCATCTTGAGAATGCTCACCAAATTCCTTTGAAATCCCAACCACTTTTATTAAATAAAATCATTCATATATTAATCTACCAAAACCGCCCTTATTTTATAAAAATTACAGACTGACCCCTTTATTTTATTAAATACCAAAACCGAGCCTCACTTGATTTTTATATTTCAAAAACCGAACATATGTTAATAGAAATGGGTCAAGGTTCATTTGATTTGTTTTTAAATGAATAGGCCCAACAAAACAGGCCCAAAAGCCATCCTCATACTCCCCTAATTCCGGCCTCAGAAGGAAAGAAAGAAAGGAGTGGCCCAGGTTGCTGATGTGGCAAGCTGGGGTCCGCAGTCTCCTTCAACCTTCCTCTTCTTCGGCAAATCAAGAAGCGAGAGAAAGAGGGAGCCTGAAAGTGACGGGGCTGAGCGCCGCTGACGGAGCTCTTAGCGATGGTCGATTGCAGCTCGCTCAGGCTTCCTCCTCTCTCTCCCGATCTCGCTCTCAGCCCTCTCGCACCCGCTCTGACATGCTCGCTCGCTCCCGGCCCTGCTCACCGCTAACGCTGACCTCCCATCCTCACGCTCTCGACCTCACTCTCGACCTCCCCGTTACTCACTGTCTCTCTTCGATAAGTTAGCACAAGAAGCACGAAATCGGGACTAGGATTGAAAAGGAGGGGTTTGGGAAGCTCACCGAGGAGCGTCGACTCGCCGGAGTTCACCGTCGGGACTCGATTGGGGCTCGCCCGGGGCTCGGGATACGTTCCTCGGCCTAGATCGGAAGTAAATGTGTGAAAGGTGAAGCTTTTCGGGGTGTTTGGTCGGAAAAAGGGAAAGGAGCTTACCGAGGTGCTCGATCGGGAAAACAGGGGAGCAGAGGAGGAAGGACGACGTCCACGACGGTTCGGGTTGCTCCTGGACTGGTCGGCTGCACGGGGACGTAGAAGAGGAGTGCAAAGAAGCTCTGGTGGTTGACTCGCAGTGAACGGACAGGAAGAGGATCCGAGGTGCTTGGCGCTCGGGCGGATCTGGGGTGATTTCCGAAATAGGGTGAGGGTGTCGCTGCGTTTGGTGGCCGACGATGGAGGTGACGCTGTCTGTGGTGGTGACGGTGTGGTGGGGGCGGCAATCAACAAGGAGGAGGGGGATAGGTTGATTTGTTCCTCAGTAACTAAAAAGGGGGAGAAGGGGGGAGTTTGGTTTTTTTGGGTTGAAAATGAAATGTGGGGAGAATGAGCAAAGTTCTGCCTTTTTCTTTGAAGAGATGAAGCAGGTAGGCAGAGTGTTTGACCAATTCAGAAAATGAAAGGTGTTGTTTGGTTTGGTGAGAACATGGATATTAAAAAAAGGGTTTGTGTGTTTGAAACCATTTGAATCAACTATCAAGGAGGAGAGGGTTGGCGTGAGGGTTGTAGATTGCCAAAATGGGGGAACAACAGCTGTAAGGAAGGGAAAGGTGTGGATTGCTACTAGTCCCAAAACAAGAAATCAAGCTGGCTTTTGAAACTTCAGGATGAGAGGATAAGATTTTACCCAAATTGAAAAGAGTGAGATGGAGATTGAAATTAGATAATAATTGGTGAAAGATGACGAAATTTGTGGTTTCGAGTCAGAAATTTGGAATTTTCGACGATTGGTCTCTCGAGTCCAGCTCTCTCGATCAATTATATTTTCGAAATTTCGAGGATGATGTCGTCATGTTGAGTTAGTTTCTAGAATTTTATTCGAGGTCGGAAATCCGTTCCATGAGTTCTAAAATCCGATTTAACGAGTTTTCCTTCAAATTCCGCTTTTAAGTTCATTTTGATTTTCTTTTACCGAGAAATTAGGATTTAAAAATCCGAGCCTTTACAACCTAGGGAACAGAAAAGTAGAAAGTTTATCGGCCAATTTGCAGATCGAGAAAGGAAGGAGAGAGCGGGGATTACAGAGAAGATCGAAGGCGAAGCGAGAGGAGAAGAGATTTGGGTTACTTTTACCTGCAACACCAGGTCACCAACAGTACAAGAAAACCGGTAGTTTTATTTGCATTGTATGGCCAGGTCATTTTTTGCCAATTTTTCACCCTCTTGACTATTTGTACAAATAGGCCCATGTTTTAGGCTATTTAGTGCAATTTCCTCTATGTTTAATGCCGGTGTATTTGAGTGACCCAATCTGCACACTACTAGCCCTCTTCGACACAGACTGTGCTCATCCATCGCGCCATGTTCCGCGCCAAAGCATCTAATTCGGAGGAATTTCGTTAGCAATCCGACCCATCAACAAACGAACCGGGTGGGGCAGATGCGAATATGGGTCGGACCCAACGTAGAGTTTGAACTCAAAACTTCAACTGTTCAATATGCTTATTACTAGCTAGTAATCCTAGTATGCTTGCTGCAATAAGTTGCTTAGCATCCAAAATAATGTTTAAATACAACTGTCTGTAAAGTGCAAATATAATAGCACTCAAACGGACTATTGGACTAAGCCTCAGCAGATTATTTTCACTGTAACTCTCAAGATTACACAATGTGTGCTTGATTGATTATTACTATTACTCTGATTGCTTATCTAATTGTAGTTTCCTCCTTCAAATTCATTAACAGCAACAACTGCCCTATAGTCTCTTGTCCTCTTTAGCAGTACAGCCTCCCTCGACATCGTCACCATACGTCGCATAATTTAGCCTTAACCCACGGCGGGATCGTTCAACGAGGATGGTTCAGCCAGCCTGCCCAAGACCGAGACAACATCATCGGATGATCCAAGAGTGTACCTAGCGCCAGTTCGAGTCCTCCCGATAGCGCAGGAGAAGTAATTCTCCCTCTTAAGGTCGAGCACACTCAATGAGGTCTTCACTAGAGCGCCCTTCCCCTTACCGTTGGTCGCGCCATTTTGGTGATTTCCGTTCATCCGCCTCTCAGGGTTTGGTAAGGTTCTCTGTTGCATCTTACCGTGCTGTGATGATTTTGAGCCGGTTTTGCTGGCTGGGAGCTTCAGTGGAGGTCGCTTATCCATGCCTGGTACCTTGACTGGATCGGACATTTTGGTTCTCGAGTAGCTCATGTTGTCGGAAGGTGGCTCTGGATCAAAGAACTCATACACGTCTTCGTCCTGAACATTAGCAGACACCAAAACAAGGTGTAAGAATTAAGATGCAATGGACATGGCTAGTGAGTGGACGAAAGTGAATCCATGAACTGCATTACCTTATCCAGGAAATGGCCCAGACATAAGACGTAATCAATTGGAGACGTCAGGGGCTTGCTGTGGACAATTTCCCCTAAGATCCGATCCATAGCCGAACCCTGGATCCACCAATTGAGTTAGAAAGCGTATAATACTCTCTGATATACTTATGGTATGTTATAGAACATTTCAAAATGGAAGGTATATCAGGTACCTTTGTGACGCCGACATTTCTCACTTCCACGGATCTACTGCCTTGGACAACATCTACGGATGCATTTGAAATTGGGCCGGTCCAAAGGTGCTGCAGCATATCTCGTGCTTGGAGTCTTCCAAACTCAAAGTCTGCAAAGCCATGAGATGATGTGTGCTGGGATAATTGGAAAATGAATCAAGGAGAGATAGGAGCGAGTCGGCTAGACATATACCTGCGTATTTGTAGTTCCACACAAGGGAAGTTTCCCGAATTTCGCAATGAGATCTCGGTGTCCTCTCAGTGAAATACTCAAACACATGCTGCAAAAGTGACAATTAACACAAATGTGTATCAGATATACGAGGTATGTTTATCGCTGTCATCTGACCAGGGTTAAAAAGAGAAAAGAAGATATCACCTTGACACTGTCAACCCACTCCATATTTATGAACTCAGGCATTGTAGTCATCCACTCGCCTCTTGTGTGGCGGAGGAACATACCATGCTCGGCTGCCAGCCACACATCATATTCTCCGAAGTTCTGGAGGAGGAACTAAGGTGAGGGGCAAGTTTTAAGATAACAAGTTGCAGAGGGAGAGAGTCAGATCAAGTACTTCATCTAAGACGCTTCGATCACTTCCACTGAGGATGACGATAGTTGTCTTTGGATCATTGCAGAGCGCGGAAAGGGGTCCATTTAACTGCGGGTGTAATTTGAGGTCCATTTCTTTTATTTGCTCTCCACCTCGTCTCCCAGGAGAGTCCACTGGTTCAGTTAATGATGCATTGAATCCCTATATATGAAGTAGAAGATTTCAGTTGCTCATATAGACTTGACCAATGCAACTATGCAACTCATTTGCTCAATCAACAATGGCGCTGAATTATGGCTTATGAAGAAATAATTCACATGGAGCACCAAAAAGTCATACCAGTATGAGTAGACGATTATTGCAAGCCAAGAAGCGATTCTTTGTCTCATTGAAAGGCAGCCCAGGGCGGATTTGTCTTATTCTGAGCTGAGCTTCAAGTACTGTGTCATTCAATTCACTGCATAATATAGTAGCTATGAGCAATGAGTACAAATGAGCTACGAGAGTTAAAGCAATCTAGATAAGCGAGATGAAACTCAAAGAGGTTCCAAGGATGAAGAAAAACAAGCTAGCGAAAAAACAATTGCTATAAAAGAAAATATGCATTGAACCTATCCTCATAAGTAGAAGAGGATACACAACCATTGAAGCTTGTAGCTCAAGCAAAATATAGACTTCCAAGGAGTTAACATTTCCTTTCCTGATTTTTCTTTCTTCATAAATTATATGCCGAAACTTCAAACAATTTACCTCACAAAAGTTTCTGCCCATTCCTGAGCAGTATGAGTAGTAACATGCAAAAAGTTTATCCGGTGTCGTTTTTCTCTCTCTTCATCGGACATATTTAAAGCCTTTCCAATTGCAGCAGCAACCTCTGTGATGTTCCATGGGTTTACAAGGAGTGCTCCGGCTCCAAGAGACTGTGCAGCACCTGCAAACTATCAAAGGTACAAGCACAGCCTTACTTTTCATCTCCACAAGAATTACCTAACCAGGGAGCATTGCCAAGATAAACTACACCAGACAACCTTTTGTAACCCTACTTCATTGCATGCACTTATGCACGGAATAAAGCAATGACTGATGAGAAGTATTAACATTCTATGATACACAGTGCCCACTGATCAATAGACTTAACTACTGACTTTACTTTGAATACTTCCAATTTCACTGCAAAATTGTTTTCCACAATCAAACCACTTTACTATCAGAAATCTACTTGAGTGCTAACTGAACATGATATATGAACTCACTGAAAGCTCCCCATTGGAATGATAGAAAACAACCTCATTCAAGTACATGTCTTCAAATGTTATCAGAAAAAAAAAATGTGTTTCTACTCCTTTGTTGTACTCGTATACAATTCAACAGAAGTAGCCAATCAGACAGCGACATATGAAGGGATAAGCAGATTTGCATACCTCACTAAGAATCAAAACACCTTTTTTTACATCTTGGCAAGCAACATACTCATAGCTGACAAGGTTCATGCCATCTCTCAAAGATGTCACAAGTGCCACATCTGAATTAATCAATCAAAATGCAAAGGTCAATATATATCTCCAATACAGCATGCAACAAGGCATATCGATTAGAAATGTTTATAGCTTTGGTTCATTAGTGTAATGAATGCATAGAAAATGGATCCATAAGGTTATACATCCCCTAACGCATCTTCATCAAATTTAGGTAACAGAGAGTTTAGTGATCAAATGTTTAAACTGATTGTTACCAGTCACAGCATACAGAGCGCACAATGCATGGAAATCCAAAGACCGATCCTGCAAAAAAACAGAAGGACTTAAGCAAACTATTCTTAAAGAAGTAAAGGATAAAGAAATGTGCACATTTTCTGTTACGTATATGAATATGGACAAAGCTGAATCAATCAGGATACAAGGCAAGTTGACAGAGATGGATCTTTTAGTACCTTTCAAGCCTATTTGTAATGTACAGAGGTGGTTAGAATCAAATATTGATAAATTTCCCATAGGCGACCTCAGAGTCGAGAATTATTGTAAATAAGGGCATTAGGTCTCTAGCTAGGCATTTGCCTGTGGCCACAGAGATTTCCTCTTATGGTGGCTTAGTGCACTGGACCTTGAGGTGCTTTGGTGCTCTTCATTCCCTAAGTTTAGGTCTGTTTGGCACAATGTGTTGATTACTGAAATGGTTATTTGTGCTGATAAGGAGATGATAAAGAACTTGTGTGTATGTGCTCTTATCTTCCATCATTTTCCCTTTTGTTTCAATAGTTCAATTTCTATGAGTAACCACTTACGCTCAACTGACATAGTTGAAAAGTGATTTATGGTCACCCCGTAAATAAATGGGAAATATACGAGATGTTTCAGCTTAAGCTAGCTCTTTACAGAATGCACGAGAGTTCTAACTTGAAATGCATAAATGAGGCTAGGAAATTTTCTCAAGCATGTGACACTGCTATATAACACACTAATGCATTTCATAAAAGCAAGAAGAAATTAATTCAAACATACCAGGTGATGTATCGGAACAGCAGTCAACGTTCCAAATCTTCCATTAATGCGTCCAACTATTTCATGGACCTGACTTGTAAGCTTTTGATCTGTGCGATTGCAGACAAAGAAGGTACAACAGATTTAAAAATATAAATAAAATAAAAAAACAAGCAAAGAGTTTGTACTAGCCAACAAGTACAAAGTAGTGTTAAAGAAAATAAATGAGCAAAATCATCTAAATGTAGTCACCCATTCCCAATGGGTGGCGTTGATAAAGAAAACGGTGAAAATTAAAAGTCTCCAAATACCGCTGCTTGAAAAAAAAAATATAGACCATGCAGAATAGGCAAGATGGAAGCAATTAGGATTGCACGTGTTCAATTAGAATTATGCATAGAAACAGCCAAAATAAACAACTTTTTTGCCAACAAGATCAAATTCAATATAAGCCAGTCATATGGTACTACATTGCTAGTTTTGCTACCTCAGACAAGGCTATCTAAAGAAAATCTTAACACACAAAAGGGAGTTGAGCACGGGGAGCTGGAGTTACTCCAGCTTAGTTGTATGTACACATTTCAATGCTCTGTCCATTTAGTTGGAAGTATTTGCATTAGTTGTGTGTCCTACTCCAGTGGAGTAGGACAAACAACTAATGCAAATACTTCCAACTAAATGGACAGAGCATTGAAACGTGTACATAAGCCTATATTATACAAAAGGATAAACAATTTCCACCAAATCTATAGTTACAGTAAGCTCCTATGCACATCAGATATAATGGCAATCTGTTGTTAACACTAAAACATTAGAGAACCTGCAACTATTATCAAGCTGAAATCTATTCCAAAGCCACCTTAAGAGTGCTACCAAATAGACAAACAGTAACAACAATCTCCATACCAAGTAGGTCAGTAACTTATAAATAGGCAGAAGTTATCATAAAAAACAAACATATGAAAAGAGAAAAGGAAGAACGAAAACATACATTCAGGTACATCTGTTCTTGTTGGCACAGCAATTTGCAGAAGAACAACCTTGTCACGCCAAATTGGATTTTCTTCTAGGAACTTTTCAAATGCAAGTATCTTTTGAGGGATCCCTTTAATCATATCAAGTCTATCAACTCCTAACATTACCTGTCAATTTGAAGATTAGCATGCTGCAGAGATTATGTCAGTTGTATGTCTGAATGAGCACACGATGTCTATGATCAGATAACAACCAATCACCAGACAGGTCAAACACAGGAAAAAAATGCAGAAATAAAAAACCCCGACTACCATAGAACTCTCCTACTCTTTTTTTCCCTTGGACCATTTTATCAACCAGGAAGACTCCGTAAGCATAATAGGTTACATTCCAGCAATTACAAAATGACTTCATAATCATAATGAGACGCTTTCTAGCAATTTACACAAGTTTTAGAGTCTTGGACTGAAACAAAGTAAAAGTGAGTAAGTGCCTGGAGAAAAATGTATCGAGATCTTGAATTAGAAACGTTTACCTTCCGACCAGAAAATCTCTCCTTTAATTCCCTTATGTGCTTCTGAACTTGAGGTACTTCAAGTGCTCGAATGAATCTCTCTGAATCAATCCCAATAGGAAACTGAAAATACGAACCACAGAGCATATAATTAATCACAAGGAATTGGGTTAAAAGGAGTGATAAATACACAGTTAACAACCAAAACTACGATTTAGTTCAGAATCAGCTACTTATTAGGAAAATGAAGCTCCCTACAGTACAAACGATTGATCAGCTAAAGAACTTGTAAACATGACGTGTTACATGACTTTTAATCATTTTAAGAAGATGTATCATCTTTCCAGAGTTTAAACAAATATTTTTGCTCTTTCGTTTTTTCTATTTCCATTTTACACATGCTACAAGCTGCAAAAGAAATTGCACGATAAGGATTTAAATTTCAACTTACAGCAGCTACACGAGTGAGCTTTCCTTGATCATCTTCCACCCCTTCGGGTGTACCCTCGAGCCCAAGTATACGAGTGCATGCACTCACAAAGTGTCTAGCATAATCGTAAGTATGAAAACTGCAAGAAATATGGATAGATGAACTGGAATGAGCAATGCTAAAAGCAGATAAAGGGCTACTTGTTAAATTAATTAAATAGCCAGTAAACAGCAATTGAGTACATCAGTATAGAAGCCATCAACTGGCTAATCTTCACATCACTTTAGAACTTAACAAAAGAGAAAGAAAGATGAGAAGAAAACACAAAATTTAAGGAGGGTGCAAGGATGTTATAACCTAAGAATCTGGATCTTTCAAGTCATGCACTGATGAAGTAATGAATATAATCTATATTAGTAGCATACCCAAGCAGGGTATAATGTTGTACATCTTGATAGGAACTCAAGAAAGAATGACTTCACCCAACTATATTGACTTAAGAATAATTGATTCACATTGACACATAGCACCTTTACTACAATTTGTGAATTGTGATGCACAAAAATCAGATAGATTGAAGTCTTGAACTACCACTTGATAAATAAAAACACCAGAAAAAAAAAACAGTAAACAGCTTACCCAACCAAATCAGCAGCTAGAACTGCTTGTAGCAGTTCCGATCGAGAAGGCAACGTTCTGTGAATTTCAGAGGAAGGAAATGGTGTATGGAGAAACCACCCAACTTTCATGTCGCTTCTGTGCTTCTTAAGGCACTCTGGGAGGAACATTAGATGGTAATCATGACACCAAACAACATCACCTTCTACATAATGTTTGTTCACCACATCAGCAAACATTTGGTTTGCCTTCTTATATGCAGCAAACTGAGATTGGAAACTTCTGGTGGTGGCAAGACGGTCTTCTTGGGGAAGTCCAAGATAGTGAAAAAGAGGCCATAATATATTGTTGCAATATCCGTTATAATATTGATGTACAATATCCTCGTCGAGGAATACTGGTATGCATCTCTGCAAAGGAACAAAAGATTCAATAAATTGGGTTGAAAAGGATGAGCTTTAGAGATGCATATGCTTGTGGAGATATGAAGAAAGGGGACATAATTAAAATGCTAAATTTAAAGTCACCAAATTAAGGTTCCAAGAGAGCTAGACCTTTTCTTCTAGAGCCTTGGTAAGTGCTACCTGTCCAACCACATCAGGAACATTTACCCCAGCCCATCCAATCCATCTCGCCTCGAATTCCTTCACACCTTTACAAAAACAAGCATAGTGCATTGAGATTTCACTGTAAATGCAAGTTCTAAGCTCAAGTCAGTATCATGAACTGAAATAAGGAACCAAAAACATCCACATACCCAGAAGAGCACTGACTAAACCCCCAGCACTGATCTCCAATGACCATGAATCTTCACCTCTCCTTACAGCAGAAACCGGCAGCCGATTAGCTACTACTAAAAGCCGCTGTGTGGGTTGGCTTTGTTCTGCTCTTTCAAATCCTCCGTTTTGCCCTGTACTAGCTAACCTCTCCACAAATTGTTCGACACCAGAAATATCTTGTGGGAGGTTCTCAAGCTCATTGCTTTCATCTACTAATTCATTCCTATTGTTTCTCCTCAACCTACTTAACTCTCTCTCCCTCAGGAGCCTCCCCACTCTAGTTGTAGGAATGGCAGAATCGCCATAATACTTATTGCCAGGCATAAGTGCAATCTGCACTCAAAATTAGGTTTAGTCAGCTTACTGCAGTTTAGTGCATTACATAAAAGAATGAGATACGTATAGCCAAGTCTCCATGCATCCTAAATACTTCAATACAAGTCAAGCATACAAAAGAAAAAATTATATTTACCATAGCACCCCACTGAACAAGCCCGTAAGAACATAGCACTCAAATTCCACATATATAATGTTAGGACTTGGAATATTTTCAAATTCAGAATCATTCTCAGAAAGGATAACGAACAACCAAATGCAACACTTCAAGCAAAAACCATAAAACAATGACAACATTAACCCAATATATCCCGAGTGTTTCCGAAGGGCCCAGAACGAGTAGAAATCAAAGATAAAGAAGGGCATGTAGGAGTAAAACGCTCACCAAACACATGTTACACATACGATAGTATCACACCCAGAAAAGTAGTTCCAACCACTTAAAGAGCAAAACTCCAAACGACTACACTCCAACCCAAACATTAAAACCTACCACTATCAAAATAAACCCTATAGGCCCCAAAGCTCCGACCCTTACCCAGATTCTCAACCCGAATGCCACCCCTCCATTGGCATGATCCAGAGCCATGTCCTGTGTTATGACTAAATGGGTAAGGTCTTTTTGGTGGGTGAGAGCGGGGACACTAGTTCTACACTTGCAAAATATGGTAGAAAGAAGGGGAAAAAAGGCAAAATCAAACGATTCCACCTCCAGAAATCCACAGCCACAGGAGCCCTAAAACTGAGCTGTTGTAAGCACCCCACAGTTCACATGTTACCTGATCACTGGGCACAACCTCACATGTTACTCAGTTCCCACTAGATATTGCAAAAGACACTCGCTTTTAGCGCAAGAAAATTAAGAACAGATCGTGAAACAAACAAGATTTTGAGGTAAGAAACCACCGTCCATTAAAAGTAAAATTACAAGATAAGGCAATCAACTGAGGCTTTAATAGACAGGAAACTAGCACCAAGTCGATTGAACAGACGAACAAATTGCTACCCGAGGCCGAGTGCAAGTAAGAGCTTCGAAAGACAAGGAAGAAACAAAAGGAGCAGCAAACAGAGTGTCCGAACACCATACCTCCGCTCCGCGGAACCCGTTGATTTAAGGGTTTCAATTGAATTACAGCTCAATCAAATTAGTCAGATAAGGAAAGTTGAAACTAAATTGAGACAGGAATGGATGAAAAATGAAGCGGCAGGGGAATGGAGAAGTGTTGCCAGCAAAGCAATGGAGGTAGATATTACCAGAATCCAGGTGTGGAGTATCTTTTGGTGGGGGGAGAAAAAAGAAGGGATGAGGAATGGGATGCTCGTGCAAGCTTTATACGGTATCGATGGACCAAAAGGCAAACAGGAAATATGAATCGATATGATTTGGTACCGAAAGAGAAAAACAGAGCATTTCACGTGAAACGGCAATATTTCATTCCAGGTGCAGTTTATTGTAAACATCTGGCAACTTCTTATAAAATGGCACCGAAAGAAAGTCAAGTAAAAGGAGATTAAAATATGAATCGCCGGAATCTTCAAGCATGGTTTTCTTGTCTTATGACCAAAAAATGTGAAGCATTGGGTGGTTTCCGTCTCTATTACCACCACCGAAAATGTACGGTAATAGGGAGTACTAATGATACTTTTATTTTTTATTTTCCATTTTTATTACTTTTAATTAAAAAATAGGGCTACTATACATTCGACTAATTTTTCGCCAAATATACAACCATTCACTTGCTTTTGGACCGTTTTGGTGTTAGTAAATTTTTTTAGCCGAAAATAAGTTACTGACACCGACTTCACGAAAAGCCAGTGTTTACAACCTATTTCAAGGGAAAAATACTCCATCCGTTAATTAAAACTTAATATTTACTACTACCTCCGATCCAAAATGTAAGTCGTTTGACTTTTTAACACGTATTTTAAGGAGCTAAAAACTATATAATATATTAACTTTTTTATTATTATTTTTTTACAATTCAATACTTATTACCAACAAATATTAAGTTGTAAAAAAATAATTTTAAAAAAGTTGATATTTTATAAAGTTTTGGACTTCTTGAAATACGTGTTGAAAAGTCAAACGACTTATATTTTGGATCGGAGGGAGTATTGATCATTATATATCGTCTTTACTAGCCTTTCATTTTACAAAATAAATAACTTAAAATTTCCCATTCAAAAACACAAATTGATAAAAATATAAACCCAAAAACTGTGACCCATAAGAGGCCTGGCATGTCGGTCTATCATTGCATATAAAATATCTTCCGACAGTGTTGTTGAGTATGTACAAATGAAGCAGGCCCATCGGATATGCCGTAGTTTCGCGCAGATGTTCTTGAAGAAATGGGTGGACAAGAATTAAGTACGAGGTAACACTAATGACCATTTTTTTAAAATTTAATTGGCCGATAATTAAACTACAGATCGAAGACTTAAGTGAAAAGGAAAGGTACGCTGCACGCATGCAGATTTTGAGTTTGTAGGACCAAAATTTGATTTTCCGTCCTCTTTACTTACTTTTCGGAAGAAAATAAAATGCCCTGCTCTTATGGCTAAAATTTTGAAAGATTGCAACTTTAATTAATGAACCACTTGTTCCAATTGTAAGGCGACTGCAGTAGTTCTATACGTATATATATGTATTTTGTCTTTATTTTTTCCTTCTTTGAGGGGCGGGGATTGGGGTTGGGATTTGTTTTGGTACCTCCTCTTGGCTGCAAAAATCCTGAATCTACTCTCAGACGAGTAATGAAGAACTGAAGATTAATTTTTTTATATATTAATTTTTTGGTGGGGAGAATTGAAGATTGGTGGGAATGGCAATGTCATAGCAAGAATTACAACACTGAAAGAGGAATAGTGTACCTTAATTTGACACGTCAAGGAAGAACAACTCTTAATAGATGTTGACAGATATAAGCAGCAAGTCTTAGATTTTGACCCCAACAACGCTGAAAATGAAGAGATAAGAAGGGCTTAGCACAACACCACGAAGCAACGGTAGAAAACCTCGAAAAGTAAAAAAGTTCAAGAATGGGACTTGAAGGTCAGGGATGACAGCATTAGTCAAGGTTTTAAAGCTCAATAGCATTTGTCAAGTGTCTACAATCGCTTCCAATCAATATTTTAAGTTCAACATTTTATATATCTTCCAAATTCCAATCAATCCCTTTTGCACATACCAATTAATTTGTACCAGAAATTGGACTGCCTACATAAGAATAAGCTCAAAGACAAGTTTCAGGACAGACAAATGAACACAAACAGAAAACTTTATATATCAACAGTATCATGGGCTAGAAAGCTCAACATTAAAACTTGTTCAAGTTGGAGCCAATTATTCAAATTGTAGCAGCCAGTTGGCGACCTTATTTATGTCAAAATGAGTATTACATTATTTGTAGGCACATGAGCCGTATCCCGCAGGCCATCAAATCAAGGAAGATGCATATAACCCTCCCAAATGAACAAAGTTGTGCAAGCCTAAATAATTAATTGATAAGCAAATCCACACTTCAATTCATATAGCCATGCAAGCCTAAATAATGAATTGATAAGCAAATCCACACTTCATATAGCCATAGATCACGTGCTTAATTAACATAGAGCAAGGGAGAATCAGAGTAAAGATCGGTAACAGTTAACCCATTAACTTCAGTCACCTTCTCCTCTAATCATCAGAAAACTGACATTATGGAGAGCTGGGAATGTCTGGGTGAAAGTGTTGTATGTAGTGATTACATGACGGGACAGGTACCGAGCTTATAAAATGCATAGATCAAATTCAAGTTGTCAATTCTTCGGGCACCAACGATTAGCAAGCAACATAGAAAAACAAAAGAAGTATGCAAGTTTTTCTGAACTCTCTCCCAAATTTATCAGAAAAGGCAAAAACTAGAGTGCAAAAACTTCAGTTCCTGAAAGCAATAACAGTAAAGCATATTAAAGCACCATAGGCAAAAAGGCCAAGGAACACACAACTCTATCCCAAATTGAAGCATATATTATTCTCAATCACAATGGGCTGAAATTACACATTCAAATTGGAATTAATGAAAATATAGTGATGGATAAGTATGTTTTCCTTACAAATATGCCATACATAAATCCTGATTTCAGTAAAGGTGACAGAATAATGAAAAGATTCACCAGCCAAAAACCAAAAATTCTTAGAAACAATTGACAAATTGACAGCCTTTCATCTGAAGTAAAAAGATCATGAAACAGCCATCAACAAAATACATAGCAAAAGAATAAACAAAAAAAGATGCTACTATTAAATTTGAAGCATTATCTAAAAGGGCAATCAGATAATGAGTTCAGTGTTCCAGGATTCCAAACCACAATCCTATTTACACTACATTACGCTATCAGGTGTCCAGGTAAAACAAAAAAAATCAAAATAGTCAATCATAAGTTTGACTAAACACTTTTCAAGTTCACCTCTCATCATTTTTTTTTTTTTTTTTTGGTGAAATAAAATCTGCATCAACCAGAAATTAGTACAACAAGCAATGAATATGACTGCAAAATGACCAGAGGAAAAAAATGGATCCATCATTCACAGTCACAGGCTCAAAATCTTCTGCAAATCAGCAACCAAAATGCTGGAGATTGCAAGCAGCAGGACTCATATCAGCGATGAGATTATCAACAAAATCTCCTAGGTTAAAAATCCATAAATGCATCAACAACAAGCACCAAATTTAGATAAAAGGAGTGATTATGAACAAGACGGTAAACTTGTACTGTTCAATTGCAAAATCCAATCACTTGACCACTTCTACCGTCTAACTTCTCTATACAATCGAAAGCACCAAAGTAAAAGCAAAATCAAAAGCGAATCTCAACCAATCAGCTAAACAAAAATGCTTCAACGGCAAAAGAATTATTATCACACAGTGAAATTGAACAAAGCTAAGCTACAATCTTCAGATAAAAAACTTCATTTCTACGGGAAGCAACAAGTATCAAAAACAGGAGCACAAGAAAAAAGAAGAAGAGGCGAATATATCAGGAATCAAACCTCTGCAGCCACCGGATGCTCAATCGCGAACTTCCGTCACTCCAGAACCGTTTCCCTCTGAAAATTCAACAGCATCAGCGACCAAATCAGAATCGAAAATCAGCGAAAACAACTTTTAAAAAAAAAAAAACGAAAAGCATCTGAATTCGGAGCTCTGCTAAACCTCTGGAGCCACCGAATGCTCAATCGCGAACTTCCGTCACTCCAGAACCGTTCCCCTCTGAAAATTCAACAGCATCAGCGACCAACTCAGAATCGAAATCAGCGAAAACAACTTCAAAACAAAATAAAAAAACGGAAAAGAATCTGAATCCGGCGCTATGCTATACCTATGTAAATCGATCGGTTGTTCAATTGCGAGCAACGGAGCTGCTGAAACTGAAAATTCGAGAGAGAGAGAGAGAGATGGAGCTTGGTTGCGGGAGAGATCGGAAGGAATATATAGATGAAAAGCGCGGATGGATGAGAGCGACAGGAGAGGAAAAGCGCCTGGAAATCTCGCTCTTGCTCGCAGAAACTGGATTTGAATGATGAAAATGGGTTTGAGAGGGAGAAAGAAGCGGTGTGTGTGGGTGGATGGTGACTGCAGTGCTGACCAATCAATTGGAGGGAATTTGTTCCTTCCCCCCTTTGGCTTTAAAACTTGTTACTTCATTTGGCCCATGCGTTAGCGTTACTGTACAGCACATCCACAGGAGACAGCTATCTATCTTAAATGCTGTATAAGAACTTGTAATAACGGTGTATTTGATTTCAAAGTGTATTAATTATAGTACTGTAACTGTTTTGTATTTGATTATATAATTATAAAAAATAAAAATCAAGATAAAATAGTCATATAATTAGGAGTAATTATATTATTATATTACTGTATTTTGGAATCTAAATACACTCTAAATAGTTTGTAAATATTATTTTAATCAAATACTCTTAAGGGATAGGTTAATAAATCGAATTAGAAATGATTTTCTAAATTTCAATTTTAATGAATAAATCCTTGGGAATTTGTCTTAAACAATGGTTAAAATAATCAAGATTGTGAAATCTTTTTGAAACTATGTCTTAGTCTTAACGTGTCTTTGAACTTTGAATCATAAGAAATAAACTTGTTCTTTAAAACCAAACACGGTCTAATTCGCATTAGACTTACGGTAAAGTTGATTTAAGAGGAAACTCGGTCATACCTAAAATTAACCCAATGTTTACTAGGCAGTCTAAATTAGTTTATTATCCATCGATCAACTGCTTTTCACTATACGTTATCTTTTTCCTTCTTTCTCCCTTGATCTGTCTCTCTGGTTTTGAACAATTATCTTCTTCCCTCTTTATTATCGATCATTGTTTTGATAATTTTCAGTCTAAATTAGTTTAGTGTGCATGTTTTCAATGTGGTTGGATTCATACAAAAGTCAACTCAATGTGTATTATCCGTTGATTTTTCCAGATTATTTGTGTTCGCTGTTTTTATATTTTTTTTCTTTCTTATCTATGTCATGTGTTTTATGTTTATGTTTTGTGTGTTTTTTTTCTTGTTTGTCCGCTTCATATTTTCCTCAGCTGAAGGAGCTGACAAGGTATCTAAAGAGCTGACAAGGAGACGACTGACAATAGCGAATGAAGAAATTGATAAAGTGTTTGATGCAGCTGACAAATTGTTTGGGGGGAGGGGGTGAGAGATGTTGAAAACAATACTCATCCTGGGGATTCATAAAATAGGGGGTTTTTTGGACTGTGATGTTTGGTAGTTATAGGATGACATGAATTATGGGGGCGGTATTTTGGTGGTGGTGCAAACAATGAGGGACCCGGCAAAGCATTACAAATCAGTTGTGTTTGTGTTTTATAATGAACAAATCAGATTATGTTTGTTTGACTTCTATTTTATTTTATAAAACAATGTATGTTGTTTATACTTAAGTATATATTGTATGTGTGTGTTGATTTTTTTTTTCAAATATGGAATATGCTGAAAAATAAATAGACATAATGCTTGCTAACAAATTAATTGTATAAGAGTTGCTAACAGGTTAAATTTTACAAGTGCATGTCTTTGCTGATAAATCAACCATTGTTGTTGTCCCTTCTCCCACTACTTCAAACTGAAAACCATTCATTTTATGAATATGGTATGCGCACTCCAACTTGTTGTTTGTTGTGCGCCTAATTTGTCATGTTTTACACTTACTTTTATATCGATTTCTGCATGCATTTCATGCATCTGGGTTAGAAAAGTACAGATTCTATGTAGTTTACACTTATTTTTCAAATTATGGAGTCTAATAGTTTCTGTTTAATTTCACAGAAATCGGACGCACTTTGGAGCTTAAAGGAAAGTCATGAAGAAACTAAGAATGGTGCAGCTGGAGGAAAGCCCACTTTTCTCCATTCATCATTTTGAATCAAGTTTTGATGTCTTTATGAATGTTGTATCCCTCGAAAAGAACTTTCCAACGCATGCTCATATGCATCAATCGGACAAACGAGGACTCGGGAAAGTGCGTTTCAAGAACAGAGCAGAATGCTGAGATTGGACAGTTCTACTCGAGGTCGACCAAACTTGGTCGAGATCGAGTACACCAGGAGCCAGAAAGTTACACGGAGTCGAGCAGAGCCACTCGAGCAACACAGTCTTGGTCGACGTCAGCCAAACTTGGTCGATGTCGAGTAAAGTCGACGAGCCCAGATCCTAGCCAAGCTCGAGTGCAACCCTGAAGGAGGAAATTCTACTCGACGTCGAGGAAACTTGGTCGACGTCGAGGACATTCCAGAAGCATGTCGAGTCCGAGATTGAGTTTGCCGAGAAGATAGAGTTACTTGCAAGCCAAGATTCGAGATATTCTATCAAGTCACATCAAGTTCTATCAAGAGAAGGAAGATCTATTCACATTAGATATAGTTTTCTTTATGGATTTATTTCTTTTATTTCCAAATTTTATCTTTATGTTATAGATAGATAGTTTTAGATAAAGATATAGTTGTTCTTTCCTAATTAGCCAGTGAATAAACACTATAAATAAAGCCTTAGGGGCTGAGTTTTTATTCATTCAATTCAAGTTACAATTAGTTACATAGAGGTAGAGAGAGAGAGAGCCTGTGGCGAGGAGGAGCAAGAGAAGTGAGAGTGGACTTTGGCTTCGATTGGTTGTAAGCTTTATTTGAGTTTATTTAATGCAATTTAGTTCCCTTTTATTATTAATGTCTTTCTTGATGATGAAGAGCGAGTAGTCACCCAACTTCTAGGATCGGGGTGAGCCCGACGGTAGCCATGTAAGGTGATGCGGTAAAGGTAAAATATTTTGATGCAAATTCGTCTTCTATCCTTATGAGCATGATTCTTTTGCGAAAGTTGAAGGTGATGCTTGTTTGTGTTATTGAAGCGAAAGTGATCTTAATGCAACTTGGGTTAATTATGTGAAAAAGGGTTAGTAACAATTAGGGTTTATGCGAAAGCCTCTATATTCCTATTTGTTAATAACGAAAGTCATTTGATGGAAAAACATGATCTTTTATGCCTTTATGTGTTATTTTACATGGTTATCGTTGTGGTGTTGAAACCCTAATCTTGGAAGTATTTTAGTTTATTGATTTTATATTACAAATTTCGTGTTTACATTCGTTTCTGTTCGAAAAGTTGCGATTTTGGTTTCTGTTTCTACTCGACATCGAGCACTGTTGGTCGATGTCGATGACTTCTGGTCGACATCGAGGAGGTTTGCTCGAGATCGGCTACTCTGCATTTGTTTTCGTTTTCTGCTCGTTTCTGTTGTCTGTTTTACTCGACAGTGTGGTCGAAGTCGAGGACATCTGGTCGACGTCGATGACTCTTCTGGTCAAAATTTTGCTGAGATCTGGAACTGAAAAGGCGGGCGCTGACACGCTTCCTCGTGGATCGATCCTGACTACCTTCTACTACAACGGGAGGAATTCTTGTATTTATTTGATGAGACAGGAAGTCAGTTTGCTTTATATTTTATTTATATTTCATACTTGACCATCCTTCTGCAATAACATTGTTGCAATATTTGAAGCATTTTCACAATTGTTGCCGGCACCCCTTGTGTGTTTATGTCAGCCTGCTCTCTTCTTTCTTGGAACCATTTTTTTAATTTCTCTCTAAGATAGTCCAATAGGGCAACTGTAGGGTATGATTTCTTACCTCTTATAATAGAATTTAAGCTAACATTGTTTGATGTCTTCATATTGTATCTGTCTCCCGATGCATGTGCTCTAGACCATCTTTCAACCCCTTCTTCTATCAAATAAAATGACAACTCTTTGCTGATTTGTGTTATCTGATCAAAGTAGTGGTTGAAATCACTAATCGTGTAACTCTCTCTGCTTGTTGGAACAATTCACATAGCTGTTTTTTCTTGAATGTCACCTTGATGTTTTGCTTAAGGTGCCATGTACATATGCAGTGTATAACATTGGGGTAAACCTCATAAATTGCCTTTGATATTCTTATGTGCATGTCTGAGACAAATACCATATCTTCTGTTTGTGGTATCACTTTTCTCAACTGCTATAAGAACCAATTCCGGGATTTGTTATCTTCTGAATCAACAATTTCAAATGTAATTGGATATATACTTGTGTCAGCATCTTGTGCAACTGCTCTTAGCAATGTTCACCTATACTTGTCAGTAAGGAATGTCCCATCAACAACAATAAACTATATAAATGCAACATTGAATTGTGTTTAATTAGGAGGGTGATACGTTTAAAAAATTTACACCACAAATACAAAGTAAACACCTGGCAATAGATTCTTGCATAATTCAACACACAATTGGTTTTCAAAATTAAGTAGACAATTAAAAAAAAGCAAATATGTTGCCCGCCCCAACACAAACCCTATCAACTTTTCATTCTTCCTAATATGCAGGCCCCAAGAACTCTCCCTCTTCCTCCCGTTGAAATTAAACTGCTCCACCTATAATTCCTCTTGCTTCACTGATTGTGGCGATTGATGATTTAGGTTGATTTCTTCGGGACTTCTCTCTATCACAGATATACTGTTATTCAATTTGCAAATAACCCTAATTCAAACTACCCCTAATTCGAGCAACCCAAATTCAATAAATCTTAACTTGAGCAAGACTGTGGCAATTAGGGAAGATGAGGCATTCCTCAGGCGCACCAGCAGACCGCAATTCATGGTGGCGCACTTGCAGGCCGCAGTTAGTGGTGGCACTCAATGATGTGCACCTGGTGATTCGCAGCCCAGCACATTAGGCGCAACCGTAGGCCGTAATTCGTGGTGACGCTCAAGTGCGTATCGAAGTTGTTCGTGGACACGAGACGCGGCACCCGCCTCCTCAACCTCTTCGGGCCTTACAGGGGAGGAAAAAGATCAACAATGGAGAGGATGATGGGGAAAGATAAAGATGGGAAGACAAAGAGTCTCTACATCTTCTCCTAACAGTTTGATTTTCTTTTTCTTTGTTATCCTTTTTTTTTCTTTTTTCTTTTTTTTTTAATCTATTTTACCCTTCTTGATTTTACCAATCCCATTTAAATTTACTTTTTACTTTTGAGAATAATTTTTAAGTGAGAATTTTGCAATTTAACTAGTTGTGTAAAGAATGAGGTACTTAGTATAAGTGTAGACTTTTTCTTGCGTTTATTGTGCTGACAAAAGGGGTTAAAAATGATGATGACATCACCTAAAAGGTACTAGAATGATGCCGACATCAATTATAAAGGTATTTGAAATGATACTAAAATTATAATGTTATATGTATAATAACTATCCAGTGCATTTGCTCCTTAGAATACATCTGTGAGAACAATTCTAAGCCATTAGATTAAAACTAAATGAAGGGCTATGGTGAGAAGTTCACACAGTAAAACTAAAAGGAGAAATTTGGGGAAACTAAAAAGATTTAAAAATAAATAAATTGCCTTATATATATATATATACACACATTGAAAATATGTAAATTTACGGTAGTTTTCACTAGAAAACACTAGAATATGAATGAATATGAATACATTCGGAATTTCGGATGATTATAACACGTTAAAGATATTACGTAAATTTTGTTTCAATTGAATATATATTCAATTGAATACTAGTGTGTTATTCATGTGAACAAATTAAATATTCATTTGAATACATTCGGCTTATTCATTCGAATAAATTATTAGTTACCCATCTAACTAAGTACTCATTTGAATATACTCTACTTATTCATTTGAATATATTATTAGTTATTCATTTGAATAAATATTCATTTGAATAAACTCCACTTATTCATATGAATAAATTATTAATTATTCAACTGAATACATATTCATTCAAAAGAATAATGGTTGTAAGATTGCAATTAACCATTATTCATTTGTTTATCTCCTACTATTGAACCCTGCTACTACCCGTCATGGTTGAAGGGAGACAAAAACACATTGCTAGTATATATTTTGGCCAATTAAGCAATTACAATCTTCGAGTATTGCAAATGAATATTCTTGAGTACATGTAAGTACAAAAATTAAGATTTTGTACTCGAATCACCCGAGTTATAATCGTCCATTGCAAATGAATATTCTCCAATTGTGCTTCTACCCTCTCTGAATATTCAAATCTTCCACTGCAGGTTAATGAAACTGCACGTTATAATGGTTTAGGAGATAAAGAAGGGATTTGGAGAGAGAAATGCAATTTTTTTTAATTTAAATTATTTTCATTCTTTCATTCAAATCTCACCATCCACATCGCCATCATTCGATGGTTCATACAAGGTCTCATAAATGCATTCTAAGGGGTGAATGCATGTGAAACCTCTCATGTGTGTGTAGCTGAAAAATGTTAGTATGTAATTAAACACTTTATATAACCTTCTTCAAAATAGGGAATGCTCGTGCACATTTCCCGAATGATGTACCATGTATATTATTGATATGATAATGATAATCCTCATTTATTAGTTTTTTTATAAGGTAAGAATTCGAGTTCAGAGAACTCTGAAACTCAACGGTCGGACGAGCCGGCAGACGGTAGAACCATCTATAACAAACCCTAACATACAACAAAACGAACCGGTGCAAACCCTAACATACAACAAAGGAGAGGCCCAAGAACCCGTCCGAGAAATGCAACAAATGTGACTCAAACAAGGAAAGAAAGGAAGAAGGCAACCCGACAACCCCTTAGACCACCGAAAAACACCCAGAACACCGAGCAAGCCCTCGAAAACGGACAAACCCATTGAGGAAACAGACTAAGGCGAAAAGCTCAAATCAATTTGAGATTTCGGGAACAAAATAGACCCGAAGACTGTGTGATAGGAGGGGAGAGGCCAACCATGGCAACCCAAACCAACTCCTCTGAGATGAACAACGCCGACCAAAAGGAATAGGTAGGAGGCGAAGAGGAGAACAATGGGTTGAGTCAAACCCGAATAAGTAACGAAAGCGGGCTGAGACAGCCAACGCCGATTTGGAGAGGCCTAGGGCCAGTGTTAGATGGCCGGAACCGAGGAAGGCTCAGAGGCAGAGAACCAATCGGTGGTGATGAAGACCAGCCGAGAGTCCGAGCCCACAACAGAAGCCAGATGATGTGAGAAAGAAGGATGGAAGTCCGGGTGGAGAACCATTGCCGATGGGGATTTTTTTTAATTCGATCTCCGATGGGCCACCGAGAGGGTAACCCTGTGGAAAACGGAGGGGAAATGCAGAGGTTGAGACTCAGTCCAACAGAATTGGAAAGAAACTAAGGCAGTGGAACGGTGGGCTGGGAAGAAGAGTTGCAACGGTGGCTCCGAGAGGGAGTCCGATGTCGGAACGTACGGTGGAGATGGTGGTTCAAGCCCGCTCAGCGGGGGGTTAAGTCCCACGAAGGAGGGTTGGGCTCCCCTCTCTTTAGAAAATATAGAGAGAAGGGAGAGAGTTTTTTCAACGCCTTCGCTATATACACCACATACCCTGCACGTCAATTCCGACGTGCAGGGTTAAAGTGGGTTAATTAATTTTTAAAATTAACGCGTATTTTTAAAGGTGGATTTGCGGTGTATTTAAAAACACCCTTTTTCAATAAGAGATAATCCTCATTTATTAGTGGTTACTTTACCAATGTCCTTTTTTGCCAATTTTTTTACCTATTTTAAATTTCTTTGGTGCTATTAAAAAAATGTATTTCTTTTTTTTTATAACTAAAATTGACTATTTAAATTATAATTTTTTTATTAAAAAAATATTTCACATATATAAATTAAAAAATAATAATAAAACCTCTATTTAAAATATTTTTTAACTCCGCCACTGTGTAATCGGTCTCTAGTTCTACCTGTTTTTTTTGGGAATCAGGAAAGCAATTAAGGACCAACTAACGTCATCTGGTAGCAGTTGGACCTAGGGCGTCCTTTTGGACATGAACACGAAATTCTGAATCTTTCTCTAACAATCTATCGACAAGGATACTGTAGGCGAGACGAGCAATCCTATCAGCTACAACACAATATTAGCTTCCTTGAAAATATGACGAAAAAGAACATTAGAAAGAATTAAGAACCATTTTTGTATCTGTTAGTAACAATTTAATGTTTCACGGGCAGACCCAATTCTCGAACAGAGCCTTTATTACACACAGTGACACAGGTTGTCCCGCTCGACTAAAATGTTATCAAGACCCAGTTCATTTGCCTGGATTACACCCTATCTTAAGGCTAATGCCTTTGCAAAGGTTGCGGATGAATTATTTCACAATTTCTTATGATAAAGTCATATGAATTACATCTGGCCTGACGATGTGATCCATCAAAATTAAATTTGACATAATCTTTAATTAGGTGATTTAGCCCATTTTGCATTTTGTCTAGAACGTTTTTTTTATAGGATTCTCTGCCCCGTTCGGGACCTAAAACGGTAAAACTCAATTAACCATTTCAAACTTTATTTTATTTTAAAAATGTGATTTAGATTGAAAACGTATGATTTTTATTATTGCACGACCTTAATGATTAAATTGGATCATATGAAATTGTCCATCGACTCAATCCATAAAGTTAGGAAAATTTCAATCATCAAATACTTCTTAGATTCATACATTTGTTTAATTGAAAATTAGGACTTGAACAAGGAATCGTTTAATAATGAATGTTTATTTTAAATGTTAAATATATGGGATGCTTATTGGTCTCTTTTTCAGATCGAAGCAATCAATGATAACGTTAGCATTTTGTTTATATTTATATAAAATATTGAGTTTCAATAAGATTGTTTGATTTAGTTCGGTTATTTGCATAACCACGTATTGTCTCCATCATAAACTTTTATCTATTTATTGTTTGTCTTTTTGTTAAGTTAAATATGACTTATTATAAAAAGTTGGCCGATCTTAAGCTGACGTCAAAGTGTATTACGATCTTATTTTGATATAGTTTGAGGCCACCCAAAAAATGGTGGGATTTCTCACCATCATCCATAATTTAATACTTTATTGCCTTTTATTATTTCCAGACGCTTACAAGTTACAAAATTTGCCTTATTCATTGAAACAGAGTATAAATTTATTATAATGAATTCATCATCTAATAATCATAGAATCTTTCGTACCTTGCCAAACTTTCCTGTGTACACCAAATATTAAATTCTTATCTTTTTAGAGTCAAATTGTATTGACAATTTTCCCTCAATTATAGAGTATAGTATACCCTAAGTATCTGTTACCCATACTCTCTATATTTGGTTGATCAATTATATTTTATTATTACTATTATTTTCTTTCAAGATATTATTCACTTCATGCGGAAGAAGAGAGCGGATAAAAAATAGATGATTCTCAAGCTCGATCTTTAGAAGACTTATGACCGCATCAGGTGGGAGTTCATAAAGGAGACTCTAAGAGTAGTTGGATTCTCGAAAAATTAGGTAGACTGGACAGGTGATTGCGTGAGTTCCACAAGGATACAGTTGCTATGTAATGGCGAGATATCGACGAGATTCAAACTAGAAAGGATTAGACAGGGAGACCCTCTATCCCCATATGTTTTTGTGCTTTGCATGGAACGACTCAACCATCTTATAAATCAAGCTGTGGAGGAGGGTGATTGGAAACCGATTAGATTATCGAGGGGTGGACCGACCATATCGCACATGTTCTTCACTTATGATATTATATTATGTGCGGAGGCTTCATCCATGCAAGCAGATGAAAGTTATCATAGAGGTTGTGGAAAGATTTTGCAAGGCGTTGGGGCAAAAAATCGGCCATGAAAAGTCGAAGATTTTCGTGTCTACCAATGTGCCCAATGACTTGAAGAAGAATTTAAACCAGATTAGAAATTATAGAGCAACGGAGAACCTAGGCAACTATCTAGGGGTCTCGGTGCTTCACCAACGCATCTCGAAAGATCTGTTTAACCCCCTCCTGAAAAAGATCCAAAACAAATTGTCCGGATGGAAAAGCAAAAAACCCAGCCTTGCCAGAAGGATAACATTAGCTAATACCATGTGTAGGAATGTGGACCAAATATGCCGTGTGTAGGTTTACTCGATGATGGTTTACTCGATGGGCTCGATGATGTTGCCTAATACCGTGTGTAGGAATGTGGACCAAATATGCAAGATGTTCACCTGGGGAGAGAGTGAAGGGGAGCGCAAAATTCACCTTATAACATGGAAGGACCTCTACCTTTCGAAGGATTTGGGAGGTTTGGGGCTGCGAGGTATGGCGGATTTGAACAAAGCCTAATTGGGAAGTTGTCCTGGCGATTTATAATGAACGACGAGGCTCTATCGGTTAAAGTTATGAGGAGTAAGTATGTTCGGGAGGCGGGAGCTGCTGTCCGGGAGAAATCTCATGTATGGAGAAGCCTGGAGATAGAAGCTAGTAGGGTGGTAAAACAGGGATCAAATGGATGATTGGAAATGGTGAGGATCTGAGATTCTGGTTGGATATGTGAGCTATGGACAAGCCACTTCTTCATGTGACTTTGAGGGACATATTGCAGGAGGAGCATGAACTCATAGTGGTGAAGCTTTGGACAGAGGACAGACAATAGACATTGGGAGTGGGAGAGACTCGATGGGAAACAACCGTTGTAGAAGGTAGTCAGGATCGATCCACGAGGAAGCAGGTTAGCAGATATCAGATATCAGAAGAATCACGTTCAGAAGTCGACTTCAGAAGCACTTGACCTGGATCAGTGCAGTCGATCTCAAGCAGAATCAGCAGCAACAGGCAACAGAGTTACTTGACGTTAACCAGATGTACTCGACGTCGAGTAGAAACTACCGTCTCGAGTACCTGCAAAAGCAAAAACAGTAATCGATCTCGAGTAGTCAGTAGTCGATGTCAAGTAAACTGCAGAAACATTAGTGGTGTCGGCAAAGGTGGCCGAAGAGTGTAAGAATGGAAAAGAATCGTGAACAGAAATAAACCAGGTGTTGAGTTCGACGAAGACCCAACGAACGACAGATTGTAGATTGTGAACAAATTAAACAAAGACTTCCAAGACCGGGGTCTACCACAACGATAATCAAACATGCATAAGACAAGATATAAATAAGCATGCAATCACATCAAGGATATCTGACTAAACCAATATTAGAAACATCTATAAGAATATAAAAATAATAAAGTAAAGAAACACCAACCGATTAGCAAAAAAGGAAATCACATTATCCTAAATACCGTCCGCGGATAAATATCCAAAGACTGACTCAGACACAGTCATCCGCGGATGTAAAAGAGTGGGCACGTGGCAGCCATGCCCACCCCCCACGAGTAGAACACGCGTCGAGTGGCGGACACCACGTGGCACGGCATCCGAGACCACCCAGGACCTATAAAAGTGAGAAACTTCACTAAAGAAAGGGACTTTTTCGGGAGAGGAGAGGAGAGGGAGGGGAAAAGGAGAAAGAAGAAGCGGATCAAGGCCAAGCGAACTTAAGTAAGAAATTTGAAGCAAGGAGAATTAGGAGAAGAAGTTATACGCGTCACAAAGAATCTATTTCATAGTAAAATCAAAATATTTCATTGGACTTGCTCCGCGGATATAGACCTTGTTCATCCTTATGTAAAACCTTCCATTAGAATTAAAAGTCTGTTGTTATTGATCCTCAAGATAATCAACGACGACAGGTAAGCAAACCAATTTCCCGAATTGTCCAGAAAAAACTCGATAAGGGAATAACATTTCGGACTCATAATCAGATTTCTTCCCGCGGAACAGGTTGGGCCGCGTCGATTATTTCGATGCGGGTCAGGTAAGTCCGTTGGGAATATTGATCACCTCACCAGGTAGATTCCCAGGTTCCACTAAAAATGGAGGCCTTGTTGGATCGAACTTTTTCACTGGCGCTGTCTGTGGGAACCCCCTCACACTAAGGGGTTCTCTTTAAAAAAGTTCTTTTTAGATAAAGTCAGACAAAGACCCTCAGACCTTTGAAAAAAGTTAGGGTCCGCGTCTGAACTTAGAAATATAAATTTTTTATATGTAAAATTAAACCTTTGACTATCGACAGATTCACGACACTAAGAAGATGAGTGATAGCCAGAACAATCCAACCCAGGATATGAGTCAAGGGATTCACCAGGATCAGGAGGCCTCAAGCATCTATATCCCATCGACACCACCACCAAATCCAGATGGCGAAATGGGAGATCAGCACCTCAGTACCCCTCTTCATCATCATAGCAATCAGCATGGACTGGAAGGAGGATACATACCACAGAACTTCTGGTACTATGAAGCATGTCGCGAGCAACCCAATCCTTTTCAGCAAGAGCAGTCTCAATACTTTTATTATGATCAGTGGGGGCAGAATCCGCGTCAACAGGGGAATTATCGACATGAAGAGCAGTATGGAAATTTTGATAGATATAACACTGCGTACGATAATCCCAGTAACTGGAACTATGGTTTTCAGAATCAGGAAATATCGCGCCAGACATGGCAGAATGATCAGTGGCACCGAGAGAATAAACATCGACGCGGAGAAAGGTCAACGGATGTTTCCACCTCCACAAAATCCGACTCAGCGGAAAAGAGAAACGAAAACGCACCAGCGGTTTTTCCATCGGTGTTTACCTAAGAAATTTGTTCCGCGACAGTACCAAAACGGTGAAGAGATGTGAACCTCATGAAATATGATGGAACGACTGATCCTGAGGATCATCTTTGCCACTTTACGACCGCAATGAGAATAAACGAATATAATGATGCCATGTTGTGTAGGACGTTCCCTTCAACCTTAACAAAGATTGCGCTCACCTGGTTCACAAACCTTCCAAAAGGTTCTGTAACCAATTTTGCCCAGATGTCCCACATCTTCATGTCCCATTTCGGAAGTGCGTGATCGAGAAAGAAGATCATGCTTGACCTGAATTCCATTAGGCAAGGAGCTAGGGAATCCTTGAGACACTTTTTCACTCGATTTACCAGCATGGTAGTACAAATCCCCAATTTTAATCATGAATCGGCAATCATCATACCCATGGGTAATTTAGCAGAAGGAGACTTCAAGACGTACCTGTTTCGGAAGAAGCCAACTAGTTACGATGACTTAAGAGAGCGGGTGTCAGCAGATTGAGGCAGAAGAAGTAGCCGCGTCCAACTCTAAGGCAAATACAGGGAATCCAGGTCTCTTTGGGAAGCTTACTGGAAAATTCAGAAAAGAGAAAGCTAAGCCGCTCAGACATCATTCAGAAGCGGTAGATTTTCATCCCCGTCGCGATGAAGTACATATGAATTCAGAAAGAGGGCAAGGATCCCGTCACAGTGAAGATCACCCGCGTTCCTATCATCCGAGAGATAACCGATATGGAAATCATGACATGAGATCTCCACCAAGAAGGGAGAATCGACCTAACTAGAGGCCACCGTGGGAGGACCGAAACCCCAGGTTTGACGACTCTCGTAATCAGCAGGACCAATATTTCAGGCAACAAGATCAGCATAGAGATCCCCCTTTCCATAACCGAGGAAGGGGGAGGGGAAGAAGAGGACGCGGAGGTAGACACAACTATACGCCCGCAGTCCAGAGATCTGTCAATCAGAGAGAAGCTCAAAATTCAGAAGCAGGCCAAATACCGGAACCTGAGGGTTTCATCAATACCCTCGCAGGAGGCTTCTCCATGGCAGGGTCCAGTAGACAGGAAAAGAGAAATTACGAAAGGGAAGGAAGGCAGCCTTCGTCCGCGTCAAGTAGAAGAATTTCTCTTACACAACATGAAAACATTTCCTTTTCCCCAAAAGACGCTGAGGACGTAAGGATGCCGCACTCAGACCCTCTAGTCATTCATGCTCAGATAGCCGCCAAGATAGTCAAAAGAGTGTTTATTGATACTGGATCGTCAGTTGATATCCTGTCGTGGGAGGCTTTTTCTCAAATGGGGATATCCGCAGCATCGTTGAAACCATATTCAGGAACGCTAATCACGTTCTCAGGAGGAGAGGTACAAGTAGCGGGCACAATCGAGCTTATAGTTGTTTTGGGGACGGCCCCAAAAAGACGCGTGGAAAATATTGTATTCACAGTAGTAAAGATTCCTACTGTATACAATGCCTTACTGGGTCGCGTCTCGCTCTATAAATTCCAGATGGTAGTTTCAATCTACCATTTTTTGGGAAAGTTCCCTTTACCCGGAGGAGGAATTAGCGAGGTTCGCGGTCAGCAACCAGAAAGTAGAAGCTGTTACCTAACTTCTATCAAGAAGAGCAGAGAAGTGATGTGTATTAGTGAAAATTGTGAATCCGTGGTCGGGGATAACGATTCGACAGAACTTTCAGAGGCTGAACTAGAGGTGAGGCCGACAGAAGCAAAAATATCAACCACGGATGAAAGAGTTACATACACACCTTTCCCAAACCCTGAGGAGAAAGTCTATTTGGGACAGGCACTGGAGACAGTAGAAAGAGTTCGAGTCCTAGAAATCATAGCGAAGTCAAGAGACATTTTTGCACGGACTCCGCGAGATCTGCTAGGAGTCCCACCCGCGATAGCTTTGCATACCTTGAGAATTCGTCCAGGAACAAAACCCATAGTACAGAAAAAGAGAAAGATGGCTCATGAGAAGGCTGCTACGACAAAAGAAGAAACTGATAAGCTTTTAGAAGCAGGGTTCATAGAGGAAGTAGAAGACTCAGATTGGCTCTTAAACGTGGTTTTAGTGAAGAAATCTAATGGGAAATGGAGGATGTGCATCGACTTCACTGACCTTAACAAATCCTGCCCCAAGGATAGTTACCCATTACCGTCCATAGATGAATTCGTCGATGGGACTGCGGGTAATAAGGTCCTTAGTTTTCTTGATGCTTACTCTGGATACAATCAGATAAACTTGAACCCTTCAGATAAGAAAGCTACTACCTTCATCACCAACCAGGGGATATTCTGCTACTGCGTCATGCCTTTCGGACTTAGGAATGCAGGAGCTACATTTCAAAGGGCGGTTGATAGGATCTTCCGTGATCAGATTGGTAGAAATGTATCAATTTATGTGGATGATATCGTGGTTAAGAGCGAGAGGGCAGAGGATCACGCGGCAGATCTGTAGGAGACTTTTGATTCCCTTCGCAGAGGAGGTTTGAACTTGAACACGGAAAAGTGTGTCTTTGGGGTTGATTCAGGGAAATTCGTTGGTTTCATGGTTAGCCATCGAGGAATTGATGTGAATCCCGAAAAAATCATGGCAATTCAAAACCTTCAACCACCGCGGACGATCAAAGAATTACAGTCTTTAAACGGAGCGGTAAACTACTTAAGCCGTTTTTGCTCTTGCCTGGCGGACAAGTCATTACCTTTCTTTGCATTACTAAAAAAAAGGGACCGATACAGTGGACTCCCGAGTTACAAAATGCATTCGGGAGTTTGAAAGTTTTCTTGTCAACACTCCCCACTCTCCATCAACCCGAGAAACAAGAAGCTCTACATCTATACCTGTCAGTTAAGAACGTCACTATTAGTGCTGTTTTGACGCGAGAAGCAAAGTATCCAGTTTATTACATCAGTCGTGTGCTACAGGATGTTGAAACGCGGTATGAACCAGTGGAGAAAATGATTTTATGTCTGATACTCACGGCAAGAAGATTGAGGCCATATTTCTAGGACCACCTTATCCGGGTAATGACTGACTTGCCAATGCGTCAAATCCTCCACTCCCCATGCCTATCGGGGAGAATGATGAAGTGGGCAGTTGAGCTGACGGAATTTGAAATTGAATATACCCCACGGAAGGCAGCTCTAGCACAGGTTTTAGCCGATTTTATAGGCGAAACCAGTTTTGAATTGAATGCTCAAACAGAAAAAAGTGAATGGACACTCAGGGTGGATGGTGCGGCCAATAAAGATGGATGTGGAGCTGGGGTTACCCTCACGGCACCCGATGAACGACAATACAATTACGCCTACAAATTAGACTTCCAAGCTACAAATAATGAGGCAGAATATGAAGCACTGCTCGCAGGACTAGAAGTAGCTTTAGTAAAAGGCGCCAGGCAAGTATCAGTTTTCACCGATTCAGAAGTGGTGACGCGACAGATAACAGAAGAATATGAGGCAAAAACTGGTTTAATGCCTGATTATCAAAGAAAGGCACGGGCGTTGTCAAAAGCTTTCTTGAGTTTTTGCCTAACGGCTGTTCCCAGAAGTGACAATCAACATGCAAGCGCATTGGCTCGGTTGGGAGTTGTTATGCCTGAGGAAGTAGGTAAGGAAGTGATCCTCGAAAGGATGGATAGTCGAAGACTTATCCAAGAAGTCTACCAAGTGCAGGGAATTGAAGCGGAAGATTGGAGAACGCCGATCGCGGACTATCTGGGAAAGGGCGTCTTACCAGAAGAAAGAGACGCTGCTAAGAAAGTAATCGCAAAATCTTCTCGATTCACCATCAGAGAGGGGAGGCTGTACAAGAGAGGTTACTGTCTCCCAGACATATTGTGCATATCAACAAAAGAGGGAAGTCTCGTAGTAGAAGAATTACATGATGGAGTTTATGCGCACCATCAAGGGTGGAGAGCTGTTATGGCCAAAGCAACCAGGCTAGGGTACTATTGGCCAACTATGAAGGGAGATGTTCAAGTTTATATCCAGAAATGCGACGTGTGTCAACGATTTGGAAACTTGATCCACCGTCCTTCCGAGGTACTAAAGAGTATAACTGGTGCATGCCCTTTTTCTGTTTGGGGAATGGACATCTTAGGTCCATTTCCTACTGCCCCTGGCCAGTTGAAGTATGTGTTAGTCTTGGTTGATTATTTCACAAAGTGGGTAGAGGCCGAAGCAATGGGATTAATAACCGCGGAAAAGGTGAGGAGATTCTTGTGGAAGAATATTGTCTGCCGCTTCGGGGTACCCGACTCGATAATCACAGATCATGGACCTCAATTCGATTGTGAAACGATCAGAGATTTCTGCGCCGGTTTAGGCATAAACCTCAAAATTTCATCTGTGGCCCATCCGCAGACAAACGGGCAGTGGAAACAACCAATCGACAATTACTGCATGGGATACAAAAGAAACTCGGGAACACAGCAAAGGGGCGGTGGGCAGAACTACTACCTTTAGTACTCTGGTCCTACCGCACGTCAACAAAGACTCCTACTGGAGAAACCCCGTTTTCTTTAGTCTTTGGTATGGACGCAATCATCCCTGTTGAAAGATTGGTTCCTTCAGCGCGAATAATAGCATACAACCAAGAAACCAACGATGAAGCATTAGAACTCGAACTCCATCTCATAGAAGAACGCAGGATGACAGCAGCTTTGAAAGAGCAAGAATACAAGAGGAGGCTATCTAAATATCGGGATAGGCGAATTCACCCATGGCATCTCAAGGAAGGGGATTTGGTGCTCCGCCAAGCTACCTCTGGAGGGAAACTAGACCCCAACTGGGAAGGACCTTATGTGATCGTGAAAGAAGTTCAAGAAGGAGCATACAAGCTCAGCACCCCTGAAGGTATCGTTCTGAACAAGACTTGGAATGCTGATAATCTAAAAAAGTACTATGTGTAATCACCAAATAGTTGTATGAAACAAAAAGCTTAGTCGCCCCCGCAAAAATTAAATAAAGCGGTTAGAAGGCGCTTTTTACTATGTTTAGCACCCAAGGAATTTCTTGCAAAAAGTCCTTGGACGCTGGAGCTTGGCTCCACGTCAGGCCTCTGATCGAATCTGTATTCTCAGAGACAATATTTCATATAAAGTCCTGGGACGCTGGAGCTTGGCTCCGCGTCAGGCCTCTGATCGAATCTGCATTCTCAGAGACGATATTTCATATAAAGTCCTGGGACGCTGGAGCTTGGCTCCGCGTCAGGCCTCTGATCGAATCTGCATTCTCAGAGACGATATTTCATATAAAGTCCTGGGACGCTGGAGCTTGGCTCCGCGTCAGGCCTCTGATCGAATCTGCATTCTCTGAGACGATATGCTATCTTAAATCCTAGGACGCTAAATCTTGGCTCCGCGTCGGGCCTCCGAACAAAACCACAGTCTCAGGAACAAAGTTTCACTTAAACCCTAGAGACATTAGAATTTAGCTCCGAATTGAGATTTTCACCAGACCACTATTCTCAAAGATCAAATCCAACGCTCTAAGATCCAAACCCCGCGTCGGATCTCTGTTTAGGACAATCTAGAAATGAAAGATATGGTTTTCATAAACCTTCCTGGAACATCCAAAGCTTTCTAATTTTTGAAAGAAATTGTGGCTATAAATCCACCATTAAACATAAAATGAAAACAACCAAGGTTGAAATACGATAGCACATCCAAAAGAGTTGACAATTTAGAATGAAAAACAAGCGCCCATTAGCTCATGTTCGTGGAGCCCGAGCTGGGATGAGACGAGTTTTGCCTTGACTCAGGCGAAATCCATTAGAGGGAGGACCTTCCAACTCCGGAGAAGCCCACTCCGCATCTACCTCATCCCCGACAGCATCTAAGATCTGGAAATCCATTAGAGGGAGGACCATCAGCTCATGTTGATACCGTGTGACTCGGCGAAATCATTCCAACCTCCCCTTAAAAAAGAAACCCTATAATCTCCGCGTATAACTTCCACCGGAAAGTCTCAAAGAATCCTGGTTGACAAAAGAACGCTCCTGGGGAGATCTGGCCCAAGTCTATCTTCAAAACATATTGGCAAAGACTAACAAGGGACATATTTTAAAGAGCGTTAAGGGAAAAACCAACCTAATAAAAGAAAAATTCAGCAATTTAAGAACTAACCAAGCGGAGAAGTTGCTCAGGAAAACTGATTCTCTCAAAAAAGGACCAAGGTGAACTAACATGGGAAGGCATGATAAAAGCGCGCGACGAGTCTAGGTGTCCTTTCCCCCATACTCTCTTTTATAGAGCGCATAAACAATACTGGACATATGTCATAAGCAGAAATACGGGGCAAATAAGTTCGAAAGGTCAAATCATTGAGCCAAAAAACCACAGGCGCCATGCATGAAATAAACAGTAAACACTATTTCTGAACTTCTTAGAGATCCCGTGAGAAACGCGTCATGACGAATTAACCTCGAAAGACTAAAACCAGTCATACCAGTGGCATGCATAACTTTGAACTCTCCAGAAACAATTATTAAAGGCCTCGCAATTAACAAAATTATAACCAATCTAATAAAGAAGCTTAAGGCTTTATTTCATTATGAAGGTACAGTTTAAAATCCATTTGAAGCTACGTCGCGGAGAGAAGGATCATCATGTTGGACTTCACGATTACCCCCGGGTGAATCCACCAGTCGAACCTCGAAACAAACCTCACCCATGTGAGTAAAAATCATAGAAGTCCCTCGTTCAAAACCATGCGATTCCACAAAATCTTTCCATCCGCGACCAAGGTAGAGGAGACCACCGTTACGTCGCTCTATACAAACCGGGAAATTGCGCAGCAGAAAAGAGGAAAGTAAAACCTGGCTAGGAACAGCATCCGCGTATGCCTCCTCAAACCTAAGTGGTAGCAGCTAAAAAATAGAAGAGAAATATAAGCCAATGGGAAATTTTCTAAAGAAATTGGAAATTTAGTCTAATCAGCTCACCAACTGCAAGAACTGTTCGGGATAATCAATCGCTTGGAAAAAGGCCCATCGTGGTTCTGGACCAAAAACCTCGTCCGCCCTAAATGATAGAGGAGGAATTATGATGGATCCCCGCATCTCGATGAAATTATAGGGAAACAGTAAATACCCTCTTATTTGTATCATCAATCACGAGGGGACAGTTGAATAGGAAAAAGAAGAATTGCATGCGTAACACGCAACAGGTGACACAGCCACCGAGGGCACGCGTCTCCCCTTCTCTAAAAACAAAGTGAATCAGAGAAGAGTCTTTTCTCAAAACCAGTAAAAGTAAATTACAAAAAGAAAAAATTAAAATTACTTTTTGATAAAAAGCGATAAAACCAAAGGCAGGAAAGCCTCACACAGCGAGTATAAAACACACTTGGGTATCCATGAATGGTGAACATCCTAAAACAAGATGGATCCAAATCTACCGCCTAGGGCTTTTTATAGAGTCATTATGAGGGAGGAACAACTTCAAACACTTCGACTCCCCCTCATGTATGTTCTAATCGACGAGGATGCTCACACTCAAGCTAGACTCTGGTCCCGCTCCAACCAGGAACACGAAGTGAAAGTGGATAGGGATGAAGATGGCCTATTCTGGCTGACTCAAGGATGGCGCGACTTTACACAAGCAAATCGAGTCAATGTAGGATCAACTTTGATTTTCACCTGCATGGGCGATTCCATCTTTGAAGTCGACGTTGTCAGCCCGGACAACGAGGAAAATGGAGAGGTAGGACATCCTTAGGCTCCTACCTTGTCCTTCGCGTCAATATCTCTAAAATGATGTAACAAGTTTAAAGGGATCTAACCTCTGAGAAAGGTTTCTGTACGTTGTTTCGTATTATGAATAATAAAAGATCCCTCTTTCTATTTTATTTCTAAAAGCACAGGAACACAATAAGGAGAATCATAGATCCCCTTTTTTCTTTATTTTACGAAAGCTTATATCGAAAGATCAGTTTACAAACTCCCAAAGCATGACGCGGAAACAACTCTATTAGAACTGCATGATGAAGAAACCGAGTCCAATGTGGCCTCGTGATCATCCCCAATTTCACGACGCGGACAGACTTGGAAGGAAACATTACCCTTATGAAAAAACATCATGGCACTTCCTATTCCTAGGTGGTGAAGCATAAGAAACTCATCCCAACCGTTGTAAATATGGAAAAGACCATTCTCACTCCAAGATACAGCTACTGGAAAATCACGGACGAGATACGTTGAAAGAAAAGCCCACCGAGGTGGAAGAGGCCCATATTCAGCCTCAAACTGAGGAGGCATAACCTGCATACCAATAAAATCAAGACCTAATATAGGTAGCCCAAGCTCTGTTGAAGTAAAAATAAAGGAAACTCACTAGCCGAGAAAGCTGCTCCACGCTCTCAATCTTTTGAAAAAAGGCCCAAGGATTAAAATTTCCTAAAGACATAATACTTGCAATGGCACGATCGGTTGCCAAAACATGAGAGGCGGCAATGAGGATAAAAATTAAGGCTTTAAAAAGGAAAAATCCACCCTGAAGAATAAAGACAAGTGGTAAAAGACTTCAAACATTCGGACCGACCCTTTCAACACTTGGAGAGGTCGGAACATAAATATATGGATATTTACTACAAGCAAAATATACGATTGATACCAGTATTTCGTCCAAAGAGATCTTCAACCCATATTCTCAAAACAAAAGAAGTATCTCAATGGAATACCAAAAAACAGGAAACCACATATAGGTTCCCAAATCCATAAAAGTTTCATCTCACATAAAATCAAAGATCAAAGTTTACGAGGGGGTAGCTGCCTTCTCAATTTCTTCCTCCGCGTCCTCAGCATCGTCATCTTTAGAATAAGAATCTTCCGCGGCCATCTCCTCCTTTGAAAGTCCCCAGTCGGCACTAATCAGGCTAGGCTCATACTTTTCCAGAGGGACACCGGGGTTATTTGCCGAACGTGTAACGCTTTGGTTGATCCCTGCAACCATTCCCTTCCGGAAATAGCTAAAGCACCTATCTTTTAAAATACTAGAGCCCTTTGAAGTCTGGAGGCAAGCTTTAGCCATAGAGGACAGGAATGCCAACCTCAGTTTTTATCCACTCAGAAGATAGATGATTCAAACCTTCAGGACTCTGAAGCCATTGGAGAGCCACATCTTGATCCGAATGCGCCTTGATTGTGTCAAGTTCTTGTTTAGTAATGGACAGTTCTTCGCGAAGGATGGAGAAATCCTCTTCCATCTTATCAATGGTGGCCTGTCGGGTTTGAAGAAGCTCCCGCGAAGCCCCTTCAGCAGCTTCCAGCTCTTTGACGTGAGAGACGGTAGAGCTCAAAGAAACTTTTAAATCATCATGCTTTTTCCGCAAAGCTACCATGGCCTCTTTCTGAGCTTTGACCTCCTCATGAAGGTCCGCCGACCTTTTCTTAAACTTCTCCATCGAGGCCGAATCTCCCACAGTATTCCCCAAGATTCGAAGTTGATGATTCAGTTTTTTAATTTCTTCTTCCTTTTTTCTAAGGTCCTCCTCTCCACACACCATGCGTCTTTCGACATCTGGTTGAATTATCCTTAGCTAGGAAAAAGGGAAGTAAGAGTAAGAAAAATTGAAAATAAACCGCGTCAAAATATTCTAAAAGGTGAGAAAGGAATGTTAACCTACCCATTGAATAATACGATCCAGGTTAGTTGAAAGAGTGAAGGGATCCAATCGACTGATATATCCTTGCTCTGGGAGACAACGTTTCTTAGCTGGAAAAGCAAGACCTTGTAAGTCAATCGGATCGAAGCCTGGGATAGGGAATTCGCGAAGAGTCGCTACACCCTCTAAAAAGAGCCCCCTTTTGTCCGTAGCCGATGGCCCAACAGCGATGGCAACCTTCCTCTTTTTTGATTTAGAAGTCTCGGGCGCGGATGGACAAACACGTTTCTCTCGAGGCACAGGAACCAATGAAGAAGATTCAACTAAAGCTCCGGTCTCATCCGCGATGCTCACATCAACAGTCGATGCCACTTCCAGGGCCGGGGGAGGAGCAGGAGGATCATTTGCTACCGAACTTATCTTCTTCTTTTTCCCAGATCTGGCCTTATGCCGTTTCAAAAGTGCATCCAAATCCATTTTATCTAAACACAAAAACATTCCACGATAAGTCATCCATCGAAGAAAGACAAAACATGTAGACACAAATATATATACCAAGAGAAACAAATAAACAAAAGAGCCACCTAGTCGCGGATGAGGCATACTCAAGCCAGCCATCTCAAGACGAAACGCGGATAGCATTTTATCCCACGGAAATCTAGGAGTATGAGAAAACGATAGCTTGAACTGAGAAAGATTGGAAATTTTTGGTTTCATCACAGGGCAAAAAAGCCCCGGAATAGTTCGACAATTAAAGTCTTGCCCAGATCTATCGCGGACCAAAAACCACTTGTACTTCCAATTCGGTTTGCTAGACAACCTTTCCATATACCCACAACTTGAGTTGCACTGATAAAACCTTGAATCATGAGTTCCCTTCTTTAAGGAAAAAATGTTGAACATTAACTTCAAAGAAGGAGCAACACCAATCTCCTTACACCTCATAATAAAACTGGTAAAAAACATCTAACCATTAGGGACGATCTGAGCAGGACTCAAATTGTACTCATCCAAAAACTTTGAGAAAAAAGGATGTAAAGGAAGTCGGAAGCCTTGAGACAAGCTAGCTGCATATACAACCAAACAATCTTCATAAGCGTCCAGGCAACCACCCCCTTCCTCAGGAAGACATAATTCTACACCTGCTGGCCAGGGGAAGACTTGCGAAAGAACGTCAAGATCTTCCAAATTCAACAGAGTAGTGCACCCCCTCAACTTACTCACAGGAGACCTCCATGGATGAATCCTATCAGTCACAACTGGTGGAGGACTGGATGGAGGCGAAAGAGGTTTAAAATCTCCCAGGAAAAGGCAAGTATCTAGATCCCTTAAATTATACACTGGGGTGTCTAAATCGCTCAAATTCTCTTTAGAACGGATCTTCTTCGGATTTTCTGCTAAACCAATTGGGGGAAGCTCATAAGGAATCCAAACATCCTCCGCCTCTTGATCCGCAGACTAAGAAATTGATGAAGCCCCCGCGTCCTCCGAAGAACTAGCACCCGACTCATCCACGTCCCTTGGATTTTCATCTTCCGCGCATCCCTTCGAAGAAGAAGAAGAAACTGTGTAAGGAGAAGAATAGTAATCAGGGTCAGAACGCTTCCGGCGCCTTCTCACCTTAATAGGACTACCAGTAGGACCAACTCGATCCGGAGTAGACGCGGATATGGAAGAAGATGACACCGACGAAGAATCATCGGAGCTGGAAGAAGAGCTCCCTGAAGAAGAAGAAAGAGTCTCTGGGGCCAGACGCGCCTGAGAGGATGAAGCAACACCGCTTCTCCATCCTTCACCTCTCTCAAGATCTTCTAACAAATCACGCTCCTCGCTGAGACTAGCCATTTCTAAAGAAACTAGAAGAAAATCGTATGAAGTTTCACTTACACAAAGCAAAATCTCATCCAAAACACATTCAGAGGCAAACTTGCACCTAAGTTTATGATCTAAACGTCAAGAAGTTAAAAAACTTGATAGGAAAAAATCAAGAACAGCTTAGAACAAGAAGAAATACCTTGAAAAGTTGAAGAAAACCGCCGGAAACCTAGAAAACCGCCGCCGGAAAACCAAGAGGTGGATAAGGATAAAATCTCTAGAAGAGCAGAAGAAGACAAGTGTGAAGTAAAAAGAAAAGTGGACGGGGTAACTTATAGGAAATTACTGACGTTTAGACTTCCGAGCATAAATGGGCCTGATGGGCCCAAATTGGGCCAAAACTCGAAAAGAAAAGGCCCACCGCCTTTAAATCAGAACTATAGTAGTAACGAAACTACAGATGTTTACTTAAGAAATCTTTATCGATCCGCGTCAATCCCTGGTTGGAATCAACTCGGCCCGAGGAGCTGTGACTAAACCAATATTAGAAACATCTGTAAGAATATAAAAATAATAAAGTAAAGAAACACCAACCGATTAGCAAAAAAGGAAATCACATTATCCTAAATACCGTTCGCGGATAAATATCCAAAGACTGACTCAGGCACAGTCATCCGCGGATGTAAAAGAGTGGGCACATGGCAGCCATGCCCACCTCCCACGAGTAGAACACGTGTCGAGTGGCGGACACCACGTGGCACGATATCCGAGACCACCCAGGACCTATAAAAGCGAGAAACTTCACTAAAGAAAGGGACTTTTTCGGGAGATGAGAGGGAGGGGAAAAGGAGAAAGAAGGAGCGGATCAAGGCCAAGCGAACTTAAGTAAGAAATTTGAAGCCAGGAGAATTAGGAGAAGAAGTTGTACGCGTCACAAAGAATCTATTTCAAAGTAAAATCAATATCTTTCATTGGACTTGCTCCGCGGATATAGACCTTGTTCATCCTTATGTAAAACCTTCCATTAGAATTAAAAGTCTGTTGTTATTGATCCTCAAGATAATCAACGATGACAGGTAAGCAAACCAATTTCCCGAATTGTCCAGAAAAAACTCGATAAGGGAATAACATTTCGGACTCATAACCGGATTTCTTCCCGCGGCACAGGTTGGGCCGCGTCGATTATTTCGATGCGGGTCAGGTAAGTCCGTTGGGAATATTGATCACCTCACCAGGTAGATTCCCGGGTCCCACTAAAAATGGAGGCCTTGTTGGATCGAGCTTTTTCAATATCAAGCTTTCGCCTTTTCCAACAATTAGACAACTCTTTCAAGTAACCCTAATTGTATCTACCAATTTTATGTTTATAATCCAAGTGGTTAACCTGAATCTCTATTCTTTAGGGAATAAACATAATAAAGATAGTGGATGATCAAAACATAATGAATATCGAATCTTTACCTCAAGCGCGCATGGCTATCGTCGGGCTCACCTCGACCCTAGAAGTGCGTAGACTACTCACGCCTCATCATAGCAATCAACATAATGGATGGGAAAGAAACTTGCATTAACTAAATTCAAAGACTTTAAAATTCCGACACTCCAACTTTCGTAAAAGTGTCAAAACCCTAAAACCTTTGAAAACCTAAATTGTATGTGAATAACTTGCTCTAGAATTGAATGAATAAAAGTCAGCCCCTAGGGCTTTATTTATAGGGTTAATCCTTGCTAATCAAATAAAGCAATCTCTATCTAATCCTAAAGATATAAAACTAGATAAATAAGATATAGATCTAATGTGGTAAATATCAAATCTCCTTGTGGTAAAATAAGTCTTCCTCCATGATGATAGATATTGATAGATAGATGATTGAACCGTCATTGCTTCATGGCCAAGTCTTCTCCTCGTCCTCGGATTGGCCCAATTCGTTCTCGGCCTAGCAGAGTTGTAGTCAACGTCGAGTAGATCTGGTCGACGTCGAGTAGATCTTGCTTGATCTCGGCTATCTTCAGTGCATCTCGAGTACTTCTTCTAGTCGGACTCGAGTATGGTCTTCATCTTTGGTCGACGTCAAGTACGGTGGTCGACGTCGAGTAACTTGGTCGAGTTCAGTAGCTTGTAGTCTCCATCCTTAGTCAATTTCTCTCTTGTTCGTAGTCGACGTCGAGTAGATTTCTGTTGTCGTCTCCTCCTTTTAGTTTTGTCTCGGAATGGCTCCAAATTCTGCAGAATTAAACCAAAACTTGTGTAGACCTCTATTTCTTGCAAATAAGCTTATACTACACAAATTCAACATATTCCCAAACCAAAATATGCAAAATACTTAGAATAAGGAGCGCAAATATGCATAAAAACATGGTTACTTTAGTGGACATCAATTACTCCAATAGTTGGAACAAGAATTCTACAAACAAATGTGAGATACCGCGAATCCATCGACTGTGGATTCAGCACTGTCGCCTACAACTTCCCAAATTCATCATTGACACCGCCGAATCCATCGAATTTGGTTTCGATTGCAGGCGACAGTCTTGGTTTTAGGTCGAAAGAACAAGGTTTAATTGTCAATCTATCACGAGGGTGCATTGACTCGACGATTGCTTGGGGAATCGACATTTGAGAAGGCCAGGAAACCTATGTCGAAGTGCTCGCCCTGCTCGATCTTTAGTATGAGTCTTCAAAAGTTCCTAATGAACTAGAGTCTGAAATTGAGCCTTCAGAGGTAAATCTTGAACTTCTTTACTCAGTTTGGGATAATGCAATTGAAAGAGAAGTTGAAGATTTTATCATTGTTGCTGAAAATCTAGAGAAAATGAGTGTTTTTGGAAAATTTTCAATCGGATTTATGGAAAGCTCCATTACACACAAGGTGTTTTTGACCCTGGAATAGTTGATAATGAAAGTTGTAGGAGTGTTGTTGGGCTTGTTCTTGTTGTGCATCATGCCTAGGATGTTTCCATGATGAGGCGGTCATCTTCGGGTCATGAAGTTGATCTTAAGTTCATAAAGGATGGTTTGAAATCATTATTGTTTGATAGAGGGCAAACAAGAATTAGGGATGCAAATCAGAAACCAAACATGATGCCATTTGATAGAGGAAATTCGATTTTACGATATTTAGTTAAGTTGGTTTTCATATGTGGATTAATTAATTCGAAGTTCTAACAAATGGTTCATGATGATCTTGGGAGGGTTGTTGCTTTGGCAGTTGTGTTGAACAGATGCTGCAAGTGAAGTATGGTGACAGTGAACTAGACCTTGGAGCTGCAAATTAGACCAAGTGTTGAAGTATGTTGCAGTTGTGTAGTGTGGGGTGTTGGGAGCACTTAAAGAACAAGTTGCAGCCACCAACATGTTCAGAGTGTGGCGCAGAGAAACGTTCATCAGTATGAGCATTGGGTGTTGTCTACAAGTGATTGAAGAATCGAGAATGAGGGAAGACCTATTTAAGAGAGTTGCTGAAATTGCCTATGTGCTCTTGTCTAGGGAAAGAAAATGACAGCTCAGTATTGCTACACGTGCTGCAAACATCTACTAGCTATAAGCCTATGTAGAGCTAGTTGCCACAATTCTTAGTCATTCACCCATTTTTCTCTTTGAATTGTTACTTCTTTCGTGAGAGTTTGATTATTATTTTTTTCCAAGCTTTGAGGACAAAATGTTTAAAAGGGGTGGGTGATGTCATGTACAAGGGTTATTAGGAATTAGTATAAATACTTATATCTTGTATTAGAGAAATCATCATTGAAGCAGATGGAATACCAAATACTATTTTCTCCCTAAACCCTTTACTCTCTCCTCCTCAACCTTTACTGATCCCCTTCCCTTTACTTTACTCTTACCTTCCTCTCCCTTCAACTCTTCATTTCTTAATCACTGACTTCCCTAATCTCTCTCTTTTGTTCATCAAATTCTTGTTCATGTCTTGATTCTTATCAAGGACAAAACAAAAATATTAAAATATAATTTAGTTAACGAAGACATAATGTGAATTGGTAATGAGTGGTGATTTGGTAACAAAAACCATTTAAGGGATGGTTTACTGTAATTTCAAATTTAAGGGGTGGTTAAATGAAAAAACCAGCATTTAAGAGATGGTTTTATGTGAATTTCCCTAACAAAAAAAAAAGAAAAAAGAAAAAGGAAAAGGGAAAAAGGAGGGAAGGGAAGGGTTGGTGTGGTGCATTCAGCATTTTGATATTATTAAAATTTGGTGGACATTTAACTAATAAATCTTAAACGGTGGATATTTAATTAATTAACTCTTATTATATAGACAATTACTTTTTTCTCCCTTAGGATAATACATGTATAACTGTATAAGATATATATAATTAATATTGATAATAACCTTATACTCCGTAGTATATAATACGGAATATATAATATTTGAGATACATTTCTAGAAAAAAAAACCCACAAAAGTTAATAGTATTTTTTTGGTAACTTGGGAGTTCCGAGGTTGTCGACTAATCCTTCATGGGTCCGAGCCCTAGCCTGCAAAGAACATGAATCAGTAAGCCAAACGACAAGGCACCAAACATGTTCACCCAAGCCAATGTAGGCTTGAACACTCACTAATATTTTATAATAAACTTTTTTTTTTCAGATTTTTTTTAAATAAATTATATTCTCGTGAAATCAACTAAACATGGTAAATGGGACATATATGATCGACCTGGATTTCCAACAGGAGAAAAAAGTAAGTTGGTAAGAAAAGAATCGTCTAAAGAGCGGCTCAAGCTAATTGGTATCCAAAATTTGCAATTATAAAATACCCAACTTTTATGATAGGTTGTTAAAGATCAACGATTATAGTAAAATTTGGGAAGCTAATATGCTAGTAAGAATTTTCAAATTTGCCTACTTTGTTTTTTTAGGCAAACAATAAAATGTCTTTGACGAAGCATCCTTGATCATTCCGTATGATGATGTTACAAAGCTTCCTATTCAAAAATAGAGGACTCATATTATAAATACAACTAGACTTCCAATGTAATCAGCGCTATGATTACACTCTATATAGCAGTGTCTAAATCTGCAGCTAGTGAACTTTCTTCTCCGAGTCTGAATCCTTTCGATCTATCATCTGTAAAATCTCCCATAGAACACTGTTGGGGTCATCAGTTTCTTTGACTATAGCCAGACGCCTTCAACTATGATATTCCTTATTCCATTTTTAAGCCTTATCTTTAGCTCCATACAAATCACAAACGATTCTGTTTGTAGAACTCATCCCATTATAATCTATAACTGAAAAATATCAGTAACATGACCATTACAATCCCAAATGATCCCCCAACACTGCAGATGTTAGAGCTTTTGATAGAGTCATCTACATTTAGTTTGTAGAAGCCTCTTGGTGAGCGTTTTCACTTGAGAACTTGTTTTTTCCCGTGTTTAATCTTATCTGGCTTGATTTGTGCCTTATCCAATTATTGATGTTATTAATTATTTGTGTCGTTGATTTGTTATTGATATTGTTAAAAATAATACTATTCCTCAATTCCAGGTTGTTTATCATATGAAACAAAATTCATTAAAGTGAGTTTTATTTTTCAAACTATAAAGATTTTCCAGTAAATCTTGGTGTACCATTGATATCATAAGGCACTTATTTAGTCAGTGACTCAGGTTGGGCATGGGTCAATTTTGAATCAAAGTTGTCACCTCGTCAAGTTATTTGTAGCAAGTAAGTAACCATTAGATTATTTAGATCCTAAATTTAAAATTAGGGCAAATTGCAGGAAACCACCCTTTAAATACATCGTTTTGCACAAAACCACCTCTTAAACTCAAAATTTCAGAAAACCACCTTTTAAATGCTCAATGTTTGCAAAGGACCACCATTTAACCCTTTCCGTTAACTCTGTTAAAATTATGAATTGTCTCTTTTGCCCTTTTTATATTTAGGGGTAAAAAAAGAAAAGAAATACAATATTTATATATATTGTCGGTGATCGATCATGGTTATTCTTGAGTTTGAAACCATCCTCGTAGATGATCCATGTTTGTGGTTGTTCACGATTGAATCGCTATCAATGAATGAAGCCTTATGATAGTTTTAGTTTTTTGATTTGCATTCCACATGTATATGCTCCTTGTTGATGGATTAGAAGCTCGGTTTTTCCCTCATTCATTGTCCCTATTATTATGCATATACGTCGAATGATCGTTGCGATTAACAATCTTGTTTTCGTATGAACTGTTGGTTGTTAATGGTTCGAATTGGTACCTTTACGATTTGTTGATGCGATTTAGGTTGATTTTTGCTTTCAATTTGATGATTTGCTTCCCCAAGTTGAGGTTTTGGGGATTAGGGTTCTTATATGTCGAAACCATAGATCTCAAAATTAAACCTTATTTGATTGTACTGAGCATGAAACTTACCTTAAGATTCATGTTTTCCCTCTATCAATTTGTTGATTTGGCTTGTTTACTATTGGGATCGGGGATTGAATTTTAGGTTGGTTCGTCTTCTTTGAGCAACCAAACACAGCCTCACATTGCTATTGCTCCTTTGCTTTCACGATGACAGCTAGCTAGCGGTGGTGACCGGAGGCGCTTGTAATTACTGCCTTTGGCTTTAAAATTCTAATTAAAGTATGTTGGTTTCTCCGGTCATTGAAACTCCCAATTAGGGTACTTTCATACTCTAAGATCCATACGGAAAAAAAGAGGAAAAAATGGGTAATCAAAATGTTAACAGATAATTTAATGGACAGGGTTAAAGGGTGGGCGTTTGCAAACATTGAGCATTTAAAGGGTGGTTTTCTGAAATTTTGAGTTTAAGAGGTTTTGTGCAAAACAACGTATTTAAAGGGTGGTTTCGTGCAATTTGCCCTTAAAATTATGTTTTTAATGAGAAAATTGATTTTTATGTCAATTATTTGTTCAGGTCATTTTCGGTTTCTTTGACAGCGTACCCGGGGGAGGACGCGCTTCTCACGCGCTCCTCTTTCCCCTTTGCCCAACTATGATCCAAACACTTGATCCGATCGAAATTGATCGAATTTGGTGCCATCCTCCCTTCTTTCGGCTAGATTTCTAGTTGATTTTGGGCTCCCAATCTACGTTCTCACGGATTCGACCTTCAATTTTGAGTATCTCGATCTGATTATCACCGGTTGGGTTTCGAAGCCCCGTTCGCAAAGTGTATTCGCCTTGGTCAATCGGTCTGATTTCTACGGATTTTGGGCTCCCATCTACCTATATACTGGTTCATCTTCTTCCTCGGTTCATCTTCATCCGGTCTCGTGCTCGCCTTGATTTCGCCACCCTCCCTGTCACTCGTGATGATTCTAGGAGGTCTTCTGCTTGGTTAGGGGGCGAGGAGTTTGGAGTCGGGTCTGGCTGGGGTCGTGGTGGTACGCTTAGGGCGACTCCGTATCCGGGATAGAGTTTCCTTGGAGATCGTCTGCATTACCCACAGGAGATAGAGTCCTACTGTACCGCTGGCCCGCGTTGCTACTGCCCGGTGGTGCTTGGCTTCGTTCTTCGGCGACTTTCTCAACTTTTTTGGTGTTGGTCTTCTTGGATTGTTTTTTATGTAAAGTTTTATTTCTGCTTGTTTCATTTCGCTTGTTTTCTGTTTTTTAGGTTGTACGTTTGACGGTTAGCCGTCTGCCGACTTTGTCGGCCTCTCGAAGAGTCAGGCATGTCTTACCTTCGAATTTTTACCTAATAAAAAAAAAATCAGTTTCTTCGAGGATTGACTGATTCCAGTATTTGGCTAAGGTCGTTTTGGTACAAGTTTGTATTAATATTAACATTAAATGTTTGGGATTATTTTATATGTATATTGGAATAATTGGGCTTATGAGAGAAAATGAGAAAATAGAAAGGCACGTCCTTTATTATTAGCTTTGGTCACTAGTAGTGACCACAACATCAATATTCTTGGACCAAAAACAACAACATAAATATTCCAAAGTGGATTGTGTTTGTTTTTAGAGGCATCTTTTCAGCTTTGTTGATAAAGGGTTTTAAAATTCACCAAGTATAAAGGGTATAAAGATCAATTAGCCATTAAGCAGATGGCTAGGCTACATTGAGCTACATGCACACATCACACATATATCCTTTAATATGATAAAATAATAATAATAATAAAATCAGTGGTGGTCATTCTCCACTTTTCATCCCTCCCCTTTCTTCACTTCTTTTTGCAAAAGCAAGTATATAGTCTTAGTAATTGCATAAGCCCGCCTACCATTAGAGCTTTGGGACTTAAGGCTGTTATTCAATCCGAATGAGTTGAATATTGTTTATTCATATTTAGCTCGTTTAAGAAAGAACCAAGCCTAAATTTGAATTCGAGCTTGAAAATGTGCTCATACTCAACTCTTTTAGAAAATGAACGAGATTAAGTCAAGCTTTTTTCGAGAATTATACGACCCTATTTGCTAAGAACATGGTACATTAAAGAAAATTTTAGAAATTTCACGAAATTCGAATTAGTCGAGCTTAAATCAAGTGAGACGAGCTTTGAATCGAGATTAAAAATGTGCTTATACTCCGATTGTATAGAAAATGAATAAGTTTGAACCGAACTCAAACTACTCGGCTTATATAACACCCCTAACGAACGAGACTGTCCATTATAATCAAAATTAAATTTAATGTCCAAATTCTCGACTCTGTTAGCAAATCACGACCCATTATTATTCTGTTAAAAAAACTCTAGTATGGGTGTGTGATCAAATGCAATTTTTGCAAACAAACTTTAACCTAATTTCAAATAACATCAATTTGGAGGGCTCAATAAAAATAACATCAAAAAATATATGTGCTGGAACAGATGCCCTAGTTTCAACTTTCAAATAACAACCATGGGCATGATCGATGGATATTGCATTTGCTTTATAAAGTTGCACACTGAAAATCTTGATTCTTGCCCAAGCAAAATCGTTTGTGCATTTGCTTTATAAAGTTGGACACTGACAATTGACACTATGAAAAACGCTCATCCAAAGGGCGATTTCTACTACTATTATTGTACAAGCCTTGAAGAATCTTCTATGTAGCCCAATTCTCCAATGCATGACACCCATTATAGGACGAATATCCAAAAGAACCTTAGCCATAATCCCCACTTGCGAGTTACGACAAACGAAAAACCATATCATCTAATCTGATTGAATTAAATGGTATGAATGGTCAAGAAGACAAGTCAAGTTCTTAGCTAGAAATCCAGCAGCTACAAGTTCTAAAATCACAGCACCAAGCCAAGTATAATACTATGCAGAAGAACATTAGAGGTCCACTATGACACTGTTTACACTTTGACACCATTAGATTAGATCGATGGCATCGCAGGAAGGCCAAAACTTAAAATTTCAACAATTACAAATGTGAAGATCTTAGTCTCTTACCCACTCTTGGAATAGAAAAATGGCAGATCCCATCAATTGATATGATAAGAACTCATAGCAAAGATAAAGATAAAGAAAGGGCGTTAAAGACAAATCTTGAAGCAAATAGGGTCCCAAGTGGCAAGTGGCAACCCTCTATCCTCAGGGGATTAAAAGTGAAACAACCAAGTATGACCATCTATATACACAGCTCCGTGGGGGAGTATGTTTATGATTCAGATGTCATACTTTGTTTACCCTGGTTTCAGAACGGTTAGGGTGTTCGGTATTAGTAGAGTCTAAGAGGGAGACATGTAGTTGACACCATCTATTTTCAAGTCTAAATTATGACCAATTCCCTAGCATTGAGAAAATATACATGTTCATTGATATTTGAGTTGGCCTTGGTGACATTGGCAAACTTGTGATTTTGAGATTGATATGGACTTATTACTGGGTACATCATATGTTGATTTTGAGTTATCTATCTTAGTGGTGTTAAAACATATCCTTACTACCAACACACATTTATATATTATCAATGTACGAGCTCGTTGTGTTTCATACAACTAACCCGGGTGTGAATCGTTTCTTGTCTTGTGGACTATTCCAACCATCATGTCCGGACTGGACAGATGGGCATGGAAGTTTGAGTGACTTTAGAGTCTTTTAGAGTGATTTTCTACATTGTAACCTTTTAATTGACTAAAGTATTTTATTTTCATACTCTTTTGTTGCTTCTGCTACTCAGGATAGGTTATGAGCCTTAGTAGGTACTCTCCGATACTCGCTACCTATTGTTGTTTTACATTTCACCCTTTTTGGCATTTCTTAAATAACAAAAAAATACAATGTACAGATTTCAAATATATTGTTATTCTTACAGGATTTTATAAATGAGTTTCTTTATGATTTAATGGATTGTACATCATTTCTCCATTTACCCCTTAAACCGCATGGCGAGTCCCTTGGGATTTGTGGCACTTTAGCGTTCTTTTTTTCGGGGTCACTACACTTATAGCTCTATCTGAATACAGAATGCAGTAGGGGATAACATTTGCTATATTCACAACAATGAGAACTTAAATTGAAGAACACCAGTATTTTAAGAAGGCAATAAATTATAAATGCACTCAATTAAACTTCTAACAGTCAATTATTCGATAGAACCCAAGGATCTAAAATAAACCAAGCAAGAACTACCTAAACCTAAATTGTGCATATGGACTAGGAAGACAACATAAATAAATCGGATATATATGAGACGTAAGCGCGCCCTAAAGGTTTCATCTCCTTTCTTTTGGGAGTGGGTAGGAAGCTGGAATTGCTTACCTCCAATGGGATTTATTGAAAGAAAAAGGAAGATAATATAGAATCGTACCATACGGATACTAACTTGCTTCAGCAGATAACGGTTGGGACATTCCAGAGGTGGATGGACAAGATTCTGGGCAAGAAAGATTTTCAGAAGTTAGAAAATTATGTTTGACAGTGTCCAACAAATCCAAAATGACAAAAGAGAGAATCATTTCAAGCACCTTCAAGTTCTGCTCGCAGCCAGTCTTGGGTACACACCAAAGCTTGCACTGTATCTGGGCTCAATGAACTTCGATACTGATCCAGAACCCTACCTCCAGTTTTAAAGGCCGATTCCAATCCAACGGTGGACATAGGAACACAAATAACATCTCGTGCCATCATAGACAAAATCGGATACCTTGGCATATGAACTTTCCACCAGCTGAATATGTTGAAATCAAAATTGCGTGGAAATACAGGTTCCTCTAAGTACTTGTCCAAGTCTGAGACTGCGCTTTGACTCTGAGAAGTCTCGTGGAGGAACTTGTCAAAACCTTTTAGTCGATCCTTTGACTCATTGCTTCCACCACCTGCACTGCTCCCGGGACCTTCGTCAAGTAAAGCACATGATGAACCAATCATATACTCATTGAAGAGTTCTCTAACGCCTTCAGCCACTTCTTTGATATAATCTGAAGCACCATCACCATAAATCTTGGTGTAGTAATACTCAACAATCTTCATTTTGTATCGTGGATCTAGTACAGCTGCGATGGCCAATGATAAACTGCACTTAGTCCAATAAATGTCAAACTTGCTTTTCATTTTTATTGCGAGTGAGCTGATAAATTCATCTGAGCTCTTGCACCAATTAATCAACTCTTGATGCACTTCACAAATATCAGGGAAGAATAAATTTGCAGTATGACATTTGTTACGGGTGAACTGGTTAGTAATTTCAACAAAGAGTTTTGAGTATCGAGCAACTGAACCTGCCCATTCCCACTCTTCATCAGTTAAAGCCACAGCACATGTAGGATCATGATCCTGCATTAAAGAAAATGCAGCTTTGTATGCCAAGACTCTCTCAAGCATAGTGCTGGTTGAGTTCCACCTCAGCGGGCAATCAAGAAACAAGCTCTTCTCGTTATTATCAATGCCCACTTGCTGAGCAAATTCATTAAACTTCCCTTGCATTATTTGTGAGCTCTTGATGTAGCGAATACCATCTCTAATCTTATTAATTACCTCCCGAAGTGCATCCATGGCATCTTCCACAAGCAATCTCAGAACATGTCCTGCACAGCGCACATCAAATAGCCGACCATTATTCAGTAGGGGCCTGTTCTGGGAGAGATGTTCTTTAATTCTGGAAACAATCTCATCACTGGTAAAGAGGTCACTGAAAGTCATGGAAAAAAGATGACGCTCTATGTCCCAGTCCATTAGACACTTGATTATCACTTCTGAATGTATATCTTCAGTATGAGCTGCATCGATCATGATGAAGTTGAGAATTTTCTTCTGAAGTTTCCATTCTTCATCAATATAATGGGCAGTCATACACAAGTATCTAGCACTTTCAGGAGAATTCCATACATCCACAGCCACATTAACCCGACCACGTAATCTACTAATTGTGTCATACACCTTTTGTTTCTCCTTCTCGTACATTGTCATGCAATCAAGCTCAACAGTACTGTTTGTCACAATTTCAAACAAAGGCTGAAGATTTCTAACAAATACCTTGAAACCAACATGCTCAACCATGGACAAAGGATAACCATGGAGAATAATCATACGAGCAAGGTCTGATCGACTCCTTTCTTGATCAAATTTTGTACTGGCAATGGTGACAGTCTCTTCCCTTTTTGGCTCTACATCATACTTAATCGCAGCAACCGGAATATGATCATCCCGTCTCTGCGCATCATCAAAACCATAGTTTGGAAGAGCAACAACATTCTCCTTTTTCCTTCTTTTAGCAAGCAGCTGGGAAACATCATAATTAGATCGTTTGAGACATCTCATCAAATGGTTTCTCAAATGCGTGGTACCACTATTACTTGATCCACTTAGTCTCTTGTTGCAATGAAGACAAACAGCATAACACATATCAGCCTTCTTAACCCTTTCAAAGTGATTCCAGACAACTGACGTTAACCTCTTCGGCTTCTTAACCACTATTTCATTTGATATTTCCATCAGAAGAGCCGGAACTCAAGCAAAGTCTGCAAATTTTCAATTGTAAGATTATCATTTAAAAAATCAAACTGGAGATGAATATAAAAAACAGATAACGATCATTCTCATACCCCTCACTCAACAGTAAGTTACTAATTGAAACATAAATGGAAAAAACTACACAATGGTTGAAATATCCAAACACCAAAAACACTTGATGTTGAACTCTAGCTAAACCACCAAATTATATTCCTCACCAAAAAAGTAAAAACTATATCCCTAACTAGTATCCAATTTCAGTACCATCAAAACATACCAGGCATAAAAACATCTAAAACAATCAGAGTTCAGGATTAAAACCACACAAACTCAATTCAGTGGATCCATAAAAAATTGCAATCAAGGGCAAGAACAAGATTGCCTTTGCGCAAGCAATGAAAAATTTCCGACTCACAAACGCTGAGTGACAGGAAAAAAATCACAAGAAGCTCGTTGGTAAAAGAGGGAAAGCGGAAATTTCAGAAGCTGATCATCCGCCTTCAATTTTTCAGAAACACAAGGTGAAAAAAAACCAGATCTAAACCTAAAACTATCATAACCAGTCGCGAATTCGAAAATTCCCCAACGACAAACGGAATGAGATCAACAACGTCCGCAATTGAGGAATTCAATATAAAGGACAAATCAACAAAGTCCACAATAGAGGAATTCAGGAAAAATGCAGCAACGAGGGATTGTGAAAGAGAACGTTAGCCCGGATCTACTCGAGAAACAGAAAATTAAAAAAAAATGGCGCCTAGCGTGGATCTTCAAATAATTAGAGAGAGCGTCCACAGTACCTTAATCGCTCCCTCTTGGTGGGTGGGTGGGTGGCGGGGCGGAGTCCGATGGAGGATCCGGTAGAATTAGGGTTAGGGTTCGTGTTACGGATATGGTTTGGGATTTGAGAAGTTCCGGGAAAGATACGTTTCAATTGGGGAGACCCGAACTTGAGATTTTATTTGGGTGGGTCGATCATGGCCTTTTGGATTTGGGTCCGTTTGTTGGCTTCTTTATTGGGTCTTTTTATTCGGTTTTGGTTTAATGGGCTTCTTTTCCCAATTTTTTTTTGGGAGGGTTTGATGTGAAAAGGGTAGCTTCAAAATTCATGGTTTAAAGATTTGAAGCTTTATTTATTTATAATATTGGGATATATTTTTCTAACACAAAAGTTTAAACCTAAATTAAAATTTTCATAATTTGAGGCAGCATTGAACGCTTTTGTTAATTGGTAGTCTAAAATGGGTTGGTGCCTTGGTGGTGTTGGATAATGGATACGCACTTTATTTGATTCGAATGTGTAATTTGGGGGCATACTGTGTGATTTGAGGCGTTTTCCAGGTTCTCACAGATGTTTTTTTTTTTTTTTTGGAAAACGGAAAGAGATTAGGAAGGACGACGAGTGATTTGTAGTCTATCCTAGGGCATCCTTTCGGATGAGAACTTGCAGTTCTAAATCAGTGTCAGGGTTGGTGATAGTGGTTGAATGACCTAGGAGGGCCAGTCTGTCTGTTACGCTATTAATTTCCCTAAACACGTGTCGAATGTAGACTGTCTGAAATCGAAAGAGGTCAATCCGAGAGTCGGAAATGATCATTTCGACTTCCCAGGGGCATTTCCCAATACCTTTAAGTGCGTTGATTATGCAAAGGTTGTCACCTTCTATTTCGATGTTCTGAATATTAAGTTCTAATGCTTTACGAATTCCCTCTCTCAGAGTTGTAGCCTCGGCTCTGATAACTGAGCACGATGGGATGCTGGCACCCTTCATCGAGACCGAATTGACTTTATGATCCCGAATCACAAAGCCGATTGCGGAATCCCTGTTATCCCGGAAGGACCCGTCGAAATTTAGCTTGAAGTTTTTTTCCTTCTGTTTTCACACCCAGTTGAGTTGTTAGAATAAATAGATGAAGGCCCGTTTGTCTCTTCATCGTCAATTTTAGCCGTGTTCCAATTGAGGATTTGTTGTTTGATAAATTTGATAATGTTGTTAACATTACTGGCCTCGTTTTTTAAAATCATTTGATTTCTGTAGTACCAGATACTCCACCAGATGATTAGCATGGCCCCTGCACAAGGATGACACGCACAAATCGAGAAATGGTTCTCACAGATATATATATATACCAAGCTGTCGGTCCTGAAGGGGTGAAAGTGTAACAATTGTCTGAAAACAGTCTGGTAACACAATTAGCGCACTCATAAATCTATTTTTAACCCAATTCATGAACTCTAAATTTTTATTTATGTATTTATTTATATATGTTGTCTTTAAGATTTTCAAATCTTAAGGTATGTTGGAAATTGAAGTTGCAACATACACGGTCACCTATCTTGTAAGTTTCATAGGCTCATTATGAAGTTATAATCCCTTAATTTAACCAAACCCAACACCACAATGTACATTCATGATTCATTGTACAGGATGACAGGATACACTATTTCAACCTCTTGCTTGCCCATAAAAGCCTAAGCTTTCAGTAAATATCTTTCTCCTCTTACCGGTGAGGATCATATTGATATGCTTCAGCCTCCAGTTTCCGATCCATGATCTGGCTGGAAATGCCCTCGCGCTCTTGGTTTCTTCTAGCAATTAGGAATGTGTTCACTAAGTACATCATTATCAGTATTCGACTATGGGGAACCCCGAGTGGAGTTTCTGCTACCGATCTCTTAGAGCTAGCCTTCATTGTATCCGCATCACATGATTCTGACATCCATCAAAGGTTTCAAGTGTTATCTCATTGACGTTGAAGAAGACTCAAAACTGACTTCATAGTCGATTTGAACAAATTTAACATATCAGCTAGAGAGAAGCTGAGTTGCTCATCAACAATTTAGCAGTCAATAAACTTGCATTTGTGCCCGTAAAGGTGATGCCTCCTACTTTATGCTAACATCATTGCAGGACCAATTCAAAAGTCATTACACTTCCTATGGATAGAAGCATCTTAGACTTGTCAAGGTGGATTAAACATAATATAGGTGGGATAAGGGTTGAAGGTCTAGTAATTACCTTTGCCAATTGCGGAGTAAAAATTGCTGTAACAAAACAGCTAATAGCCCACCCATTGATATATTGATGATGTTAACAACATCATTGTTCAGCTGAAAATAGGCAACAGAATATAAGTGACAAGCTATTAACATCTACAAGTTAGTAAGAGATTGCAGGCCAAAGAGGAAGCCAACAAACATGCAGAGAGCGGGTTATTGAATTTCAATGGCATACTACACACTGTCAAACCAAACAACTGACTAAAGTCGGTGATTTTATTTTCATTATATTTTAGAAAGTTCAGTGCTTTTATAAAATCTTTGACATGTAAGTTTACCAAATGGAAGGCAACTGTGATCAACCTGAAATATTGAAACTTCTATGAGAAATAAGTAAAATCCGGAAAAAAACTGTTTACTTACCCATTTAAATCCTTCTTTGTCTTGTATAGAAGCACCTATTACACTTTCACCAAAATTTGCAAGCTGCGAAGCTAACACGCATATTGCTGCTTCTGTTACGTTTATCTGTTACACAGTAAAAAGGAAAAAAGGAGAAAGGAAAAAAGTGATGAGATAGAGCAGAATCAGGAGTACTCATGTACGACAATGAATTGTGAGTACAAAACTCTTCGTTCGTGTGCTCAAGTAACCTTGCGAGAATAGTCAATCACAAAGTTTAAACCGATCTTACAACCTTTTCTCTAGGTCTTGACATGTGGGTTTGCACGTGTGTCAGAGAAAGAGAGTATACCTGACCAGTCAAACAACCAACTGAGGCAAGAAGAACAGCTGCTACAAGTCCTGCAACCGTTCCTTCGGCACTTACAGCACCTTCTGTTCCTCTTGGAACAACCTTAAAAGTTGTAACAAGATACCTGCTCTTCAAGTTCAATACTAATAAGATGCATGCCACTGCCAGTATCACCTTGAGCAACAAATGTAAAATATGAATTAAAGAATAAGCTAATTAATGCAGATTTTTTTGGTATATAGGATCACTGTAGTTCTAGATCAATTTTCTGGGTAAATTGACATGGAAGGTTCTCTTGGGCTCTAATATAGATGGTCTAATCTGTGGAAAAGAAGAAAGACAAACAATTACCTCTCTCATTTATGTTTCCATGTAGATGCATTTCTACCTAATATTAACATTTTTGGATTGCGCTTCTTGATTCATGATATTCTTCTTGATTTTATTACTAAGTTACTTACCATTATGAAAAGAGATAAACAGCTTCCTAGTCAGAAAAGGGAAATCATAAAATTGCAAAATATAAAGCCTGATTAGAATAAGGGAGACAATTCCTAGTTTATTAAAACGGAGGCTAAGATGCCTTAAGCCTGTGTCAAGCTTTACAGGTGGCAATGTGTTAGCAACTAGTTCATACTACACAACCTTCTCACTCGACTAAAGACGCAAATCAACATTATCATTGCAACAGTGTTGGATACAGAAGGGCATCAACAAGCTACAGAAGTTATTAAAATACTAGTCTAAAAGAAATCAGTGGAATAAATGAGTGTATTGCTTACGTTGTTTTTCCGTATGCCTTCCCTATCTCACTTGAGACAGTATCACTCAACTTTGTACAGAAGCTGGCAACAAACCCAAGCCTCCAAAGCTGAGACAGAGCCTTCCCACCGACTCCATAAATTGAAAGGAAAGCACAAACACAACCAGCAGCACTCGAACCAATAACACTAGCAGGTCCTCGTCTCCCTTTCCTTTTCTCAGCAACACCTTGGGCCTCCTTTTGAGCCATTTTCACCTTTGTTGCCGCAGTTCCCTAAAGTCTCCAAATGGACAACACCAACACTTAAAGAGGCAGCTTAATGCATTCCATACTCCTAGGACAGCTATAGGGTATTGTAAGTTTAAAAGATGGATCAAGTATTCAAGCTATTAATTACTATTGGCATGCTAATGTTAATTACACCGACTTCAATTTAAAAGATATCATTTTCCATAAACTTTACACAGCAAAACTTCAAGGATAGATACTCTGCCACTAGATGAAAGAAAACATGGAACTTCAATTCATGATAAAGAAGTTCAAGCTTGAAACACAATATCAAATAAACCATAATATATCTTCGGGTGGTGTACGGTTAGCGAGTTTGTGGAATGAGGAATCCAACCCAATATCCGTTTGTCTCCGCTATAGATTTTCTACAAACTCATTCCTCAATCTACCTATTCTGGTCCTATTTTATTATATCTACCTGAGTTTTGTTCCCTCCAAACTCAATCAGTTTATGAAATAAATCCACCCCAATTCCTAAGTTAACCAAACTGATCCCTGATTCTATACACAGATCCCAATTAGAATAAACGCCACCTTTGATCTTCATTTATGAATGACTTTTAAAGCAATTAGAAGCAGAACCATATTGTGAAAATTAAAGCTTTACATTCTGAAACTCAATACCAAAAAACCACGCAGAAATTCAGCAATTAAACAACTTGAAAGTAATACACACCCGATCAAATCACCACATATGAAACTTACGATCACAAAATAGCAAGCAACGAGAAAGAACCCAGAACCGCCAAAAGCGCGCCAAGTCAAAGTGCCCAACAGAAAGGCAGCCACAATCCCAGGGAGAGAGAGGCCGGTGACCAAAAGTGGGGATCCCAGAAGGAAGATTAAAGCGTTCGATAGAAGTGCGGATTGCCAATTGGGCGGATTCGATGTGATAAGATTGATCGCCCCAGAGAGAGCGCCTGCGAAATCTGGGGAAGGGTTTGCCCTAGCTGTGAATAATTGGGACATTTTTCGCCGCGGATTTACAGGAATTGAACGGAGAAATGCTTGCTCATTAATGGCGGTCGAAGTGAGATTGGTGTGTTTGGGGAGATGAGTTGCAGACGAGGGGGAGGGTTTTACAGGGCGGAGGAATGAAAATGGAGGAGAAATTGTTGATAAATGCAATGAGAAAGCCATGTCAACTCAGGAGAAATTGCTGATTTCAAAGGTCTTGGAGAGAGAGAGAGAGTGAGAATCCAAGGGGTTCTCTCTCTCTCTTTCTTTTTTCTTTTTTCTTTTTTCTTTTTTGTTTTGACCTTGTCGCCGAACGCTATACGTTGCAGGTGCCAGGTGGAAGTCGAAACGCATCCATCAATGGCGGATGGTGGTAATTTGTAAAAAATCACCCTTTAGTTTATAAATTACACAAACTAGCCCATTATTTCGTTATAGATGTTGGGGATTTTAGTATTACCCAAAGTTGTCGATGATGTTAGCATGAACATTACACGAGTTAGGGACTTAGGGGTGTTATTTGAGGGGAACGAGCCGAGCTTGACATGCTCAAGCTTTGTTAATTTAGTAAATGAGCTCGAGCCGAACCGAGCCCAATTTCTAAACGAGCTTTCTTTTTTGTTCAGGTTTGACTTGTTTTAGTAAATGAACTAGCTCGAGCCAAGATTTAAGTAGTTTTATTTGATCCTAACGTATTAATTTAAAGGAAATTTTAGAAATTTCATAAAATTCGAGCTATTCGAACCTAAATCGAACGAGCCGAGCTTTCAACCGATATTAAAATCATGTCCAGACTCGACTTGTTTAGGTGAGTGAAAAAGCTCGAGTCGGACTTTTTTCGAGTCGATCCCGAGCCAAGCTCGAGCCGTTCAACTCATATAACAGCCCTAACACGAGGTGGAGGGAAAAAGTGCAGGTTTATTGAGGTTATTACCTTCCTCAAGGTTTAGTAGATTACTTAGATCATCCCCAACCACGAGGAAACCTATTTACCTTTTTTTTCCATCTTCCTATCACAATTTTACAACTCATTTATTTTTTTGTTTAAAATAATTTTCACTTTTTCTACCTCTTTCTAAAAGTTTTCCTCTACAACCATGGGAAATCTCTTTTACCTCTTTTCAAATTTATTTTCACTTTTTCTTTTCCTTTATATATTTTCCTTTATTATATGTGTATCATCATATATTATTGTGAATTATTTTTATTTATAATGTTATAAATAAATAAAAATAGCAAGTAGTTAATATAAATATATTTTATTACATCTAGATTAAAATAAATAAATAGTTAAAAACATATTTTATTGTGAACAACTTCTTCGTTCTCTTGTACTTGATGGACTTGTCTTGCATCTTCGGTTGGACTTCGAGTGGCACTCCCTTGAACACCCGAAGAAGGCTCAAAATGTTGTTGGTTTGAAAAAAAAAAAAGGATTGTACACATTGGTAGGATTATGTGGGGTATAATTTGGATATTCGGGTGTTGAAGAATTGTTAAACATTTGCAACATCACTAGAAATTGAGGATTTTTTAGAAGATTTGGATCAAAAGACATATTTGGCATGGGTGGAGTATTTGGATTACTGTGATCCATGGTTAAGAAAATAGGTGCAACTACAATATATCAAGATGGGGCTATATATAGGATAAAATTGGGCTCAAATTATAGAAAAAAAATAAAATTAAACCAATTGGATATTTTATTTTAAAAAATAATGAAATATAAATATATTTTTATTTCATTTTTTATCTTATTACAACTAATAAATCTAAATATAAAATATATCAACCTACTTTATCATTAAAAAAAAAAGAAAAAGAAAAAGAAAATTAGAAAAGGGAAGCGGTTACCTCTCTCTACCAAGGTAACCCCTTCCCACCTCTTACCTTAAGGTAAAGGCCACAACCATGAGCTTACCTTTTAGCAACCTTAAGGTTGCTAAAACCCATGGTTGCTCATGCTCTTAGGGCGTTTATTTTTCATCTCCCTTGTTTGCCCTCCATGTAAACCAATTTATTTTCTATTTTTCTCCCTCAGCACTGCACTCACACCCCCACCTTTTCCAGCACTAAGAGCATCTCCAACAGTTTCTCCATTTTGTTAAATAGAGAAACTAAGGTAATAAATGCTACAAAACAACCTACACATTCCGTCGAGGGTAAATTAATGTCTATGTCGGTCACCTGAATGAATAGTACGTAATAAATCCTACAGAACAACCTACACTTTCAGGTGACGGAATGAATGGTCTTCTGTAAATACAGGGGCATTTTCGCCTTTACAAATGGACACTTAACAAATGGGTGTTCTTTTGAAAATAAATCTAATTTTTGGTAGTTTTCTGAAATTTATAATCTTGTGAGTGGTTATATGAAAAAAAAAAACCTAATTTGCGGGTGGTTATGTGTAAGTTACCCTATTAAATAAGAATATACCTATGTCTCTGGGTTTAAGCTTCGTCTTTAACATTGTAATCCACAATGGCATCGGAGCTTAATCAACGGTGGCCTCTAGATATTGGGCTAGAGCTTAAGCGGCATCTGAGAAGCACCCCCACCCAACCTAGGAACCTTGTACTCAGATGAGGTCTCGAAAATGGGCCTTCAAGGGCTTTAAAATGGGTCGGACTCAAATAGGTCTGTGAATGGATCTTTTGTTTTAGAGTTTTAGATTTAGGCCTTTGCACCCACTTACACATAGGCTTAGGGCGTGTTTGGTAGTAGGTGAAAATTTTGGGTGGAGATTATATTTGTAGATTATGGAGGTGGAAATATTTTTGGAGATGTGAAAGGTGAATGTTTTTTTTTAAATTAATTAGGTATTTAGTGGTTATAATATTTGTAAATAGATATCGGGATAGGAATATCCAAAATACCCTTATAATTTGTGTCCACCCATTTTATCCCTTTTCTCCCACGATTATAAAGAACAACCAACTACCGTTTCCGATTGAAATTGATGGAAATGATTCACTATCAATACCAAAATTAAACATTCTAAACAATGAAAATCACCACAGAATTTAGATTCCCATAGCTTTAACCCCACCCAATTGAGAGAGCAAAAGAAATATGTCATGGTTGATAAAGGGGTAGTGCTACAATCGACCTCTAGCGAAAATGGAGTGAGATGTCGCCGCCGGATTTAGGTGATGGGAGATGGAGTTTTCATCGATGAGGAGGAGGAACGAAGGTGGAGCTAAAAGTGGCGGTAGAGCTGTAGGTGGTAAGACCATCTCCAACCGCTTTCCTAAAATTGGGAAACAAAATACATATTATTCAAATTATTTTTGTTTTAACTCCAACAACTTCCCCATTTCGAAGATTTAGATAATCATTTAGTTTGGAAAATGCTGCAGAGTTAGGGAATCCTCTCTATTTTTCCTGCTTCTTCTCCATTTTGGAGAATGTGATATAAAATTTTTTAGACCAAAAAATACCTTACAATTATAAAAAAACTCAAAATTTAACAAAATGGCTGAATGTGTTTTTTTGAACCACCGAATTTATCCGTTGTACTTGTCGGAGTTTCATCCATTCACACCTTCACCTCTTCACTGACACAACTCTTCATCCATTCCCTAATTTTTTGTCAAAATTCTTTTATACCCAAGTATATCCACTTTATTCTGCTCTTTCTAATTAAGATACTTACAGATTTCTTTATTTGTGTATGGTTTTTGTTAAATATATGTATATATTATGTTGGTTATTGGAATTGATGATGACAATGAGGTTTTGATTGAGAATGTTGTTTAGATTGAGCTATAATGGGAATGGAATGTTTATGTGGGTACGTTTTTTGCGTTGATTATGTGTGTGTGTGTGTGTGTGTGTGTGTGTGTGTGTGTGTGTGTGTGTGTGTGTCTATATATATATATATATATATATATATATATATATATATATATATATATATATATATATATATATATATATATATATATATATATATATGATGTTAGGGATTGATAATGATGAAAAAAATGAAATTTTGATTGAGAATGTGGTTTAGATTGAGATAGATGATTAGAATTGATTGTTTTGTGTGTGGTTCACTTTGTTGAATATGTATATGTGATGGTAGATGATGAGAATGGATTGTTTATATATGTGCATTTTTTGAGTTTGTGTGTGGTTCACTTTTTGTGTAGTTTGGATTGTTGAGTTTGTGATGGAAATTGAGATATATAGATGATGAGAATGGATTGTTTATGCATTTTTTTTTATAGAGAATGTAGTTTAGATTGAGGTAGATGATGAGAATGTATTGTTTATGTGCATTTTTTTATATTGAGAATGTGGTTTCGATTGAGATAGATGATGAGAATGAATTATCTATATTTTGATGAGATTGGAATTAGCTATTGAGATTGAAATTAGAGATTGAGATACATATTGAGAATGGATTGTTCATTTTATAAAGTTTTTACTTTATCAAATTATATTTCCTGGCCAACCTTGTTACAATAAAAAGGAAGTAATTTTCCTTAATTTGTTTCTTCTTCTTTTACTGCAATTTTCCATAATTTTTTTTTACCTTTTACTGTAATTTTGTTCCAATCACCATGTAACTAAATGAAATTTACATTTCCATAAAAAAAATTGTTTCGCATGATAAATTAAAGGGTCATGTTGATGAGTTCCTCCAAGCTTGAGAAGTAGATGCCGCTGAGCCAAGCCAATTAACTATAACCCATTCTGGCCTGTCGAACAATAGATAAGCATCCTCTTGGAATGCCTCAGAGAACTACGGAGAACAGAAGTGCGAGGTATTTTTATTACTTCGCTTATATTTTTTTTTTTAGAAATTGTCGTAGATTTCATATATATATATATATATATATATGGAAGCTTTAAAATATAAAACATCCTTAACGTGTAAAATTTGCTTAACGTGTAAAATTTTGGATTTTAGTAAAAACCGAGACGCGGACCTAATTTTAAACTTAAAAAAAATGAACCGGGCCTGATTTGAAATCGAGCCGGCCCAACCCGCTTCTTTTCTCCTCTGTTTGTCTCCTCCAGCTACCATGGCGGCGCTCTCGCTCGCTCTCTGCTCGCAATCTCCCTCGCTCGCTTGCTATCGCGCTCGCGCTCTCCCTCGCTCGCTAACACTCGCACTCTCCCTCGCTCACTCGCACTCGCACTCTCGATCCCTTTTTGACGACGAGCAGTTCTTTAAAGAGAGCACAAGTTGGGGACTAGGGTTTTTCTGCGCGTATCTCCCTCGAAGCAACGACTAGAGACGCTGCCGCCAATCTTCCATGGTTCTCAAGTAAGCATTTCTATATCTCTCTATGTATCTACCACTCCTTGTTCATTCCGCATCCGAAACTTGTTGAACCATTTCGCCGCATTGTTAGCTCGATCCCGAGTTCATGAACGCCTTCCCTTCTTTTTATTGCTTCAGTCGTGTTTTGAGCAAGGTTTCATGTCTCTAGAGTCCCAAATATTTTCTCTGATGTTGTGAATTCCTTTTTATTTTATACTTGAAATTGCAATCAATGCATTTTCTGTGATTGTACTCGGAAATAAGAACTTGTCATAAACTATATGTTATTGGAAGTGTAAATTAGAATGCGGGATATCATCAAAGATGAAAGATTAAGTTCATCTATGTTCTGAAAATTGTGTGATATCATCAGGATGTATTCATTTCCACTATCTGTCAATTCTTTTTTTCCAGAAAATGGTAGGTAGATCTCAAACAATCACTTCAAAACATTGATCTTCCTATATTTTTTTCCCAATTCCTTGTGGTATTTTGTTTCCATCTCAGGATTAAATTGTGTAATACAATCCTGAAGACAATTCACATGATCTTTTGCAATCTGTAAGTGATGCTCTTTTGTATGTTTTCATAAGAGTTATGAAAGCATGTTTCTGATCCTTGAAATTTCGGCTTCTCTGCAGGTGAGAGAAAAGGAAAGAAAGATCCTGGAAGACCAAGATCCGGCCATCTCACAGGCAAGGAGGAGGCGTCAAATGATGTCTGGTTTGCCAAAGCTGTTTGACATTATCCGTCTTCTGTTTCAATCGATTAGCCGGTCAGTCATGACTAAAGAGGAACTCTTGTACAAAGTCATCACAGGCCACTCTGATGTAGTTGATAGGGGTAAAAGTCTTAAAAAGACTTAGTTTTAAACATTTGACTTCACTCGGTCTTTTCAGTTTCTGAATTCAGCTGTTTCTGTTGGCAAGAGAAGTTGTAGAACAGTTTAAATTGCTTCAGGAGCTTGAACCCGAGTATATATCTGAACGCTTATGTAAAAGCGGAGACACTCTCGTCTCGTAAGCCCTGTCTTTCATCTTCCATTCTTTTGGAAGCTTACAAGTGATTCGTATGCTGATATTTCACTTTTCTTTTCAGTGTCAACAATTCCGTAAGTGTCCAATAGCATATACCCCAGATTTAAGCCTTTTGTTTGTCTTCAGGATTAAACTTGTGAATTGTATTATTGATGCCTCCTTTTAGTGTGTCATTAGTTTCAGTCATGATTAATTATCACTGGTTTTGGATTTACACGAGTCATGAGGATGCCGGGGCTTTTGTTAAAAGTAATGCAGCTGTTGAGTTTTGCAAAATTTCTTGATTTGTGCAGATTGGAATATTTTTGGCCTATTAGCTCAATTGGAAGAGCAATCTGCGTATGCACAAAGATGTGAGTTCGAATCCCACATAGGTTATATCATAAATAAGAACACAAAAATCCCAAATTGTTAATCATGCACATTATAATCTTAGTTAGGCACGTTTTAAACTAAATAATTCACTTTTTAATCTGTATATTGCTTGTCAAGATTCGTTATTTATTGCACATTTAATTTTTATATTTGCACTTTTTGAAACTAAAAGCGCACATTCAAACTAAAAGTTGAGATGCTTAAAATTGATATTACAATACTTAAAAGTGCACAATTGTATTCTAAATTTATAGGGCAACCTTGTCAAAAGGAGCCCAAACGGACAACTTTGGTTTAGATTAAAAAGTGCAAAACTAATATTATAAAGTGCACAACTTAGATTAAAAAGTGCAAGACTAATATTATAACGGTAAGTGAACATCTATATCACATGAACACAAGAATAACAGGAAACCTCCCAAATTTAACACTACTCTTAACAAAGGACACATTCCATATTCAAATGTTAAAAGGCGTTTATGCGTTTGCCTAGTTTTTAAATTTTACACCTTTTTGGCTCTTTGGGGGAGGGGAACAAGGAGATTTTGAGACCTGAGCAGCTGGATTTTCTCTAAGCATCTTAAATGCTTGGAAAGCTTGATTTGGCACTGGTGGAACCTCAGAAATTTGATTCAAAACACATGTTTTAGTGTCTGTGAGCAGAGTCCCTGATTTCAACACTGCGCCATGCTCATCAACAACAGAAATCGAGCCTTGTAGAGATAAGCCAAATGTCCAGCCAGTTAACATCAGAATCTCGTGTAGCAGTGTTTATGTTGATAAAGCTAGAACGAGATCTTAACCTTCAGGTCAGTGCGATCATTAACCGTCTCATTGACATTTTCCTGATTTATGACCCGCAAATACTTGAGAGTGCAAAAGGTCAAACATATAAAAATACAAATAAAAGGGTAAACAAGCTCATCTCTATCACCAATCCCTCTTCGAGTAACAGAGATCTTCCAGCTCCTGCTCACTATGATTTCGGCGTGCAGGATTCAAATCAACAATGTCCCTATACGATAGCTTGAGCGACCCATTACTTGAAGTTAAAGATGGAGAAACCGAGGAAAGGAAGCAAGGGGCGTCCTTACCTCTCACTTACACCAAAGGGATCTCCTCCCCTCAAGGCAAAGCCACACCAGCAGAAAGATCATCACACAGACTCCATGACAGTAGCAGCCCCCTGTTCAGTACACACAGATTTCATGACAGCAGCCCCATTCTCAGTTTTTTCCTTGGCTTCCACTTCTTTTCTCTTGTTTTCCTTCTGTTTAGTACACACAGATTCTATGACAACAGCCCCGTTCCCAGATTCTATGACAGCATCCCCTTGTTCAATTCATATCCTTTCCAACTTGCTGTAGAACACATGACCAAATGCTTAATTAATAGAAATAATTGCGAAGGAACCAACATCAATTCATATAAATTTTTACACTGCAAAAGAGGCAGTTACACATTACAGAAATGATCTGGGTTTCGTGTTCTTGTTAAATGAATAAAAAGTAGCAATAACAGCAGCACATAAAATAACCATGAAAAATGATTCAAATCGAAAAAGGGAACTTTATAGTTGTTTAGCTATGACCTATTCACATTTAATTTATCTCAGGCATCTATAATGCACCAGGAGCAGTTCGAAGATCAGGATATCCTTATTATGCAAAGCGACTGCATAAAAGACTCAAATGAGTAAAAAGATGAAGAAAGACTCAAATCGAAAAAGATCATGTCAGCATATATTAGGTTAGAATCCTCACGACAGGACGTGGTGGTGGAACAACAATTTGAGATTCAAACTAAAAGTTGAGATGCTTAAAATTGAGATTACAATACTTAAAAGTGCACAATTGTATTCTAAATTTGCACATATTGTATCTTACTTTTGCACAATTTTATTCTAAATCTGCACAATTGTATCTTACTTTTGCACACTTGTATTCTAAATGTGCACAATTGTATCATACTTTTGCACAATGTAGTTTAAATTTGCACAATTGTATCCTACTTTTGCACACTTGTATTCTAAATGTGCACATTACAATTTTATTTTTACACTTAATGTTCTTATATTTGCACTTTACAGTTGCACAAAAGCACTTCACAGTTGCACAAATGCACTTCACAGTTGCATAAATGCACTTCACATTTGCACAAATGCACTTCACAGTTGCACAAATGCACTTCACAGTTGCACAAATGCACTTCACAGTTGCACAAATGCACTTCACATTTGCACAACTGCACTTCACAGTTGCACAACTGCATTTCACACTTGCAAAAATGCACTTCACAGTTGCACAAATGCACTTCACAGTTGCATAAATGCACTTCACAGTTGCACAAATCCTTTTGGTATGCGAAATCCTATACTCAATCTCAATTTCTCTCATATGCATTTTATCAAACACCTAGAAGGCATGAATTTACCTATCTCAATATCAATTTCAAATCCACAAAGCTAAATCTCAATCCAATTAAGAAAGCAAGACTTACTACTAGTTCAAGCAATCATTTGAAAAAATGATTTAAAAAAAATCAGATTGACTAAATTTTACTCCAATGTCGCATCCCTCATAGAGAGACTTTTCAACTGTAAAGTCTGTAAGCCAGTCATTTATAATCTCTTTTTGCAGGTGGCTTTGGTAAACCTCATTAATCAAGTGAAAATCAACCTTTTTCATTCCGGTGAACAGCAAAGCAAAATTTTCATTTATTATCAACAAGCAAGATTCTGATTTATGCTAGGAGTTTGCAAGAGCAGTAAGGATCAGAAAACCACTCATAGAAGAAAGCATATTTTTCTCTAAATTAATGATGAACCGACTTACTTTTGCACACTTGTATTCTAAATGTGCACATTACACTTTTATTTTTGCACTTTATATTCTAATATTTGCACATTATAATTTTATTTTGCACCTTATACTCTTATTCATGAAGAGAAACATCGTACTTGTAAGCGATAAACATATATAGCCTATGCAGGATTTGAATCCGCATCTTTGTGCATAGCACATCGCTCTACCATTTTGAGCTAATAGGCTTTTAATGGCACAATCCCCATCAGTTGCATAATCTGACAGCAAAAACAACCTCACAGTAACGTGAGAAACTTTCGAAAAATTCAGCAAGAACCCCCTTTAATTACCTCATTAATTTCTACCAAACATCCAAATTACATTTTCTTTGTTTCCATGAGTTTGAAACCCCTAGAACAATCTGAAATGGTAGTCAACTTTCATTAAAATAAAAGGATACAAGTGACATGTAGAAACAAAACACAATCTGAACCCAAAAGACTAATTCTGGCATAAAAGGATCCATACAAATCATAACCTGGAACAAAAATTTCCAAGAGTTTGAGTGAAACCCTTCCTGAATGACATACCTGAAACTACATAGCTCTTAAATGATCAACCGGGCAAGTATCCATTGCTTATAACCACCACACATGTTGTATATGTAACAATAATGCAAGTGCAGTGATTCCTGAAGTTAGTTTAGTTCACTTCAGATGATAAGTGCAAGCTTCTGTGATTCAAGGGGCCAAATTGAGATACATGTCCTGAAAAAATTTCAATGGCAAGTATATACACCCTTAGACTAAAAGGGAGAGAGATGATCTCACCCTGGCAATAATGAAGCTACCATAAGCTTCAGAACCTACCAAAACAGTTTGATGACTGACAGAAAGTATCACTAAAATTTTTATATAAGTTTCTAGGAATTTGAATAAAAATGAAATTGCAACTCATGATATTTGAGACCTTTAGGCTTATCTCCCTTGCAATTTCAAGGGCCTATTACAAGGCAGAAGCGGGAGCTGCAACCTCGACTGTTTTTTCAAACAGGAGCGTCAGCAACAGAGAGTCCAGGGAAATAGAGAATCAAAAAGTAGTATTGTCAAGAGTAAAGAGGAAGCCACGAATGAAGGTTCTAGATTGAAAGCAACATGGTTTTTTTAGTAACATTGTCCGGAATGGCAGCTATATAGGAGAATCTAACTGACCTTCCGCTCCGCTCAACTCATGGTGTTCAATTGTTCATCACAGGGCACTCTTAAAGAGACCCTAACAGTTAAGACATAAAAAAAAGACTCTATAGTCCCAATCTGCAATGTGTATCTTCAAATTCAGTCAAAATCAGTACCAAGTACATCCCCCAATCATCATTTTCAGGTCTAAATCTAGTCAGTCGCATTGACATAATTACTAATTAGAATCAAAATCAATGAACAAGCACCGAGAGGTGACGAACAAAGAGTTTTCAAAATCCAATACCTAGATCTGCTACCTGTGCAACCTAAAAACAAATTCTGTAATTGATCGTACATAGATTTCAAACTCTCATAAAAACAAAGCATATAGTCTAATCCATGTACCAATGGCATTTTTGGCAGCTAAAAAAAGGGGATAACAGAGCCATCGGAAGACAACATCAAACAATTGAATCTAAGATCTAAAATGTAAGAACGAGCACCTCTATAGTCTATCCTCACAAGATATGAAGATCAAGAGACAAAGGCTACAAATTACAGATCCATAAAATCTAGACAGTTAAAACCCTAACCACAAATTAGCTCCCAATCCACGCAAACCAGATCTCGAACAAAAAATCATCCAAAATCAAAGGCGATGAATGAATCTCATACCTTAAGAGCCCCATTAGCACGACCAAGAACCTCACCCACGCAGCAGGAGGAGACGGAGTCGAAGCGGATAGAGAAACCCTATTCCGACATCTTCTCCGTCCTACTCATTTCGCTCCTCCACGAGATCGCCTTCAACGAAGTCGAATCATCCCTTCACTCAGCCCTCGCCACTCCTTTCCACTGGCCGACGACAATCATGAGCTCCCTCCCAAGGTCTGTTTCCGGGTAGCACACGAGAGGGAGGAGGAGTTTCTCCCCGAGCCGGCGTTGCCATGGGAGGAGGCGAAGGAACTGAGCGCGTTGCCTGGGAGGAGGCAAATTGCTAATTTTGGGAGTAGCATGTCCTAATTTAGGAATTTTACACGTTAAGCATATTTTACACGATAAGGACTTTTTACATTTGAAGGAATCCCCACACACACAATTTGATGTTTTTTCGATTAAGAATATAATTTTATATTACAATTTCATATTTTTTAGATTCGTAGATATACTTGGCTTATAGTTTTTTTTAGATTCATAAGATAAAACAATTTCAGGTTTTTCAGATTTCATAGAATGATTCAAGTAATGTTGATTGATGCTATGAATCTATTACCATATGTATGTATACATTGTTAATGTTATGCAAATTAATTGAAAAAAAGTTTAATTAGTTAATGTTGATTAAAGTGATGAATCTGTTAGCTTATGTATGCATACACTATTAATGTGATGCGAATTACAACTTACAAATATGAATTTATTAAGCTACATCTATTGTAGATGTATTAAGTTTTCCTTTTTTTTTTTTAAGGAATGGCGGGGCTGGGAGCGGCATGTGAAGAAACCAGGGGGGTCCATGGATGACTCAGGCTGAACAGAGGAAGAAAGAGTATGTCGGATGAGGCAAGGCAAAAAGAGAAAAGGGCCGATGAGAAAGCTGCACAAGCAATGACAAAAGCGAGGCAAAATGCAAAAAGGGTGAACCACTAAAGGAGCACACGACCCAACTCGATAAGGTCATGATGGAGCTCATAGGCGCTAGGACGAGCTCGCAGCCATCCATCACCTTGGCAGCGGTGCTTCCTTAGGCGTCTTAGCCATTGGATGCGTGATAATGCATATTTCATATAGGCATTATAGGTATTTCTTATTGTGTTTAGGTAGTGCTTTTGCTTATGTTTGAGTCTAGTTTCGTATATTGCTTGTGAAGTATTCGAGTTCGGAATCTACGCCTTTTTAGTGTTTATTCTGCAAAATTACATTCCGACCTTGAAGGGACTTTGGAAGAGCTTAAGAGATATGTTTGAGCATATGGAGGCCAATGAGGAAGCTAGAGAGGAGAAATGAGACACGACATTGAAGATTATTGAAGTCAATCGAGGAAATTCTGTCACTGTAAGGGCAGCGCCTGCCGTGGTCCGGTTTCCAGCGATTGCGATTTTGGATCCGAATACCATATTTCCTATTATTTTATTATTATTTTTATTAGGCTTTTGCCGAGTCTTTTAGAGTCTTTATTAGGTTTATTCAGTTCATTAGGGGGGGGGGGGAGAGAGAGAGATATTGTGAGACTATGAACACAATTAGAGAGAATTGGCATTTGAGTTGTTGAACTCATAGTTTCGTCTGTGATTCGAAGACATGATTGTTTGGATTGTGAAGATTTGATTCTATTTAGTTATTCATATTCATAGTTATCAACTTGTGTTTATTGATTATATTTGTGTTCCTTTCTATGATTGATCACCATGTTAGGAATTTCATCTTAACTATGAATTCGTTATTGTGTTCTTGATAGCAAACAAAGTATTGAAGTAGTGATATTTCTTTGTCTTTAGTGGATGATTTCAATTGATCTATGTTGTGGATATGTCGATTAGGGCTGATTAGGGTTGTTCCGGTTTGTCTTAATTGCATTGAATCAATATGCCAATTGGTTTAATTACTTGAGTCCTTAATGCTATTCTTTAGTGATATTGAATAAGGTGATTGTATCACTGCGAATTTCTCAACTTTAGTTAAGTAGACATGTGTTTATGAATAATTGATAGATCAATCCTAGGACCATGAATTCCAACCATTGTAAGAGAATTACAGGTGAAATATTCTTTCTACTTTGTTATCAATCTACTTTGCAATCATAAAGTTAGTTACTTTTACATCTTGGTTATTTTCTACAAATCATTGCTTTGTCATAAAAGTCATTGTCAAGAGTTATTGAATAGGAAATCGCTTCTCCCTATGGGTTCGACTCTGGACTTAATTGCTATACTCGTAGGTGTTTGGTTTATCAAGTGATTAATTGACTAATATATTGGTTTTGTGTTTGAGTTTGGATGATACTACTATTTGGCAAAGAGCAAAAGTGCCAACGACGTTCGTCCCACACTAAATTCTTGGCGTCGTTGCCAGGGAGAAGAAAGGAGTTAGCTTTTCTTTATCTCTTTCAATTACTCTTTCTTTTTGTTTTGTTTTCATTCTTTACTTTGAGTCTTTTGTGTCCTTGTATGGTTCAAATTAGATCTTCTAATTCATTTCCTTTGACTTTTGATTCTGAGATTGAAAGATCTCTTAGGTTGAAAAGGAGGCTTGGGTTTGATACAAACAAGGAGATGACAGATGAAGTTGTTGATCCGCCAAGAAGGACCCTGAGAAACCAAGGAACCTAATTTGAGTGGTCAACCACTTGCAATTAGCCTTCCTGATCTCCCTGAGGGTTCAAGATTTGAATACAAGTCGAATTGGTCTTCTATTTTACCCTACTTTCATGGATTGCTTGGGGAGGAACCAAACAAGCACCTTGCTACCTTTGTATGTGTGTGGGATAGACTTAGACCCCAAGGCATTACCGATGACCAATTGATGTTGAGAGTGGTCCCTTTTACCTTGAAAGATTTTGCAAGCAGTTGGCTTTATTACCTACCCCTAGAAAGCATTAGTACTTGGGTGCAATTGAAGAAAGCTTTCATGGAAAAGTACTTTCCTGCGACTCGCCTCAACAAACTTAAGAAGGAGTTGTCTAGTATTGAGCAATCACCTACGGAGAGTCTTTATGAGTATGTTGAGCGGTTCAAGAAGCTTAAGGGTAGTTGTACGCAACATGGTATACCCGATGATGATCTAGTGCTATATCTTTATGAAGGCTTGCTTGACACCAATAGGAGTTTCATCAATGCTACTAGTGGAGGAGATATTTTGGATAAATTACCTCAGGAAGCAATGTAGATTTTCGAAGGGTTGGCTAATGCATCACAACAATATAGGAGACACCAAGGAGTTAGATGAGTTCATAAGTTGGATAGTTCTATAGATGGTCACAAGGACGACATAGATAAGCTTACGGAGATAGTGAACAAGATGGATGTGCAAATGAATCAATCTCATCAGCCTAGACCTTGTGGTGTTTGTGGAGATCCAACTCATCCGAATGATAAGTGTCCCTTGATTCAAGAGGACATCGCTGATGTAAATGCTATGGATTACGGACCTTGCCGCAAATTTGGTAACAATTACAATTAGGGCTACAATGTGAACTATCAAAGCGGATTCAACGGTAGAGGCAAGCAGCAACAAGTTCCTTTTCAAAGAAGACAATTTGATAATCGTCCGAGAAATACTCAACAAGATGATAGAGATGAGACATTAAGGTTATTACTGGATAAGATGGGTGTTCAAGAAAAGTTGTTGAGTCAAATAGCTAACGAGATTGTAGGATCGAAAGCGAAAGATTCGGAGAAGTTAGCATCACAAGTGGTAGTGAATCCGAAGAAGAATGTGAGTGCCATGATTCTTAGAGGAGATAAACAAGTGAATGTTCCCATTAGAAATGTTGAAGAGAGGCCTAGGGAAGAAATTGATATGGGAGAAGAGGACGGAACAAAATTGGGGACACACTGTAAAGACGGAGCCCGCCGCCCCTCACTACGGCTCCCGCCGCCCCCTCGAGTGACATAACTAATTTTTGACGCTGTTGAATCCCCGAAGAAATCTTCCAAGAAGTGGTCTTCTAAGGTTTCAAGAGCTGAACCACCCTTTCCTCATGCCTTAAGATCTGATCGTAAGTGGGAAGATGAACAAACTCTTTATGACACCTTTGCTCATTGTGAGATAAATATTCCACTTTTTAATTTGATTAAAATTGTGCCTCGCTATGCGAAGTTTTTTAAATAATTATGGACTATGAAATGTAAGCAAATGATGTGAAGGAAAGAAAAGGTAAGTTTAAGTGAGAATGTTTTTGCTTTACTTCAGAAAAGATTGCCTAAAAAGTGAGGAGATCCAAGTATGTTTACTATCCCATGTGCAATAGGTAATGCTAACTTCACCAAAACTATGTTAGACCTAGGTGTTTCAATCAATGTTATGTCTTATAAGTTGTACATGTTTTTGGGTCTCAATGCATTATCTGAAACTGGTGTTACTATACAACTCGCTGATCGTTCTAGTATTAAGCCTAGAGGAGTTATTGATGATGTTCTGGTTAAGGTAAACGATTTGGTATTTCCAGATGATTTCTTCATTCTGGATATGGAACAAGGTACGCCTGAAACCCCAATTATCTTGGGAATGCCATTCTTGCGAACGATTAAGACTAAGATTGATTGTTTTGAAGGTTCACTAACTATGGAATTTGATGGTAGAAAGATTGAGTTTTCTATACTTGAGCCTATTGTTTCTTCTGCTAATGATTCTGTAAATGTTCTTTCCTCTAATGAAAGTAATCACATGAATGAATCAAATGGTTTGTTAGATGCTTCTGTTGAAATTGAATCTTTGAATATTGAGTCTTCTAACAAAGATGAAATGGGTTTAAGGAAAGATGACATTGAAAGGAAAATTTAGAATTTGTTTAAGTAACATGACAATGTGTCTAATTCAAATGAGTCTATTGTTATTCTCTATGAGAAATCGATTCCTAACAATGTTGAAGTTTTTGCAATTTCAAAGCAACCTCCAGGAGTAACTCCTTTCCAGAAGGAATCGATGGATGCAATTGATGGGTATGTTGGAGAAATTCCTAAAGTTCCCCCTCTTGTCTTGAAAATTAAGGATAAGTGTGGAGGGTATTGATGGAATAACTTAATCAAGAAATGCATCACATCGAGCCAAAGACGTGAAACAAAGGCGCTTCTTGGGAGGCAACCCAAGTTAGTTTAGGTAATATTATTTCAAATTTGCAATTAGTTTTTCAATTCAATAAAGTAGGATCAATCGTGTCGCTGAATTTCGGAAGTGATGGTAAGTTAGAACCTTTGTTGGAGTTGAATTTTGCTTGATTTGAGTATGGAGTCACGTTTTGTGGACACGGCGCTCGCCACCCCTGGGATCTTGACGAGTCCGGCTTTTTTGTAAACTTGGAAGGGAAGTAATCTTATCTTTTTAATTTTGGTTAATTTCGGTTTAGGTTAGTTTCTTTATTTTATATCTTATTAGGATTAGATTTATTTCTTTTTATCTTATTTTAGGTTTAGATTATTTTTATCTATCTTTAGGTTAGATTTATTTTCTATATTAGGGTAGTTTATCTATTTTCTATCTATTTTTATCTATCTTAGGATTAGATTATCTATCTAGGGTTAGTTTCCATTTATCTTAGTTTTAGGATTTATCTTTTCTATTTATCTAGTTCTAATATGTTCTATTTTTCTTTTTGATAGATATCCCTTTCCAACTCACCATATATTTCCACTCCTTATTTTGAATCAACCAAGCTTTCTCCAAAGGAATCTACAGAACACAAAGCCTACTTGAATCCATTCCAGAAACCTAAAGCCTTGTGTTTCAATTGATTCTTTCCATCAAAACACTTTCCACCATTACCCTACATTCACAAAAAATCAATCTTTTCCCATACCATTCCCCTACCTAGACATGGACACGAGTCACGGGCCGGGCGGGTCAACCCGTGACCCGCCGAGTCATTGACCTGTTAGGGTCAATAGGTCAAAGGGTTGGCTTGGGTTGAGGGTCTTGGTTAGGATCGGGGAGAAAATAACTTGTGACCCGACGGGTCAACCAAATGGGTCATCAATTTTTTTTTAAATATTATTTTCTAAAAAAAAGAATTTATATTACAATTATTATGAAATTAATTTATTCATAATTCATAATATATAAATTCTCATGCATGACATGTTGTGAAAATCCTACTCAACCTTTGCTTTCTTTTATAGGCTTAGCACCCTTCCCATTTTCCACTAGTTTTCAATGTGAGATGGGATGTGGGACAAGAACAAGTAGAAACTATATCATGTCTTCAATCTCTACCATTCGGTTTTTTCATTTCAATCCATACTTATAAATTTTTATCATATACAAACACTAGTACTACACTTTATATAAATATTATTTTAAAAAAATATATTTAATTATCAATTATGAAAGATTAAAATAACAAACGGGTAACAAGAAAGTGTGATGTTCAACACAATACCTTAAACATTTGTGTTATTTGGTGGATCCACTATTAAATCATTCCATATCATTCTATATGATACTAAGTTAGGAGTCAAACATTTGTGTTATTTGGTGGATCCACTATTAAATCATTCCATATCATTCTATATGATACTAAGTTAGGAGTCTTTATGATATAATTTCAAATAATACAAATACTGTTATTGATAAAGCCTTTACATTACACTTGTATGGTATCCTTAATGTCGAGTTTTCGTTTATTTTGACAATGATATAGAACTTTGGATTTTCAAGCACGAGAATGAAATATATTATTGGGTAATACTTTTTCAATGTGTCTTTTCATGTCATAAAAGCAACCCAAGTATGTAATTCCAATAACATCATCATTATGTGTATACAGAACATCTGGCCAATTCAACTTTTAACGAGAAAATTTAACATATCTATATGAAGATGAAGCTAGATTTGAAATCATTAATCAAGAAATTAACATAATAATGCAAGTAAAATAAAACACTTATTATTGATTAATGGATCAACACAACTATCAATTGAATTAAATAGAAAGTTTAATCCAATATAACTTGATATATTGTATCATGATGTTTCATCACCATATGTTATTGATTTCATTAAATCCTACGAGGTAAACACTTTAATTATATTATATGTTACATCATATAATCCAAAGACTTAAATTACATTATATTCCACCATATTATCCAAAAACTTTAATTACATTACATTTTGCATCATATAATTCGATTCGTCGAAACATCAATTTCTCACAATTTCTTTCATATCCCATATTTATGTCCCACATCGAAAGTGTGTTATCTACCTCTATTTTCTCTCTATATATCTTCTCATATCCCTACTTGTCATTCCCACAATCCAAGTTTTTCTTTCCCACATCTAAAGTGTGATGAAATGATAGAGTGGAATGAGGGTATCTATATATATCCTCCCACATACCATGTTTTGTCAACCTTAATCTTTCGAAATTTCGAAAGTGTGGTTAAAGTTAAAAGTAATTTACTTGATGGGTTGAGTTTTATTTTGGGTTTAAAATCAATTTTTTTTATAAAAAGTATGGTTGACCCGCAAAACCCGCCGGGTACCTGATTCCTTGCCACGTGGACAACCCGGTGGTCTGACCCGTCGACCTGCCGGGTGACCCGAACCTGTTGACCCGTTGGAATCCCGGGTTAGGGTTCGGGTCATGCCCCCCGGGTTCTCAACCCGGCGGGTCGGACTCATGGCCATGTCAACCCCTACCTATCACTTGGGAAGTTGTTGATCATCAAAGTTTCAAGTTTGGAGAGTGTGGACGTCGGTTATCCAACGTTTTCACTCGGATTCAAGGCTCGTTGTACACGGCGCCCGCCGCCCCTACAGAGAGCTCGTTTTCTGGTGTTTTGAGAAGTCTTCTGTGTTCGCCTTGCTCTTTTCTCAATCATGAGTGAATCTATCAAGAAAGAGGTGTCGGCCTACTCCGATGATACTGATGTGCTAGGCTGGAATGCACTTGGGAAGCGTACTTACACGTCGATCATGTTCTTTGACGAAACCACATTGAAGAGGTTGGGTTTGTTTGATTCTGTAATCACCCTGATGGCACATGGAAGGCTACGCGAATTTATTGGTAGAAGGGCTCCAACCTACCCTTGCATGGTCAAGGAGTTCCTTACTACTTTGGATGTAATCTCACCCAAGGAAGTTCGATTTAGGTTAAGGGGATGAGCTTGTAATTCCTCATATGCTGCAATTGGAGTTGCTTTTGGTGTTTTGAAGAGGTGTTCTAGGAAGTGGCAGAATGTCAAGCGTGTTCTTGATTCAGCAGGGATTTGGAGGAGTTTGACAGGGACGCTTGAGACTTTCAAGAATTTCAGACCTAATGATATAATTACTCATCCTGCTCTTTGTCTATGTCTATGGATTGTGGGCTCTACTTTCTATGATTCCGAGAGAACCGCTATTGTCGATCCTGGTTTGATTGATTTTATGTATTGCCTGACTCCTGAGTCTACTATAGTACCAGACTGGGTACTCTTGTTTTTGAGGATGTGTGAGAGAGGTCATGACCAGCGCAGTGAGAACCATCCTCTTGTCACCCCTTTTGGAGGCATGATTACACTTCTGGAAATATTTTATGGTGTTGATGTTAGTTCACTGCAGCATGTGAGTCATTCTTATATGTGGGACATTGATGCTCTTGTGTCTGCACGGATGGTAGAGAAGTTGCAGTTTCCGTATACGATTGAGAAGTTTCGTTGGCTTTCGGGGCCTCAGTGGTCTCATCATTAGTATCTGCCAACTATTTTACCCGTGGGGCCGAAGTTGGTGGACTTCCGTCGAAGCCATGTTCCTGTTGACACTGATTTGCGGAAGCCTGATGATCCTATGACCCATGCGAGTGACGTTGAAGATATGCAGATCGAGATGACGCCGACTGTGGTTCGAGATGCCTCATGATGTAGGAGAAAATCGAATTGAAAATACAAAAATAAATTCAAACTGAGTTCTAGCCTGCCCAAATAAATTCAAGACTTTCTCCTGTTGTAGTGGAAGGGAATCAGGTTCGATCCTCGAGGAAGTGTGTCAATGGATTCTAGATAGCTCACGTTCACGTCAGATTTCGACTCAAGAGACTCACTCGATATCGACCAGATAGTGCTCGATATCGACCAGTCCGTCGATTTCTGGTTGTCATCCAGAAAGTGGTTGATTTCGCCCTGGTCTACTCCATATTGACCTGTGTGGTCGATTTCGACATGTCCCAGTCGATTCCTACCTGTACCTACAACAAACAAAAAATAAGCAGAGGTCGATTTCGAGTAGTTGAACTCGATATCGACCAAGTCAGTACCAAATTTCGACCAGCTCAGAATACCGCAGTTGACCAGAAGACTCGATTTCAAACTGTTTAGTCAATTTCAAGTACCCTTGCAGAACCTGTGTGTGTTGGTGAAAGAGGGCCGAAGAATGCGAGGATGGAATCGAAGGATGAATAGAATAAACCAGGTTAGCATATTCGAAGTAAGTACTATATGAAAGAAAACTTTCAAGACCGGAGCTAACCACAACGATAGCCAAACACGCATAAGGTAAGATAATATGAACAAATAATTATGCAATCACATCAAAGGAGCAAGCTTTCGCCTTTTCCAACAATTAGACAACCTTTTGAAGTAACCCTAATTGTATCTACCGATTTTAAGTTTATAATCCAAGTTGTTTAACATGAATCTCTATTCTTTCGAGTAGGCAATAAACATATAAAAGGCAGTGGATGATCAAAACATAATAAATATCAAAACTTTACCTCAAACGCGCATGACTATCGTCGGGCTCACCCCGACCCTAGAAGTAGGGCGACTACTCACTCATCGCAATTGAAGACATCATTGATTGAAAATAAACTTGCATTAAACTAAATTCTCGACCTTTACAATCCCGGCTTTCCAACTTTCGCAAAAGTGCCAAAACCCTAAAAGCCTTGAACTCCTAAACTCTTTACTTGCTATTGGAATTGTCTCTCTGAAATTGAATGAATAAAAGCTAGCCCCTAGGGATTTATTTATAGGCCTTAATCCTTGCTAATCAAGCAAAGAAATATCTGTCCTATATCTCTATCTAAGTAAAGATATAATTCTACTTGAAAGAAAATAAATCAAACTAGGTAAAACTAGATAAATCCTATAGGGCAAATAAATGTTCAACCCTTAGGATGAATAAAAAGGTAAAAAGATAAAATCTCTCAAGTCTCCATGTGTGAGGAATCACCAACTCGGAATTATCTTCCCTCGAAATCAGGATATGACTCGGAATCGACTCGTATTCGACGCTGGAGAGTTGGTCGATATCGACCAGGGTTGGTCGATATCGAGTTATCCTACTCGGAATTGGCTTATGCTCGTTTGACTTCGGCTCGGATTCTTCGTTTCGGGTGGTGCCTTTTGTCTCATTGAGTCTGACTCTTCAATTTCGACTAGGCTCTAGTCGATATTGACCAGGTCTGGTCGAAATCGACCTCTCTTCAGCTTTCAGCATTCTGCTTTATTTTGAAACGCACTTTCCCATTGGGCTGGGCATCCGTTCTAGACCGGACCGAACCGGACCAGAGATTTCGGTCCGATCCAAGACCGGTGGACCGTAATCTCCAAGAACTTGGACCGCGGATCGGACCGGGACCGGAACTTATGATCCCGGTCTTTCCGGTCCGCGGACCGTAAAGACCGGTTGGACCGGATCTATACTAAAATCAAAAAGAGAGAGATGTAAACTTCAAAATACCTAGATCTAAAAAATTGAAAAAAGAGAGATGTAAACTCATTGGCGTCGGCGGTCGGTCTAAAGACTTTGAACGGTGACATGCTATTGCCAATGGCGAGCGTGCAATGAAGAGGAGGCGGAGAGCACGGAGTCTGAACGGTGAGATGCTAACACCGGAAGTGAAGAAGAGAGATGGAGCGCCGAGCGAGAGGCGGCTTGGAGGGTAAGGCATGAGGGTACTGGAAATTTCGGTTTGATCCCGGTCTTGGACCGTAAACCGGAAATGGAAAAATCTTGGACCGGGGACCGAACCGTAAGATCCCGGTCCGATCCAAAGACCGTAATTTCTGGTCCGATCCCGGTCCGATCCAAGTTTTGCCCAGCCCTACTTTCCCTAGTCCTCGTTCGTCCGATTGACGCATATGAATATGCGTTGGAAAGCTCTTTTTGAGGGATACAACTCTCATGAAGACATCAGAACTTGATTCAGAATGATGAATGGTGAAAAATGGCGTTTTCTCCAGTTGCACCATCTCGCGCTCTTCCTTAGCTTCTTCAATGTCTGCATGACTTTCCTTTAAGCTCCAAAGTGTGTCCAAACTTCTCCAAATTAGATCTAAACTCCTGAAAACCACATCAAACTTGTGTAGATTCCATATCTGGCAATATTAAGCATAACTACACAAATTCCTAATAATTCCAAACCAAAATGTATAAAATGATAGAATAATGAGCTGAAATAGGTATAAAAACATGGCATAAATCATGGACATCACCTCACGCATCGCGTGCTTGGAGATGAAATTGACTGAATTTGAGACGCAGCAGGCGGCCGAACTGATGAAGTTAACCAAGTCCCATGTGATTCTGGTTGGGAAGATCGATCAATTACAAGATGCCTGACTTTTGTTGATAGATATGATCAATTAGCGGTTTGGACCTCAGACCCTGCCTTCACAGTAATTGGTTAGTCATTTGCTTCATTCAAACCCTTTATTTTATTTTATTTTTCATTGTTTCTTTTTGTGTTTCTATGCATTGAGGACAATGAAACATGTAAGTGGGAGGGGGGGGGGGGGGGAAGTGAAGTGAATTAGTTAGTCTAGCTTAGTCCATGTTTGAATTTTTGTTTCTTGTTTTGATTTTTAGTTTTTATTTATGTTATTTCTTTTATGTTATATAAAAAGTGAATTAGTTAGTCTTGTTTTCATGCATTGCATAGTGTATTATCAAGTATTTCCACATAATTTGAGTTTATCCTATTTGACTTTATACGAGCATGATCTTATATATCATTATATCCCATGGAATTCTTGAATGATTTGACCTTAAAATTGTTTTTTTTTGTGAAATATGATTAGGCATAGGTAATTGAGCATGTATGATCTAAGTTTGTGAGCATGCTTGATATTCAACAACAAAATTATCCTTGTGAGATATTTTTGGCCTTATAAGGGATACATCTATATTCCTTTTGCTTTTCTTGTGTGATTTACTCTTCCTATGCATTTATCATTGAGTATTGCCATGATTATCTATTTTCAAGACCTATTATATACATGTTCATTTCTCGATAAGTTCAAATGATAGAGGCAACCTTTTAGCCACATATTTATCCATGTCTACCGTATGTTATATCTAGTTTTGAAGACAATTTGAGCGTTTAGCCTATTTTATTGATAGCTCCACATAATGATATTATTCCTAGCCTATGATAAGTCTTACCCTTAGTACGTGGGAATTGAGATTTTGAGTGGGTTATGGAATCTAATTTGAAGATTGAGGAGAATGAAGCTAAAGTGTGATGTTATGATTTATGGTTTTGAGAAGATGTAATGTTATATGCTTAGTTATCCCCTCATGTTTATACATTTGTTTTACATGTATTTCGTCTCAAGAAAAGAAAATAATAAAGCTTGGACCTTGGGAGGATAAAGTTCACCTAGGGGTAAAAGTAAGTTAAAAAAATCCGAAAAAAAAAGAAAAAGAAAATAAAAGATGCAAGTTGTTTTTGCATAATCAGGAGAAAAATTGGATTTATGTTAGTTAAAAGTTATATTGGTTGGGTGTTGGAGATTATATGATATGTGATGTGTTGAGATGAGATGAGATGATGAATGATTTTTGGAGTTTTTATGATGATATTGAGAGATGTGTATTTGTGAGCTTGAGTATTATTGAGTTGATTTCTGTTATGTTGGGAGTTGTTGGAATCTTATTTTCACGGAATTTATAGCATCACATGAACAAATACAATTCCTTGCCCTTATGTTTCTTTACCAAGCCCCATTACAACCCCGCCGAATGGAATCTTCTACGAAGGTTTCCATTGAGCGAAAGTCCTCTTGATATCCTTATTTTTGCATTGACGTATCTGGTGGAGATTTTGTGATATAAATGTCAATATTTGAGTTGATGCTCGTATATGGAATTGAGGTGAGTGTATGCTTAAAGCCTATACACATGAGAGTGAGAGATACACATTTTATCCTTGGAAATGTTGGATTTTTTAGGATGCAAGCAGCTCGATCTCATATATACATGTTATGATGTTTATATGCCTTGATTATATTTGCACTATTGATGATGTTGTTTTTGATGAGTAAAGTTATGAAAGAATTTCATGTGGAATGCGTAGATGATGTTTATGTTTTACGGTTGCTTGAGGACAAGCAAGTGTTAAGTGTGGGGGGATTTGATTCCTTAGGCGTCTTAGCCATTGGATGCGTGATAATGCATATTTCATATAGACATTGTAGGTATTTCTTATTGTGTTTAGGTAGGGCTTTTGCTTATGTTTGAGTCTAGTTTCGTATATTGCTTGTGAAGTATTCAAGTTCGGAATCTACACCTTTTTAGTGTTTATTCTGCAGAATTACATTCCGACCTTGAAGGGACTTTGGAAGAGCTTAAGAGACATGTTTTAGAGCATATGGAGGCTGAGGAGGAAGCTAGAGAGGAGCAAGGAGACACGGCATTGGAGATTATTGAAGTCAATCGAGGAAATTTCGTCACTGTAAGGGTGGCGCCCGTCGTGGTCCGGTTTCCAACGATTGCGATTTTGGATCCGAAGACCATATTTCCTATTATTTTATTATTATTTTTATTAGGGTTTTGCCGACTCTTTGAGAGTCTTTATTAGGTTTATTCAGTTCACTAGGAGAGAGATTGACTATTGTGAGACTATGAACACAATTAGAGAGAATTGGACTATGAGTTGCTAAACTCATAGTTTTGCTTGTGATTCGAAGACATGATTGTTTGGATTGTGAGGATTTGATTCTATTTAGTTATTCATATTCATAGTTATCATCTTGTGTTTGTTGATTATATTTGTGTTCCTTTCTATGATTGATCACCGTGTTAGGAATTGCATCTTAGCTATGAATTCGTTATTGTGTTCTTGATAGCAAACAAAGTATTGAAGTAGTGATATTTCTTTGTCTTTGTAGTGGATGATTTCAATTGATCTATGTTGTGGATATGTCGATTAAGGCCGATTAGGGTTGTTCCGGTTTGTCTTAATTGCATTGAATCAATATGCCAATTGGTTTAATTACTTGAGTCCTTAATGCTATTCTTTAGTGATATTGAATATGGTGATTGTATCCCTACAGATCTCTCAACTTTAGTGAAGTAGACATGTGTTTATGAATAATTGATAGATCAATCCTAGGACCATGAATTTCAACCATTTTCAGAGAATTACAGATGAAATATTCTTTCTACTTTGTTATTGATGTCCACTAAAGTAACCATGTTCTTATGCACATTTCAGCTCCTTATTCTATCGTCATATATATTCTGGGTTGGAAATATGTTAAATTTGTGTAGTATAAGCTTATTTGCCAGAAATTGAGGTCTACACGAGTTTATGTTTAATATTGCAGAATTTGGAGCCATTCCGGGACGAAACCAAAAGAAGGAGACAAAGGAACGGTTCTCCTCGATGTCGACCAGCACTACTCGAAGTCGACTACAGATGGGAGCAGAACTGATCGAGGACGGAAGACACACACAACTCGAGTTCGACTCTACTCGACGTCGACCAAATTCCTCGACGTCGACCAAGACCAAAAACTGTACCCGAGCTCGAGAAGGAGAAGCCACTCGAGAAGCCGCGAAGAGAAGCCGAGATCGAGAACCTTACTCGATGTCGACCAAATCTCCTTGACGTCGACCAAACTGTTTTTGGGTCGCGGGTCCGTTTGGCCAATCCGAGCATGTGATGATTACTTGGGCACGAAGCAAGGCCGGATCCATCCATGATTCTATAAAGATCTATCTAAGGAAGGAAGGATTTATCCACTTCATGAAGATTTAGATATTTTCCTTTTAGATAAATGTTTCTTTTATCAAATTTATATATTTAGGGTTAGATAGAATTTGCTTACCTTGACTAGAAATGATTAAAGCCTATAAATAAAGCATATGGAGCTAGTTTTCAATCATTCCAAGTTAGAGAGAACACAAGTAGAGAGAGAAAGAGTGGAGGCTAAGAGGAGTTGGAGAGCGAGAGCAATTTGGCTTCGATCGGTTGTAAGCTTTGGTTTATTTTAATGCAAGTAGTTATTTCCTTTTTATTATTGATTTCTTTTGCTACGATGAAGAGCGAGTAGTCCACCTACTTCTAGGGTCGGGGTGAGCCCGACGATAGCCATGCGTGTTGAGGTAAAGATTCGACCTTTATTGTGTTTTGATCATCCACTGCCTTTTATATGTTTATTACCTATTTAATAGAGATTGAAGTTAACAACTTGGATTATAAACATAAAATTGGTAGATACAATTAGAGTTTCTTGAGAGAGTTGTCCAATTTTTGGAAAAGGCGAAAGCTTGTTCCTTTGATGTGATTGCATGATTATTTCTCTTTATCTTGCTTTATGCATGTTTGGTTATCGTTGTTGCAAACCCCTGTCTTGAAAGTTTTCTTTTACATTGTCTAAATCAAAATTTGCAATTTATTTACGTACTGTTCTCTACTCGATTTCGACCAACCTTGGTCGACGTCGACTACTGATATTCGATCGAGCAAGATCGCTTTCGTTTATGTCTCTGCAGGTACTCGACATCGACAAGCCTTCCTCGACTTCGACCACTTTCCTCGACATCGAGTAGGTTCCTCGACATCGACCACCACCACACTACTACAATTAGGACCTATTCTTGCACTTTATTGTGGCGGTTGATATAGTGAAGCGGTTTATGTGGCGGTTTAATCTATTGTGGCGGTTCAAGTGGCGGTTTTGAGTATGGTTTTATTATAGTACCTATTGTGGCGGTTTTAATATCTCTATTGTGGCGGTTTTGAGCTTAGATAATCATAGTACCTATTGTGGCGGTTTTTATATATCTATTATGGCGGTCATTTGATCTATTGGGGCGGTTTCCAAAAAACACTTTTTTTTATTAAGTACAAAGCGGTTGTTGAAAACCTTTATTATCCACCCCTTATACTTATTATTTTAGAAGCAGTCTCTTTTTAAAAAAATTAGCCACGTGTCCATTTTTTTAGCAAAACTAAGAAGCAGTTTTCCCTTTCTAACTCACGTTCATCAATTAACGTTTATCAGCAACCCTAAAAACCCAATTTTGCAGCCCCACGTTCTCCTTCACCCGCTTCTTCCACATTAGAATTAGGCAGAAGTGATACGTACTCAACTCGGGTGGAGCGAGTACAACTCCCAATCGTCCGGTACCAAGGTAAGTCGATCGATCACCCTCGCGTCGTCGAGTAGGGTCGATCTCGAACCTTTCACACGACTTTAAAACCCAATTGGATTCATATGGAACTAATCAAATTCTTGAAAGCCACGTTCACCTTTGAAATGGCAATTGGAAATCGGCGGCAGTGATTCCCAACTCGGCTCTGCACTGATGAAATCCCCAACAAATTAAAGCGTTGACTTTCGATTTCAATTGGAAAGCCATGGAACTTATTGTTCGCCGATTAGCCTAATTAATTAGCAAGACTAATTAATTAAGAATTCAAGTGCAGACCGACGTCAACAGGGGCTCCTACAGGCACGAGCGCAGCGACGGTGGTTCGATCAGGAGCGGAGGCGCGATGTGACGGTGTGGTGATGGAACAAAGTTAATCTCTTCCAAACGAAGATGAGATTCCAATAGAGTATTTAAAGAAAATTAATAATGGGTCTAATTGGCTAACGGGTAAGACTTACTATGTAAAGTAAGTCCACACCTCTTATTAAGAAACAATACTAAAAATAAAAACAAGTTGATATAATAATAAATGCTTTATTATTGTGACGTCGGAGTCGTATCCTACGGGAGCTGGAACACATCAAGAAGAGAATCACGTTCTTCCTCACAAGTAATTCTTCCTCCGAATTGATCGGGGTTATCGTGGACGCGGTGTGTGATCGGTGAGAGGCTGGAGGGTTGTTGGTGAGCGGCGTCGCATTCGATGAGGCCTGGAGGCAACAATCGGGTGGTAGGCGGCGAAATTGGAGGCAATGGTAGGCGAAATTGGAGGCGAATGTGGTAGGCGGAATCGGGTTCAACTCATTATTTGGATTCGATCAACCGAGTGCGATGGTAGGCGTCATAATTGGAGGCGAAGGTGGACTTCAGGGGCTGTTCTGGGCTTTGCCATTAAACAAGGATAAATCTGCGACGGGGGGATTGAAATTGGAGACGGATCGAGGGAGAGAGGAGAAAGGGGCTTCCCATCGACAGTTGACGGCGACGAAGAGAGGAGAGGAGGCGGCGCCGGAACCCTAAATCGGCAGCACCGCCCTCCTCTCGCCAAGCCTGGCCACCGGACTTCCTCCGCCGCTACAGGCTGGAGAACAGCCGCAAGAGGCGGAGATACTGGGAGATGGAGGATCGGTCGAGGATGAGGTGTTGATATCGAAGATTCTTCATGCCCTAGCTTCTCGAAAACCAAGAGGCTAGGTTTGTTCCCCCGTCTCTTTCTTTATATATCTTGGTTATTCAAATTGAATGTTTTATTTCTTGGCTCTTTGGAGTGTTGTTCAATTGGGTTTTCTGTTGTTGGTTACGTTCTTGACATGTTGACAGTTCAGATAATCTTGTGCCTACATGAACCATTGATCAGAATTAGAATTTGAGTAATTCTACTCTCATGCTCATGGCGTGTATGGCTTTATAAGAAAACGACTCGGACAATGTTTAAAGAATTCAGATATTTGGACTAACGTTCGTGAGTTTAATTGTTCTTCTCATCCAACTATCGTTGGTTAATCATCGGTCTGGGTTTAGGGTATGGATTGAAGATATGTAGAGTTGTGGAAATTACATTTTGGTGTTGGTGACTAAAGAGATATGGATTGTGGAACTTTAAGCTTCTATGTTCTAAAATTAAATGGAATACACATTTTATAAACACTTGAATTACAGTTAACGGCGTCGTTGAGAATGTTATGCTTTTGTTATTATGAATGGCGTCTACTTATCATTTATCTTCTATGAACTTAATTATGCTTCTGAAACTTCACTTTGGATCCTAGGTTTGGTTATGTTTTGATAGCTCTAGGATCATGAATTTCTACATATGATGAACAATTTTATTGGGATGTCGTCAATCCTCTCTGTTTGTGATAATGGCTTTATTCGATGATTATGTAAAAAAAATCTAATGGAATTAACTATATTTGTTATCAAAATGTTAATAAGTTTTCTTCTTTGATATGGATGAAGGAAATTGAGAGAGAGAAGTTGGAGAAAATGAAACAGAAGACGGAGGAGACAACCAACACAAAGAAGGAGAAAAACCAATTATCCAATTGAGGAAACTGTTTGGTATCACATTCCTAATAAATTTTCTGGTTTGATATGGATTAAGAAAACGTATAGTGGGAAATTAAAGCAAAAGGTTATGGACTAGGTCAAACTCAATGCGTTCCAATGTTCTTGGTAGGATAATCCTAATGACTTTTCTTATTTAACTTTTAATATGGATTAAGAAAATGGACAGAGAAAAATTGGAGAAAATGGAAGAGAAGGCTGAGATGGAGAAGCCAAAGACATAGAAGGCCGAGAAGCATACCGTGAGTTAGGTAAACTTAATTTAATGAATGGTTCTTTGTGGCTAATTGGTTTATTGCTTCATAAAGCTTGGGTTCCTCCTTCAGTTTGAGTTACATTGAATTTTGATGCATGGTTTATTGCTTGGTAAAGCTGAATTTGGTGAATGAAACATAGAAAACACGAAGAAGATCAGCTTTTATGTGATTTTGATGACACAAGGTGTTTTGAAACTTGCAAGTCTATCTTATTTAAAAATTGACACTCTTTGGAAAGAACTTGCTAGGCTTTGAAGCCTCTGTTGTGATTTGAGTTCAAATACCAAAACTATATTTGTCAAGCTAAAGCGATAATGATCTTTGCATTAGTTGAACACTCCTGAAATTTTCTTGGATGTAGGTCAATGATTTGGTCAATTGTGGCGTCTATGTTTTCACTCCTGAAATTTTTTGTGCAATCGAGAGTGTATATGCTGACGGGGAAGAAAAAGGTGCATATATGATTATATGTGCGGCATACACCTATAGTTAATTAGATCCATAACCATTTTTCCTTCTTCCTCTATGAGTTGTGCATGTAAGGAGGTGGATAGTCTGTGATTTCTTGATGTGAAATAATAATATATTGATGGATGTTGCATTGAATTTTGCGTAGATGTTTCTTTCATCCTTTATGTAAAATGAAAACTTACTTGAATTAGGAATGCTATGCATAATGCACATCTATTTCCATAACTGCAGGGTGTGATGCAAATAAAGAATTTTTTTGTTCTGTCATTTGTCAATGTCATCACAGTTTTATGAAATGTTTGATTTTGTCACCTGTTTTTATTTTTTATTGTGCAATTGACCATGCAGGGTTTTCAAAGATGTATGTGAATGAGCAAAGGGGTCTTCTAAGATTGGTTCTAAAGTCTTTTAATTAGTAACTTTCACAAAGAGGCTATAGAGGCGTGTATGGAACCATTTGCAATTGTATATCACTTACTCTTGCTCCATTTACTCTATACATAGTAATAAAACTTTTGCCCGTAAAAACAAAAAAGTGCTTACATTCAATTAGCAAAGCTATTTCATTTATTAGATATTAGTCGAAGAAAGTTAAGGATCCTCATGACTTCTATTCTTTGGCATCTGCCTTGTATAGTTCTTTGTTTTGTAATAATATACATATAATTTGTATGGATGTGTTTGTATTGAATCGCTTTTTTGTAATATGATGTGTAACATAGAAAGTGTTATAAAGGACTAGACTCGGTTTTCTTAGGCCAATAATTACAATGTCAAAGGAAGTGTGGAAGTGGCTAATCTATTATTTATTCTTTGTCAAATTCAAAGTTCTGATCGTCTCGAGAAAAGACTTCATCATAACAGCGGAAGATTTCGAACAATGGTATAGTGAGGAGAATGAGCAAAATGGTATGTTAGTGAAAAATTGATATTTGTTGAGTGTTTTACGTGGTACGTCAAACTCGATAGAAAATATTATGAACACAACCCCGAACATGGTTCGGAAAAAGTACTAGTTATTATTGAAACCAGCACAGAGAAGGGAAATTTATGACCAGTCGCAGTCGACCACAGACAATGATGAAGAGTGCCTCGAGGAATTGTTGATCGTAGGTGGAGGGTGGGAGACCTGCAAATAGAGGCAAATGCGAAGCGGCAGTTGCAACCAGACGTGAAGGCGGAGGGAGAATACTGCTGATTGAAGATGCTTCTTCAAAGAGGGTGAAGGGAGAGTCGGGAGATCTGGGACAAGAGGCAAAGGCGGAGGGAGGCCTCGGACTAGAAGCAAAGGCAGAGGGAGATCGACCGGACCATGTGGTAATCGTTAGGTAAGATTCTCTACACTCTGTCACACACCCGACCTTCAATTTGGGGTTTTGTTTCATGAGAAAATTAGGGTTTCGAAATTAAGTAATTTAAGGCGTAGATTTTCCACTCTTTTCTATGAAATTTGTTTTGTTTTTCACTTTATTGTGGGATGTTATGTAGAATTTAGGAAGCTTAAGAAATTTGATTTGGTTGATTAAGATCGGGCAGCCGATTGTGTCGAATCTGGGATTTCCTTCAATCTCTTTTCCTACTCTTATGATCTGTGGAGGTTGCGAGCATGTATGCTCTTATTAATCTAAATGAATTGTCTACTGGACAACTATATTTTGGCCTCTTTAATGCCCTAAAAGAACTAATGAGCATATGGAGGTGCTGGCAGCTGGGCTATATAGAAGTTGTGCTGGTTTCGAATTGAAAGTGAAGGAGCCTAGTAAGAGACACGTGGATGGCGAGAGATTAGAGAAGTTGCCTTGAGGTTTCCAGGACAGTGTGACTAGAAATGGAAGAGTTCTCATCATATGAGATTGGGTTCCACAAGTGAGATATGTTTAATTAGCTAGTATTTGCCTTTATGTGCAAGTACTCCGTGATTTTTAAGCTATGTTTATTATTTTATTATGTGATTTATTTAATGGTATACTCAATATATTTTTGGTCATTTTCAATCCATGTGTAAAGCTTGAGTTGTTAAACTTAGGAATGGCATGCGTATGATGAGATAATCATTTGATGATTTCAATGCAATGCAAATTAATGACGGATTATAGTAGCCTTTTTGTCATACAATATTACAAGGCTAAAATGGTAGTTGTGGAGTTTGTCTTTAGCAGCATGATGTCTAGAGTTGGGCTAGACTTCAGTACCTAATACTCATAGGAGGCTATCTTTTGGGCCGACATCTTAAGAGATTAATATGATTTATCATTTATCTTATCATCCAGAAATTTTTTTATCAAGAAAGTAGAGTTGTGTGGACTTTGATGCCATGTACTAGAATTATCGAGTTCTAATTCATTTCTTATCAATCGGTTGAATTCTTAATCTAAATTTAGTGACAAACAAACCTTGAGAAGTAATATAAATTTGTTTTCATGGAGAAGACCTAGAAAGTAGAATCATCTCTTCTCTATGCTAGCTAAATGTCTTATATATACGTTCAACTTTTATATATAGCGCATTAAGTAAGGATTATCACATGGTGCTTGCAGGAAACAAGTAAAAACTTTTGCAAGTACACCATCAAGAATTCATGGGCTGAAATGGTCAAATTAGGTTGTGATGCCAATGAGCTTTCACTTCTAAGCCAAAAATTCAATACGGTATGTATAATTGTTTAGTATGAGTTGTTGTTGTTGTGACATCTGTTGCTGCCACTGGCAGCTGCCATAGCAAGGGCATGTGTTAGATCTGTTGCAATTGTAATTGGATTTTTATTAGTTTGATATATCATACTCTAATGCTACTGCCGATGTTGAGTATGGTCTGTTGTTGCCTTGCCTTGACCTTGTTTATGTTAGGGTGATCTTGGGATTGCGATTTATGTGTGTTTTTTATATTTAATTAGGTGATAATCTGAGTTTTAGGATTTTTTAACAACTTTGATTATTAAGGTTGGATGTTTTCTTCTTGATTAGTTATTAAAGTCTTTGTTAAAACCTAATTGAAGAGTGTTCTAAATCTGTCAGCTTCAAGACATCGTGTTGTTTGGATACTGGGATTGTGGGATTTGAATCTGGATTAGGGCTTTTGAGAGAAGTTTTTTCGGAAGTTTAGAAACTTTTGGCACTGGTTTCGTAATTTTTAAAGGTCCGAGTAATATTTGATGAATTTAATCGAAACAGTGCACAGATTCTGCGACACCTACTTTGAGCAATTTTCATGAATTACTGGTTAATGATTTTTGAGTTCTACCACTTGGAGAATCTCCAAAACTGATTTAAGGTTATTACATAATTTTTATAAAATAAATTAGGTTGTAACATAGTTTTTAATAATTTTTTTAATGTAGTTGTGCTTAATGTCAAATTCTACTTGAATGGAAAGGGAAAAGATTGGAAGGAATTACTTCCCCTTTGGAAATCCCTTTTGTGTTTTCTGTTCTTTGGTCATTTGGGTTCTACAGGTTTTCTGTAAATTTCTTTGTTTAATTTATTATCACAGATCATGTTAAACCTTGCTTTATATATGTAGCTTAACTATATACTTCACTTCCATTTGGTTCAATCTTTGGTATCTTTGAAATCTGAATTTGTAATACATTGATAGGAATTGGGACCTAGGAACATGTCATATGATCTATATGTATATGGATAGTTTGTAGATGTTGAATCCTATCAAATAGTTTCAGCATATGTTCTTAGTCACATGAAACTTCTCAATTGATCCTGGGCTCTCTCTTCATGTTCAATATTAATCTTTGTGGGTTTAGTTTATGAGATGCTCAGACTTTTTTGACTTAAGAGTACAACAATAACCAACCCTTTCCTTTTATACGTTTTAAGTCTTACCCTTGTATATTTTTCGCTTGTTCTTCTATTGGAATTATCCTTATTCTTCTATTGGAGCTTCTCTAACTGAAGTGGGGTTGTGAACAGGCAGAAACTGAGATTTCTCTGCTCAAAAAGGAAAAGTTACGACTGCAATCTCAAGTATGTGCTCCAGTGTTTAATGTTTTTATTTGTTTGTGTAATTTTTTGTCCTTGCTATATATATGATGCATCATAAGTGAACTCACACTATAGACTTATGAAGCCAAGGATGAGGCTGAGAATTTGAAGAATTTGCTTAGAGAGAGAGCATTAGAGGCTGATGCATGAGGAAGAAAATCGATTTAGGCAAGGAAGAACATGAAAATTATCAACAAATGCAGATTATTTGATTTGCCTATTTTGGCCTGATTTTCCTTGACTGAATTCTTTTAATTTGTTCATGGGTATGACCTATTTCTAGGTGTGATTGTAGAGGTTGAGGCAGATGTTTTAATAGTGAATATTGCTTCCTACCTTTCGTCTGATTTCTGAACATTTTTTTTCCTATTGTAATCGTCGACAGCTGTACTGAAATTTGAGGCCTTTTCTTTTCCATTTCTCATTTATGATGCATATTCGTTATAGTGTGCGGGAGTTGTATAGTTAATAAGTTTTGAGATTTTATCGGGTGTGTTTGGACCGGTAATGTTGAGGTAAAGTAGGATGCACCCAAAAATAGGGTGCATTCTAGTATTTTTTTTTAAAAAAATCTGTTGGACTTTTTAGCTCAGGTCCAGAGAATCCGGGCTAAAAAACTATTTTTTTATTTTGGTCAATAAAAAACCGCCACAATAGAGTGAAAAAACTGTCACAGTAAATAAAAAACCGCTACAATAGGTTTGTAAAAACTGCCACAATAGATATTATTTTGTGGCGGTTTTTCTATCTATTGTGGCGGTTTTAAGAGTTCATAATAAACCGTCACAATAGATAGTAAAACCGCCACAATAGACCTAATGCAACGCGAGCAACAGAGGCGGGTAAAAACCGCCACAATAGGCCTTTTGTGGCGGTTTTTGGGCCTAATGTGGCGGTTTTGAACCGCTACATTAGGCCTTAATTGTTGTAGTGCCAGTGGCCTTGCTTGCTCGAATTCGACTATGCTTGACCCCTGTCGACCACCCTTGGTCGAGGTCGAGTACTCCTGGAGTCGATCACCATTCGTGAGATTCGCCTGCTATCTGAGATCTGCTGACCAGCTTCCTCGAGGATCGATCCTGACTTCCTGTTGCTGCATCGGGAGGAAGTCTTGTAATTATTTGCGTGGGCAGAGTCTAGTTTGATTTATATTCTTATATTTTGAACTCGATTTCCTCTTACAACAGTTATCAATCTACTTTGCAATCATAAAATTGGTTACTTTTACATCTTGGTTATTTGCTACAAATCATTGCTTTGTCATAAGAGTCATTGTCAAGAGTTATTGAATAGGAAATCGCTTCTCCCTGTGGGTTCGACTCCGGACTTAATTGCTATACTAGTAGTTGTTTGGTTTATCAAGTGATTGATTGACTAATCTATTGGTTTTGTGTTTGAGTTTGGATTATATTACTATTTGGAAAAGGGAGAAAGTGTCAACAACCTTCGTCCCGCTCCAATGCGTCTTAGCCATTGGACGAGCACACGAATGTTATCATGACCGTCCCCTGAATACTTCAGGCGATGAAGTCGCTCAGTCACCTAAAGTGTCCTGTGACGAAAACTCATTTCAGGTGACAAATTGGGCCCATCGCCTGAATGGTAAATTGGCGTAGCGTAATATTCAAAAGAGAAAATTTGCGCCGAAGTATTCAGGGACAAAACAATCAGAGATCATCGGTTATGGACAAAACAATCAGAGATCAGATCCGGCGCCTTCCTCTCTTGCAATCGTCGCCGCCATTGCTGTGGCTCGCTTTCTCTCTTGCCATTGTCGCTGCCGTTTGCTGTCCATGTTGGCTCGGATCCGGCGCCCGGTCTCGCTGTTCATCGTCCCTCAATTGGTTCTCGACGAATTCAATCGTCGTCGAAGCCTCCGCTTCATCACCTGGGCTCCTTTATTCGTCCTCGACCACGACGGTTCACGACCATCATCTGGCCGCTGATCTGAAACGATTTTGATGTCGCTGATTCCATAGCGCTTCATTCCGCCAGATCTGTTGCTGAAATTACCGGCTCGATCTTCGATCTCTAGTTTCTGAAGCGTCGTTCCGGCATTGATCCCGGCTCCTCCTAAAATCCGTCAACGTTGTTCCAGTGGCCTGAAATCGAGGACGATGATCCAATTGCATGCTCAGATCCGCATGATCGATGAGGCTCTCCGATTCGCCGACGTTTCTAGTTCGTATTTCTATCTTCTTCTCGAATCTCGTCCCTCTCACTTTCAATTTCAGCACCACTGGCTTCTAGATCTGTAATTTCAGTACCACTGGCGACCTCAAAAGTAAAGCCCGAGCACCACCTTGGAGTCTCCAATTTCAGCAAGCCGATGTGGAGGAGGAAGATGAAGATGCCAAACGAAGCGTAGTCATCCTGTGCAGATTAATCAATTTCAGCTGGTAAGAAAAGGTAAGTTGAACTCAATTTCCGCCTCGATTTCTCGATTTCACACGGACTAATTCAAAAGAGAGGCATTCCTTATTTTTTTCTTCACTTTGATCAAATTGATGCTGAACATTGGTGCTGAAAGTGATGCTGAAAAGGCCGAAGAAGAAGTTAAGCTTGCAGGTAAATGAATGTTTGGATTTCTGTCCTTGTTCTACTTGAATTCAATTCACTATCATGTGCTGAAATCATTTGTTTGTTGAATTTCCTTTTTGCTACATGTATATGTGCTGAAATCATCTGTTTGTGCTGAAATCAGTGCATTGCTTGTTGCTGCTTGTGTATGAGGAGCTGATGTTGTTCTCTTCTGCTTGCGGGTATGTTTGGCTTGCAGTTAGGGCCGGAGAACGAAATGGGTCCCACGACAAACTGATGCCCCGAGGGAACGATGATCGTCGATGCCTCGACGCAACAGGCTGCAGCCCATGTAGCTTCAAATGCCTGCAATATATAACACCATATATCATGAATTGAACACAGGCTAAACTGCTAAAGGTTTGTTGTTCACTAATTTTGGTTTTTGTCAAACTGTTGTTAGAAAATGGAATCTTTTACCTTTTTGTTCTCTTATCCAAACATATTTGTTGTTGCCAATTTTCTATATCAGTCATATTGTACAACTTTTTATTTTAAAATCAAGAAATTGTTAGTATTTTATATTTCTTGTGAAACGGCTCAACATTGTATTAATTAATGATTTTAACAAGACATTGCTGCCCTTTAAAGCTGGTGGTGTTGCTGTAACTTGGGGTCTGCTGCTGCTGTTCGTTGTGGAGCTGTTGCTGTTTGTTGTTTATATTGGTGGCATATTGTAGGTGAGCTGCTGCTGTTCATTAGATGGAATGGCTTGGGTCTGATGTGCAATTGCTTTTGACGTTATTCCTTGGGCTGATGAAAGTGGAGGGGCATGCTGTTGCTTGTGCCTTGCAACGGTTTCTTACTGTCATAGTGTCATTAATTATCTGGTGAGAATGGGTCTATACCATTATGTTGGCTGGTGTAAATGGCTTTGGCTTCTTATTTTATATAGCATATATTCACATAATTATTTCCATATAATTTGTGAATATATGTTTATATATCTTAAGAACCTTGTAGTTGATTGGAAATAGTGTGGCCTTCCTGATCCAGGGAGTATGCAAATTAGTGGGAAGATTTTGTGGGTAGTCTCATATTTTGTGGGTAGTTTTTTTTTTTTAATGCTGAAATTAATTCTTATTAGTAAAATTCGCTATGCTGAAATGCTGAAATTAATTCTTATAAAATTATATGAGTTACTATATCTTTCAAACATATATTTGATTAGTGTACTGGTGTATTTGCTATGGATACAAATCTCTATTGTGTAATTTCAGCAAATTGTCTTGCTGAAATTTTTGGAGAGCTTATTAGCTTCTTGATTTTTGCTGAAATTAATTCTTATAAAATTGTATGAAGCCTTTCAACATTTCAGCATTTCAGTATTTCAATAGCCTTTCAAAAAATAAAAGCAACTTTGGTTTCAGCAATACAGTTTCAGCAACTCCGGTGTCAAAGTGGTGACGATAAAAAAAAAAAAAACTTTGGTTTTAGCAACACGGTTTCAGTGGCTCCGATTTCAGCAAAATCCGGTGTCGAACTGATGACACGAAAAAAAAAAGCAACTCCGTTTCAGCAACGTGAAAAAAAAAGAGTTAAAACAAGGGTTGCTGAAACCAAATGTGCCGGAACAGGGATTTCAGCAAAGCGGTAAATAAAATATAAAAAAAAATTGAAACAAGGGTTGCTGAAATCGTATGTGCTGAAACAAGAGTTTCAGCAATTCCGTTTCAGCAATGCGGAAAAAAAAAAAACTGAAACAGGGGTTGTTGAAACCGTATGTGCTGAAACAGGAGTTTCAGCAATTTCGTTTCAGCAGCGCGAAAAAAAAAAACTGAAAAAAAAAATAATAAATAAAAAAACCCTGAAACCGGAGGGGGCACAGAAGGTGGTAGTTATTTTGCTAATTTGGAGCACTTTGGAGACATTTTCTTAATAAAGTACAAAATTTTGGAAATCCTAGTAAACATCCCTATTCAAAAAGCATTATTTATTTTTGATCGAGTTTAGAAGAATGTCATTCTCACCATTACATTGGCTAATCCTCGTTAAGAGGAGACCGAATAGATTTCCTAATAGATATGCATATTAAATTACATCAAACCGGCCCTAAAAAGATTGAAAGTTCTTGATAAGGATACACCATTGACTTGATTTTTTCCCACATGTGTTGTCCAATAAAATGAAGGCAATAGGTGAGGACTCTTCAAATCATTTAAAGCATGCTTGATTTTTCTAAGCCATCTATTTAATGTCATAAATATTTCAAAATTATTTATATCTTTATATATAGGTGAGAACTCTTCAAATCATTTAAAGCATGTTTGATTTTTCTAAGCAATCTATTTAATGTCATAAATATTTCAAAATTATTTATATCTTTATATATATCATTTTATATGAAAAATTCGATTTATTTGACTCCGATCACCACAAGTTAAGAGTATATTATTTAAATTATAGATTCTTATATAGACATTTTCGCATACTTTCAATATAATACTCCATTCGATTGTGAAAAAATTAATGCAAGCACATTTTATTTTTATTTTACTTTTCTAATTTTGTATTGGAATTATTTTAAAAAAAAATTATAAAAATTTTAGCTTCTTCAAAAATCATACAAAAAGTCAAATATCAATTAATATTGGTTGGAGGGAGTACAACTTTTTGTTGACAGTGTATTAATTGTAAACCAAACTCACAATCGTCTATCGATTTTTTTTCTCATTTTTTTTTTTTGAAATCAAATGTTTGTATAAATCAAAGAAGATCAAGATCCGCTAGATCAACGAGACCCTGCAGAAATTGATCAAGCCAAATACAATATGAGTCATCGGTTGGCAAAAGCCTAGCCGCAAAATGAGCAACCGTATTAGCCGCCCTACGAACGTGTAAAAACGATACACTAGAATAAGTAGATAAAAGATCTAAGATATCCTCACAAACGAGATCTACATAAGGCAGACTATGGCATAGACCAAGCAGCCGTTGAACAAGGTTGAAATCATTAGACTCGATCTGCAGACGATCGAAGGCAAGGCCGGCCATGGACTGGATCCCAAAAAGAAGAGCCCAAGCTTCTGCTAAGGCTACTGAGACAGTTCCTGGGAAGCGCTTAGAAGCCACCATGATGTACAATAGCACCGGAGTGATCGCGGAGAACCGCACCTAGGCATATCGATCCGTGGAGAAGTGCGGCATCCGAATTGAGCTTCAATGCGCCTAAGGGGGGGGGGGGACTCCAAACAGAGGAGCTCGAAGCTGGTGGAGGGGCGTCATCCTTGTATCAATAATTAGAGACTAGTCTTCGGAATCCCTCTCGCAGGATTGTGGTGTTGCACTCATCCTCCGAAAACAATGCTTTATTGCGAAGCGTCCGAGCAATCCAGGAGTTGGTGAGGAAGTCGCACATACCAGCCTCACCCAACACAGATCGGACTTTACCCAGGACTTGCAACGGTGCTTGGTCGGTCAGTGACGCAACGAGGACAACAGAGGTGGAATGTATCCAGGCTACCTCCGAGAAAGGGCAAGAGAAGAGAGCATGCCAGACAGTTTCGTCCCCCGAATCACAACGAGCACAAGTAGGAGATGTCACCACCCTTCTTGTGTAAAGATTTGACGCCACACTCAGGAAATTGGAGCAAATTCGCCGGGCAAAGTTGAGCACTTTAGGAGGGAGTTTAAGGCGCCATAAGCAACGCCAATCATCCCCCGACTGCACAATCCGTTTGCCCATGTACCCAAGCCAATACGCTGATTTGACTTAGAAGATACCAGACTTATTGGGAAACCAGACTCGGCAATCTACCGGAGAGCGAGGGCTGAGAGGAATCGTAGCAATGCGTTGAACGTCCGAAGGCAGGAAAGCTGCAGACAACGCTAGGATGTCCCATGAATGGTTGTAGGGATCGATAAACTCCGATACCATGATGTCAGGGCTGATGCCCGACTGAAGGTTTGGGGAAACCATTCCCGATTCAGTAGGAACCCAGGCTTCAGTGGAGGCTGCAATCAAGAGTCCATTGCCCACCCTCCATCCTAGGCCTTCGCTGAGAAGTGATTTCGCTCCCCATATACTACTCCATGAGTAGCTCGGACGATAACCACGGTAAGCCTGTAGAAAAGCCGAGTGCTTGAAGTACTTTGCTCTATAAATCACATGTAGAGGTGAGTCAGAGTTCTGCAATAGGCGCCATCCCAGCCGAGCGAGCAAAGCCTGGTTGAAAACGCAGAGGTCCCAGAAGCCCATCCCACCATGACTTTTGGGAGAGCAAAGATCGCGCCAAGAGCGCCAATGTATCTTCCGGGAAGTAGCCGATGACCCCCATCAGAACCTACCCAGGAGACTATGGATCTCATCAATGAGCCCATCCGGCAAACGGTATACGCTCATGATATAAGTTGGAATGCTCTGGAGCACCGATTTGATCAAAGTCTCCTTTCCGGCGGTTGAGAGGAGCTTTTCCTTCCAGCCTTGGACCTTCTTCCATATTCTGTCCTTAATAAAAGAGAAGACAGACTTCTTGGAGCAGCCTATGATAGCCGGCAGACCTAAATACTTGGCGTGTCTATCCACCAACTTAACACCCAGAGTTGCGGCAAGATGCTCCCTAGAGGCCCTTGACAGGTTAGCGCTAAAAGATACTTCCGACTTTTGCAAGATACTTCCGATTTTTTTTTCTCATTGAATTTGAGCAAGCATACAACTAATGCCTATACCTTTAGGAAAAATTTGGTCAAATATCCATCTAGGATATCTAATTAAGTAAATGTCCATATTAAAAGGGTAATTAAGTAAATGTCCATATATTTTTATTTAATCCATAAACTACCCTTGTTATAATTTAATCCTCTCCCTTTTCCTTTCAGCCCTAACATATTCAATTGATCGAAGAGCGACGCCGATGGAGATACGGTTGAAGGTGAGGAGGAGGAAGAGAGCGACACCGACAGGGGAGATGGCCGGATGAAGACCTACGTCACGGAGAAGATCAGATCGAGATGGTTGGAGTGGCTTCAAGGCTGGATCTGCATTATCAGTGGTGCTTCCATGACAACATTGTCCTTGCCGTCCTTGCCGATGAATCTCCTCTTCACAGCTCTGAAATTCAACCAAACACGAGCCTGCTCGATCCCGGACGAGGAGTAGACAAAGCGTGGAAGTATGAGAGGAGGAGGAACGGTGAGCATCAAAAGACCTAGAATCGCTTCTCCCTATTCATCGCTGCTTGCTTCTGTTCGTTGGTTGTCCTGCTGCTCGCACCTATTCATCTTGATGTTGTAATTGATCAGATCTGGTAGGTACTGTTGATTTTTTGTTCAACTGATTTTTTGTTTCTACTGATATAGGTTAATTGATTGATTATAACTTTTTCTTTTGTAGGGAAAGTTCATGCTGAAGGTGGTGCCACTTTATGTCCTTGTGGAGTCAAGCCAAATAGAAGATTGTTGTTAACTAAACGGTATAATTCTCTTGCTGAATTGTGTTCTTCGTTGGCTATGTATCACGTTTCGAAGTTGTTTTTGTTGTCAATAGATACTTTCTTGTTTAAATTGGAACCACCAGATCATACACATTTTTGTTAGATTACTCATAGAGGTGTGTGTTAAGTGTTAACTTGATGCATCCCTCTTACAGGATGGATTGTTGAGTGATTGATGATAGGGTTTATGTAGTTAATTAAAGCCTACGAAATCTTCAATGACAATTGAATCTAGATAAGTTTTTGTTGAATGATTGCGGATGGAGTTTTAGTTTGATGACAATATTATGTCATTGGTGACAATAGATTACAATTTGTTTAGTTTTAATCACTATAGGGTATAATATTTTGCCATTGGTGACAATAGATTATTGTTTTCTTAATTTTAGTTACTCTAGGGTATAATGTTTTGTCATTGGTGACAATAGATTACTATCTTGTTGATATTTAGTATAGTGATGACAATTTTTTTGTGATTACATGGTCTTGGTGACAAATATTTGTTAACAATAGGTTGATGCCACTATTTTATTGTTAGTGACAACAGATTACTAAAGTAGGTTGGTGACAATAGGGGGTGGTGATAATGTTATCTATTTAGGGATAATAGATTGGCCGGTGACAATGTTTTTTAGTTGGTGACAATTGGTTTGGGAAAATGTTTGGTGACAGTGTTTGGTGAAAATAATTTGATGACAATATTTCGTAGTTGTTGACAATAGGTTGGTGACAATATTTTGTAGTTGGTGATAGTATGTAGTTAGTAAAAATTGGTGGTGACAATATTTTATAGTGGGTGAAAAATAGGTGGTCACAATATTCTGTAGTTGATGAAAATGTTCTGTAATTGATGACAATGGGTTGGTGACAATGTTCAATAATACCATGAAAAAATTACGTTAAATGCCACTAGAAAAAAAATAAAATGCCACCAAAAAAGTCAATTGTTACCAAAATAATTATCATAAATAACTGTCATCGAAAAAATATACATAATTGTCACCAAAAACTGTCACCAAATGCAGACATTTACCAAAATAGTTAAGGGTTTGTATGTTCCTATCTACTTCAAATGGATCATTCAGTAGTTTAGTGTTCTTCTTGATGAATTCAATTCGTTCTTACTTTATATGTTGTTCAATTTCAAAGGTTTATCATTGCTTGTTTGTTTTGGTGACAATTGCTTGTTTGGTGACAATTAGTATAGCTTGATTATACATCATCAATTTAAATGAGACTATAAGGGTTTTGCTTCATTGTTTGGTGACAAATGAAATTTATGTTTTTATTTTGTTGTTTTTTTTAGATTGGTGACCATTGGTAGAGTTATATATTCTGTTTTGGTGACAAATAGAATTTAGGTTATTATTTTGTTGTTTTTTTAGATTGGTGACAATTGGTAGAGTTATATATTCTGTTTTGGTGACAAATGGAATTTATATCTCATTTAGCTATAATGTAATTTTCATTACCCTTCTATTCAATTGAAATGGAAGTCGTGGTATGTATACCATCAAATATATCGAGGGTCTTGCATTTCATTGTGGTATTGAAGCTGTTTCAGAAAAGTATATGGATGCGTATAGAGAAAGAGGATGGATATAGAGGGTCTTGCTATTTTGGATGTTAAGTATGAATATCTCAACTGTTCCTCTTTGTTTTGATATTTTTGCAAGTTGATGTAGTCTGACAATTAGGTATTACAAAGATAAACTTTACATCAAATTTCATCTACTTAAGGTTATTATTGTAACAAAAATGCGTTAATATTAGATGACAAATCCGATAACATTGGTATTGACGTATTGTACACACATTTTAGGGTTTAGGATTTAGGGCCTTGACCCTAAACCCTAAAGACTAAACCCTAAACCCTAAACTATACTGTACATCAAATTTTCAAATTTTCGTCTGCTTAGGTTTAGCCACTCTTGGGTCTATGATCCCCTTGTTCTAGGGTTTCAGTTTTGTAACAAAAATGTGTTAATGTTAGATGACAAATGTGATAACATTAGCATTGTAAACATTTTAGTTTGATAAAAAGTGCTTTGTAGTTGGTGACAATTGGTTGTTGACATTGTTTTGTCGTTGGTGACAATTAATTTCTAAAAATAGGTGGTTGACACTAGATTGGTGACAAAGTTTTGTAATTGGTGACAATAGATTATTGACCAAAGCTTGATGAAAATAGGTTGGTTATACTGTTTTATTGTTGGTGTCAATAGATTACTGAAAAGAGGTTGGTGACAATGTTTTTTTATAAGTTGGTGACAATACGGTTGATTAAACAATATGAAAACAGTGTTTTATAGTTTGTGACAATGTCTTGGTGATGTATAATGTTATGGTGATAATTTTTTTATAGTTACAATATCATGGTGACAATGTATTGTCATCAACATCGTCACTAATAGTTGTCACCAACAATTGTCATTAGGAAATCATCTATTAGCAGAAAAACCCCATTTGTCACCGAGGAAAAGTGCTACTGGCTATTGTCACTAGAAGAAAATCAACTGTCACCCAAATTTTTTTTGTCACCAACAATTATCACAAGAAAAAAAAGAAAATCAATTGTCACTAGAAAAGATTTTTCTCTAACTGTCACCGGAAAAATAAAATGTCACAAAAAATCAACTGTCACCAAAATAATTGTCACAATTAACTATCAGCAGAAAAATATACTCAATTGTCACCAAATGCAGGCGTTGACCGGAATGGTCAATGTTGATTAGTCAATGTTAAAATTAAAAATGGTCAAAGGGGGGAAGGATGAAGGGCTAGGGATGGGGAAGGAGGGGTATTTTTGGAAAAAATGGACATTTACTTAATTATGTAAAAAAGTGGACATTTACTTAATTTTGACATGAAAAATTGATATTCACCAAATTTAACCTACCTTTTAAAACTTATAATAATAATAGTATGAGCAAATAAAATTGTCGATCATACAAACAAAATGACTACACATTTGGAAATTATATTTTAAAATAGGTATTCTATGTATAGATAACAAAGGAAATTTCACCAACAAAAAGCAAGGGTGTAGTTGATAAATATCTAAATGTAGAAGAATTCTATTTAAAAATGATGAAATTTAAATTTAATAAATAAACTTATAAAAGATTTTTTGAAAATTTTTAAAATTTTACAAATCTAAAAAAAAATTCAAATCAACATTCTCATTATATACATCGATTGGGTCTGTTTGAATTCCAATCTATTTATGTTTATATACACTTTCTTTTATTTATAACTCAATTAATTTTTAAACTCTGTTTGGATAACCACGGATGGGAAAGTGTTTATATTAAAAACGTTTATTTAGATTATTCCCCAATTCCCATCCCTTTCACAGCAAGTCGGCTACACATCGACCTTCAGTTTACAAGACCTTCAGCAGGTCGGCGATAGGGGATCTTGGCGTAGCAAGCGCCCGAGCTTAGGCTGCCGCGATATTGGAAGAGCTCTGTGATGGCGCTGGCTCCGGTGCCCAGCAGAGGCCTTGTAGAACTTGGATTTGAGCGTAGATACCGGATGGATCTGAGAGGGTTTGCTTCGAGTAGCCCCTGTTGATTCAATCAGTGTAGCCGAAAGCTGAATCTACTGAGATTGGGGGGGGGGGGGGGGGGGGGTCATTGGACAACCGGAATCCCTAGGCGACTTTTTCTTCGCCAATGTGTTCGACGGACATGGCGGTGCTTCGTCGACTAAATTTCTTAGGTTTTTTCGAATCTGTTGGGGATTCATGAGCAAGAGGATGAAGATGAGGAGCTCCACCCTCGTTAGGAAGAGAATGAAGATGAGGAGCTCCACCCTCCCCGTGCAGCACCTGGGCCTCTGCGTTGTCGTCGAAGTCGAGTCGTCATCCTTGCCGCCTCCTTCTGTTCCCGTATTCATTAAATCTCATTGTCTCTCTCACAGATCTGGAACTTTTGAGCCCTTGTTCATCACTTGGGGACTCAATGGTTCAGGAGATATATTAAGTAATTATGTTTTTGTTCTTATCCAAACACAAATTGTGTTTTACAAGAACCTATTGATTATCATTATAATTAACTTTTACAAATAATACATGTATTTTGTTTATAAACATAATACATCGGGAATCCAAACAGACCCATAGATTAGAAAAAGGATGTTTTTAGGTACACCGCAAATCTACCATTATAAATACACGTCTATTTCAACGTGCAAGCTTTTCTGATTAATTAGCACTTTAAAAAAATTAATTAAACCACTTTAACCATGCGCGTCGGAATTGACGTGCAGTATTTGAGGTGTATATAGCAGAAACGTTAGAAAAATTGTTATAACATTTAAATATTGTTTTAACTTTTAAGTATAAATGAAATCTCACTATTTAAAATAAATCATTATCATAATTTAAGGATTTGTAATTTTCAAATTCAAGGGTAACTAGTACTTTTCCCGTACCTTGTACGGGTGAGTATTTTTATTAAAATTTACAACTTTAGTTCTCCCTTATACCATGAATATCATTTGAATTGTTGTCATGCTATCCATTACATTTAAATAAAAAAGAAGTTACATCTCTCAAATTGAAAAATTCTTCTTGATTGATGACCTAAGAGTCTATAAGACACATTGCACACTTATAAGTTATAACCTAAGGGTTGTATGTCAACTTTATATTCGTTGATCTTCTTAGTTTTCACTTTAGACTTTTCCTCATTTACAGGACTATAGAAATAAGAGTATAACCATCAACCAAACACTTCTAATCCGAGGTTTGAGTAAGCAATTTTAATTATTTTTTTTAAAAAAATACTACGTGTTAAATACAACACTATGTTCACCAGGCAAGTGAAACGTTAACCTCTCAACCGATGGTGTTCAGTAATGAATATCAAACATAAAGAGCCGTCATACCGCCTCACATGGAGAAATATACCTACAATCATAAAACTTTTTGATCTCATCCACATTTTTATCTCCATTACGCGGTTGACAAATTTCTGCAGTGATCCTATTAGGTCCTTTGTTGATATATTTGAACAAATATTTAATCGATCTTGTCTGATTGCATGCTTTAACATTAATGTGGGCCCTATATCGTATCAACAGATCTTGATTATAAGGCAGAACATATCCATTGTCAAGAAACACTCCATTTTTCTTCCCAACAATGCCATCATCTCGCCTTCTATAATGCGAAAATCCATCTGAGTCAAAATATGTAGATGAGACATACTTCTTAGGAAAGAATTTACCAAAATTTACAGCTTTCATGCAAGGTAAATCGGGTTTAGCCGTACCACAAGGACCATGCATCATTCCACAAACAGCTCCGGCTCAGCGAAAGGATCAGGTAACTAAGTAGTAATAATATTGTGATCGATATCGTGAGTCGTTGATAACTTATCCTCAGGGTGGAGAAACAATACAATATGAGCATGTGTCCACATGCTCATATTGTATATATCGTGGCTTACCATGGTAAGCCACGTTTCTGGGACTCTATTGTATATATTACTTCATAAGTGCATAGTATATAACAAAAGCAAAATATTAACTTCCAAATTTAGTGGACTGAAACAAAATCTAACTATGTACCACAAAATACACAATCACTATTGGGAAATAATAAATGCATGTGTTAAGTAGATTTAACAGCAACGCCGTGAAACAAAGTATGGTCATAACAACAGTAATGAAAGATAACAACTCGACCCAAACTATAAGAAACTAAGTTAATTAATTAGATGCAAGCTACATTGAATTACAAATAAACATGACCCAAAACAATTTCGATGCTTAACAACAACTAATGACTTTTATTCAGCACAGTTCACAACACGGTCATGAAAACAAAGATGGCCATAAGAACAGAAATGGCATGTGTGAAGCAGATTTAACAAAAACGTCGTGAAAAAAATTATGGTTATAAGAACAGTAATCAAACATAACAACTCGTCATAAACTATACCCAAATATCTTATTTAAGATGTAAGCTACATTAAATTACAAATACACATGACTTAAAACATTAATTCGGGTTTTTGATAACAAATAATGACTTTTATTAAGCACGATTCACAACAATGGAATGAAAACAAATAGGGCCATAAGAACATTAATACAATATCCCAACTCAACACAAAAACCTTAAAACCACGGGGAACGAAATAACATGAACATAATGGATACAGGGAGCCACAGAAGTTAAAAGCAAAGTCTTAGCAAAGGAGGAACTTACATGCAATAGCACTGCCAAAAATGTCGTGTTTCAGAAAATCTGAAATCATATTATGTAGCTTGATTTCAAAAATTCGATCCACTATATTGCCATTGCATCATGATAATTTTGGATCATATACCGGGCCCCACCTGTAAAAGAAGAAGGCAAACGAATTCGTTTCCCTACGGACGCTCCAGTTGTGTTCCCATCAGAGACGGCATTATTCAGATTTTGATATGTCTCTGTCCTAAGCCTCTTCTGATTTGCTCGGATGTATGAAAGGTGAGATTATTATAAGTCATGCAAACTAAAAATATGAGCATGTAATAAAATAGTATTTTTTAATATATATACTCCTAAAACATATGTCAAAACATTTATTAGAAAGAATCCATGCCGAAAAAATTATATATAATATCTAAGAAACTGTAATTGTGTTGATATACTCTTATATATCTATAGCCTTACTGAATTTGACATTATGTTATATGGTCCTTAAGGAATGCTCTAAGTGTTTGCTGAGTTTTGACATTATTGCTTTTGTGAACTAAATGAGTAATGCAAAATGAAATTTCTGTAAAAACTAATCCATAAATTGAAATGTATCAATGTAGATTGTACCTTAGGGAAAATTCAGGTTCTATAACAAAACATCAGATGGAATACAACTTTAGAGAGAGCTCTGCAAGATTTTTCACCATGACAGTGGGAAATATAAATGAGCAACCAGAACAGAAAGATCATTAAAGATGCGAGAATGAATCACACTGGTCGAGTCTTTCTTATGAAATAGGCCTAGCCCCCATTATAACCCAATACTCATTGCTTCCTCTTACGATTTTTTTTTTGGTAATTTGGGGAAATTTAGACAATTTTGACATTGATTGCAGTGTTAATTGTTCGAAAATGGATAAAGTAGATTGGATTTTGTAAGATTACTCGTAACTCATGTAATATTTCATATTCACGTTGAGAACGAAATGGTCGGAACACCACTGGTTTCGACCAAAAAAAAAAACAAAAGAACTCAAAGATACTCCTTTTCCAAAAAACTTAGTTCTGGTAATAAACAACACAGATAAATGATAGACCAGTTATACAGTTATGCTGCATCCAGTTACAAGCACAAGGTGAAAAAATAGCAAAAGGCCTGACGGAGTTCATTGCAAGATCTCAACTTGATAAATGTTGTGGAGTTGGTAGCTACAGAATGATCTCTTCTTGTACGTTGACATCAAGCACCTTGTTTGGAAGAACAACGCAGCTTTATCACCAACACCTCGTCTTCCACTGTCACACATTCTTCTGCATTTTAAAGTAGGCATTGTTAAGAAGAAGTTGTTAAGAAGAAGCTGAAGAGTGGTTTAAGATAGCATGAAATTGAAGTACCTAGGATGCTGACACCGAGGTTAGAATTGTAGTCGACATCTGCATGCAATCACCCAATCAAAGTAGTTCAATTAGATAATTCCACTTCAGAATCTTGTTAAGCAACAATAAGCGCGCCCATTCATGTTTATATACTTGCCTGGACATGCGTCCATCTCCCAATTGACGATTTCCATCCAATGATAGCCTTCATGACAACTGCATTTCCCTGCCCCAAAGCCATTCAACGATTCCAAAAGTTTAGCCACTGGAAATGATAATTTTCAGATCAAGCAGTTTCATAATCTTTCTTCAAGTTCATACCAGTAGCTCAACGTCATCCAATATAATGCAGTTTATAAGCCTAACACCTGCTCCTATACGAACATTAGTTGAGACCGAGACATTTTGGCCCAATCTGTAAAAGAAATATTACACAAGTGATTAACTATTAAGAGGAGTTTGGTTGGTTGTAAACAAAAACAAAAACAAAAAGGATAGAATTTTTACATTCTTGGAGGGAGTCCCAAAAAAATTACCTTTGCAGTTGGGTGTACTTTGGCATATGGATGTATATACACATTCCCTGTGATCAAAGCATTCTTTGCACCGTCTCACCTTAGCTTTACTCTCTCCAACCCACATTGTCAACAGTTCAAGTCCCTTGACACTAATGAAGGTTTCATGTCATTCATTGACAATGTCCTTAGGGAGATAAGTTTTACCACATGGGGGAGGATGTGAGCATAAAAGAATGCTTAATTTAGACGGTGTGGAATTCCAAACTTTTCAAAGTTCTCCACATGATATTGGGATCTCTATATAAAAGCATAAAAAGGGAGATCAGATTGCTTGTTCATCAATTTATTGAAAGAAAGAAAGATCAAGTAATCCTACATGGACATGCTAGTATAATTATCTCTTGAAGCTCCCTCTTAACATTTTCGAGGCCGCCAATATCACTCCACAAAATGTTGGGCACTTAAGCAACCTAAAGAGAGAACAACAATTTTAGAAAGATGATAATAAATGAAGAATAAATTACCAGCTAAATCAACTCACAATTTCATGAAGTACCAAAAGATTTCTTTCGTTGTACAATCAACATTCAAGCATCACACACCATGAATTTAGGCAATAATATTCTATTTGCTAGTAAATTAAATATTTAATGTTAAAAAGAAATCAGCAATACAATAAGACAATAGCCGACATAGAACACTCACAAAATAGGGCAAAACAAACAGAAAAAATCTCTTTTTTCTTCCAAAATAATTTCACAAATTGGCTTGGTTTTGAGTCTTTTTTTCAAACCTATACATTAAACTGGAGTAAAAGCCCTTCAATTCAACTAAAAAACTCCAAATTTAGCCACTAATTGAGAGTATGAAAATGAATCCACTTATTGGAATCAACAACGAAGCAGAGACTCAATTGAGAAAAGAAAAGACTTAATTCAATTGGCATAAATCAAGATTAAAAGAAAAGACCTAATCAATTGTCAAACCCAATCAAAATCAAAGCCCTAACTCAAAAAACATACCTACAAAACAACTCTTACTATAATTGCATCTCTTTATCTCAACCTACTCATGGAACTTAATTCAAAATCTCTTAACCCCAAACTTGCATAACGATTGCCATTATACCCTGAACAACTAACTGATTACAATAGAACAATTCAAATCCAATACACATGCTGATAAAATTGAAATCTGTGAGTGAAATACCGACAAAGAAAAGGAATTGAATATCATACCCTTGGAAGATTGAGGGGCATCCCGCTAAGTCTCGGCCTTTTCTGCAACATCGTCATCTATTTCATTGTCAGCGTTGGCGTCGGTTGTACTCGTCTACCCCTTGTTCTCCAAACAGGCACTGATGTGTGAGAGACTGAAATTTGGTTACCTAAAATAAGCAGAAAATCCCAAATTACTATTTGGTACGAACAAAATTGAATCCCACACATTAGGGACATCACAAATAGCAGTACTCAGGCAAGAAAATCAATAGATGTCTCAATCAGTTCCACATTAACTAAGCTAAGCACAAACTCAATTTAGTCCAGTTCGGATAAACTCAATCTAGCACAAACCTGATCGAAATTTTCGAGCCTCACACATAATTGATCCTCCAAGAAACAACAACTCATAAATTCAGGGTTAAAAACTGTGGATAGAGGCCGAAGATACTTACATGGCAAGAGCAAGCGGCAGCCGGCAGTGGCCTGGGAGGGGTAGGCCGACACGGAAGGAGATCGCTGGAGGAAGTCCGGGGACGCGGGCAGACTCTTGGCGGTGGAAAGGGTGAATGGAGGCGGCGCTGGTGGTCTTTGGTGGTGCTGCTACTGTCGGCGAAGGAAGTTCGGTGGCCAGGCTCGGCGAGAGGAGGGCGGTGCTGCCGATTTAGAGTTCCGACACCGCCTCCGCTCCTCTCTACGCCTCCGTCAACCGTTGATGGGCAGCCCCTTAATCTTCCTCTCTCTCCCTCGATCCGTCTCCAATTTCAATCTTGCCCCTAAAGCTCTAGAGAAAAATAGATATGGAGCTTAGAATGATGAAGATGCAAATTTTATTCCAAAACTCACCGGAGGAAAAAAAAATCTTAATTGTTGGACTTTCATAAACTGGCCAGAAAGGCCATTGTTCCTCTGACTGTCATCTTTGCCACATGAAGATCATTCTAACTTACGTAAGCTTCCATCCTCCTCCTCCGTCCTCGCCGAATCAGACGCCATCGCCGTTGCTCCGATTGACGGAATCGACGACGCCATCATAATCAGGCACCTCATTTTCCCACCACCTCTATCGACGTTGGCCCTAGGACAGATCTGCCTCTGCCCAATCCTCCACTCTCCTCTCGTGGATCGACCGAAATTGGAATTGTCATATGCATAGTCAAGCATAATTATGCTTCGTTGAGTCCTTGTGAACACAAAACAGTTATGTACAATAATTAATTGAATATCAAACAAATAACAGTGCATCTCCCCTTTTTGATCAAGATCACCCAATAATAATCTAATCAGCCCCCAAACATAGCTACAAAATTGTTAGATGAATTTGCAAGCCTAGTCGATTCTTCATAGATATGTTCATCGTCGTCGTCCTCCTCGCCAGTAGTCTCCCAGCGGTGATCTGTTCATCTTTGTCTTCAATTCCCAAAATAATATGGGGCAATCTACATAATGGGATTGCGACGCCGCCTACCAACAACCCTCCAACCTCTCACCAATCACACACCGAGTCCACGATAACCGATCAATTCTAAGGAAGAATTACTTGTGAGGAAGAACGTGATGCTCTTCTGCCTAATTCTAATGTGGAAGAAGCGGTCGAAGGAGAACGTGGGGCTGCAAAATTGGGTTTTTAGGGTTGATCAGAGATAAATGTTGATTAGTAAACGTTGGTTAGAAAGGGGAAAACTGCTTTTTCTTTTGCTCATAGAAAGACACGTGGCTTCATTTTTTGTGAAGACATTGCTTTTAAAATTATAAGTATAAGGGGTGGATATTATGTATAAAAAATTTCAATTTAATTGATGGAGAATTTTATTTTTATGCAATTGTTACACTAAAAAAATATTTATATAAACACTACTCCGTACTAATGAATTACTCCGTACTTAGGCAAAAGGCCAAAATATCCGCTTGAAATAACTGCTGTTTTGCTCCCGATCGCGCTCCCTCTTTTCTCTCTGCGAAAATCCCCTCTCTTTCCACTGCCATTACATCTCGTGCCTCCTCCGGCGGACGTTGGCCGTTTGATTGTTCATATTTGTGGTCACGATTTCATCGGAGAGTCCATGAATCGGCCGGTTTCTCTCTCCAGTTCGCTCGCTCTGCTGTTGCTGGTGCTCGTCTGCACCTGCTTATCGGAGTTCGAGTCTCATGCTCAACTCCTCCCGCAAGATGAAGGTAAACCTAGAAAACGCTGCATCATATCTACTTCGTCTTCTCGAAATGGATCCGAAATTTCACCTTGAAATCGCGATTTGCTACTTATTTGTTGCAGCGGCGATCAATTGTTCCGATTTATTTTTTGGACGAATCAAGTGTTTCAACCTCGCTCATTGCTTTGCTAATTTCACGATGGAACTATTTTCCTCTCCTTCGTTTGTTTTTTAAATCGATTGATTTGGTTCCCGGCGCGATCGGGCGATTTTTTTTTTTTTTTGAATTTAGAATTTTGAACCAAAACCAAAAGGAAAATTTGTATTTTCCCAAACTAAATTCGTATTTTCAGAACTTATATGAATTTCATGATTTATGTTTTTTTGTGCATGTAAATAAGATCAGGAAATATGAAACTGCAGTAGTAGTGAGTAATTTAATATTTTTTCAATCGGGTGAATAAATTAATCCCTCCCCCCCTAGTAAAAACAGTGAAGTATTCTTTTGTTCCATTTTGTAATTAATAAATTTTACAAATACAAAGTTAGGATCTAAAAACACTCCATCAAAGGAAAATACACATTCAAATACTCACTATTTTAAGAAAATACACATTTATTACGATTTTTTTTTCTCATCAAAAGAATGTCTAACTATTTTTAAATTGAATGGTGCATTAGAAATAAAAAAGAACGGAAATAAATGAGTAAGCGCAATAACAATTAATAAAATTAGGTGAAAATTATTCCCTTTCTTTTTCCGATCGACGATCATATTTCCGACGATCATATTCTTTTGCCCATAGTCAAATCATCATCACTTCTCAATCAAACAGGTTTGCATCTCTTTTTTACCATATCATTTGATTCACATCGCTTTCGAACACGATACTTAGTTTTGGCTGTCAATATCACAATAATATAAAACTCAGTGTCGCTATTTTAAGCCATCTTGTTGTTGATGTCTCCTGTTTCATGTTTGTTTTCTTCCTCCCGTAGGCGGCCCATAGAAATAAACTTATACTGTTAACATTTTTCTTCTTTAATTTCCTCAAGTACGTTGAAGTATGAATCCAATTAAAGTCTACGAGGAATTTTTGTACCAAATTTTCTCTTATATACTACTTATTATATAAATCTCAACTAATTATAGACAATGTTCTAAACGCTTGGCGGATGCTTGACGGTAGGGTAGGGTTAATAGTCTAGCGGGGTATAGGCAGATTTCGTGGCGGGTCTTTGCCGTCTAGGCAGGTTTTGACGAACTAGACGGCGGGAAGAGGTCAAGGGTCTAGGCGGGGACTAGACGGGTCTTGAAGAGTGATTATAGGTGTTTTGTATTCATTGGCGGATCTAGGGGTGGCTGCAGCCCCCTAGCCCGAAAGAAGAAAGTAGGGAAAAATAAAATTTTGTGGTTTTTTTTTTTATAATTTTTACTAATTTTAGAAATAAAAGAGTATAAAATGAGCAATAAATCACAAAGATAACTTGACTTAGTTGAGTGGGAGAGGTTTTTATTACCTTGAGTTCAAACCCCGTTAGCTTCATTTTTTCATAAATAATACAACTCCACTGTATTAATATTGATCTCATCCAAACTCCAAATTCAACGATGAATAAATAATACATAAAATGTTAAATAACTCAGTTTGAAAATGAAAGTCTTAGGGGTCGTTTGTTTCTTGACTGACATTAAAAAAATGGTATTAGTTGATCTATAAGAAGATGGTCAACTGTTTAGCTTCCAACCAATAAGGCCCTTGTAATTGACATTTATAGATGTTTACCTCTCATAATAACGATTGACCCTGCTCTTTCTGGGATTGTTGTTGTAATGTTGAAAACTACAAGTAGAAAATGGCAGGGGAAAGCAAAGATTAAAAAAAAACTTTCTTTTAAAACTCATTTACTGGTTCACCTGAATTATCCTGCATCTGTGTGCTGTTTTAAGTGACAGTGTGAAAGAAACTTTTGATCAACTAACCTGATGGATTGATGATCCTAATCCATATATTGCAGTGCAAGCTCTAGAAGCGATTTCTCGCAAACTGAACATTGGGCATTGGCGAGTCAGTCAAACGGCCTGCCAAGATGTTGGTACAAGTTTCAGCTATAACCCTGGCAATGACGGGCTTAGCAACGTTACATGTGATTGTTCGTATAACAACAGTACTGTTTGCCATGTTACCAACATGTATATTGCTTGCGCATACTATTTTTCACCTTTACTTAGCGCATCTCTCCAACTGCATTATGCATAACATTGCAACCATTAGTTAACCTCAACTTTAATGTCCTTTGATCAACAGCCAGCTCAAGACTCACAATCTTGCCGGAGTTATACCAGATGAATTCGCAAGTCTCACCAAACTCAAAGAAATGTAAGTAACTTCAACTTACTGAGACTAATTATTGCCTTAAACCTTTAAGACTTCCTTGCTTATTTGAATCACTATGGTACTATTGTAGTATTGCTTAATATTGTGAAAGTGATAGACGTTTATTTGTTCTTTTTTCACCAGTGATCTTACAAGGAACTACATTAACGGATCGATACCCACCAGCTTGACTAAAATTCCTTTAGTCATATTGTAAGCACATGGTTTAATTCTTTTCAGAGGCAGCTGGTGCTAAATGTTTTTAGCACCCAAACCTTAACCTGTTAGAAATTTCAGATCCCTTGTTGGTAACCGCATAAGCGGTTCAATTCCTGAGGAAATTGGTCAGATCCCCACCCTTCAAGAATTGTAAGTTGTTGAATCTACCGCTGAACGTGACAGACTTCAACTATTTGTATTTTCTCCTGATCATCAAATGGTTTCTTACTTTCTTTTCAGGGTATTAGAAGACAACCTTCTCGGAGGGAAGCTTCCACAAAGTCTTGGAAATTTGAAAAATTTGTCAAGATTGTAAGGATCCTTTCATTATATAGCATCCAGCTGGCTCGTATCAGTTGATGCTAGTTTTGATCACCAAGGAAAAATTGCTTGTTTTGCCTTGTGATTTCCTCTGATACAACTTTTGGTCATGTAGGAAGGTTGAATAACTAGAATGTGTTCAATGCTTTAGTTTTTTTTTTTATATCTATTTTACGAATTGATCAAATGTCCTCCATATTTTGATATTCTGCATTTTTCTGTTTTGTTATCTGGAGTTCTTTTACCTATTGAGTAATTAATTATTCATATAGGTTACTTTCCTCCAACAACTTCACAGGAACAATACCAGAAACATTTGGCAATCTAACGAACCTCGATGATTTGTAAGCAATCTGCTTATTTTTGCTGTCAATCATTTTCAAATCAAATTTTTAACCATAGCCGTTCTACTCGTAGTCGGATAGATGGAAATAGCTTATCAGGGAAGATACCAAGTTTCATTGGCAGCTGGGTGAACATCACGAAATTGTGGGTACCATTCTTCATTCTGGTTGGCTTTACAGGACTTGTGCTCTTATATTATCAGACAGTATTTCTTTTTGATTCATCTGGAACTTATCTCACTATCTTTCAGGCATATGCAAGGCACAAACATGGAGGGACCTATTCCCTCCACTATAAATTTGTTGACTAAACTGACAGACCTGTGAGTAGTGGCTTCCCTATTTTTTTTCTCTATTGATGCAGATTGCAATGTCCAAGTGTTGTCCTAGTAAATTCTAACGTGATCCGGTTTTGTTTCCAGGTGGATATCTGATCTTGGAGGATCTAATATGACATTTCCCAATGTGTCGGCTTTGAGTAATTTATCGACGCTGTGAGTCCCAGACAACTTATAATCATGATTAATCTAGCCTCCTCTTGATTTAGTGTGTGTTTGTGATAATCATTCAGGGTACTGCGGAATTGCTTGATCACTGGGCCAATCCCCGGATACATTGGAGATATCAAACAACTAAAGACGCTGTGAGTTTTATTATTTCTCCTTTATTCTTAATTTCTTCTTGACCATCAGAATTCATCCTGCTCTTAAACATTAGCTTTGCAATCTAGCCTGGGATCAACAACTCAACGAGGTTTATGTATGTGGCAATATACATTTTGTTTTGAAATGCCTTGTTTTCAAAGAAATGACAATTTCTACTGGCTCTTATGTGGCGGTTCATGGTTGATTCTCACAAAATTTCCTCTCGCCAAACAATAATACTAATAAAAATATCATATGTTTCCACTCAGAGATCTGAGCTTCAACAGCTTAACTGGGAATATTCCAACCAATTTCCAGAAACTGAATCAGAATAAGAAATTCAAATATATGTAAGTAGATATTTTAAATAAATGCAAATCTTACATTTGACATTGTCCACCTCTTTGTCTTAACATTGTTATCATGTCTTTGGTGGAATATGTAACGAACTCGTACAGGTTTTTGACAAACAATTCGCTGAATGGATCAGTTCCGAGCTGGATCTTAAGCAGCAAGGATAACATGTGAGTGTAATATTTTACTAGCTTCATCATTCATGGTCCCTTTTAGCTTCAAGAAAACCTACTCATCCTTCCATCCCTTTGCAGAGACGTGTCTTACAACAACTTCACTGGGTCAGTTACATCTAGTTGCCAGCTATCATCTAATTTGTAAGATTTTTTTCTCCCTTGTTTCATCACTCTTGATGATTTTGTGCTAAGCAAAATATTTTTAGCTTATTTTCTTCCCCTTTTCAGGAACTTTGCTTCTAGCTTCAAGTCAACGAATGACAACTCGTAAGTTCCAATCATATTGATTCATCTGCTTTTGTCATGAAGGAATTTAAGATGCTGATGTTGCAATGCTCAATATCAATGAAACTTTAATTTGTAGGAACAATTGGTGCTGGATAAAGGATCTACCTTGCCTGAAAAGTGTAAAATGTAAAGAACTGTTATAAATCATTTACATTCCCTGTCTGGTTATTGGACTTCTCATCTACAAATAAACTTCCTTCCGATGTTCCACAGATCATTCTCTGTTTATCAATTGTGGGGGCCCCAAGATAACCTATGACAAGCATGAGTATGAAGAGGATTCGGTTGGGTCGGGTCCTTCTTTCTTTTCCTCTACAGACAACAGGGCCCTTAGCAGTACAGGTGTTTTCATCAGCAATACTGACCAAGCAAAATATATTGCATTAGCAAATGTGACTGGTCCAGCTTACTATCAAACAGCTCGGCTTTCTCCTCTATCACTAAAGTACTATGGCGTTTGCATGCAAAACGGAAGTTACAATGTGCAGCTACACTTTGCCGAGATCATGTTCTCCAATGATCATACTTACAGCAACAATGGAAGACGTATCTTTGATGTAGCGATCCAGGTTGATATCAATTCTAGCAGTCATTTTTATTATGTGGATTGAAGAAATTAGAGACCATAGAAAGTGAAATAACATTACAAAGGTTTGATGTATTCCAATCAGGGAAATGTAGTACTGAAAGATTTTAACATCATGGAGGAAGCCGGGGGAGCTGGCAAGGGAATAACAAAAGAGTTCAAAGAAGTTATTGTTGACGGAAGCACTTTGGAAATACACTTATATTGGAAGGGAAAAGGAACCAATGCTATTCCTTCTCGAGGAGTATACGGGCCACTTATATCTGCCATAACTGTCACTCCAAGTAAGTTCACATTCTATGCATGAACACATCTCTTGATCTTTCCAGCCTTCATTTGTCAGTAACTCTGATTTGACCCTCTTGCAGACTTCAAGACTGGTAAAGGACTGTCTGTAGGAGCTATCGTCGGCATTCTTGTGGCTTCAGTTGCTGTTCTTCTAGTATTGATTCTTGTAGCTCTCAAATTGACAGGCTTCTTGGGAAGAAAAGAACCCAATGGTGTGAACGCTCTACAGTCACTCGCAAAGTTTCAAATATATACATTTACAGTGTAGTTTTGCATTTTAACTTTACCAACTTAGGATACATTGTGGCAGTGGTTGAGAACTATCTCAAGCTTTCAGTACTTTGATTGTGTTGGACCTACTATATTAATCTTATTCAATTTACAGAATTTGAGGGCCTTGGCACGGGATATTTTAGCTTGCGACAGATCAAGGCCGCAACAGATGACTTCAATCCTGCAAACAAGATCGGTGAAGGCGGTTTTGGGCCTGTCTACAAGGTAAACAAGGACGCTTGACTATTTAAAATATAGTCTGTAACATGGAATCTAATTCAGCTTATTATGGGAATAGGGAACTCTAGCAGATGGGAAGGTAATTGCTGTGAAACAGCTCTCTTCGAAATCAAAGCAAGGAAACCGTGAATTTCTCAATGAGATAGGCATGATATCTGCTTTGCAACACCCAAATCTGGTAAAACTCCATGGATGCTGCATTGAAGGCAAAGAGTTATTGCTAATCTATGAGTACATGGAGAACAACAGCCTTGCTCGTGCCATTTTTGGTAATCTCCTTGTAGAAAGCACGTAACGAAGCTATCTCCCAGCTTACCTGCTCTAACTCTACTCATCGTATGCCATATTGTTGATTCCTTAGGTCACGAGGAGCAGCTGTTGAACCTGGACTGGCCCACAAGGAAGCAAATATGTTTGGGCATTGCAAGGGGATTGGCTTATCTTCATGAGGAGTCAAGACTGAAGATAGTTCACAGGGATATAAAGGCTACTAATGTGCTGCTTGATAAGGACTTGACTGCCAAGATATCGGATTTCGGCTTGGCAAAGCTTGATGAAGAAGAAGACACACATATCAGCACAAGGGTAGCAGGAACAATGTGAGTTTTACCTGCACCTGATCAATTGAAAGTTTGAAACTCATTTTTTATGGCTGCACATTGATTTCGGTTTTCGCCTTTGAATTGATCTCTGAAGAGGATACATGGCTCCGGAGTATGCAATGAGGGGTTACCTGACATACAAAGCAGATGTGTACAGCTATGGAGTAGTCATTCTTGAGATTGTCAGTGGGAAAAGCAACACCAGCTACAGACCAAGGGACGAGTTTGTCTATCTTCTCGATTGGGTATGTCCTTGAACTGATCTAAACGCTACCGTGATAGAATAAGTTATAATACATACAGCTATATTTATAAAGTCACAAGTTCCTGTGAAACGAAAAATATGGTGAAACAAATTAATATGGTGTTAAATTATACGGATATTATGATATGTGGATACGAATATGTGACTATTTTCTACCAAAAAAAATAAATACATGAAGAGTACCGGGTGTGAACATGATTATGATGTTATTCATTTATGTTTTGTGAATATGAATAATATCATACTAGTATAGTCCCCGCGCCATGACGCGTAATTTTTTTAAAAAATAAATATAAAATATTGTAAGTATAGAAAATTACTACAATATTATAAAATTAAATAAACTAGTACCAACATTAATATAAAATAGAAAAAATATATTTGATAAAGTAAGTAAAAATAATAATAATATTTATGACAAATATGTAAAAATTACATGAGTTTAAGATTTAAGTAGAATAGATTGATTGGGTGAAAATCGATCCCAAAATAAAAGTGGTTATAACACCTAATAAATTTTTTTTATGGTTTATTAGTTATATATAGCTAGATTAATTAAAGAACTTGTACAAATGTCAATAGTTGGATTTTTGTCAATAGTTGGATTTTTTTCCTAGGTTAAGTTGATTGGGAGGAAATCATAAGATTAAGGTGATTATGACATCTAAGCAAACATATGTCTCATTATGTATAAAGATTGGGAGGAAATCATTAAAAAAATTGTTTAAATTTTTTATCATTTAAGGTTTTATGTAGTTTATATTAGGTTGGTTGGGTGAAAATCTAAAATTTAAGTTTATTATACGAACAACAATAGTTTTCACTATATATAGATTGGCTGGTCCAAAAAATCATAAATTTGAAACTATATTTTTTTTTTTATAAAAAAAAATGCTTTTGAATTCATCCAATTGTTTTAAAAAATAAATAGAAATGATATTTTGTGATTAATATAGAATGAAAATAGTGTATAGTTAATATTAGCTTTATTTTTAAATTTTTTTTTTGAATTAAATCCATTGATTAAATAAAAAGGAATTGCCTAAAATAGAAAAATCATATATTTGGAACTATATATTTTTTATATAAAAAAATGCTTTTGAATTCATCCTATTGTTTAAAAAATAGATGGAAATAATAATTTGTCATTAATATGGAATAAAATAATACAACTAACAAATCCTAAAATAGAAAAATGCTTTTGAATTCATCATTTTGAATTCATCCTATTACTTTACTTTTTCACTTTATTAAAAATTACAACTAACAAATCCCTTACCTTTACAAGGGTAATTTTGGAAAGTGAACACCAAAATATCTAAAACGACATGTTTTTCTTAACAAGATTTTACTCTTAAAATGACATGTTTTTCTTAACGGATGAAGTATTGTACAGTTAATATTAACATTATTTTCTTAAAAAAAAGTTTTGAATTAATCCCAATTGCTAAATAAAAAGGAACTGCCTTAAATAACTTCGCGTGAGGAAGAGACACGTGACCCAAATGCTTTGCTTTTAATTTATAGATTGCTAAATAAAAAGGAACTGCCTTAAATAACTTCGTGTGAGGAAGAGACACGTGACACAAATGCTTTGCTTTTAATTAATATATAGATTGTTAAATAAAAAGGAACTGCCTTAAATAACTTCGCGTGAGGAAGAGACACGTGGCACAAATGTTTTGCTTTTAATTAATATACTAGTTCATTGCCCGTGCTTTTGCACGGGGTGTTGATTACAAAAATATTATATAGATTTTCAGTATAGAAATAAAAAAACAATGAAATAAAAATTTATGGACAATTTTGGACTTGAAACCTAAATTTATTCAGAGCATCCACATCAATGCGAGTTTCTAAGGTTTTTTAACACCACTTTATTATTTTATATCTCCTTAAAACTCCAACTTATTTTTAAACCCACATCCCTAAAACTCATATTTATTATTTTTTTACCCTTAAAAACGATGATAGGTCCCATTTTTCCATCTCTTTCCCTTTTCACCTCTGCCCCCTCTCTCTTATTTTACTCACTTGGGCCCCACGTCACCCATTTATCTTTGTTCATTCGGTTTCTTATTGAGTTTCTTATAGGGAGCCTGTCAACATCGTTTTTTATTTTCCTTCACTCTCTCTCTCTCTTCAACTCCTACCAATGCAGATGGTCTCAATGTGGCTGGTTTTTATCCAAATTAACCTCATATGATCCAATAGTAATCATATCTAATTGTTTTCCGATCTCTGGAACGCACTAACCAGACACCACAACCAAATCTTTGGTTTTTCAAAAAAAAAAAAGAATTGATTATGGATTATTTGAAATTAAATAACTAAAAGACAACTAATCTAACTCAACTCATCTATAGCCATGCCAACAACCATCACAAACCAACCAAACTATTGTATACTTAAAGTTTTATAATTCAAATTGACTAAAAAAACTTCTATATACTACGTATTAATTACACATGCTCATTTAAAAATGTGAAAATCAAGGTATCAATTAAGTTAAAGATAATTTTTTTTTTATCTATACAATGATTCATGTGTCTCACCCATCATTTAAAAAGAAAGTACTAAATGAACTAACATAGGAAATTACAATTTTTTTTAACTATATTGAATTCAAAGCAACCTATTTAATTAATCTATGGTTTTTCCAACCATTTAAATGTAAATATATGAACGTTATTTCTTTTACTATAAAAAATTGTCTAAATTCATGAATCAAAGTTAAATTTGAAAACCAATATGATATCATAGCCACCCTGTCAATCCACCCCTTGTATAAGATAAGAAAGCTAAAGTTCTTAAAAAAAAAAAAGAGGCAAAAACCATAAAATTAAGGTGGTTGTGTCACCTAAGCAAAAATGATTATCATTTGATAGTTCAATATAGATAAATGGTTAAAAATGTGTAAAATTTTACTTGTTAATAATTTAAGAGTAACCGTACTTTAACTACTTTTCCCGCTTGTAGATAGTTATGTATTATCACATGACAGAATGATCGTTTCAAGACGTCTTATTTCTTGTATACTGTAAAAAGAATTATGAGAACATAGCAAAAATATTTATTTATTATTTAGATTTATATTTAGATATTGATTATATTATTTATTAATTAAATTTTTTAAATAAAAACAATTGATTAGAAAATGTAGAATGTGTTAAGGAATTAGAAAAAAAAAATTATTACAATTTGATTGTTCAAAATTTATTTGACACATGTTATATTCTTATATAATTTCCCCCTCTAATTATTTAACCAAATAGAGATCCAAAAGTTCAAATCTATTTAAATCGGTGAGTATACAATTAATGTATGTCTGAAAAGACTATACAATAAACTAAAGAGAAAAATATATTACAAAATGCTAAGTTTAAATAAAATTAAAACTATATATTTTCAATATGCTAAATTTAAAGAAATTTAAAATCATATATGTTTTGTTATTGTTATGACATTAAAAATTATGAAAAATAAATGCTTAGGGTTTTTGTGAAGATATAAATCGCTATGTAAAATATGCAAGAATATAGAACTTAAAATATAAGATTCAACCTTATTAAGTGGAGAGCGTAAGCGTTTGATACACCTCCCGAAAATATAAATAAGATGATTTAAAAAAGGAAAGTACACCCATTATTTTCCAAATTATGGTTTATATAAATTACCTTAATTAACAATTAATACATACAAATAAAAAATGAGTAACAAATATGTAGTTAATTATGTGACATTATAGGAAAATGTGGCAAAATATTATTGGCTAATGAATTGAGCGGGAAAATTTTTCATCAGAAGCTGACATGTGGCAGAATCAGCTTCTGCTTTAGTATTGTTTAGGATAGATAGATTCATTTTACTCATCTTTACATCATATTCATGTTTCGCATTTACATATAGAACATAAATATAACATAATATTCATTCATTTTATCATTTTTTTTGTTTCACTGGAATACGCTAGTTATAGATATAGTGGATATAGATGATATATATTGATTAGTAAAGGGGACAAAACTCAGGCGATGAACCATTCATCATTTTGATACCTCATGATTTTTCCTTGATTGAGCTAACCAAATTCTTATCCCTTTTGCCAAAAAATTGAGAAGGCCTATGTCTTAAAAGAGCAAGGGAAGCTTCTAGAGCTCGTTGATCCGAGTCTCGGCTCACACTACTCAAAAGAAGAGGCGCTTCGGCTGCTGAACTTAGCCATATTGTGCACCAACCCATCTCCTACCCTCAGACCGATCATGTCCTCGATCGTCAGCATGATCGAAGGCACAAGCCCAGTTCAGGCCCAGGTAGTGAAGCTCACAGAGCTCGAGCTCTCAGCCCTCAAGAACATGCCCCGCGACACCTACTCCCACCCCTCCACCACTTCCCAGCATAGCTCTCACCTGCAGGGCAGCAGCGTGTCGATGGATGGGCCTTGGATCGACTACTCGGTTACCATCAGCAGCAAAGATGGGGCTGAAGAATGTTCACCATCCTCTCCTATGCTCCTACGTTGAAAGTTCAGTACTGAATCTTATGTTGCATGTGTTATGTATTTGTTTTTGAATCCACATTGTGTGTGTATATCCACTACTACATTTTAGGCCCTAATGTAACATTTTTTATGTAACATTTTTATAAAGTGTTACCATAGCTATCTATTGTAACATATTTAAACATGTTTTAGTAAATTGTTACATTAGCACAAAATATGTTACATTCAATGTAACATCACTTACAATAATGTAACACTTTTGTATATGCAACACCTTTTACATTCTATTGTAACACCTGCTAACAAATTAAAAATTCTACCTAAAAGTAAAAACACTCTATAAATAGAATAATTAAAATTTTAAAATATAAATTTGATGAAGATGACGATTAATATTTTTCTTCACCTTCCAATATTAATTAATTTCCATGAATAAATATTTAAATTTAAAATTATTATAATCAAGCAATACGAGACTTGTCCGGCTCGAATAACAACTTTAGTCAATATGTAATTTGTTGCATGACGAGAGGGTTTCTCGACCAAATAAATTTATAGTCAAGACCCCCGCTATAGTATAGGGGAGTCAGGTTCGTCCTCAGGAGAGAAGTCAGCGGTTCTAGGTTTTGTGTGTTTTGTGGTTCAGGGATAGCGGGAAAAGGTGAAGAGGTTGCTGTCGACGTCGACTAAGACTTGGTTGATGTCGAGGGAATGGTAGGAGAAGAGGTGGTCGGTGTCGGGTAATGCAGGATAAAAATAATAAAATAAAACAAATAAAGATGCAAACTCCCAAGGTTAGGGATCACCACAACAATAAACATATGTGCAGATCATAAATCACATAAAGATGCATGCTTTATATCAAATAATCGACTTTCGCAAATTCTAACAATTTAGGAGATAGAGGCCATCGCATAAAAACCTAATTTGTTTCTACCTTTTCTTAATTAGGATCAGTCGGCTCTCGCAAATAAATCCTAATTACTATCCAATTCATAATAAGATCACTTTCGCTTCAATATCATGAATAAGGAATTTCCTCAACTCTCGCAAAGGATTAAGCACATAGGTAGATGATGATAAAGACATAAATTCATGGATTTATAAATCAAACACAGATATCTATGTTGGGATCACCCCAACCCTAGAAGAAGGAAATTAGAAACAAACCATAATAAAAGAAATTAACTTTAAAATAAAATAAACTAAAACTTACAACCGTTCGTCTCCTTCCTTCTCCTTCTCTCTCGCCTCCTCCTCCTCCTCTCTCTCTCTCTCCTCTCTCCTTCTCCTCTCTCCTCTCTCGCCTTCTCTCTCCCTCCTCTCTCCTTGTGCCCTAAGACGACTTGACTTTAATGAATGAAAATAAGCCCCATAGGGCTTTATTTATAGCTTTCATTCCAAGCTAATCTAGGAAAGAAAACTATATCTATATCTAATTCTATCTATCTTTTATCTAAAGATTAAAACATGGAAATAAAGGAAATAAATCAACTAGGAATTATATCTACAGTAGATAAATATCTTCTCCTCTTGATAGCTCTTGATAGAATTTGATGGAATTTGATCTCGAAAATATCACCATCGGCTTCGGGATAGAAACTTAACAAGATATTCGGATAGCTCGGAATCCGCTTCTGGGTCAACTCGATATCGACTAGCATTTTCTTCGTCTTGTGCTCAACAACTCCATGTCGGCCAACAGAACACATGTCGACTTGGGTTGTCCTCGATATCGAGTAAAGTTACTCGATATCGACTAACTTCTGCTCGGCTCCCCAGTGCTCAGCTTCGTCGATCTCGGTTCTGGACATGGAAATCGACCAATTGTTTCCTCGATATCGACTAATGCTTGTCGATATCGACTAACCTGCTCCAGCTCCCAGCTTCTCTTGTCGATTTCTGGGGTCTTTACTCGATCTGGGTTACTCGATATCGAGTTGTTTTACTCGATATCGACTAAGTCTCTCTACTTTCTGGTCTGTTCTTGAAACGCACTTTTCCGAGTCCTGGTTCGTCGGATTGACGCATATGACCATGCGTTGGAAAAATCTTTCCGAGGGCTACAACTCTTATGAAGACATCAAAGCTTGATTCAGAACAAAGAATGGTGAAAAATGGTCTTTTCTCCAACTGCACCATTCTTAGCTTCTCCATGAGTTGCCTTTAAGCTCCAAAGTGCGTCCGATTTCTGCGAAATATAACAAAAACTTGTGTAGACCTCCATATATTGCAAATAAACATAAACTACCCAAATTATGTATTATTCTAACCCAAATGTATGAAATGCATGCAGAAATCGATATAAAAGTAACTGTAAAACATGGCGAATTATGCTCACAACATTGTTTCAAAAATTATAAAAATCAGAGTCCCACTTTGGAATACCCCTGATAAATTAATATGGAAATACAACTCCAATGGTCAATTTACAACTAAATCGGTGAGACAAATTATGACTAGCAGCAACAACCATTCGGACGATTACAAATGGATTTGGAAACTAAACATCCCCCCTAGAGTTAAGAATCTCCTTTGGAAAATAATCACTAACAGCCTTGCCACAAAAAAAGACTAAATAGATACTTCAATAGGGTCCCGTCAAGCTGTTGCTTCTGCAATAACAATAATGAAGACAATGACCACCTCTTTATCTCTTGTCCGTTCACGAGGGCTATCATTGCCTCCTACGGGCAACTGGTAGGTAAAAACAAGACACTAATACCTACCAACTGTAACAATATAAAAGACCTCATAGCTATAAATCAAAACAAAAATGACGTTGAAGAACTCTGTTTTATATGACAAAAAATCTGGGAATCAAGAAATGACTCGATTTTTAGAAACAAGAAACCAACCACATCTCATCACTTAGCAAGCAGAATTTTGTCCGATCGTATGGACTGGAAAACAGCAAATAAACAATCCTCTCCTCAAGCAAACCATAGTGCTAGAAGGAAAAGAAACTCTAAATGAACTAAACCACCTAGGGCTATCTACAAAATTAACGTGGATGGCTCGCTAAAACCCACAGGCGGATGCCATGTGGGGGTCATTATTAGGGACCATTATGGTTCAGTGATTGATATCCTTCGGGTGGAAACGGCAGCTACATCTGCTATCCAAACAGAAGTCGACGCAGTTTGTGCATGTATAAACTTAGCCATAGCAAGAGGTCTAAGGAGAGTCATAGTGGAAGGAGATTGTCTGGAAGTGATAAAGACGATTAATGATAAGTATCATGGCAGATGGGAAATATCAAGGAAAGTGGAGCTAATCAAGAATCTTAGTGCTAACTTTGACAACATTGAGTTTAGACACTGCTACAGAGAAGCTAACAAGGCAGCAGACTTCATAGCTAGATCTAGAGACAACTGTACTCTTTGTAATCTCCCTATTCTTAGGGATCTCTGAACATCATCCGGTCGGATGATCATGGTGGCGCCTTACTTTAGTAAGGCTCACCTATTTTTCGCCTACTGTAAAAAAAAACATATAACTAATACAATTCCCGCACCATGACGCGTATTTTTTTTAAAAAAATACAAATAAAATTTTGTAAGTATAAAGAAATTCTGTTATAAAATTAAATAAACTATTACCAAATGATTACATAAAATAGAAAAAAAATGATTTGACAGAGTAAATAAAATAATACTACGTAATATTAATAATTATTATTATTATAAAAAATGTGTAAAAATTACACGAGTTTAATATTTAAGTATAATAGGTTGATTTTGGGGGGAAAATCCTAAAACAAAGATGGTTATATATCTGTGTCATTTTATAGTGGTTAAGAGTATGATCTCATGGTATGTATGTTCTCTTGTTTTCATCTGAGGGCGATACTGATTCGTTGATAGGCAGATCACATTACTCCATTATACTACCTCCGTCCAAAAATACATTGCCTTTACTATTCACGCACGTTTTTTAAGAAGGTAAAAACTATATAAAATATTAACTTTTTTATTAATTTTTTATAATAATTACAAACTTATTGGTTATTTTATATAGTTTTTAACTCCTAAAAAAGCGTCCATGAATAGTAAAAGGTCATGTATTTTTAGACGGAGGGAGTATATAAGAATATAATGTAATTGCGGCTTTAAGCTTTGTCTTACATTTTCCAGTTCTTGTGTTAACTTTAGTGTTTGTTATGAGTGATTATTGTTAAGCATGTTCTTAATTTTTAAGGCGGTTTTGCAAAATAGCCACGAAAATGGACTAATTTTGCGAAATATCCGCGTTTTGGGACATTTTTGCAAAATGTCCTAAATAAAACCCCTGTCCCTTTGTTTCCTTTCTCTCTCCCCCAACCTCTCTCTCTCCGCGCGCTCTCTGTTTCTCTGGATGACGATTGTGAGCGAGGCCGAGATCTATGGCTTCAGCGCCGGATCTGAAGCAATTCCGTCCATCTTCCTCCTTTCCTCCTTGTCGCTGCCGCAGCCGCTCCGCCTCGCGCCGCCTCGCACCCTCCCCCGGCCAGATCTGGAGTCGGAGCGCCGCCTCGCACCTTATGTCCAATTGATTCGGAAATCGAATTCGATTAATTGATTAATTGATTCCAGATCTGAATTCCAAATCTGGAATTCGATTAATTGATTCTGAGAGCGAGAATGCCGGAGCGACGGGAGAAGAGGCGTGAGTGTCGGCGACCGAGAGTGCTCGAGATGGAGATCGAGAGCGCCGGAGAGCGAGAATGCCGGAGCAAAGTCGAGCAACAGCCTAGCGAGGTCGAGCGAGCCGGAGGCCGGCGGCGGTGGCGTCGAGCGCGGAGCGGGGTTCCTCTTCGCAGAAATCTGAGGAAGAAGAAATACTTTTGACTAAATTACAAAAATCACCCTACAAATATGAGAAATTAAAAATATTATCTATATTTTATTATGTGATCCATAATCTATATTTTTATTTTTATTTTTGCACAACAAAATGTTATATTTGCACAACATACGATTATATTTGCACAATTTACGGTTTATATTTGCACGACAAAATGTAAAAAAAAATAAAAAATAAAACTAGACTTGCTTCAATTTATTCTGAATCGTTTACAATTTATTGAGAAAGTATGAAATTATATTGAGATTAAATAAGATCATGTTGAGAATAAATTCACAAGTCCCGATTGTCGTGCAACTCTTAAAACAAAGTCGTGCAATTCTTACAACAGAGCCGTGCAACTCTTAAACACAAGAGTCGTACAACTCTTAAAAACAAAGTCGTGCAATCCTTACAACAGAGCCGTGCAACTCTTAAAATAGAGTCGTGCAACTCTTAAAACAGAGTCGTGCAACTCTTAAAACAGAGTCGTGCAACTCTTAAAATAGAGTCGTGCAACTCTTAAAAATCGATGTGTTTTTCTAGCCTCTTAGCTCAATGGTAGAGCAATGTGCTTATGCACAAATACGTGGGTTCGACTCCCGCATAGGCTAAAGTTTATATAATTATAGTAATTTACAAAATTTTGTAATAAATGTTCAATAATAATATATATTAGTGCAATTTTTTAATGCTGACATCATTTTCATGAGTTGTCGATTTCAAGCTTCAGTTTTATAATTGCACGTTTTCGAACTAAAATTGCACATTTAAGTTCTAAAATTGCACATTCATACTAAAATTGCATTTTTTTTCCGTGTCAGCACTCTTTGAGTTTTTATATCGGTGTGCAAATATACGTTTACGTTGTGCAAATATAATATTGTGTTGTGCAAATATAAGTTTATGTTGTGCAAATATTAGTTTATAAAATTGCACTTTTCATATTTATATTTGACTTATAAAATTGCACTTTTCATTTTTATATTTGTACTTTTTCAAAGTAAAATTGCACCAATCTCCCATGTTGTGCATTATATAGTCTATTGATGAGCAAAAATAAGACCATGTTGTGCAATAATCTATTGAGTAAGTATAAAATAATATTGAGAAAAAAAAAGCTCATGGTGAGCACAATTTCACAAGTCTCAATGGTCGTGCAACTCTTACAACAGAGTCATGCAACTCTTACAACAGAGTCGTGCAACTCTTACACAATGGTCGTGCAACTCTTACACAATGGTCGTGCAACTCTTACAACAGAGTCGTGCAACTCTTACAACAGAGTCGTGCAACTCTTACAACAGAGTCGTGCAACTCTTCCAACAGAGTCGTGCAACTCTTACAACAGCGTCGTGCAACTCTAAAATTTCATAGTGTTATTCATGAAATTTATAGTTTTGTTCATACAAACTAATATCTAATTTGATTCTTCTTAAACTAAAAATCTAATTTGGTCACATTATAATATTATTCTTGCACTTTTTAATCTAAATTGGTTCTTAAACTGTATTTTAAAGTTGCACAACCGTAGTTTAGAGATGCACAACTGTAGTGTCAGCATCTTTTTCTATTTTGTTAATCAGAGAAAACAACTAGTGCCAACTGTTGATAGGGAGGAAATCGAGAATGCAAATATAAAATATAAATAAATCAAAGCAAACCAGATTCCGTCCCTTGCAAATAATTACAAGACTTCCTCCCGATGCAGCAATGGGAAGTCAGGATCGATCCACGAGGAAGCGTGTCAGCGGATCCTAGGCAGCGAAGAAATCTCACAGAAGTCGACAACAGTGGTCCTAGATCTCGAGTACAACAACTCGACAGAAGATAGGATAGTCAAACACAGCGCAGCAGCAAGCACAGGCTCTCGTCGATCTCGACCAGAGGCTACTCGAGATCGAGTAAGGCCCTTGTCGACGTCGGCTTGGCTTGTCGAGTACCTGCACACATAAGCTACAACGACTTTGGGTCGAAGATCAGTAGTCGAGATCGACGAGTGCTATTCGATCTCGAGAAAGACAGAGAATAAAAATAAAGTAAATGCAAAGGCTTTGGGGATTTCGAACTAAACTGTATGAAAAAGGACTTCCAAGATTGGGGTTTGCAACAACGATAACCAAGCATGCATAAGGCAAGAATAAAAACAGATAATCATGTGAATTGCATCAAAGGACAAGCTTTCGCCTTTTCCAACAATTAGACAACTCTTTCAAGAAACCCTAATTGTCTCTACTGATTTTATGTTTACAATCCAAGTTGTTAGCATGGACCTCCATTAGATGGGTAATAAACACATAAACAAGTAGTAGATGCTCAAAACATGATAAAAGTCGGATCTTTACCTCAGGCACGCAGGGCTATCGTCGGGCTCGCCCCAACCCTAGAAGTGGGTGGACTACTCGCGCTTCATCGCAACCTCAGACATTGATTGATAGGAAATAACAACTTGCATTAAACTAAATTCAAAAGACTTTACAATCCCGGCGATCCAACTCTCGTTGAATGCCAAAACCCTAAAACCTTCGAACTCCTAAAACTTCTCTTTGGAACTACTTGTCTCTAACTGAAATTGAATGACTAGAAATCAGCCCCATGGGCTTTATTTATAGGCTTCTAAACCTTGCTACTCAAGGATAGAAACATCTATCTATATCTAAAACTATATCTAAAAGACTTAATGATAAATAAAAGCAACAAAAAGAATTAAATCTAAAAAGGAAATAATATCTAAAAGTGTTTAAGTGGATAGATCTCTTTTCATCATGATAGAACTTGATAGACGCGGCTATCTTTGGCTCCAAGAACTCCAACTCCGAGTAGGACAGCAAACCGCGTAACGCGGCTTCGGACACGGCGCTCGTCGATCTCGACCAGGGCTAGTCGATCTCGAGTAGGACCGGCGTCGACTTGGGCTGGCTGGCTCGGGTAGCTCTGCTCGACAAGGCTCGGACTGGTGCTCCTTGACTCCTCGATCTCGACTAGCTGTACTCGAGATCGAGTAGAGTTGGCTCCGCTTCTCCGTCCTCGGCTTCTCGACTTGGCACAACTCGTCGACTCCGGACATGGCACTGAGGTGTAGTCGATCTCGACAAGGCCTCCTCGAGATCGAGTAGGGTTCCGGGATCGGGTTGTCTCTGACTCAGTGTCCTCGATCAGCTCTGCTCGACCAGGTGTGCTCGGACAGCCTTTGTCGAGATCGAGTAAGTGTACTCGAGATCGAGTAAAGTTCTCTCAGCTTTCTGCTCTGTTCTTGAAACGCACTTTCCCGAGTCCTCGTTCGTCGGATTGACGCATATGACCATGCGTTGGAAAGCTCTTTCCGAGGGCTACAACTCTCATGAAGACATCAAAGCTTGATTAAGAACGAAGAATGGTGAAAAATGGTCTTTTCTCCAGCTGCACCATTCTTAGCTTCTCCATGAGTTTCCTTTAAGCTCCAAAGTGCGTCTGATTTCTGCGAAATATAACCAAAACTTGTGTAGACCTCCATATATTGCAAATAAACATAAAACTACACAATTTATGTATTATTCTAACCAAAATGCATGAAATGTATGCAGAAATCGATATAAAATTAAGTGTAAAACATGGCAAATTAGGCTCACAACATCAACGGTGTTCGCAATTTTAGTGATGAAAATGTATTGATCAATTTTATTTCCTTATAACTCTGCAAGCACTAAAATTGCAAACACAGCTGACACAACCTTTAATTTCTAAAAAGATGCTCTATTCACTTTGGTTCATGAATTGTATCCTCTATTCACTTTGGTTCATGCAAATTAACCTATAAAGGTAGAGAGACACATGAAATCTTAAAACAGAGTCGTGCAACTCTTAATACAGAGTCGTGCAACTCTTACAACAGAGTCGTGCAACTCTTACAACAGAGTCGTGCAACTTTTACAAGAGAGTCGTGCAACTCTTAAAACAGAGTCGTGCAACTCTTACAAGAGAGTCGTGCAACTTAGCTCTTACAAGAGAGTCGTGCAACTCTTAAAACAAAAGTTGTGCAACTATTCCAAGCGAGTCGTGCAACTCTTAAAACAAGAGTCGTGCAACTCTTACAACAGAGTCGTGCAACTCTTAAAACAGATTCGTGCAACTCTTACAACAGCGTCGTGCAATTCTTAAAATAATATTGAGAGAACATAAAATCATGTTGAGAACAATTTCAGAAATCTCGATTGTTTTGCAAAAAATAACCTATTGTTGAGCAAAAATAAGAGTAAGTTGTGCAAATATAAGAGGACGTTGTGCAAATTTAATAAGTTGTGCAAATATGACCCTAGTCTAGTTTTTATTTATTTTATTTTTTTAACTTTTTATCGTGCAAATATAAGAGTACTTTGTGTAAATATAACCATAAATTGTGTAAATATGATCCAAGTCTAGTTGAGAATAAATTCACAAGTCTCGATTGTCGTGCAAATCTTAAAACAGAGTCGTGCAACTCTTACAACAGAGTCGTGCAACCATTAAAACAGAGTCGTGCAACTCTTACAAGAGAGTCGTGCAACTCTTAAAACAAGAGTCGTGCAACTCTTACAACAGAGTCGTGCAACTATTAAAACAGAGTCGTGCAACTCGTACAACAGCGTCGTGCAACTCTAAAATTTCATAGTGTTATTCATGAAATTTATAGTTTTATTCATACAAACTAAAATCTAATTTGATTCTTCATAAACTAAAAATCTAATTTGGGCACATTATAATAGTATTCTTGCACTTTTTAATCTAATTTGGTTCTTAAACTGTATTTTAAAGTTGCACAACCGTAGTTTAGAGTTGCACAACTGTACTGTCAGCATCTTTTTCTATTTTGTTAATCAGAGAAAACAACTAGTGTCAACGATGTTTGCAATTTTAGTGATGAAAATGTATTGATCAATTTTATTTCTTTATAACTCTGTCAGCACTAAAATTGCAAACACCGCACCTTTAATTTCTAAAAAGATGCTCTATTCACTTTGGTTCATGAATTGTATCCTCTATTCACTTTGGTTCATGCAAATTAACCTATAAAGGTAGAGAGACACATGAACTATTAAAACAGAGCCGTACAACTCTTAATACAGAGTCGTGCAACTCTTACAACAGAGTCGTGCAACTCTTAAAACAAGACTTGATTGTTATGAAACAAGACTTGATTGATTATGAATGAATGTCTCATTACAAGGGCCGGCCTTATATACCATGTCCTAACATCAACTCATCTACTTTTTTTTCTTCTCTTTTTACCAATGTGATTATCTTTAAAAGCCTCAAGGCTCAGTAATAAACTTTTACTCTTTACTACTGTGTTTCAATTCAGTTTCCTGTTTTTCTTCCCTTGTAATATCGATTAGTTTGCTATCAATAAAACGTGAGATATTTGTTTCATCCCGTCACCTGTTTACTTTTGCCTCCATTTCACCTGTCCACTTTTTTCTTTAAATATACGAAGACGAGACTCAATATTTTAAGCATCTGATTAATGTCTAGTTGAGATACAGGTCCACGGGGAACATGAAAAATTCATTACAAAAATACAGAGACGAACATCGATGTATCCTATAACCCTAACAAGCATCCAGGAAGCAGTTAGTTTCAAACAAACATGACCGCAGGCCTCCGTGTATAGCATTGAGGCCATTTGTGAATTCACTCACATACACAATCAGAGCAAGAAACCGGTTGATGTATATATCCTTTACCAAAATGTCCTAGAATTTACCATTTTTCTGGATCCAGAATCTTACTAGTACAGACATTCTTACAGCGGAAGATGTTGAGCAACGCAACGGAGCTGGAACCTGCAGTCAGCTTTTCCTAATGAGCAGACTCAACACGAGGTAGCAATGGCATAAGCTGTCCACTGAAAAGGTCACCCAGTGCGCCACGGACATCCATCTGAACAGTTAAAGAATGTATGAGAAAACTTATCCACAATACTAAGGATATGAACTCTTATTTTCTTTATGCATAAAATAGAAAAAGAGAATATGTGAAGAGGACAAAATAAGGTGAAGAAAGACGATTACCTGGTCACAACATACAAGTTTGGTGATCAATGGGTAGACTACAAAACCATTCCAACCTAAAAACCACAAGGAAAATTCAATAGACTACAAAACCATGGTTGTTCATCGAGGACATGCCTCTTATAACCTAAAAACCACAAGGAAAATTCAATAGACTACAAAGCCATTCCAAAATGGCGGTGAACAAACATTCCAAAATGAAACAAAACCACCTGTTTCGATTTGAATTAGAAACGTGAGTGCTAATATTATCGATCTTAAGTAGGAATATTTTCAAATGAGAACTTGCTTTCGAGATATTCTCTAGAAGTTGCAAAGGAGTGAAGCAAATGGCACTAACTAACCGTGAAGAAGAAACGTCCCTCTGGCCCTGGTTTGTCGTCCTCGCGTCGCTCTTGTAGATGCGATTTACAGATCCAATGGCTCAACCAGAAGTTGGCACTCAGCTGCAAACTTTTTGACCCTTTGAAGCGCTTCGGTCTCTCCTCCCTTCATGGAGGCAGTAGCAACAAGCTTCCCGTCCTATATAGAGCAGATTTTCGCCAAATATAAGTTAACTTCCTCACCCTCAAAACTCGATCCTCCACTGAATATACTATGACTACGCAGAAATTAGTCAAATTACAATATATGATCTCCATAACTGAAGGATAAAGAATTTAAGTCCCTAGTAATCCACCAAACACCGGGAACTACACATATAAAACATATATGCAGCCTCTCCATCCTCACCAAGCTTTTCACTTACACATAAACTAGTTTCAGGTATCCTAAAATCTCTAAAGATGCAACCTTCAAACTGGCAAAAGACAGAAATTGAACCTGATGCACCTACTTTTATCTACACATGCTATGATCAATCAATGAAAAAGAACCTTTCTTTCTCTGAGGAATGCACTTCCATCACTATGTAGTACACAAATGCATCTTCTCACATTCAAATTCTATCATAAACCCAACCATAAACCTCAAACAGATATGATTATGCAGTATCAGGACAATCTGAAATGCCCAAAATGAGAACAAATCGAAAATGTAGATCAAAAGAGCAGCAAACCTGAGACATGGAGGCAGTAGGGTTAACACCCAAAGCAGACAAAGATGGGATCTCCCCAGGCTCAACATCGCCCCTTGATCAGATTTCCTTGTCAAAACCTTGGCACAAACACATTCAACTGAAATCAAAAGAAACATCATATAATAAATGCAATCATTTGGCGAGCATTGCTGACAACAAGCCCTTACAGTGAGGCATATTATCATAGAAGAAGTAGTAACTCACTTTGCATTTTAGAAAGCATCCTCATAAGACTCATTAAGATGTAACTGTTGGCCTATTCATCTTTAGGAGCACCAAAACTTTGCTCAATCATTTGTCCATTTTCATTTTCACAACCACACTAAATTCACACAACACTGCAATTGCAGACAGGGACCTTATAAGTGTTTCTAATCTTCAGAGACAATTCGCCGGTATAAACATGGAAACCCATACACATTCACAAATAATGCTACGGAAAACACAGAGAACACGAATCTTAGCAGAGCATTGCATACAGAAGAACTAAGATGCATTTTCGCTCTTCCTGTCTCTCTGAAACTCTTGAGAAAGATCACTACTTACAGATTCACTACTGCTCTACACATAAGCTCACCAACAACTCGATAATCAAGCAAACAGCAAACGTTTCAGCATATACAAATAAAACATCAGCGATCAAGGAAGAAAGTAGATACCTCGATTTCAGAATCCAGATCTGGAAAATGGAGGGAGGCGGAGCCACCGGTTTCGCAGTTGTCCAGTGGGTGGAACGGGGAGAAGCAACCACCAATTTCATAGAAATTCAACCAAGGCATAAGCAGTCAAACACCAATTTCGTTGCTCCGCTCGGTGGCGCCTTTGCTCGCTCTGGCCTCCGGCGCTGGCTCCCTCCCCCGCTCCTTCCGCCGCTGGCTCCCTCCCTCGCTCGCACCGCCGCTCGCTCGCCACCGCCTCCGGCGCTTCCTCGCTCCCTCGATCTCGCCAACAGACAGCGGCTCCGGCGCCAACCTCACTGGATCTCGCCGCCATAGATTGATCGAGATCTCGCCTCCAAAATCGCCTTCAATCGGGATCGGAGACAGAGATTGGAGAGAGAGACGATGGAGCAACTCTCGGGGAAAAAAAAATTGAGAATTAGATATATATAGGGGCGATTTTGCAAAATTGTCCAAACACGCGTCTATTTCGCAAAAATGTCCACTTAATGTGCCTATTTCGCAAAATTTTTCAATTTTTAATGGTTGGATTTGATAGATTACATATATTTACATATTGTAAAGTGGGTCTTTTGGCTCAGGCCCAATCTTACTTGTAATATATATATATATATATATATATATATATATATATATAGGTTGGTTCTGGTGTACTCAAGTCTTATCGTGTATCATGTGAACAAATCTGGATCATTGATTAGATGAAATGGATGGATGAGATTAAAAGACAATTTTAGTTTTTTTTAATTAAAAATCAGTGGGACACACGTTTTTTTCTTGCCCACAAGCTGAATTGGGAGCGTGTGTGATGCACTCTCTTGAAATTTTTCCTTATTAGATTTATTTTCTTTATTTATCAAGTTTTATCTTAGGATATAGATAGATAGAATTAGATAGAAGATATAGTTGTTCCTTCCTAGAGTAGCTAGATGGAACACTATAAATAAAGCCTTAGAGGATGAGTTTTAGGTATCTTATTCCAATTCAATTCTAGAGAGAACAAGTAAGTAGGAGAGTGAGAGCTTGTGGCGAGAGCAAGGTGGAAAGGCGAGAGCGGATTTGGCTTGTTCGGTTGTAAGCTTTCTTTTATTTAATTCAATGCAATTTAGTTTCTTTTGTTATTTGATGAGTTTCTTGATAATGAAGAGCGAGTAGTCACCTAACTTCTAGGGTTGGGGTAAGCCCGAAGGTGGCCATGTGAGGTGATGCGGTAAAGGTACAATCTTTTGATGCAATTCGTCTTCTATCCCTATGAGCATGATTCTTTTGCGAAAGTTGAAGGTGACCCTTGTTTGTGTTATTGAAGCGAAAGTGATCTTAATGCAACTTGGATTAATTATGCGAAAAGGGTTAGTAACAATTAGGGTTTATGCGAAAGCCTCTATATTCCTATTTGTTAATAACGAAAGTTATTTGATGAAAAGCATAATCTTTTATGCCTTTATGTGTTACTTTGCATGGTTATCATTGTGGTGTTGAAACCCTGATCTTAGAAGTGCTTTAGTTTATTGATTTTTTATTACAAATTTCGTTTTTACTTTTAGATTTATGCAATTTAAAGTTTTGGTTTTCGTTTCTGTTTTCACTCGAAATCGACAAAGCGTGGTCGACGTCGAGTACGACTTGGTTGACGTCGAGTGGGATCAGTCGAGGTCGAGTACTTTCTGTTGGTTTTCGTTTGCTGTTTTGTTTCTATTTCTGTTTTGGTCGACAGCCTAGTCGAAGGCGAGTACCTTACTCGAAGTCGAGTACGCTTTTGGTCCAGATCTGCTGAGTTTCAGAACTAAAAAGTCGGGCGCTGACACGCTTCCTCGTGGATCGATCCTGACTACCTTCTACTACAACGGGAGGAAGTCTTGTAATTATTTGCTAAGACAAGGAAGTCAGTCTGATTCTATATTTATTTTCATACTTGACCATCCTCCTGCAACAACAAATTGGCGCCGTTGCCGGGGAATCCATCAATCGCACCCTTTTTAGTTCTATTTATTTTCTTTATATTTGTTTTTATTTCTAGTTCCTTTTTACTTGCTTTTTCGTTTTTCTTTTCAGGTGCATGCGACGAACTGATCGCACGCCTATAGACCCAATTCTTGAGCCTGAGCGGTTTTTCCATCTTCAACAAAGGCTTAGGAGGAGACTCATGTCAACATACGACGAGAACGTGGGCTAGCTCACACCTGCACATGAGCTTGAGCAACTCCGCCGACAAATTGAGGCATTCACCACTAGAGAAGCTGAACACACCCGACGAGAGGCGGAATATGCACAAAACCAGCATCAGTGGGAAGCAAGGGTAGATCGCGAGGTCAACGCGAGAAGGGAACTCGAGAAGCGGATGGGGCATATACCAGCCAATGCAAAAGAATATCTGCATCCTACTCTGGAAGGTCCAGAATCAGCGATCATTCTTCCCGCTATTAACTATGAAATTCGTCCTTCTTTTATTACTGAAATTAGAAGGAGTCAATTTAGGGGAAGAATTAATGAATGTCCTTTAGAGCATGTCACCACTTTTATAGACTTATGCGAAGCTATAGCTGATGGTGCTAATCTTGACTACTTAAAACTAAAGGCTTTTCGTTGGTCCCTTGCAGGAATAGCCCAACAATGGCTGGAAGGATTGCCTGCACGATCAATTCGCACTTGGAATGAGCTACAGGACCTGTTCCTCAACAAGTTCTTTCCTCATGCAAAGACAGCTGCTCTCAGACAACAAATTACGACTTTCAGACAAAAGCCAGAGGAACCACTAGCACAAGTCTGGGAGCGCTACAAGAGGCTTCTGAAATCCTGTCCTACTCATGGCCAGCCGCCCTACGTCATCCAGGAGATCATCTTCAACTCTCTGGATGTGCCTACTAAGGATCGGATCAACAACTACACCAATTATGAGTATCTTGAATACACTCCACGCCGTGCATGGGAGGTATTTGAGACGCTGGCAAACTATGACAACACTTATGGGACTTCTGCGACCGCTTCCGGCGAAAGGTATGAAAGGCATGTCCCATCTATGTTGTTGTATGTGCCATCAAAGGAAGTTGATCCAGACGTCAGGGAGCAATTCCAGAATGACCAGGTACGTCGTCTTACCAAACAAGTTAAATTCCTCTCCAAAAATCAGCCTTGTTTGGAATGTGGGTCTGTGAGGCACAACACTACTACATGCCCACACGTCGATCAAGTACAACAAGAAGAAACCCACGAGGAGGTAAGGTATGATGGGGGACACTACTCAGGGCCACACCAGAACCAGAACTGGAGCTACTATCGCCCACCCCAGCATCAGAACCCCCCTCCCTACAGAGCTCTTGGTCACCCTAACAAAGAAGGTAAGAAGGATGACATGCAAACCATCCTTGAGGAGATGCAGAGGAACCATTCAGACACCAAACAATCCTTCAATTCCATCTACACTCAGATGCATAGTGTGAACTCTAGGCTTGGGGAAATCGATATATGGCGGAAATCGATTGACATAAAGATTAGCCAGCTGGCGACAACCGTCCCCAAACAATCAGGTACGCTCCCTGGATCCTCTGAACCTAATCCTAAAGGTTAATCTACAGGACATGTAGCTGCAATGAACCTAAGGAGTGGGCGAAAGATGCAAACGCCCGAGCCCAACACAGAAGGAGAAGTTGCAGAAGACTCCTTGACATCGACCAAGCCACTCAACGTCGACCACAATCTGCTCGACATCGACCAACACCAACTCGACGTCGACCAGAATTCTGCGCCCAACCCAAAGTCGACTACAGTAGTCGATGTCGACCAGCCCGTACTCGACGTCGACCAGCTTTCTGCCCTTGTCGACCACTCCTCAGCACCTCTGGCAAAGAAGAAGCTGCCTTTCCTGACGAAATCTTCAAAGGATCCAGCAGAGAAGAAGTTACAACGTTTCATTAAGATGCTTCAATGACTCAATGTCACCATTCCCTTCACAGAAGCTCTTAATGAGATGCCATCATATGTCAAGTGCCTTAAGGAGATTCTAAGCAAGAAGCGATCAATGACTGAGATCGCAGAGGAATGCAGCCAGATGGACGTATTAGAGAAAAGGCCAGATCCAGGTAAGTTTGCTATAACCATTGGATTTGGTCAATATAAATTTAATGCTTTATGTGATCTTGGAGCCAGTGTCAGTATAATGCCTCTATCAATATGGTCCAAGATTAAGATAGGTGCCCTAGAGCCTGTGGATGCTAAGCTTTATATGACGAGCAACACGGTGGTCACCCCAACAGGCATGGTGGATAATGTCCCAGTACAAGTAGGTAAGTTCTTCATCCCTGCTGATTTCTTAGTTATTGATATGGCAGAGGACCCTGCTTGCCCAATCATTCTAAGAAGGTCCTTTTTGGCGACGGTGGATGCCAACATAAGCGTAAGGAAGGGAGTGCTATATTAGCCAGGTACATCACTTGCGGGGAGTCTAAGGTAAGAAATATGACCCCCGATGAGCGAGAGAAGCGAGCTATGGAAGCCTAGGTGAAGGAGATCATGGCAATTCTGAACGAGGAGACAGACGATCTACTCGACGTTGATCAAGATGGAAGGGATTTATCCAATTTAGACATATTTCCTTATTAGATTTATTTCCTTTATTTATCAAGTTTTATCTTAGGATATAGATAGATAGAATTAGATAGAAGATATAGTTGTTCCTTCCTAGAGTATCTAGATGGAACACTATAAATAAAGCCTTAGGGGTTGAGTTTTAGGTATCTTATTCCAATTCAATTCTAGAGAGAACAAGTAAGTAGGAGAGAGAGAGAGAGCTTGTGGCGAGAGCAAGGTGGAAAAGCGAGAGCGGATTTGGCTTGTTCGGTTGTAAGCTTTCTTTTATTTAATTCAATGCAATTTAGTTTCTTTTATTATTTGATGAGTTTCTTGATAATGAAGAGTGAGTAGTCACCTAACTTCTAGGGTCGGGGTAAGCCCGACGATGGCCATGTGAGGTGATGCGGTAAAGGTACAATCTTTTGATGCAATTCGTCTTCTATCCCTATGAGCCTGATTCTTTTGCGAAAGTTGAAGATGACCCTTGTTTGTGTTATTGAAGCGAAAGTGATCTTAATGCAACTTGGATTAATTATGCGAAAAGGGTTAGTAACAATTAGGGTTTATGCGAAAGCCTCTATATTCCTATTTGTTAATAACGAAAGTTATTTGATGAAAAGCAAAATCCTTTATGCCTTTATGTGTTACTTTGCATGGTTATCGTTGTGGTGTTGAAACCCTGATCTTAGAAGTGCTTTAGTTTATTGATTTTTTATTACAAATTTCGTGTTTACTTTCAGATTTATGCAATTTAAAGTTTCGGTTTTCGTTTCTGTTTCCACTCAAAATCGACAAAGCGTGGTCGACGTCGAGTACGACTTGGTCGACGTCGAGTAGGATCAGTCGAGGTCGAGTACTTTCTGTTGGTTTTCGTTTGCTGTTTTGTTTCTATTTCTGTTTTGGTCGACAACCTAGTCGAAGTCGAGTACCTTACTCGAAGTCGAGTACACTTCTAGTCCAGATCTGCTGAGTTTTTGAAACTAAAAAGGCAGGCGCTGACACGCTTCCTCGTGAATCAATCCTGACTACCTTCTACTACAACGAGAGGAAGTCTTGTAATTATTTGCTGAGACAGGGAAGTCAGTCTGATTCTATATTTATTTTCATACTTGACCATCTTCCTGCAACAAAATTAGGATCGAGATCCTAATGTAGGATCAATACAAGGATCTAGGATCGGATCGTAGGATCGTAAGATCCTAGTAAAAAGTGAAAATCAAATATAAATCAAATATAAATAAGTCATACCAAACAAATACTTTAATTTTTAAACAAAACTAGTCATTTCCTCCTTTAAATAAACTAACTAACCGTGATGCATCAAATCTGCATGTTTATCGATCTTGATCATCCTCTCAACTCGAACCCTAGCCTGCAAACAAGAACGAGCGAGGTCGGGGCGGGACTTGTCTCCCCTAGTAGGACCCTCCGACGCTCAAGTCAGTCCTCTCGTATTTATATTAGTCGAGCATAAATGAAACGGTCAAGACATTTAATTCAAGGAATAGGAATAGTTTTGATATTTAATAAAAAAAAACCGTTATCGTATTGATGTCGGTCGAGGCATTAAATATAGAAAACGATCGATGCATTTATGTGGGTCATCACAATAGAATATGCGGTAATTGATAAAAGACGGAACTGCCCCTGTATCGTGATTTCGGGATTTTCTCTCTTACAATTGCCCCTCAGGTTTCCCCATCATGTCTCAATGATGAAGGAAGCCCGAAAAATCGGTGAATCATTGGTCGTAAATGGCGAGTTGGCGACTTATTGGCCTTCAGCGGTGGTTTTGGCCTTGAGTGACTATCGTTGGTTGTAAATGGCGATTTTCGGTGGCCGTAATTGGCGATTTCCAGTGGCCATAAGTGGTGATTTTCGGTGGTCGTAAGTGGTAATTTCCGGTGGCCGTAATTGGCGTTTTCCGGTGGCCGTAATTGGCGATTTTCGGTGGCCGTGAGTGGCGATTTCCATTGGCCGTGATTGACGATTTCCGGTGGCCGTAAGTGGCGATTTCCGGTGGCCGTAAGTGGTGATTTTCGGTGGCCATAAGTGGCGAGTCTTCACTTTCTTGAATAGTTTTTGTAGCTTTGAAGACATCGTTCCATGACATCTATAAGCGTTTTACCTCTATATAATTTACAGCAGTTAAGCCATGGGATGTAAGCCATTGGAAGAGTGGTCTTGTAATGTATAATGCTCCTGCACACATTTTATATATTTTTGCGGAGAAGTAGTAGGTTAAAAATCCAGCTTGCAAGAGCTACGCATTCTTCTTTTAATAAATATTTTAAAGGAGAATATTAATAAACAACCATGTCTTCAATGAGAAATTCTTCGCATGTAAGGGGAGTAGAGAACTTAGCTCACGAATTCCTTGCTTTGAGTAATAGGATTCTTGGCGGCCTTCATTATTCTCAATTTTGCTGTAGTGTTATTCTTGACTTGGCTAGGAGCTGGCTTTGGGTAAAATACCGAACCTTTAACTTGCTTTTTGTCTCTTTGTAGCTCTTGATCGATGCCGCAAATCATTTTGGTGGCCCTAGTGCATTCTGTAGTATTGAATCTTGCCCCGAAATCGGCTGTGAGATCAGAATACTTCCTCTATAAACACTTATTCAGGAGTATAACACAAGCAGAGAAAACGAAGACAAAGCAAAGAGCATATCCCACAACCGAAACAACAAGAGTAATGATCAACTCAATTCAAACTCATCCATGCTCTGCAAGGCAGAATCACATAGAATCGAATGAATATTAGGAGGGTAGAACAACAATACTCAAGTGTACTAGGAGTCCAATCTCATGACGAGTATGTAAATTAACAATAGCACATAATCTAGGATATATGGACATCGAAGACTTATATTGACAGCAATTAAACCCTATCTAAATGATGGATCTTTGAACCAAACACCACTAGCTGCTAGCATTTCAAAATGGAAGAATTCATATATAAGTTAAGCACAAAGGAAAATTCTTCAAGCTCCTCAAACAATATATTGGATGTTCACCCCATCGATCGATTTGGCCACCAAATCATCAAATTGCAATCTACTTGGGCTTTTTTAGAAAATTAATCATAGTTTTCAAATCAAATGAGAAAGCAGATTGCATGTTTCATAACTGCACTTACCTGAACCAGAATGAAATCAACGTCCAGCGCTTCGAGATTGAAATGTCTGAGATTGATTGATCACTTCAGCTGCTCAACGCCATCATTCAAATCGACTCCCACGGAGGGCTATGAAGTCGACGACGAAAACCTAAGAAGGTCTCGCGACAGGCGGCTGAGAGTGCAACCTCGGCACCGGGGTGGGGATAAGCTGCTCCGCTCTTGACGACGCTCTTCGGCTTCTCCGGTGAGGGAGACGCGACGACACCGATGATGAGGCGGTGGCAGGCGTTGTGGATGATCTATCAAAACCCTATCCACGTCGAATAGGAGAAAATCCATCGTCGGCAATGGGATCCACCTGTTCCCGGCACGCTCTCACCGGACCAGATTGACGGCGCTGTCGTACACCGGCAGCCGCTGTTGCAGCGGCGCGTGGAGCGGTATCATCCCCCGCAACGCAGCCGCCTCGTTGTACGGCGCGCCGAGATCCATCGTCGTCTTCAAGATCGTCACGTTGTGCTCCTTCAACTGCGCCGCGAACGTCCTCGTGTCCCTGCCGATGTCGATCCCTATCCGGATAGGGGACTTGGCCGTCTTGGAGACAACAATCGGCGAGCAGGAGGGGACTCACTTCCCCATTTCCCCTCTTATTTTTTTTGACTCGCGATCGGTGAAGACTATGGGAGGCCCGGAGCAGTCCTGCTCCATCGTCGGCAGCGGCTCTCCGCGCCACCTTGTTCTCTCACATCGTCGCCGGAGAAGACGATTGGAGCCACCTCAGGCCTCGATTCGTCTCTCCCTCCTCAGCCCGGCGGCGCCCTCTCCTCTTCCCATCACCGATCAATGTTTTTTTTTCTTTTTTCTTTTTTTTTTAAGATTGGGAGATCCGATCTCATGGCTTTTTTATTGAATTCCCACGGACGGTGCCAATTGTGATGCATCAAATCTGCATGTTGATCGATCTTGATCATCCTCTTAACCCGAACCCTAGCCTGCAAACAAGAACGAGCGAGGTCGGGACGGGGATTGGCTCCCCCCGTAGGACCCTCCGAGGCTCAAGTCAGTCCTCTCGTATTTATATTAGTCGAGCATAAATGAAATGATCAAGACATTTAATTCAAGGAATTGGAATAGTTTTGATATTTAATAAAAGAAACCGTTACCGTATTGATGTCGGTCGAGACATTAAATATAGGAAACGATCGATGCATTTATGTGGGTCATCACAATAGAATAGGCGGTAATTGATAAAAGACGGAACTACCCCTGTAACGTGATTTCGGGATTTTCCCTCTTACACTAACATATGCCAATAATAACTGCTTAGCATTCATAATTGGTCAAGGATAATATGTGAAAAGGTATAATATGATACTTAAAATGTTTAAATAAGTCACTTAACATTCATAAACCAAGCTAAAACTAGTCTAAGAAACAAGATTAACAAAAATAAATAAAACCTCACATCCTACATCACATGATTGTTCTGGAATGTCATATGTGATAGGTGCTAACACTCATAGACATTAGAAATTCTTCCTCCCATCTCTAGTTTCTAATGTCATCATAAACAATTTCAGCATCCCTCTCAAGGAAATGACCAACATCATCACCATCTTCACCATCATTTATTTTGATAGCTTCATCTTCACTACAAGTTATGTCCCCAAAAAATTAAAACAAACACCATCATTTGTTGAGAGTTCAGGGCCTCAGACTTCACTTCACCGATTCGCTGCACCGCTACAGACTTGAGGGTTGAGCACTTGAGAAAACAAACAACATCTAGTGATTTTAGGGTTTAATGTCCCTAAAAATTAAATAAAAAAATAAAAAATATATATAAATGGGCCTAATTTCATCAAAATAATGACATTGGATTTGTACAATAAAATTTGGATGGGCCTAATTATACCAATATATGAAATTACTAGGATCGTAAGATCCTAAAGATCCTAGCTGTTCCTACCAATCCCACCCCCGATTATAGGATAAACGAGTATGTACAAGCGATCCGGATCAGAACTCTTCCTAGGATCGTACAATCCGGATCGCGATTCTAATAACCATGGTCCCCGGTGCCTGGCTTCAACCTTCATTGGATGCAATCCGACTTTCCTGCCCCTCGACATGCTGGTCCTCAGGCCTATCTGACATCGTCTGATCAAAGCTATGTTCCGCCTCATGGGCATCACGCCTTCTCCTAGATGCAGCCGACCTCTCCCGAATCTTCTTGGTACATGGACAGTGGTGCCACCTCCCACATGACAAACTCCTCAGGCAACCTCTCTTCTATTTCCTTTAAAGGTCCTGCACACTCTATTATCGCCGGCAGTGGTGGTCGCCTTGCTACTTCAGGGATTGGCCACGCCAAATTACAGACCCCAACCCACCCACTACACCTTAATAATGTCCTCATTACCCTAAATATTGTCAAAAACCTTATCTCTGTCCGTTGGTTCACTACTGACAATAACATTTCTCTTGCATTTGATCCCTTTGGTTTCTTTGTGAACGATCTTACTACGGGGGTTACTCGCTTGAGATATAACATCACCGGGGAGCTCTACCTTGTCACACCACCTTCTACATCCAGTCAGTCGTGCCCGGTCGCCCTCTCGGCATCGTCGTCCAGCCCGTGGAATGCACGCCTGGGCCATCCCAGTGCTACCATTCTAGATGTTCTTCGTTCTCAGAGTCTTGTCAACTGTAATAAAGAGCTACACTCTTTTTTATGCTCTTCCTGTCAATTAGGAAAACATGCAAGACTGTCGTTCCAACGGTCTTTGAACTCCACCCTTGCACCTTTTGATATCATTCGTAGTGACATTTGGACCTCGCATGTACCTAGCAAAGATTGTCACAAGTACTACCTTTTATTTCTTGATGATTACACTCATTTTTTATTGGTTTTTCCATTACAATTCAAGTCCCAAGTGTTTCCTATTTTTGTCAAGTTCCATGCCTATAGTAAAACACAGTTTCACACATCAATCAAATGTTTCCAATGTGACAATGGTCGTGAATTTGATAACAAGGACTTTCACTCTTTCTTCACCACAAATGGAATCTCATATCGGCTGTCTTTCCCCTATACATCTCAGTAAAATGGCAAGACCGAGAGAATCATTCGAACAATAACCAACATGATGCATTCTCTCCTCTTTCACACATCCATTCCCCTTACGTATTGGCCTCACGCCTTATCAACGACATGTTATCTCCTCAACATCCTCCCTTCTACTACCCTCCAGCATCGCTCACCCACTCAGGTGTTATATTGCACCTTGCCCAGGTATGATCACCTTCGTACCTTCGGGTGCTTGTGCTTCCCAAATTAGTCCTCCACCGCCCCACACAAACTTCACCCGCGCTCCACCCTATGTGTGTTCCTCGGGTACCTGTCTGGTCATCGCGATTACCTTTGCCTCGATATTTAGAGCAATATGCTTATCCTGTCACACCATGTCATATTTGATGAGTCCCGCTTTCCTTTCTCTTCTCCTCCTCCACCCTCTCCCACACATACTGTCTCCCAGTCTGAGTCGGAGTCTTCCTTCCTGCACTTCCTCCTTCCCCAATGCTCTCCCGGTGCTACTATCTCTCCCCCTACACCGCCCCCACCACCTCCTCCCCCACCTACCACCAGACCTCATACCCGTAGCATCTTCGGTGTATTCAGACCGAGACAGATTGTATCCAAGCATGCCTCCCATACCCCCGACAAAACCCCGCCTCAGACTAACCAAAATACCCTCCCACATCACCCCCTTGCCACGACCATTGCCTTCTTTGCTTTGCCGCGGCCGTAGCCCTATGCCGCGCCCGCTGCACCAGCCCACCTTACCCCCACTTTTGCCGAGGCACCTCATGCCTCCACCCCGGCCTCGCTTTCCCTCATCCCCACCTCCCACAAAACAGTCCTCCTCGACCTGAATTGGCAGGCGACTATGATCGATGAATACAGGGCCCTTACAAGGAATAATACATGGGTTCTAGTTCCTCATCCCTCTGAGGCGAACGTCATTCGCTACATGTGGATCTTTCGTCACAAGTTCCGCTCTAATGGGATGTTGGAACATTACAAAGCTCGTCTTGTGGTTAATGGTCGCGCTCAGTAGGCAGGTATTGATTGTGATGAGACATTCAGCCCTGTGGTCAAACCCGCCACTATTCGGGTGGTGCTGAACTTAGCGTTATCGCGACATTGGGCAATTCATCAATTGGATGTCAAGAACGTCTTTCTGCATGACAGTCTGAATGAGACAGTTTATATGTTTCAGCCGCCAGGGTTCGTTGATACTGATCGTCCTAAGGACGTTTGTCTTTTACAACGCTCTCTGTATGGTCTGAAATAGGCACCACATGCGTGGTTCCAGCGCTTTTCATCTCATCTGCTCCGCTTGGGCTTCGTTGGCAGCCGCTCTGATTCTTCTCTCTTTATCTATCGCAGAGGGTCATACATGACTTTTCTACTACTTTATGTCGATGGCATCATTCTCACAGCCTCCTCTAATGCACTTTGGACATCCATCATTGCCCAGTTGATCTTTGAGTTTGCCATGTCTGATCTTGGGCCGTTGACTTATTTCTTGGGGATCTCCGTGCAGCGTCATGCGTTTGGGTTGTTTCTCTCTCAGAGTAAGTATGCTGCAGAAATTGTTGCTCGGGTCATGATGAGCAACTGCAAGCCTGTCGCCACCCCCGTTGATTCCTCCAACAAGCTCAGTGCCCACTCTGGTCCTCTGTTTGATGATCCAACTTTGTATCGGAGTCTTTCTGGGGCATTGCAGTATCTTAGTTTTACTCGTCCAGACATCAGCTATGCAGTTCAGCAGATTTGTCTGCTTATGCATGCACCTAGGGAGCCGCACTTTCAAGCCTTAAAGCGGATCATTCGGTATATCAGTGGTACACTAGATATGGGCACCACGATCTCCCATTCCTCTCAGCATAACCTCATCGCCTAGACGGATGCAGATTGGGGTGGTTGTCCTAATACATGTCGCTCCATGTCTAGTTACTGTGTTTTCCTCAACGACACTCTTGTGTCCTGGTCAGCGAAGCGTCAATCTGTGATGTCTCGCTCTAGCGCAGAGGCTGAGTACATGGGTGTCGCTAACGTTGTTTCCGAGGGCTCCTGGCTGCGCAATCTCCTGCTTGAGCTCCGATGCCCCCTTCAGAAGGCCACCCTAGGCCACCCTAGCAACCCGGTCCAACATCAGCACACGAAGCACATTGAGCTTGATCTCCATTTTGTTCGGGACAAGGTTTCTCATGGACATGTTCGTGTTCTGCATGTCCCATCCTCCTATCAATACGCTGATATCTTCACCAAGGGTTTACCTCGTCAGTTATTCCTCGATTCTCGGTCCAGTCTCACTGTCCGGGACCCTCCCCTTTCGACTGCGGGGGTTTGATAGATTACATATATTTACATATTGTATAGTGGGCCTTTTGGCTCAAGCCAATGAAACCCTAAGGGGGATTTTACATCAATCATACGATTCTACACCATTCACTAAATTAGTGAGAGATGAACAATTTATTGCTTTTGCCTGCGTTGGGATTAGAGCTGGCAATTCGGGTTACCACGTCGGGTTCGGGTCGATCACATTGGGTCGGGTCACTGATGAGTCGGGTCAACTCGGTCAAAATTTCTGTGTCGGGCTGGGTCGGGTCGGGTCAGAATCGGTCAAAATAAAATTCAGATTTGTCGGGTTTCGGTCAAAATCGGGTTAGACCCATTCGGGTTTTCAGTCAGAATCGGGTCGGTCTCGTTCGGGTTTCGGGTCGGTCTCATTCAGGTTTCAAGTAGAAGCGGGTCTACGTTTGTTTCAAACTTTTAATTTTTGGGGTTGAATTTGTTGAATCATGTTCGTTCGGGACTTTCGGGTAATCAATTTTATTAAATTGAATATGTAATTCATGTTATTTATGTATTTCAAAAAGTAATTTTAGTAAAATGAAATATGATTCAATATATAATCTACTCATTGGCTCGTAAGCTAACTAAACTCAGTTTATTCATTATTAATTTCATTAAAATTTGGCAATATATTGTTATCAAAATTATACTTCATTCCCTATCTAAAAGATAATTCACATTATTTGTGTGATTTATATTTGTGTCTTTCAAAAAAAATTTCAAAAGAAATTTCACTACATATATGATTCAAGTTATAATATCCTCATTGTACTCATCTTTTATTAGTGAGAAATGAGAATTTTGAATTAAAGTCGATCATTCATCATTAAATGAGCAAACGAGTAATGATTTGCATCAATCTATATGAATATACTATGAGTTGATGACTTTTCGAGTTTTGGGTAATCTAGTAAACCGACTCTTTTGTGAGTTATTCTTAAATACTGATAAAGTAAACAAATTATTGCCTATATGAAAATAACTAAACAAGATTACCTTAATCCTCATATACAAATTCATCTTCGATTATTCGATGAATTAGAATATTCGATGGATTCGAATATTCGATGGATTCGAATATTCGATGCATTTAAAGTATTCCCTTCATCCCTCATCAAATTTTGGAAAACAAGGTAATATAAAATTACGAATACAACTTATAAAACTATCATATATTCATAATTCATAATTTCATATTTTATTCATTACAAATCATTATCTTTTACGTCTAAATAAAGTTATGATTTTATTTTTTATTCATTACAAATGATTTGATTGATCCCTTTATTTTTGTTAAATAGATTATTACATAAGTAAAATTTTATTTTTGTCTTGTCGAATTTTACTTTTGTTAATTAGATTATTCATTGCAAAAGAAATTTCATAAACTATGAGGAAATGAAAATAAGAGGGAATGAAAATTTATTGAGAGGGAATGAAATTTGAGGAGGGAAGGAATGAAATTTATTGAATGAGAATCAAATTTGAGGAGGGAAGGGAGAAAATATAGGAGGGATGAAATTTGAGGAGAGAATGAATGAAATTTATAAATTTGAGGAGGGAAGGGAGAAAAATATAAGAGGGATGCAATTTGAGGAGGGAAAGAATAAAATTTATTAAGAGCGAATCAACTTTGAGAGGGAAGAAATGAAATTTATTGAGAGGGAATGCACTTTATGCACTAATGGTTTTAAGTTTTCATTTTGATCAATGAAATATTTATTTTGTTTAGAATTAGCATTAACGAGAGCTGGCAATTCGGGTTGTCCGGTCGGGTTCGGGTCGATCACATTCGGGTTGGGTCACTGATGAGTCGGGTCAACTCGGTCAAAATTTCTGTGTCGGGCGGTTCTACGTTTGTTTCAAACTTTTAATTGTGTGGGTTGAATTTGTCGAATCATGTTCGTTCGCGACTTTCGGGTAATCAATTTTATTAAATTGAACTAGTACAGTTCCCGCGTCATGGCGCGATTTAAAAAAAATAAAATTTAAATAAGTTATATATTATATAATTAGATATGAGTTATCAATTAATTTACTATTTTGAATGAACCCTTTAATATTATACAATTAGAGTATAATAGATTCATTAAAGATGGATTATATTGTGATAGTATATGAAGATTTAAAAATAGATATAAGTTATATATTAATTTACTATTTTGAATTAAACCCATTAGTTATTTCAAAAATAAAAATTAATTGCAAAAAGAAAATAAAAGGGAAAAAAAAAGTGATTCGTTAAAAAGGAAATGATTAAGGTGGGTATGTCACGTAGGCGAAAACTCTTTTGTTTTAAAAGTTTATATACAATAAATATAGATTAGTTATTTCAAAAATAAAAATTAATTGCAAAAAGGAAATAAAAGGGAAAGAGAAAAAAAAAGTGATTCGTTAAAAAGGAGATGATTAAGGTGGGTGTGCCACGTAGGAGAAAACTCTTCTGTTTTAACAGTTTATTAGTTATTTCAAAAATAAAAATTAATTGCAAAAATGAAAGAAAAGGGAAAGAGAACAAAAAGTGATTCGTTAAAAAAGAGATGATTAAAGTGAGTGTGCCACGTAGGCGAAAACTCTTCTGTTTTAAGAGTTTATATATATATATATATATATATATATATATATATATATATATATATATATATATATTAGTTATTTCAAAAATAAAAATTAATTGCAAAAAGGAAAATAAAAGGGAAAGAGAAAAAAAAAGTGATTCGTTAAAAAGGAGAGGATTAAGGTGGGTGTGCCACGTAGGCGAACGCTCTTCTTTTTTTTTTTTTTTTTTTTTTGAACCGAACAAAATTTGGTGTTGAGGGGAAACCTCAACAACCAAGGGCATCCCGAAGGATGAGAGGCCGTACAGAAGAATCATCAATGATATCAGTGCCAGAAAAGTCAAAGTCGAGATGTGAGAGGTGGTCCGCAACTCTATTTGCTTCTCTGTAAACATGACGAATCTGAGTGTTTTGAAAGGAATGCAAGGAGAGCAGAGTGTCTGAGACAATCATTTCGGCATCTCCAGGGGGCAAGCATGATCCTTTCATGCTGTTTATTACGGTGAGGTTGTCACCTTCTATTATGAGGTTCGGAATACGGAGCTCGATAGCTGAGTTGATTCCTTTCCAGAGAGCAAACCCCTCAGATCCCGTGACAGTAGAGATCGGGGAGAGGCCTGAGCTCGAGGAAACAGGGGTCCCATGGTGGTTCCGGATTATGAATCCGAAGGAGCCGCGACCATCACGGGAGAGGGCTCCATCAAAATTTAGTTTATGGTATCCTACAGGCGGCAGCTCCTATTTTAAGAGTTTATATGGATATAGATATAGATATAAATTAGTTATTTCAAAAAATAAAAATTAATTGCAAAAAGGAAATAAAAGGGAAAGAGAGAAAAAAAGTGATTCGTTAAAAAGGAGAGGATTAAGGTGGATGTGGCACGTAGGCGAAAACTCTTCTGTTTTAAGAGTTCATATAAGTATAGATATAGATTAGGTATTTCAAAAATAAAAATTAATTGCAAAAAGAAAATAAAAGGGAAAGAGAAAAAAGTGATTCGTTAAAAAGGAGAGGATTAAGGTGGGTGTGTCACGTGGGCGAACACTCTTCTACTTTAAGAGTTTATATAGAATATAGATATAGATATGTAATCCATGTTATTTGTGTATTTCAAAAAGTATTTTTAGTAAAATTAAATATGATTCAATATATAATCTACTCATTGACTCGTAAGCTATTAAGCATTTAAGCTCGTTCTATTCATCATTAGTTTTAAAGCTGGCAATTCCTGATCCGACTCGAGAAACCCGACCGACTCACCCGAATCAAAACCCGACCGAACCCGAAAATTTGGCGTTATGCATAACCCGGACCCGAAACCGAGCCCGACCGATGTTGATCCGAATACAGACAAGCCCGACTCAACCTGGACCCAACCCGACTCTCAACTGACTCGACCCCCAACCTGACCCGAATATCCTTGAATATATATATATATATATATATATATATATATATATATATATATATATATATATATATATATATATGGTTGGGTTCGGGTACACACAACTCCAAGAGTGAGAAGGAAAGAAACGTCCTGATTGAATTGGCTGAAAACAGCATCACCCACGCGTGCGCTTCTTTTTCCCACTCGCAGTGAGCGCGTCACGCCACGCGCCTCCTATAAAAGTATCTTATTTTCCTCTCCTTTTTCTGTTTCTCTCCTTTCTTGTTCTTAAAGCTTCAAAATAGCCGATTTTCGATCTTTCCTATCTGATCAACGACTTTGATCTTCCAATATCCTCTTCGAATCATCGATGAAAATCGAAGAACTGAAATCGACAGATCTGGAGCCTGAAATAGAAAAAGTTTGCTCAAATTATGGAAATCAAACCAAATCGATATAATCGACAGATCTGCTGCAACTTCTTCAATGGAAAAAGGTAAGAGTAACAACAATGATAAATTATTGTTATAATTGTTTTTTTTTCTGTTAAATTACTTCAATTATGATGAACCACTTCCTATTACAAACCTAATTGCTGATATGGATTCAGTTACGATGAAACACTATCTGTTATGTGATGTCCATGTTTATGCCATGTTTTATATCTACTGTTATATCGATTTCTGAATGCATTTCATGCATTTGGGCTAAAATAATACAGAATTTGTGTAAGTTAAGTTTATTTGCAATATATGGAGGTCTACACAAGTTTTTGTTATATTTGGCAGAAATCGGACGCACTTTGGGGCTTAAAGGAAACTCATGGAGAAGCTAAGAATGGTGCAGCCGGAGAAGAGGCCATTTTTCACCATTTTTCGTTCTGAATCAAGCTTTGATGTCTTCAAGAGAGTTGTAGCCCTCGAAAAGAGCTTTCGAACGCATGGTCATATGCGTCAATCCGACGAACGAGAACTCGGGAAAGTGCTTTTAAGAACAGAGTAGAAAGCTGAGAAATCTTTACTCGAGATCGAGTACACACTACTCGAGATCGAGGAGAGCCTGGTCGAGGAAGAGTTGATCGAGAAGATGAAGACGAGGACATGCCGGGTTACACTCTACTCGAGATCGAGGAGCCCGGAAGCCGTGTCCGAGCATGTCGAGCAGAATCACCCGAGAAGACCTAGTCGACAAGGCCAGTCTAATCGAGATCGACAATGGGTACTCGAGATCGACTAGACCCGTGAGCCAAGTCCGAGCCTGTCGAGGACCAGCTAGCCGAGACGACGAAGCCGAGCCAGTCGACCAACTTTCCTACTCGAGATCGACAAGACCCTTATCGAGATCGATGACGATTCCAGAAGCCGCGTTACTCGGTTTGACGAATCCTACTCGGTTTGGGATTGCTTGGGCCCGAAGATTGCCGATTCTATCCGAAATTATCAAGATACATCATGAAGGAGAGGATTTATCCACTTTAAGACTTTTAGATATATTTCCTTATTTTGGATTTAATTTCTTTGTTGCTTTTAGAATTATTCAATTCCAGTTAGAGAAGTAGTTCCACATAGACGATTTAGGAGTTCAGAGGTTTTAGGGTTTTGGCGTTCAACGAGAGTTGGATCACCGGGATTGTAAAGTCTTTGAATTTAGTTTAATGCAAGTTTCTTTTCATCAATCAATGTCTGAGGTTGCGATGAAGCGCGAGTAGTCCACCCACTTCTAGGGTTGGGGCGAGCCCGACGATAGCCCTGCGTGCCTGAGGTAAAAGATCCGACCTTTATCATGTTTTGAGCATCTACTACTTGTTTATGTGTTTATTGCCCATCTAATGGAGATCCATGCTAACAACTTGGATTATAAACATAAAATCGGTAGAGACAATTAGGGTTTCTTGAAAGAGTTGTCTAATTGTTGGAAAAGGCGAAAGCTTGTCCTTTGATGCAATTTACATGATTATCTGTTTATCTCTGCCTTATGCATGCTTGGTTATCGTTGTTGCAAACCCCAATCTTGGAAGCGTTTTACATACAGTTTAGTTCGAAATCCCCAAAGCCTTTGCATTTACTTTATTTTTATTCTCTGTCTTTCTCGAGATCGAATAGCACTCGTCGATCTCGACTACTGATTCTTGATCTAGCATCGCTGTAGCTTAATTGTGCAGGTACTCGACAAGACAAGCCGAAGTCGACGAGGACTCTACTCGATATCGAGTAGCCTCTAGTCGATATCGACTACACCCGGTGCTTGCTGCTGCGCTGTGTTCGACTGTCCGATCTTCTGTCGACTACCCTAGTCGAGATCGAGGGCCCTGTTGTCGACTTCTGACTGTGAGATTTCTCCGCTGCCTAAGATCCGCTGACACGCTTCCTCGTGGATCGATCCTGACTTCCCGCTGCTGCATCAGGAGGAGGTCTTGTAATTATTTGCAAGGGATGGAATCTGGTTTGCTGTGATTTATTTATATTTTATTATTGCAAGTCTCGATTTCCTCCTACAACAAATTAGCGCCGTTGCCGGGGATCGAACCCGGGTCACCCGCGTGACAGGCGGAAATTGGCGCCGTTGCCGGGGAAGCTATCATTCATGCCTTAGGTAGTTAAAATCTCACGTTTTCTTCAAGTTACTTTACAGGTGTATGCGCCGTTCTGGTCAACCACCTGAGTTTGACGGCTTAGATGAACCAGAACGTCTTCTACACATCAGAGCTAAACTACAAAGGGCCATGGCGGCCGCAGAAACACAAGAGCAGCTGATTGAGAGGCTGACAAGGGAGCTAGCCGCAAAGGATACCACTATCGCCAATGAAAGGGCAGCGACAGTTGGAACCCAGATTTGATAATAGTAACGATTATTTGAAAATAGGTAATACTCTCAGAAAATAACCACAAATTATAACTCTTATATAATTTTTGGAACTATTGAATACAAGCAATTTATGGTAAAATAAGAAGGACTTATAAATATTCAAACTTTTCTTCAACTTAGAACAACTTGAAAACTGAAAGAAAATATTTTTGAGAATTGAGAGGTTTTTGAGATATGGAAGAGCACTCTCTGAATTTCGATGCCCCTTCTTCAATCTGTATCCTTCTTTATATAGGCGAGAGTTGATCTGCATTTGACGTCATTGCATACGTCTTTTGTAGTTCAACTGTAGGCATGTGAAGGATCTGTTCTGATGAAGTCTTCCTTCCCGCGAAAATAGCGGGAGATGCCTCTTTGGCTCTTTATGAATAATACGAGTGAATAGTAAAAGTTGAAATAGTGAATAGTGCATAGTAACTTTTGTCGTGCATAGTGACAATGAATAGTGACTTGTGAATAGTGACTGTTGTCGTCGGCTTTTCTTTCCATCAGTCTGTGGTCTTCGTCTTTCTTCTCTTGATGGCTCCAGTGGTCTAGTAGATTTATTGATTACACCACATGCGTATATAATACAATACTTACAAATATACGCAATACTTATAATACAATACTTACAAATACTCTTACAACTCTTACAAATACTTATCACTCATTCAAATTTATTTATTTATTTATTTATTTATTTTTTTTTTTTTTTATAAAAAAAAAAATTACATATAAAGAACATATAAACTAAAAATCATATGGGTCTTGAGCATCTTGTGAAGGATCATCTTTTATGGGCGGACTGTTTTGTGAGGTGGATGCTGCTGGTTGTACATTTTGTGATGCTAGGTATTTTTGGAAGGCCTGGAATTCTTGCCATTGCTTTAATTGATCAGCAGGGCAATTTACCGGAGACTGTTGTGGAGGTATTGGGCTATTTGTTTGTGGTATTGGGCTTTGGGGTTTTGGTTTTTTCCTGGACAGGATTTCTTGTATCTTTGGTATGGTGAGGACATTGAGATCAAACTTTTCCCACCATCTGATTTTGTATTTCCTGCATAATGTTAAGGGGAATGGTTTTGGGAGGACTTGGATGGTCTCATAGGTCCAGCAAAAAATCCATGCTAAACCGGTATCTTTGTGAAACCTAAGAGGTCTGGTAAAAGGTTTATTTAGAGAATGCTTACAATAATAATCATAAGTAACTCTTGCGAGATCTGGGTAAATATCATCAATAGCACCAAAGTGATACCACCAATGATAGAACCATACTGGAATATTGTCATTGCATCTTCTGTCAAAGAAGATGAACCAAGAATGACTATAGGGTCTTAGCAATAATGTGTAATACCAAGCATTTTTGTAGTCTATGTAAGAGTAGCCGGGAAGGGCTTGAGGAACCGTAAAGGGTTTAAGATCCCAAGGGTTACTCCAGTCGGAAACAGTAAGGACTTGAAGAATTTTTATTTTAGAGAAGTTGATCTTTTTTGTATCTGACTCACACATCCTGTGGATGATTTCAGCAGAACCAGAGTCTATGAGGATGAGTTCATAGAATCTTCTAGTTTTCTTTAAATCATCTGGAAACCATTGGAAGTCTGTGGGGAAGAGTTTGGTAATAAAAGGTTCTATTTGTGTTTGAGACAGGACTTCATGTTCCGGGGTAAGGTAGACTTCTTGTATGGGACTCTGTTTTGTAACATATCTAAAATAAGGAGTGTCTCTTTTGGGAATTGCCTTAGCAGGGGTTTTTGGACTGAAAAGGACTTCTTGGTATGAGAGAGGAGGAAATTCTGCAAGGGACTGGAACTGATTATGAGTAAGAACAATTGCTGAACTTGTAGGAACAAGCTCATAGTCTTGAGGGGTCTGTTTTCTGCTACTTGATTCCATTAGAATGGAATACTTCGAAATCTCTTATCTGCAATTTGTAGTCTTTGGTCAATTACCAATATTAGGTCAAAATCTGGATCTCCTCTTATCATAGATAGTCTAAACATATGCCGAAGAAAGGGTATTTGCAAATCTTGCTCTATTTTTTCTCTCACTTTTTTGAAATGGGGGTTAATGAAAACGGTTTTCATCAAAATTTATCGTGAGTAAAAACAGTTATCAAAAGGGAATCTTATTTAATCTTTTCTTGGCCTCCAGCTTTAATTTTTTGAGAAAATCAATCATTTCTTGATCAGGATGGCCCTGTATAATAGAAAGGTTAATTAAATCTTGAACTGGTGGAATCCACATATCACGTTCAATCTGCTCCTTCCAAATCTTATAGATGAATTTCATGAGGTAGTTTTTCCCTGTAAAAATTCTCTTGTAAGAAAATCAGGTAAGGAATTTTGTTCTCCTTTAATAAATTCTATTTCAAAATCAAATACTGAGACTATGGCTTGCCATCTGGCAAAAATTTGTTTAGAAACTAAATTTTGAACATCTTTTTGTAAAATCTCTTTAGCTGATTTACAATCAACTCTAAGTAAAAATTTTTTATTATAAAGATCATCTTGGAATTTAGAAATGCATAAAACTATAGAAAGAACTTCTTTTTTAACAGTACTGTAATTCTTTTGTGGTCCAGACCAAACACCAGAATAATATCTTACTAAGGTTTCTTTAGTTTGATCTTGTAGTCTTTGTTTTAATATTCCTCCGAAGCCTATTTCTGACGCATCTGTTTCAACTATCATGAAAGCAGAAGGATGAGGAATATTTGTACATGGAAGGGTTTTAACTTTTTCTTTTATTATTCGTACAATTTTAGTATGTTCTTCTGTCCAAGGTTTAGGGTTTTTCTTTAATCTTTGAAATAAAAGGGTACACATTTGTCTTAGGTTAGGGAAAAAATCTGAAATATAGTTTAAACATCCTAAGAATCTTTGGAGTTGTGTTTTATCTTTTATTTCATCTGGAAATTTATTGGCGAATTCTATACTTCTATTGATTGGCCTTATTGTTTGTTGATAAATGTTATGTCCTAAGAATCTTATTTTAGTTTGGAATAATTTTATTTTCGGGGCTGAGATTGCTAGGCCATTTTTCTTAATAATATATAAAAAGGTATTTAGATGTTTAAAATGTTCTTCTATGGTTTTAGAGAATATTAAAACATCGTCAATATAGACTATTATAAATTTAGAGTATGGATTAAATATATCATTCATTATTTTTTGAAATTCTGATGGTGCATTTTTTAATCCAAATGGCATTACATTCCATTCGTAATGTCCAAAAGGAACTGTAAAGGCTGTTTTATATCTATCTTCTTCTATTATTTGTATTTGCCAAAATCCACTTTTCATATCAAATTTTGAATATATATTAGAATCAAAAAGTCTGTTAAGTAAATCTCTCTTATTTGGAATAGGATATCTTATCCATTGTAAAGCTTTATTAAGTGGTTTATAGTTTATAACTAAACGGGGTGCTCCTCTTTCCTTTTCTGCTTGATTATTAACATAAAAAGCTGCACAACTCCAAGGAGACTTTGATTCTCTAATTAATTTTTTGTTTAAAAGGGACTTTATTTCTTCTTTACAGTAATTTAATAATTCTAAATTCATTTGTATTGGTCTAGCTTTAGTAGGAATATTAATTTCTTTAAATTCTTTCTCATAAGGTAAGGATACTTGATGTCTTTTTCTTTCCCAAAAGGCTGTTGGAGAATCTGAATAAACTGATTTTATAAAGAGTTCTTCAAGTTCTTTTATTTTTAGTTGTAAACTAGGATTTACAAGTTTCTCTTCAATTTTAAGATTGTAGATTTCTTTAGTTAACGAGTTGATTAATGATGACTTTTTTGTAATAAGATTTATATTTTTTATTATAGATGAAGTTTGAAGTAAAGTAACTTCTGAATGTCTAATGGGATTAAGGAACTTAAATGTTAATTTAGTTCCCATTACTTTAGTATGAACACCATGTCTATTAACTTTAAAGGGATAGATCTGTGTTAGAAAGGGTGTTCCTAATATAACTTCTTGTGTTAAGTCTTTTACCATTATAAAAGTATTTTTAAAACAATATCCATTGTTACATACAGATGCACTAGGTATTTTATAATTAAGTTTCATTCTTGCACCATTTGCATTATGTAATTTTTCTGTAGTTTTATGATAATGTTTTGAGGGAATAATCCCTTCGCAAATACAATTGAGGTCTGCTCCACTGTCTAAAAGGGCTATAGTATTAAGTACGAAATAAACATACCATTTTTGAAAATTTATTTGTTCAATAACGTTTATAAAAGTATCATCATTAATATTAACTTCATCTTTAGATCTGATGTTAGAAGATGAGTCTGACGAAGTTTGTTCATCTCCTTCATGTTTATTTAATTCAAGATGAGCAATTCTAGTTTCTAATTCTAAGTCTTTAGCTTCATTTAGAATGAGTTGTTCTTGTAGGGCATTAACTTCTCTTTTTAAATTGTTAACTTCAGCTTGAAGGTCTTTAGTTGTTATAGATGAAAATATACTCGAAGATGGTCTTTTACTGATCATTTTTGATAGACTAAATGGTTCTCCGGGAAGAGTTTTTTGTTCTTTGAAAATTAAATTTTTTAATTTGATAAAATATTCTTGTTTTATAGCTGGATCTTCAAGTTTATCTATAAGTTGAAATAATGCTTCATTCTCTTTTTCTTTTGTTATAACATAACAAAATTGAGTGGATCCAGAGTCATCAGAGTCTGATGATTCTTGACCTTCTTCTTCTGATGATTCTTTAATAAGTATTTTAACTAGTTTGTCTTTTAATTCTGCATCTTCTTTGCAAACTTCTGAAATCTTTTGTCTAAGATTGCATTGATTCGCTTTATGTCCAGGTTTTCCACACTTATAACAGATAATTTTCTTTTCCCTTGGTTTATCAGATTTTTTATTATTTTGTTTATTAAATCTAGATTTTCTAAAACTTTGTTTTTTATCAGATTTTTTAAATTGTTTTCTTTTACTAGGAGGATCACCAACTTTTTCTAATCCAAAGTCTTGGCAGAAATTTCCTAATTCTTTTCTTCGTGATCCCTTATCTTTACCGTATTTAGCCTGTAATTTAAGTTCTGAACATAATGCTAATCCTTCCCTTTTTACAAAAGCAGTTAACTGACCATATGTTATATCTTTCCAGGGAATTTCTTCAGATTGTAATTCTTCTTTTATTTTTTGATTAATTCTTTGGGCGAATAAGGAAGGTAGACCAGCAACGAAGTGTTCCTTCCAATATCCTTTATTACAGTCTGATCTTTTGAATACATATGAAAGGAATACATCTTTATACCATCTGTAATCACTGAGTGTTTTACACTTTAAGTTATTTAGTATTTCTCTATTAGCTTGGAGCTCTTCTTTAGGATTTCCAATAAAGTGCATACTAATTGTGTAAATTAATTGATTTACTGGTTCTTCTTCTCCTAAATCATTTTTATAGTTTAAGATTTCTTCTTTTTGTTGAAAAGTAAGAGCATTGTCCCGCCAGTTTTTTAATTGTCCGGTAAATCCTGTAACAATTAAGGATACACAGACTTGGTCAGTTTTATCTGAACATTTATAGGCTATGTTAGCCATTCCCATTTCTTGTAATGTGTTTAGGATTTCTCCTTCAGATTTTCCATCTATATTCCATTCATAGATACTTTGTCCATTATAATCAGTAGATCTAAACTTGGACCTTTCTTCATATTGAATATCTGGAGGAGTAGGTCTAGAGTAAAAGTTTCTAGTATCCATATTTCTATTAATCCTTCTATGCCCTTGAAATCCTTTTCTATTTTTTCTTAACTTATTTATTTCTAAAGGTTCATTATGAAAATTAGTTTCAATATTATGAATTATCTTTTCGTCGTCTGAATTTTCTGATCCTGTAGACTCCTCAGTAGTAGGATAATCAGAGTCTGAGTCTGAAGATTTATCATTTTGCTCATTTATACATTGTATTTGTTTGTCTTTATCTAATTTTTTATTTATTTTATCAATTAGAGTTAAGGGTGAACTTAGTGAGACATTTTTTAGAGATTCTTTTGGAATTCCTTGAATCTGAAAATGAGGTTTAGAAATATTCCTAGGGAACTTAGGTTCTTCACTAGCTATTTTCTCATGCACAAGTTCTACTTGGGTGGCTATAGTATAAAGAAGCTGATTAGAATAATTATTTTGTTGAAAGATTTTTTTAACATCTTCTAAGGTAGATGTTCTATTTTCTGAAGTGCCAATCCTACCATTTTTAAATGGTTCACCTGTTATTTCTCCTTCTTCAGTTTTGATTTTTATTCCTTTTAGAGGAGGGTGAATTGAATGAACTGTTCCCTCGGGTAAAATGTTCCATGTTTTAGTAAGTCTAGTTTGTACTTCTATGGACTTATAATTAAAAGGTTGTTTTATACCATTTTTCTTAAGGTAGTGTTTGAACCAGCTAAAGAAAGGAATATTACTTTGAAATTTTTCCATTTCTGCATACCAAATTTCTCTAATTTTAATTTTATAACTTTCTTCAAAACTTAAGAACCAATTTCTCTTTTCTTTATTTTTTCTTGAATTAAATTCAGTTCTAAGGTAATCTTTGTCTATTGTAAAGACAGAGTTGATAATAACATTTATTGAAGAGTATCTATTCATTTCACTATCAGTAGGAGAAGACTGAGTTTGGTCTATAGGTTCTGTAACCTGATTAGGTATAGGACTACTGAAGTCTAGGATTACTTCTGTATTTTCTAAGTCTATGCTCTTATTTCTTCTACTATAATTATTACTTCTGGTATCAGAGCCATTAGAAGTATTAACCTAAACCTTAAATTATATTTCTTTTTACTGTTTAAATTACCGTTCATATTAACACTGTTAACGTGTGCGTGCTTGGTTTAATCGTAAAACCGCATGGTCAGCCCGTGGCTTAGGGTGGTCCCGGTCGATGGTCCCACGCCAACTATAGTGTTAAACACTGAATTAGTAATGTTAAGCAGTTATTAGAAATATGGCTTTACAGTTTAGACGAATGCTTTCTAGGGGTTCTAGTTCTAACAGTAACCCTGTTGTGCATAGTAATGAAAATTTATATACAAATGATGAAAATAATATGGTTGATTGGTCCATTCCTCATCAGAATATAGAGTCAATTTATAGAATTGGAATTATAGACTTTAAAACAGCTTTTAGCGTAAGAAGTCATGAAGAAACTATTAGTCTTAGTAAAGAACAACAATCTTTACAACTTTTATCCTCTTTATCACTAAGAAAATATCAAACAAAAGGATATAGATACATTCATCTAGGTTTAGTACAAGTTGCTCTAAAACCGTTAGCCAGAAAAGGAATTGATACACCTATTTTCATAGCCTTAAGAGATGATAGACTTAAATCTTACAAAGACTCGTTAATAGCTATAATTCAGACAAATATATGTAATGGTCCAGTCTATTTTAATTGTTCACCTAATTTTCATGTTGATCTTACAGACCCTAGGGTTACTCAGACGTTAACTTTAGACGTAAAAATCCTAAAAGATAACTTTAAACAATTATCAAAGAATTTTGCTATAATATATAGAGTTCATTATAGACTTTTAACTTCTTTAACAGATCCAAGATGTTTAATCCCTCCTGTTCCAAGAGGAGAAACAACTTTACTTCAATTAGAAGCTGAAAAATCTACAATATTTACTCCTAAACTTATTAAATGGGATGATATAACTATTCCAACTACTTTAGAACTAGAACATGATTGTCCCCCAGAAGATTTAGAAAAAAAAGATGTTTCAGAACGCTACAAAGAACTGCTGCGATCTTGCCCTACTCATGGACAACCACCCTACGTCATTCAGGAGATCTTCTTCAACTCTCTTGATCAAGTCACAAAGGACAGAATCAACCATTATACTCGCTATGAGTATTTGACGATGCCACCAAGCGACGCATGGGGTGTGCTAGAAAAGCTCACTAACTACGACAACAAATATGGGGCTCCTACAAACTATGAGGAGAACTCCTACGCCAGGCCAGCACCATCTATGCCACTCTATGAGCCAGCAAAGGAGATTGACCCAGATGTCAGGGAGCAGTTCTACAGAGACCAGAATTGCAAGCTCCTCAAGCAAGTCAAATATCTATCTGTCAATCAGCCTTGCATCGAATGTGGATCACATCGGCACACCACTACTGAGTGCCCACACACCGAGCAAGTCAGGATGGCAGAAACACATGAGGAGGCAGCCTATGCTGGGGGTCCAAATCGCTACATGGGAGACCAACGGTCCTATCAACCACAGTGGAACCAAGGTCCTCCCAGGAACCCCCCACCCTACAGAGCTCCAGGACATCCAGAAAGGGATCAAAAGAAGGATGATCTGCAGCTGATCCTTGAGGAGATGTGTCGGAATCAGGGCACCATCAACAACCAATTCCAGAACATCACTACAAAATTTGGAGAACTAGACAGCTGGAAAAGAGGAATATAGACGCAGATAGTTCAAATCGTTGCACAGATCCCACGACCGTCCGGACAGGTCCCTGGGCAAACAGAACCAAATCCTAAAGGGAAAACCGGACACGTCGCAGCTATCAAACTCAGGAGTGGCCATCAATTACACGAGCCAGAGGTCGGGAAACAGCAAAGCAAGGCAGAGCAACAACTCGAGACAGAGCAAGATCAACTCGATCTCAAGGAGCCCGTACTCGATCTCGACAAGACCCTACTCGACACAGACCAGAAGCTGAGCTCGGACTCCACTGCGAACCCCAGCGACTCGAGGTCGACAACCCAAGTCGAGATCGGCGAGCCTCTGGTCGAGATCGAGGAGCAGCATCTGGCCGACGTCGACGACTCTGCAGCACCTCCGATAGCTGATCTGGCTCCGAAATAGAAAAAGCCATTGCCTTTCCCTTCAAAAGCACATAAAGATCCCACTGCAGGTAGGTTTACCAGATTTGTTAATATGCTGCAAGAACTGAATGTTTCTATCCCTTTTACAGAAGCCCTGCAAGAGATGCCTGGATATGTCAAATTTCTAAAGGAAATCCTGAGCAAGAAGCGATCCATCTCAGAGATCACAGGCGAATGCAAAGTACTCCACTTCCCTGAAAAGAGACCTGACCCTGGTAAGTTTTCTGTTACTGTTGGTTTTGGACAATATAAATATGATTCTCTGTGCGATTTAGGAGCAAGTGTGAGCATCATGCCTTTATCAATCTGGCGAAAAGTAAAGATAGGATGCATAGAACCTGTGGATGCCAGGCTATACATGGCAAACAATACAGTAGTCATCCCTACAGGTATAGTTGAGGACGTCCCTGTCCAGGTTGGTAAATTCTTTATTCCAGCAGATTTCCTTATCATTGACTGTGATGAAGATCCTAATAGCCCTATTATTCTTGGTAGACCATTCATAGCTACTGCAGATGCCAGAATTAGTGTCAAGAATAGATCGCTCACCTTCACCATAGGCGATGAGGTTTTGGATTTCTCTTTTGGCCCTGCAAAAGAGGAAATTTCATGGCTGGAGGTGAAAAGCATCAGCAACCACGGGACCAAGCAAATAGAGGAGGAAGGTGCCAACACTGTACTCGAGATCGACAAGACCAACTCGATCTCGACAAGACCTCTACTCGATCTTGACAAGACTTTGTCGACTTCGACTACCTCTGCTGAGCCACTGACTTGCCAAGAGCCTAAGTATAGGGTCCCTGTACTCGAGGTCGACCAGCTGTACTCGATCTCGACTAGCCCAAAACCCAAAGATTTCTGTTTTGGGTCCGAAAAGGTAAGTTCAGGTATGAATCCTACTCCCCCTCAGTCCATAAAGAAAATTATCAATGATTTAAGGGGAGATAAGGCACCATGGCAAGAGAATCTGCGAAAGCTGAGAGCTGGAAGGAAGAAGAAGAAAGAGAAAGGAGATGATGCAAGCGACCACCTGTCAGCTGAGCTTGCATACTACCATCAGGACCTAGATGATCCAGGCGAAGGGCCAAGCATGAGCGGGCCCCACAATAATGATCCTTGAGCACAAACGGAGAAGTCGGCCTAGCGACTCTAAAATCTAGAGCATGTATATAAAACTTTATGAATATTGGGACTTTTTGAACTTTGTGTTTTTTTTGTTTTTTGTTTTGGTTATAGTGTCTTTTAGAATATTTCATGTGGATAGTCTTGTTTCTTGTGCAATCTAACACTTTTAGATCAGCAAGCATATAAGGATCGCGAAAAGTGGAATAAAGAAGTCCCTGAAACCAGTCAGAATCGACGAAGGCCAAGTCGATTACGACAAGGAGGAGAAGCCCAGAAGTTACTCGATCTCGAGTAGACGTACTCGACATCGACAAGCCACCAGAAGCTCCTCGACTTCATGAAACCACTAGACGCAGACGAAGCTCCTCGAGATCGAGTACACTCTACTCGAGATCGACAAGGAATTTACTCGACATACACTGATTCGCCCTCCTCGATGTGTTATCCTGTGAGTTCCTTCCTTTACTCTTGTTTTTATTTGATTTTATACAGTGGGGACACTGTAAATTTTAAGTATGGGGTGGGGGAAGGGCTCGTTATCATTATCATATGTGTTAGTCTTACTTTTGGTTTTACATGGTGAAATTTTAATTTTTATGTCATGCATTCATGTTTCAATTTTATGCCTTTTAAATCTTTTGTCATAATTTAGTTTTGATTTTTGCATTAAAAAAAAAATAGAAAATGTCGAAAAAAAAATGCATGTTTAAATTTTTGCATTATTTTAGTTTTATACCCTAACTTAGATGTCCTATGATGATAAATAATGATTGACTTGATCATATAAATCTTATGGCGTGTTTGTAAGGTTTAGCCTAAGTCCTCAAAATGGTTTTTATGTGGATTGTGAACTTGTGATGAAATTGAGCACATATGATCCTAAGCTAAAGGTTAAAATCCAACAAAGATTGTCCCAGTGAGAATTTTGGCCTTATAGGGAGAACATTAAAAATCCCTCTGCTTTCTTGAGCGTATTTACTCTTCCTGTGCATCTCTAAATGTTGTAATAGTTATTCAAAACCAATGCATTTATATGTTTATGTTAATGAGAATTAAATGATGAAGGCACCTTTTAAGCCAATTTTATCCTCTCTTTACCTACCCTGCATTATCCCTGCTTGAAGGCAGAACATTAGCCTGAGACTTTTATTGTAAACTCCACAAATTTATCCTTAGCCAAATTGAGCCTGACCCCTATTTGGGAATTAAGACTTAGAGTTGGTTGGAATGATGATTTATGGAAAGAATGGGCCTATGTTGCATTTCAAGAAGGAAGGATTGTTGAAATTATTGAGATATGGGATGGTTTTAAATTTTTATCTTGCTATGCATATTATGTAAAAGGATTTTTGGCTCACATTATAAATGCACTAGTATTATTTTATTTATTTTCGTTTCAAAAAAAAATCCGGAAAAAAATAGAAGAAAAAGTACATATGTTTGTGAATAAAGTGCATGAGCCAATTTTACCTTATTTCTTTCATTATTTGCAAGATACATATTTTGGAGAGATTTAGAAAGTTTGAAAGGTTATATACTCCATTGAGACAAATTGGAGAGTTTGGTTGATGCATATGATTTAGAAGTTATGGTTTGGTTGTGTTGGAAATTTAGGAGTTTTGATTCCCGAATTTTATTAAGCACCACATGACTAAATAATTTCATCCCTTATTATTTCTTACCAAGCCCCATTACAACCCCGCCGAATTGAATCTTCTTTGAAGACTTCTATTGAGCGAAGTCCTCCTGATAATTCTTGTTGCATTTTCATAATTGGTTGCGAAGTGGATTCATATTTAAATTGCAATGTTTATGAGATTGTGTATGGAATTGAGTTGAGAGTTGATACACATATCCTAAACACATTGAGAGTTGAGTTTAAACACATTATCCCTGTAAGGTTGGATTTATATTGCCTATGCCTATGGATCACTCATATATGTGTGATGACGTTAAATTCACTTGTATTACATTGCTACTACTTGAGATGTTGCTTTTGACAAAAGGCGAAGACTTGACGGATGTGTTGTAGGTCTTAGTTATTGTTTGGTTAGTGCTTGAGGACAAGCAAGTCTAAGTATGGGGTGATTTTAATGTCCATGTTTATGTCATGTTTTATATCTACTGTTATATCAATTTCTGCATGCATTTCATGCATTTGGGCTAAAATAATACAGAATCTGTGTAAGTTATGTTTATTTGCAATATATGGAGGTCTACACAAGTTTTTGTTATATTTGGCAGAAATCGGACGCACTTTGGAGCTTAAAGGAAACTCATGGAGAAGCTAAGAATGGTGCAGCTGGAGAAGAGGCCATTTTTCACCATTTTCCGTTCTGAATCAAGCTTTGATGTCTTCATGAGAGTTGTAGCCCTCGAAAAGAGATTTCCAACGCATGGTCATATGCGTCAATCCGACAAACGAGGACTCGGGAAAGTGCATTTTAAGAACAGAGCAGAAAGCTGAGAAATCTTTACTCGAGATCGAGTACACACTACTCGAGGTCGAGGAGAGCCTGGTCGAGGAAAAGCTGATCGAGAAGACGAAGACGAGGACATGCCGGGTTACACTCTACTCGAGATCGAGGAGCCCGGAAGCCGTGTCCGAGCATGTCGAGCAGAATCACCCGAGAAGACCTAGTCGACAAGGCCAGTCTAGTCGAGATCGACAAGGGGTACTCGAGATCGACTAGACCCGTGAGCCAAGTCCGAGCCTGTCGAGGACCAGCTAGCCGAGACGACGAAGCCGAGCCAGTCGACCAACTTTCCTACTCGAGATCGACAAGACCCTTGTCGAGATCGACGACGATTCCAGAAGCTGCGTTACTCGGTTTGACGAATCCTACTCGGTTTGGGATTGCTTGGGCCCAAAGATTGCCGATTCTATCCGAAATTATCAAGATACATCATGAAGGAGAGGATCTATCCACTTTTAAGACTTTTAGATATATTTCCTTATTTTGGATTTAATTCCTTTGTTGCTTTTATTTATCATTATGCTTTTAGATATAGATATAGATATTCTATCCTTGAGTAGCAAGGAATAGAAGGCTATAAATAAAGCCCATGAGGCTGATTTTAGAATCATTCAATTCCAGTTAGAGAAGTAGTTCCACATAGATGATTTAGGAGTTCAGAGGTTTTAGGGTTTTGGCGTTCAACGAGAGTTGGATCGCCGGGATTGTAAAGTCTTTGAATTTAGTTTAATGCAAGTTTCTTTTCATCAATCAATGTATGAGGTTGCGATGAAGCGCGAGTAGTCCACCCACTTCTAGGGTTAGGGCGATCCCGACGATAGCCCTGCGTGCCTGAGGTAAAAGATCCGACCTTTATCATGTTTTGAGCATCTACTACTTGTTTATGTGTTTATTGCCCATCTAATGGAGATCCATGCTAATAACTTGGATTATAAACATAAAATCGGTAGAGACAATTAGGGTTTCTTGAAAGAGTTGTCTAATTGTTGGAAAAGGCGAAAGCTTGTCCTTTGATGCAATTTACATGATTATCTGTTTATCTCTGCCTTATGCATGCTTGGTTATCGTTGTTGCAAACCCCAATCTTGGAAGCCTTTTACATACAGTTTAGTTCGAAATCCCCAAAGCCTTTGTATTTACTTTATTTTTATTCTCTGTCTTTCTCGAGATCGAATAGCACTCGTCGATCTCGACTACTGATTCTTGATCTAGCATCGCTGTAGCTTAATTGTGCAGGTACTCGACAAGACAAGCCGAAGTCGACGAGGACTCTACTCGATATCGAGTAGCCTCTAGTCGATATCGACTACACCCGGTGCTTGCTGCTGCGCTGTGTTCGACTGTCCGATCTTCTGTCGACTACCCTAGTCGAGATCGAGGGCCCTGTTGTCGACTTCTGACTGTGAGATTTCTCCGCTGCCTAGGATCCGCTGACACGCTTCCTCGTGGATCGATCCTGACTTCCCGCTGCTGCATCAGGAGGAGGTCTTGTAATTATTTGCAAGGGACGGAATCTGGTTTGCTGTGATTTATTTATATTTTATATTTGCATTCTCGATTTCCTCCTTACAACATTATGCATGCTGCACCACATACTATTATATATGCTAAATCAAATTACATTAGTGATTGTATTAAAGTTTCATTATCGCCATAATTCATTGATGTTTAACGATTCAATTATGATGAACCACTACTCTGTTATACATGCTGAACAACTTCCAGGTGAAAATACTAAACCACATGATGTATATACATTAAATCAAGTTTATATATATAGTGAACCACTTGCTATAATATACCTGAACCGTATTTTTTTTTAATGATCAGTTGAGAAATGCATGCGTTGAACAATATCCTAATTATTGTGCTGAACCACTTCCTGCTATTTATGTTGAACCACCCTCTGTTATATAAACTGAACCACTTCTTGACCACATGATGTTATATACTAAACCACTTCCTCTTATTTGTAGTGAACCACTTCCTGTTGAGAAATGCATGTGTTGAACAATATCCTAGTTACTATGTTGAACCACTTCCTGCTATTTATGTTGAACCACACTCTGTTATATAAACTTAACTGTTTATTGACCACATGCTGTTATATACAATAAATCAATTCCCATTATATATACTAAACAACTTCATCTTATTTGTAGTGAACCACTTCCTATTATATTCCTGAACCACTTTATTTTTATTTAATGAACAGTTGAGAAATGCTTGTGTTATCATACATCCTAGTTACTGATACGATCCGGGAAACGCCAAATTGGCCAACAACAAAGCAGCTGAGATTTATTCAAGGATTTGAAGTGATGAAGATTAATGATCCATGATTGTGTTATATTTTTATTATTTAGTTAATTTTAGTCCATCTTATTATTTAATAAGTCTGAATATTTAATAATGATTAGTTTTTATATTATTTGAGTTTTATTATATTGTTGATGGGCTTTAAGAATTTGTTAGAAAAGCCCATTAGATTTTTTAAGTCATTAGGTTTTTATGTGTTGCTATTTAAGTACTTTTATGATTAATGAAAAAGAGGACGCTCAATTATTATTTCCCCCAAACAAGTTTCTTGAGAAACCCTAGCGGACGTGAGAAGCGTTCATCTTCTTTGTGAGATTCGAAGAAACTAAGGACCGTGAGAAGCGGCGCTGAGAGATTGATTTGCTTGTGAGATTCAAGTAGATTGAGATCCTATCGATCCAAATGAGGATTCATGAGATTTGAGTTCTTTCGTAGATCTAATTCGACTACCTATTCGAAGTGATCGGGCACCCTTAGGCGTGAGATTCACCATCAGTTACTATGATGAACCACTTTCTGCTATTTATGTTGAACCACTCTCTGTTATATAAACTGAACCACTTCTTGACCACATGATGTTATATACACTAAATCAATTCCCATTATATATACTGAACCACTTGCTCATATTTATACTGAACCACTTCCTCATATTTATACTGAACCACTTCCTGTTATATTTCTGAACCGCTTTGTTTTTATTTATTGAACAGTTGAGAAATGCTTGTGTTATCATACATCCTAGTTACTATGATGAACCACTTTCTGCTATTTGTGTTAAACCACTTCCTACTATATAAACTGAACCCCTTCCTGTTATATGTGTTCAACAAGATACATATTGCATTACAAGTCCAGTTGCCATCCTTCCAACAGACGTTTGTTCGCCATCAGAGAAAAAGGTTGTTTTGGAAATATCACCTGGGAGTTCAAAATATTGGATACCAATATGTGATGATCAGTTGAAACCTACTATTGGGACCATTTTTTATACTCTTGATGAAGGTTCAAAGGCGTATGAGATGTATGCTTCAATTTGTGGTTTTGACACTCGATACAACACACAATTAAGAGCATGGGGTATTGTAAGGTTGAAGTATATTGTGTGCAACAGAGAGGGTGTGAAAAATGGAAGAAATTTAATAGGAAAAAAGAACACACTGCCAAACAGGTGTGGTTGTAAAGCTAAAATTATTTTCACAAGGACAACATATGGCAAATATAGGGTAAGGGTGTTTGAAGAACGCCACACACATGAACTAAGGGATAAGTTTATAGGAAAATTTGCATAGTCTAACTTCAAGTTGGAGATGATTCATAGGAAGTTTGTGTTAGATTGTGCTCAAACGAAAGTTGGTGTTGTTAGAGCTCACAAGTTGTACGAAACAATGATGGGTGGGTATTCAGAGGCTACTGCGACTGTTTTTCAGTTCAAAAATTTCAAACGAGATTTGATGGCTTACATAAAAGATTATGATGCTTAGATGTTGATAAACCGTTTAACAACAAAGAAGGAGATATGTTGTGCATTTTACTTCAACTATGTTCTTGATGAAGAAGACAAATTGAAAATGATATTTTGGGCAGATCCAATATCAAGGAAAAATTACTCTATATATGGAGATGTTTCCATATTTGATTCTGCATACAGAACAAATAGGTATGTGTTTCCATCAATTAGATATTGAACCACTTTCCTAATTTTACTGAACCACTTTCTCTTATATTGATGAACCACTCTCTCTTATAATAATAAGTCACTCTCTTATCTTAATGAACCATAAACAGTTCTATATAATGAACCATTATCTATTATATTGATGAACCACTCTCTCTTATATTGATAAACAAATCTCTCTTATCTTAATGAACCATAAACTCTTATATATGATGAAGCACTTTTTGATAAACATGCTAAACCACTATATATTATATTACCTACGATACACAAAGAATGTCGTTTCACTTTTTAACACATGTTTTAAGGAGGTAAAAACTATATAAAATATTAACTTTTTTTTAAATTATTTTTTTACAACTTAATATTTGTTGGTAATAAGTATTAGATTATAAAAATTAAAATAAAAAATTTAATATATTATATAGTTTTTAGCTCCTTAAAATACATGTTAAAAAGTCAAACGACATCCTTTGTGGATCGAAGGGAGTATTTTATCAAACACTCTTATTTGCATGTACTGAACCACTCTCTGTTCTATATGCTGAACCACCTACTGAAATATATTCTGAACCACTTCATTTATATACGTTGAATAAACACTAAATGTTATAAAATTATATTGAACCACTCTCTGTCTTATATTATGAACCACTATTTGTTGCTTGTTTAAGATATAATATGGTGTTTGCCCCATTTTGTGGTGTAGACAACCACAACAAATGCATTACATCTGCAGCTGGTTTAATAGTGAATGAATATATCACATCATATTCATGGATATTTCAAAATTTTAAAGAAGCAATGGGTGCTGAACCAAGGCTTTTGGTGACTGATCAAGACCCATCTATTAAGAGTGCAGCTAGATTCATATTCTCTACCACAAAGCACAGATATTGCATGTGGCATATAATGTGTAAGGTACGAGAAAGAGTTGGCACGAGTTTAAGCAAATGTTTAGCTTTTAGAAGAAAGTTAGATGTTGCAGTGTGGAATGATGAAATTGAATCAGAAGAGTTCAAAGAGATGTGGAAATCTGTTATTGAAGAGTACCAATTAAAAGGAAATGATTGGTTGACAAATATCTTTAACATTAGAGAGTTGTGGATTCCAACGTATAGCAAACATATACCCCTAAGTCGAGTTGGCAGAACTACTTCAGTTGCGGAGTCTCAGAATAAGTTCTTTAAAATGTATACATATAAATTCTTCAGTTTGGGTGAGTTAATGATACATTACGATATTGCTATTGATAGTTAAAGACACAACTAAACTCTGTTGAATATTGCTTATCAGACAAAATCTCCAGACATGGTGACTGATTCAGCTATAGAAAAATATTGTGCAACAATATTTACATTACATGCCTTCCGAAAAATACAGGTGGAGTTGAAAGAAAGGTGTCGTGTTCTCAATGTTGCAGAAACAGAGGAAAAACATTTGTTTACTTTAAGAGATATTTCTGGTACAAAATGCTTTGAAGTTGAACACCATACTTCTACAAAGTTCACAAAATGTAGTTGTGGTCTGTTTATGAGAGAGGGTTCACCTTGTCGCCATGTTTTCCTAGTATTGAAGGACCTGGGCATAAACAAGTTGCCTGAGAATTTGGTTTTACTGAGATGGACAAAGGAAGCAGCATTATCTCCAATATTCAAAATTGATGATGTAGTTATTCAACAATGTGCACAGATTGATGCGTGTAAATCATTAAGAAGTGAAATTCTTACAAAGGTCCATAATTGTCTGTCGTTAATTGATCAAGATGAAGAAAATTTGAAGAAGCTTAATGATTGGATGGATGTATATATTGAATTAGTGAAAGATGTGCTTAATCAGGTTGACCAGCCACTTGATAAACATAAACTAATGGAAGATTTTGTTGGTGTGAAGGTTCCAGATCAGGTTGTAGTCAAGGACCTAGTAAAGGCAACCAACAAAGGCCGTGTGAAGAGATTAAAAGGGGGAAAGAAAAGGCAATGGACAAGAAGAAAAAGATAACAAAAATAATGTGTAAAGAATGCAACAAACTAGAATTCCATGACAGCAGAAATTGCAGAAAGATTCAAGCAGAGAAGCAGAAGATGGAAGAAATGAAAAAGGCCGCCAGTAATATTTCATAAACAATTTAGAGTTAAGTTTTTCTTACTGTTGTTAACAATTTGTTATTTTTGTAACAGCCCGGGATTATGATTCTCGGGTTACGTTTCGAGGGATGAAACCCCTCGTTAGGATCTTGCGCCCCGAGTACATGTTGAAGGTTTGAAATTCTAAACTAACGTTTTAAAAATGGGATTTCATACCCAAGTTCGAATGGATCGTTGGAATCCCCGGGGAAGTCCCATGTACCTGTCGTAGGTCTAAGTGTGGAAAACCAATGGTCATACAAATAACGGAAGTAAAGCATAATACAAAGGGGTGCCACGGCAGAGCCGGGTCAAAACATGATCAACCATTTAAATCTAAATCGTAATTAAATTGGTGAAGTCGGAATCTCAACTCTCTCTTTCCACCATATTAGACCCCGCGGTCATGAAGCCAAATCAGCATCAATAGTAGTAAGCATAACGGATACCTAAAAAAATTGGTAGTGGGCGGGATCAGATGGATGCCCACTTTGGCTCTGCATCCCGGCCCTAAGCACACACATACGCTATACCTAATAAAGATGCTTCTAGATGCGAGACGGAACATTAACACACTAACATGCTCCTAAGATCAAGTGCATAATAATAATAAGGCCTTAGCACAAAATACCAAGTGGTATATATATCCCTCTCCTACCTCTACCCCCTTTCCGATAGGGCAGAGACGGCACGCATGCCATAATAATCGGGTGGCACGCATGCCCAACCCTAAAGCCCGCAAGCAGCTCATAATATAAGTAATCCGATATAGCAGAGACGGCAAGCATGCCATAATAATCGGGCGGCACGCATGCCCAACCCTAAAGCCCGCAGGCAGCTCATAATAAAAGTAAAGGAAGTTCCATGACTCGATTGACTCAGGACGGGACCCGATGTGACTGGGTTGTCCTATAACCCTAGCAAAGACTCTAGTTACTTCACAGATAGCGGCCGTTCTGTTTACATACGCATAGAGAAATAGAATGTTCAACGGTCGATGCAACCTAACATGGTAATACATGGCATGCTGATCAGTGGCGGATGGTGGTGGAAGCAAGCCCAGTTCTTGCTGGGTCAAAACTTCTAAAGTTACTTATAAAAAATAAAAATTGTTGGGCTTCGTTTGAGGTGGGACACTGGGCTTGATTTATTTTGGGCAATTGAGCCCAAAAGCTTTTGAATTCAAATGAGAAGCTTCGGTATTTTGATTGGAACTTATTTTGATTTGTTGGCTCACTACCTCACCACCTCACTCTTTAATCTGATTCGATAGATATATATTTTTTCTTTCTTTTAATTATTCTTTCTTTAGTTTCTAATTTATTAAATTAGGATTTTAAATTGTTTGGTAATTTGATGGTAGACATTGAGATGAGATTAGTATTTTATATCATCTATTTTTTTTATGCTTATATCATCTATTTTATGTATTTTTATATTATTTTACCGAGTGGTCAATTGTAATACAACATCACCCGAATGAATTTATATACTTTATTGTTTTTATATATTATTTATTTTTTAATTTTTATTTAGTACTATATAATAATCGTATTTTGACTTGTTAATTTTTTTTTCTTTGTCCTGACTAAAACTTTCCCGCTCACATAGCTTTGATGCACTAGATCCGCTACTGATGCTGATCATGAATGCAAGCACCTAGTATATCATGCACCTAAACCAGGGAATAGCTCTATTTCAATCTGAGTAAGCCCCAAAGAGACTTATCGGACTATGCAGAACAACATAATAGAAGATCCAGCATATATCGTTCATAATCACAAAGTATCAACTAATTACATAACGAGAATGTATATAAGTCTATGTCTAACTATCAAGCACTCAAGCACACACACACCAATCAATAGAACAAATAACATATCGTAAATGTCATCGTATCGCACGTTTCATAACGTCACATCGCTCACCATAAATCATCCACCAAATCTGCATGCTCATATTCATGATATCCGCATATAACCTAACAGTTCATCACAAGCATAAAACATAATATGTTCAATAACATCCTACTAACTCGTCGCAATTATATAACCTTTTAACCTTGAATTGGTAAATAAAGAGCAGTCAGTTCCAGGGTTCGAACCGGGGACCTATGGGTACTACCCACAAATCCTTTCCGGTGAGCCATTCCGGATTGGTTATATAACCTTTTAACCTCTTATAAGTGGCAGAACGCGTTTAAGAATCCATTTAATCAATTGTTATTCATTTCATGAAGATTCATTTCATCATTTGTTAATGTTATTCATTTCAACAAACCCCTTTACCCAAATCTATAAAATAAATAAACCAATCTTAAGAATCCAAATTTCTCATGAATTTGCTTACTGTAATTCACTTTAAGCTTGATGTTTTTAAAAGGGGGGGGGGGGGGGGGATAGGTAACAAGTGAAGGCTTGGGGATTCGAACCTTGGTTGATAAGCTCCCATTTGCTCCACATCCGTACCTTAACCATTGAGCCAAACAATTTTAGTGTTTAATATTGCACATTACCTTTATTTATATTTTCTTTGTGGGGGCCAAGGCCACTACCGGCCTCCAAAACGTTCCGCCACTGCCGTTAGTGAACTGATCATATCATCATGCTAGTTAGTCATGGAATAAGTCATATCCCCAAGTTAGTCCCAAGCCGTTTCAAAATCCGAGTCAAATAGTTAGAAATCTCAATCCTTAAAAATGTTAGCAAAACCCTTATCAACTATTTATTAAATCATTTCCGAACTTGAAATTCATTTTCCCTACTTCTTTTTTTTTTCTTTAAATCGACAAATCCGAATATTTTATTTAAATCCCAAATGATTTTATAGATATTTTAAACACCATTTTATCAACACTTTTACAAAACCGCTTTAAATTCTTTATAAAATAATTCTAACCAATTTTTATTAAATAAAACCGACCCTTTAGGAACCTCCCCAAAATAATATTGTATCTTGTAAATCTGCAAATAATATTATAATATGTTTTATTTACCGTTAATTAGTTAAATAAATTAACCGATAAACCCGAACCGAACCAAACCGGACCGTACCCGACTAATTAACCCGAACCGAAATGAAGTGGGACCAGGTCCTTCTCCTTCCTCCCGATCAACTTCCCGCCTTGCGCCATGGCCTTCCTCGCGCGATCCCGCCGACGCCATTGGAGCTCGACCCTGCCGGCGACGTCCTGGCCTCGTCCCTAGCCGTGGCTCACCGGCTACGACTCCATGGTCCCGCCCAGCTCGCTCGCTCCCGCTCTCACGTGCCCGCTGCTCCCGCGGTCTCGCCTCGCTCTGCTCGTCCTTGCTCTCGACTACGACGGAGCTTTCGCTGGAGTTCTCGAGCCCGCTCGACTCCCCGCACTCAGCTCTCGCTCACCCGTAATTAGACTAAGCATCGAAAGGAAACAAGACACCGAACGAGAAGGAGAAATAAGGCTTGGGAGCTTACCGATGCTTTCGCGACTTCGGAGCTCCGTCAGAGCTTATCGGAGGCTCGATGCACTGCGTCGGAGAGGGATGAATATCCTGATCAGCCTAGGGCGAATAGAGGATGGTTAAAGGAGTGCGATTTCATGAGACTTTGGGTCGAACGAGAGTCGAAGTCACCGAACTCGGAGATGGAAACAGGGGAACGAGGAGGACGTCGGGGCTGCGGTGGCTCATGTGGTTGCTCCGGTGGTGGCTCCGCTGCTGTTGGTGGCTCAGGGTCGCTTCTGGGGTTGATGTTCAGTGAGTTCCTACTTTGTCGGAGTTCGGAGGAGCAGTCGGAGTGCTGTTCGATTCTAAGGATGGAGGTGAGTGTGGTGGAGGTGCTCGGGTGCGGCTCTGGTGGCGTCGAAACAGGGGAACCCGTGGGGTGGTGCTGACCCGCTGCTGTTGGAGGGCTCTTGGCTCAGCTTCAATGGAGGATGGGAGGAGGCGACGAGCAAGCTGGGTGGCGTTGGGGTTCCCGGCTCTCCACAAAACAGGGGCGAGAGATGGAGGAAAGGCTGACGGTGAAAGATGGTGATGGAGAGCAGGTGAAGGGAATAGGGGTGATCCTCAATGGCTTATGGAGGGAGATAAGTTGATTTGAAAGGTAATGGTGAGGTGAGGGAGTGGTTGAAGATTGGGTGTTGAATTGGTTAACCAATATCTAGAATTAAATCTCGAATACTCAAATTTCGAATCACGAAATTAGTTCTCGAATGTTAATTTTTTCGAATCTCGCTTCCTCGATCAATTAGATTTTTAAAATCGAAAGGATATTGTCATTCGATAATTATTTTGATTTTTTGAGGTAACAGAACGGAAATTATTCGTCAAATTTTATATTTCGGTCAGAATCCTCTAAACGAGTTTTTTAATTCGATTTAAATTCATTTTTAATTCTCTTTTTTTCCGAAAAAATTAGGCTTAGAAAATTCGAGCCTTTTCAAATTTAAACCATTGTTTCAGTATCTTTGATGAACATTTTATTTTCAATTTGATGAACCACATACTATGACATCCCTGAACATCATATTAAATGATATTCCTGAACCATATGTTTGAATCTTGAACAACTCTTGCATGTAGTATCTGAACCTGTGTTATCTACTGCGTGAACCAAATCAACTGTATGACGTGAACCACACACAATGATATCCCCTTTAAACACAATAGATATCCCCGAATCACATACTAGAATTTCTCTGAACTACATTCTAAGATATCCCTGAACAACACTAAAAAATCGTATAGAGTAAATAAAATGTAGAATAATATTACTTTTATTTATTTATATAAAACAAAACATTACATTATATTTTAAATTTATAAATTAAAAAAATAAAATTAACTATAAATATTAAATTAAACTAAATAATATATTAAATTTTAAATTTCAAATAATTATTAATTTTTGTGCGCAGAGCTTGCTCTGAACGAACCACTTCTTTCTTAAAGTCCATATGAATTACTTTCAATTCTTCAATTCGTACATCAATTCTTCCTTTTTCGTTGGTCAACTGCAAAACACAGTTAAATATATATATATATATATATATATATATATATATATATATATATATATATATATATATATATATATATATATATATATATATATATATATAGGGAAGCTTGAAAATGTAAAACATCCTTAACGTGTAAAATTGATTAAGGTGTAAAATTTAATTTTTTTTAATAAATCAACACGCGCTTCACATGGACAACATCCCGCGCTTCACATGTAAAGCACCGATTAGGCCAGCATCGGCTTCTCTCTCGGCCTCCCAAACCCACCTCGAGCCACCTCCGGCCACTAGACCCTAGCCGCACTCGAGCCCACCCCTGTGCGCACCTACCGAGCTCAGCATCCACCTGGTTCGAGCCCTGCAGCCGCACCACCGAGCCTTTCTCCCCCTACTCACTGTTCGACATATGGACCCTTCCATAGCCCATCGAGCCACCTTTGACCCACGAGCCACACCACCCTCGAACCCCCGTCCTCATCCGCACCCAACAAGCCCTGAACCACCCTCGTGAGTGCCCAACCGAGCTCACACCGAGCCCATCTCGCCCAACAGTCTTGTTCGACATTTTTGGCTCGAAACCATTCGAAATCCCGATTTTTATCCTTGTTTCAACTCGAATTTGGTATGATTTCTAACCCTAAACTTGTTTATTACAATTATTTGGATTGTTTGAATGATTTAGGTTGAGATTGAAAACCTAGGGTTTGATTTAGGAGCAGAATTTGGGGCTTTTTGACAAAAGGCAAATTGATTGAAATTGATGATATAGTTGTGTTGTTGGGTTGATTTTGAGCTAATTTCGTGTTCATATCATTGTCAAATTATTTATGGATCATGAACTAATTGAATTTTAGAATTTTATATTGCGATATGCTTTAGAATTTGGGGTTTTTTGCCAAAAGACAAATTGACTGAAATTGATGATATGATTGTGTTTTTGGGTTGATTTGGAGCTAATTTCATGTTCATAGCATTGTCAAATTGTTTATGGATCATGAGCTAATTGAATTTTAGAATTTTAGATTGCGATATGTTTTAGAATTTGGGGCTTTTTGCCAAAAGCAAAATTGACTTAAATTGATGATATGGTTGTGTTGTTGGGTTGATTTGGAGCTAATTTCATGTTCATAGCATTGTCAAATTGTTTATGGATCATGATCTAATTGAATTTTGAAATTTTATATTGCGATATGCTTTAGAATTTGGGGTTTTTTGCCAACGGCCAAATTGACTGAAATTCATGATATGGTTGTGTTGTTGGGTTGATTTGGAGCTAATTTCATGTTTATAGCATTGTCAAATTGTTTGTGAATCATGAGTTAATTGCATTTTAGAATTTTATTGCAATATGCTTTAGGTCGATTAGGTTCTTCTATTTTAGCATAACAATCATAATTTAGCCTATTAGCTCAATTGGTAGAGCAATGTGCGTTTGCACAAAAGATGTGGGTTCAAATCCCACATAGGTTACATAATAGACAAGAGCGTAACAATCGCAAATTGTTACTCATGCACATTATAATCTAAGTTATGCACTTTTTAACCTTAATTATGGACATTTTAATCTTATTTATGCACTTTAATTTTAAAAGATTATACATAAAAAAATCGATTTCAAACGTACATCTATCAACCTAAATTATCCGAGAGGTGAACCCAAACTCTCAAAAGTAAAAAAAAAAACAAAATTAAAACATCGATTTCAAAAACACATCTTTTGTCTTATTAATGGACATTATGATCTTAAATTTGCACAATCTATTAATATTACTAATTCTGCTAGCATTTTGCTGATGTGGCGCAACCACGATTAAAGTTAAATTTTTTTATTCAAATGGTATTTTTCTATTGGTCAATATTATTATGTAATATCATTATTTGTGTGTTAATTATCTTTGTTTCCATAATTATGCGTTAATTGATATCATTCCCCTAATTAACCATATTTTGTGGCACATAATTGTCTCAACTGACTTGATTTTGTGACGGCAATATTTGTCAACTATATGTGTTTCCATATTTGTGCATTAACTATCTTTGTTTCCATAATTGTGTGTTAATTGATATCATTCCCCTGATTAATTAACCATATTTTGTGGCGCATAATTGTCTCAACTCTGCTGACTTGATTTTGTGTCGGCAATATTTGTCTCAACTATTGTGTCCATAATTGTGCTTTAATTGATTTTGTTTCCCCCTTTTTTTTTGTCTCAACTATATCATTATATATACTCTTTTCGTTAATTCTATTGTGGCAATACCGTAAGTTACACCTTACGATCGTCTTCTTCTCCAATCCGTAAGACAGTGAGTATATATGCATTCTTTCTCCTCTTTGAGTTAATCAATGTCATGTTAATCCTTTAATTTCGTTTATTATTTTCATCATGACCGTTAAATTTCGTTTTTTTTTCATATATAGGATGGCAACCGATGCAGAGTTTATCAAGGATATTCAAACAAGTCGGTCTTTCTACAAACTCAAGGTTCGACTTATTCAGTTTTGGATGGTATTTCAAAAGGAACGACTGACGGAGATTTCATCGTATGAGTTGATCCTTATGGATGAATTGGTAAGCATTCATCCACTTGAAACAACAGAATTTTGTTAAACACATTAAAAGTACTTAATTCGATTTTTTTGTTTTGTTATGTAGGGTGACAAAATCCATGCTAATGTGAGAGGGAATATTTTGGATAATTTTAAGGACTTATGTGAAGAGAGCGCCTTCTATTTGTCACAATTCAGTCTTGCGCTATACAATGTTTCTTATAAGTATAACACTCATAAGTTTGAGACTGAATTTGAAATAATATGTATAAAGTATTTTAATTTTTATGTATTAACTATTAACTATTATATATCTATATAAAGTATATATTAATAAATTATTTTTTATCTATTAACTATTAATTTAAGTTTGAGAAACAAATTAACTTGAAAATATGGTTGGCCATAACTATAATCTAATCGATCAAAAATATAATTCATTTATGCTTGAACTATTGTAAACCTTATTGATCGCCGACCTTCATTCGTATGAAAATCCTTTACTTTCCCCATATTTCTCACTATAGAGTATCATTTAATTTTCTCAAAATAAATATCATTTAATTTGAATATCATACCTTTACATATGCATATGTTATTAATTTTTACATGACATAACTATTAACTATTAATTTGTATATACAACTTATTTACGTATGCATTTGTTATTCACCTGTCATTGTAGATTAATTAAATATTATTCTATTACATCTTCAGGTTCATTCTTTCGTTTTCTCGAATTTAAGGGATGTTGTCCTTTCTTCACCCATCATATAGGTGACACTTATTATTATTTAAGTTTCTTTTATTGTCGACACTTCTTCTACACAATCTATTTATCAGTCCTTTAATATATTGATACAATGTCCAATGTAATATATTATTATTATATATGGTACTTCTTCCATCCATTTTTAATTTAAAAGTTCTCTCATAATTATAATGCTCTAATTATATATGTTTCCTTTTGTGATTTATTTTTCAGGTGCATTTTGCTATATTGCTTCAATAAATGACGTGCATGGAGGCATATCTTCATCCAGTGTTTCAGTGAATATACTATATAATTATATATGTTTCATTTTCGTCAATGGGTTATGTAGTACATGCACTTTTATCTGTTTGGCAGACATATAATTAGAGCATAATCGATTATTATACATTTGATAATATTATTGTGTTTTATTACTTTATAACTATGAGTACAACTTATTTTTTAAATTGTTGTTATGTCAGTACCGACTATAATAATTGCATTATTCATAACTTCGTAACATCTCGTGCCTTCAAGGCACGGGTATTACACTAGTTGTATTCTAAATCTGCACAATTCTATCTTACTTTAGCACAATTGTATCTTACTTTTGTACAATTGTAGTTTAAATTTGCACAATTGTATCCTACTTTTGCACACTTGTATTCTAAATGTGCACATTACAATTTTATTTTCACACTTTATGTTCTTATATTTGCACTTTAAAGTTGCACAAATGCACTTTAAAGTTGCACAAATGCACTTCACAGTTGCACAAATGCACTTCACAGCTGCACAAATGCACATTATAATTTTATTTTTGCACCTTATACTATTCACGAAGAGAAACATAATACTAAGAGATACCACATAGATAGCCTATATGGGGTTTGAACCCGCATCTTTGTGCGTAGACACATTGCTCTCCCATTTTGAGCTAATAGGCTTTTAATGACACATATGACACATTGGAAGCGAGGGAAATGGATGTAAGTAGCAAAAAACGAAGATAAAATAATAAGCAGCACCCTCCCGAGAGCAGGAGTTGGGCATCTCAGCCCTCTTAATCCCCTCAAACAAATAGACGATAAGTCCGCCCCCCTGGACCCCCCGATGCGACGCCGATGAAAAATGATTCAAAACACATTAACAATAACCTTAATTGTGTACTTCATATTATTACTCATACACATCGTGATTTTATTCTTGCACTTTATCATTTTATTTATACACTTTATATTTGCACAACAAAAGGTGTTGAAAACGGGAAAAAGTGCATTTACCCATAAAATTAGACTTATTTACCAATTTACCCATAAATTAAACATATTTAAATTATAAATTTTTATAATTGAAATAGACACATTTACCTAGGGCTGGCAAATGGTACGGAAATTACCATACCAACCACGTACCAACCACAAACCGACTCTGTTGATAACCACATTTGTGTTAACCAACATGGTGGTAACCATCTCGGCGGTAACCACATGAAGGTGATACGGTAATGGTATTGAAATCTGAATACCATGGTTACCAAGTATATATATTATTTTTTTATTTAATATTTTATTGTTATTACCTTTAAGTTTTAAGTTTTTAATTTATATTTTGTGTTTTGATTTTGACCAAAATTGATCCTTTCTACTTATTCTACTAGAAACAGTATAAAAAATTTGAATGTTTGAAGATTTTGACCTTGTTTTGTTTGAAGTTGCACGAACATTTTGAATGTTTCAACAATTGAACTTGGTTTGTTTCAAGACTTTGAACTTGGTTGGTTTGAATTGTTGGTACTTTATGTTGTAAACTTAATTTATTTGAACTTTTAATAGGTGGTAATCATATTATTTTTGGTAACCATATTTTTTCGTCCGATAACTTTGATGACTACCGGAAGGTAGCCAAGGGGTTTCAAAAAAATACAAACAGAATTACAGCTTGGTAACCATGGTAATGTACCGATGGTAACCACATGTCGTGGTTACCACATATGCGGTAACCACAACTTGTGGTTGGCACGTGGTATGAAAATTTACGTACCACCAGTTTATGATTGGTACGTGGTAATCACCATTTTTTTGTGGTTACCGTACCATGAACACCCTACATTTACCTATTTACCCTATAATGAATTATTATGTCTGCACAAAATAAAGTTATATTTGCACCAATAAGATGTTATATGTGCACAAAAGCAAGTTATACTTGCACAACAGAAAGTGTTAATACGAAAAAAAAATTCTGGGACAAAAGGAAAAAAAAAAAAAATCTTGCCCGAGAAGGGGGGCACCGTGGGGAGCAAGGGGAGGGGGGCACACACATGGGCAAGGGGGGCAGCCATTCTACTAATTAAATTAGACTCATTAGTAATTAAATTAAGCCCATTAGCAAATTTTACACCTTAAAAACTTTTTACAATTAAAGCAATCCATATATATATATATATATATATATATATATATATATATATATATATATATATATATATATATATATATATAACCCATATTTTAAATAAACAAGGATAAATGTAACTAAATAACAGTTTTTAAGTTTTACCATAATGACTTCGTTTGTGTTGCCATTACGAACAGCAACTCCTCGCCTCTTTTGAACATCTGTTTTCTCCCTTAGAGTCATGCCAAAATGCATTTCATGGACAACAGCAGCAGTAGACAGCCTCTCCCTCATTTCAGTAATATTTGTTTCTGTATCTAAATCTAAATAAAACATATGGTATCCAGGATAGAGAAAGTCATCTAGAATATCCATGTGTTCATAAATGACTTTGACCCAACTGACAAATACACATTTGTAATCAGGAACTGCATTTGGGAAAACTGAATTTTGAGTAGAAGTGGTGCTTGAATCACTACTCTCCATTCCAAAAAAGGACTTTTAACTGAATGTTTAATTCAAACGAGTATACTTTACAAATGAAAAAATCAAGAGTTTATATAGAAACTCAGGGGCAGTTATATAACAGTTACAAAACAGTTGAATATCCGATTAAAAAAAACAGTTGGATAAACATAAACAGTTGTAATAGGGAAGAAGTAACAGGGAAGAAGTAAAAATGAAACAAACTCTGGTTTTATGTAATAGGGAAGAAGTAAGTAAAACAATTGTAAAGAAGTTATAATTCGTTACTGCAAATTGATTCAAAAATTGTAAAGAAGTTATAGTCCCTGAACCTCGTACAGTATTTACTCTGAACCTCGTACAACTGTTTATTTTAATTCGTTACTACAAGAGTTGTTTCATCTATTATAATTCGTTACTACAAACTCTTTTTTATCGCTCAATAAAAATTGTTGAACCACTCTCTATTATATCGCTTAACCACATACTGTAATAGCTCTGAACCAAACTCAGTAATTCAAAATCATAAAACCAGAAACAAATACTGTTAGATATATATTTACCCAAAAGGTAGTTACCATTGTTTGTTAGCTAATACAATGCATTTATGACAGACACACCCCAAATCAAATGCCCCACAATACAGTACCATTGTTTGAATCCATCGACACATCAGACACCCAAAATACAGTACTCAAAATACAGTATTTGAACCATTACTTTTGAACAAATCAATCAACACATCATAGTTTTGGTAACGGAGGATTGAACTGCTTAATTTTTGCCAAGATATCATCATTTACCTCATTAATTGCAGACTTGACAATTGCTTCCATGTATAGCTCACGAAGATTGACCAAAGTCTTGTTGGAATTCTTTGAAAATTCACTATGCCAATCTGGTCCATTAATTCCCATGTACGTCTCCATGTGAAGCATACAGAAGACACCACAATCAACGAAGTTGTCAGTAGTTGCCCATTTAATATTCATGACGAATGGTTTGGCTTTGCGAATAAGATCAGCTTTTTACTTCAAATTCTTCAAATCTAAGTACTAACTTAAAAAATTAACCTTCATTAAAAAAAATGCGAAAAAACATATAGTTATGCTATAGTTAAAATATTGAAATGAGATAGAATTATAGATGATTAAAAAAACTTACAGTAACTCTGGGGATATTAGCATATTTATTGGCAAAGGGCACTGTGAGCTTAATGTTATCAATAATGGCAACCTCCTTTGACTTGAAACTGAATGTTATAAGATAAAAGTGCTCCGAAGCAAGAATTGGAAGCATTATTTGTTTATAGTAAAGAATAGTATTTTAAATCTAATTGACATAAAAAAATATAATAGTAATTATTAAAAACAAATATACCAACTCAATCTCAGCCAAATTTGTTAGACAAGCAACTGTAAGCAACTCATCAAATCTATCACGAAAAACATTGAATCTATTTTCAATCTCACCAGCGCTGGACGAAACAACTGTCTGTGCATGTAAATAAATAAATGACACTTAATTAAGATCTAGAACTGCATTAATTTAAAATTTCCTAAAAACTCAATAACCTTATAACATAAAAATTAAACTAACTACACTAAGAGTACAAGTGCAAAAATATCTGCTAATAGATTCATACGCCCTATGTGATTCTTCAACATTCAGTATTTTAGCCCACGTATCAATGATTTGGGCATCAACGTACTGATCATATTGTAGTGTTTACATTAAAGCTCGAGGGACTTCCATCCCTTTGAATTTGGAAAAAACTTCCCTGTAATAAACATAAAATATTTATTAAAATTAATAAATTACACTTAAAACAAAATGAAATTAAGCTCCGAACCTCACTAAATTCCATTTCTTACCAAAACTATAATATAGACTTCATTCACAATCAGATCAATTGCATCATAAAACCAAAATTAAAGCCCAAGACCACAATCAAATGAACCCTTGAACCACACACAATTAAATCCCTGAACCACTCTCAGTTTATAAAACTGAACCAAACACTGAAAAAAAATATTGAAAACATTAATAAATATTTCATGCCAAAAAGGATATTTGTGCAACTTACATCAAATCGTCTTCAACGTGTGTAACATATTTGTACAACTTTATAACAGCAGCGGTCCTCCTCTTTTTAGGATTAACAAATCTTTTATAAAAGAGACTTTTCATTTCTTTTGATGGTAATACATCCCTTTTTGGTTGAACCCTTTTATCAACAATTTCTTTTTCTTTCTTGTCACACTGAAACCAAAAATATTACCACCGATAACTGATATAATATAACAATATTTATATATAAATGAGATAATTGTAATAGATTACAATCAAACCTTATTCCCATCCAACAACCTAATATTCACATTCTCTTTTATAGTGAATTATTTGTGAATTATTGGGGTGATATCCACATAGTGTCATACTTTAATTTCACGCCAATCAGTTTCTTCTTTGTTCTTCTTTAGTCATTAACATATTCCATGTAAAAAATTTGTGGTTTTCTACGAACCTTCGGCATTGGAATCGTTATGACTATTTTTTCTTCATTTGGGCAGTATCAACAGTCACACCCTATTAGGCAAAATAAAAAAAAATAAGTATTATTTCCCAAATAAAATATTAAAAACAAATAATATAAATAAAAATATGAAAAATTACCTTTGAAGAGTCATCTTTTAATGGTGGACAGTATTGCTGTCCCACTGGTGCTAGATGTTCTTCAAAAACCTGGTAAATTGAAAAAAGAGTATTAAATACTACCTCCGTCCAAAAATACATTGCCTTTACTATTCACGCACGTTTTTTTAAGAAGGTAAAAACTATATAAAATATTAACTTTTTTATTAATTTTTTTTAATAATTACAAACTTATTGATAATAAGTTTGTAATTATTAAAAAAAATTAATAAAAAATTAATATTTTATATAGTTTTTAGCTCCTAAAAAAGCGTGCATGAATAGTAAAAGTCCATGTATTTTTGGACGGAGGGAGTATTAAATATAAAGATATAAACACTTAAAATATATTAAAAAAATCATAAACATAAATAAGTTTAAAGAATTACTTGTTTATATGATGTTTGAAGAGAAGCAAGACTAGCTATATTCTGGAGAGGATTTGAAATAACAGGGTTCTCATTAACTGGCAGTTGCTCATCTAAAACTGTCTGAAAAGTGGGAGGATTTGAAATAATGGGGTTCTAAAAAACTGGCAGTTGCTCCTCTAAAACTGGGTGGAAAATGGGAGGAATTTCATTGCAGGGGACCTTTGGATAACATTTCTCAACAATCTTAAATACTTCTGCAAATGTTGGTGGTTTTTCAGGTGGAGACAGGCCAATACTCCATGATGGGTTGCCAAGCCGTATTCTATCCATCTCTTCTTTTTTTACATTAGCAATATCAACAATCTACATTAGTCTATCTAGCTCAAGATTGTTTGCAAATTCATATTGGGTTGACCTGACTTCAGGAGAGCTAGACCCAACAATTTGTTTTGCAGCATGATTCATATAATTGAGTTCAGGATCCTCGTGTTTCTCCAAAACAGATTCGATTGTTAGCTCCACTATATTTGATATAGAATTAGCCAACAAACACATTTCAGCCACGTACCTCTCTTTTAGACTCTGAACAACAAGTTAAAATATTGTTATATACTGACTTAATTTCATATATACAAAAAATATACTATTAAAATATTAAAAACACTTACTTTTTTACCAGGACCTTCAAACAACGTATCATGATTCTTTACTGCATCTTCTTTCCCAGGTTCTTCAACTTCAGAAATCTATGTAATACACTATGTGTTATATATGATAAAAAAAAATATTGTGTACCAAAACAATAATTAATAACATCCCTGAACTCCATATAACTTATAAATCTCAAACACACTCACTTAAACCACTGACCTATTAAACCACAGTCAATCTCAAATAACATCGCTCTGAACCGCATTTTATAATGTACCCGGACCACTAACTGGACCACATTCTATTAGTTGCATGTGTTGAACCATTATCTAGTCAATATAATGAACCACTTACTTACATATTTGATGAACCACTTCATTTTATAGTTGACCCTTGAATAACATATAGGTATATAACTGATCCAGACACAGAATAAATACTTGTACAACACTCTATTTTATAACATCAACAATATAATCTAACAACCAAAATCCTCTTACTACTTTTTTAGGAACCTGAAACACCTTGGATTGTTCCTTTGTCGCTTGCTCTCTGTTAGGTTCTTCTTCTTCACAAACCTATAAAAAGGATGGTAAGTTATATCATTTACATAGAGTAGCATATATTAATGAACCACATAATTATACTATACTATACCATCAACTAAATAATATTGCTTAACCAGACACAAACATCCCAGTAAAATATGCTGTTGTAGGAGGAAATCGAGAATGCAAATATAAAATATGACTAAAGTAAAGCAAACCAAATTCCGTCTCTTGCAAATGATTACAAGACTTCCTCCTGATGCAGTAGTGGGAAGTCAGGATCGATCCACGAGGAAGCGTGTCAGCGGATCCTAGGCAGCGGAGAAATCTCACGGACAGAAGTCGACCACAGGTTGTCGATCTAGACTAGGGTTAGTCGACAGAAGATCGGACAAGTCGAACACAGCGCAGCAGCAGCTCCCGGCGGTTTTGGTTGAGATCGAGGAAGCCTTACTCGAGATCGAGTAAGCTTGTCGATGTCAGGTTGGCTTTGTTGATCACCTGCACATAGAAGCTACATCGATCTGGATCGAGAATCAGTACTCGATATCGAGGAGTGCAAGTCAATATCGAGGAAGACAGAAAACTAAAACGAAATAAAGTAAAGACAAATGCTTTGGGACTCTCGAAATAAACTTTATGTAAAAGACTTCCAAGATTGGGGTTTGCAACAACGATAACCAGGCATGCATAAGGCAAGAATAAAACAAATAATCATGTAAATTGCATCAAAGGACTAAGCTTTCGCCTTTTCCAAAAATTAGACAACTCTTTTAAGAAACCCTAATTGTCTCTACTGATTTTATGTTTACAATCCAAGTTGTTAGCATGGACCTCCATTAGATGGGTAGTAAACACATAACAAGTAGTAGATGCTCAAAACATGATAACAGTCGGATCTTTACCTCAGACACGCATGGCTATCGTCAGGCTCGCCCCAACCCTAGAAGTGGGTTGACTACTCGCGCTTCATCGCAACCTCAGACATTGATGTATGAAAATAACAACTTGCATTAAACTAAATTCAAAGCCTTTACAATCCCGGCAATCCAACTCTCGTTGAATGCCAAAACCCTCACTACTAAAAACGCAGGAAATAGCTACGGAAAATAGCCACGGCATTGGCCACGAATGACCGTGGCTAACCGGTTTAGCCACGAAAATAGCCACGGGTGGGCCGTCCGTAGCCATATGCCTCGTGACTAATAGTGACGGCTGTTTAGCAATGGATTTAGCAATGAATTGTCAGGTCGTGGCTAAGCCCGTGACTGGTGATGGACATTTGAATCTCGTGGCTGAGGCAACGAAATCAGCTTCGGAATTAGGCCATTGCTGAATTTGTGGCTAAGGTCGTGGCTGATTTCGTTGCTGCAAATAAGGCATGGGTGTAGCTAAAATCGTGGCTAAGTTTGTGTCATTGCTATTTTTGAGGCTAAAGTCGTGGCTAATGCCGATTTTCATTTGTTTCATGATTTTATAGTAAATTCAGTATCCTCGTATTTTGGAAACATTATATATATACATATGATATGGAAAATCTATATAAATACATAAATGAATTTCATACATTATAAGTAGATCAAAAAAATATTAATGGAAAAGGGAAACAAACTAAACTCATTGAGTACAGAGACCTTGCAAAAAAAAATTACAATAATCTAATTGAGAGATGATTTTGTCTAAGTGAAATCCTCAAACTCATAAAGAGCTTTACTCCTGAACAAGTCCTGCATATCAAATTCAACAAACCAAATCAACACACCAAAAAAAAAACAGAAAAGCCCCTAACTCATAAAGAGCTTTCAAAGAACCAAAAAATCAAACACAAAATCTTACCTCCGAGGCCTCAAATGCATCGAACCGGTTCATCGTTCCCATCCGTTCCATCAGATTGACACCAATCAAATACATAAAAAGAAACAGATTTCAGAATACATAGAAAAAAATTGCTAAACTTTATAAACTCTATAAATTGGTCAGCAGGGGAAAAGAATGTAGCGAACAGCAGAGGAGAAATTTCTGAAAACGGGAATGAGAAGAAGGGAGAGAAATACCTCGCGGCGTTGGCAGTTGAGCTCGTCAATTTCACGGCGGAGTCCTTGGATTTCACGGCGGAGTCCTCACATCCCTTTTCTTTACAAAAATGTCTGTCCTGTGGTTACTTGTTCTATCACATCAAATACTCCCTGAAAATAAAAATGGAATCTTTAACATGGGAATCGATCAAATCCGACAACACAGAAACAAGCCCAAATCTGCAACATGTTGAAATTTCTAATGCCAAAATAACGATCAATTTTTTGTGAAATAGATACTTGAGAAACAGATATTTGAGAAACAAAATCAAAATTTGTGAAACGAAAATTCTGTGAAACAGAAATTTGTGAAAGGAGAGAGAGACTAGAAGCGAGAGAGATGATTCAGACTGAAGACATAAGAGGCGTTGGGATGATTCGGACTCCAGGCAAGTGAGGCGTTGGGATGATTCGGACTCTAGGCACCAATGGAGGAAGAGGGAAGAGGCTACAATGGAAAGGCGAGAGAGACTAGAAGCGAGAGGGACTAGAGGCGACAGTTGAGGAATAGACAAGAGGCTACAATGGAAGCTTGTTGAATCTGAAGGAGGTGAGGCGGTGAAGTGAAGATAGAAGAGGCGATTAGGGTTAAGAAAGTGAAAAGTTGCTTTTATACCCGGGCCACACTTCTAAAATTTCAACCCCAACAAGTTTCCCCCTCAAAAATTAAATATCCCGCCCAAAATATTCAATTTGGCACTTAGGCCCTAAATCAATTTAATTAGTTTTGCCCTAGACCCCTTCCCAATAGAGTGGGTTGGTCAAGGGTCAACCGTTTGACCATTGACCGGTCAACGGTTGATCATTGACTGGTCAACGTTGACCGTTGACCGGTCAACGTTGACCAACCTATTTTGTTGCCAATTTTTTTTTAGTGATGTCATATTTTACCGTTTTGATGCCAAAATTTTACTATATTTTATTTTCACTTTGATGCCACTTTTCTAATGAAATGATTGGATGACACTTTTTTAATGTCACTTTTTTTAAACCTTGATGACATTTTTTGTTTACTGTAATGTCACGTTGATGATTGATGCCATTTTTTTTACTGTTAACGACAGATGCCACTTTTTTTATGTCAATTTTTTGATGATATTTTTTTTACCGTGATGCCATATTTTTGATGATATTTTTTCAAAGTAGTATTTTGATGACATTTTTTTCTTTAATGTGATACAACTTTTTCAAAATGGTATTTTGATGTCATTTTTATAATGTAATTATTTGATGCCATTTTTTTTTAATCAAATCGATTGATGCCGCATGTTTTTCTAATAAAATGATTGGATGACACTTTTTTTATGCCACTTTTTTAAAACTTTGATGACATTTTTTTATACTGTAATGTCACGTTGACCATTGATGCCATTTTTTTTATTGTTAACGACCGATGCCACTTTTTTTATGTCAATTTTTTGATGATATTTTTTTACCGTGATGCCATTTTTTTGATGAAATTTTTGCAAAGTAGTATTTTGATGATATTTTTTTCAAAGTAGTATTTTGCTGACATTTTTTTCTTTAATGTGATGCCACTTTTTTAAAGTAGTGTTTTGATGCTATTTTTCTAATGTAATTATTCGATGCCACTTTTTAAATCAAATCGTTTGATGTCACTTTTGTAAGTCAGTAAATTGTATATCGATATATTTTCATTGATTCTAATTTTGTTCACTAATGAGTGATGACACACTTGTGATGACATTCTTTGTTGATGATATTTTTATACAACTGATGACATATGAGCTTAATACGTAGTTACACTTCATTGATGATATCTTTTTATTGATGACAATTTTATTGATGACACATTTGTAAGTACAAATTAATTGATCTCAATCATTTGTGATGATATTTTTATAAAATTGATGACATTGAAGTATGAAATGTGGAATCAAAATAGTGTCACCGAATAGGGCAATACGGTCTTTTAAAATCAAAAGCTTGGGAGTTAATGATGACAACAAATTGTTTCTATTTTATTGGCCACTATAATTTTCATCGCAAAAAGACATAGATTTTGTCGTGAAAATAGGTGAAGGATTAAAAAATAGCCCATGCGGGATTTGAACCCGCATTTATGTACTTGAGCACAACGCTCTACCAATTTGAGCTAATAGGAAATCAAGAAATCAGATTTCCATTAAATGAAAAAAATAATATTAATTAATTCATTAAAAAATATAGTGTGATTGCAAGTGTATACTAATCCATATATGTTAAAGTGATGATTGCAATTTGATGAACTGGATTACAGTAGACCAATGACACTATCTTTGGATTCCAAGAAATGATGTTATATAGATCAATGGCAAAGGGAACACGCCTACAAGCAAATCATCCCAAAGTGAGCACCAGCAAATAAACACCAGCAAATGCTGACTCAAATAAACACCAGCAGAATTGTTCTATTCAGCAGGACTATTTTACCTCAAGATTGATTAACAGAAAAAAGCCATTGCAGCAGCAGCGATGAAGCCAAATCTCAAATACTTCCTTGGCCTGGCCACAAACATCAGTCCTCGAGTCAGAACACAGTAGTAATAGCACTTAGCAGCAGCAAGTCAGCATCAATACCTTCTGATTCAGAAAACCTTAAAATCAAAATCATGTAGTTTCAAAGAATTTCGGTTCAGAAACTCTCGCAATCAAGCTCAATTTAGCGCGTCGATTAACCAAAAGTGAAGCAAAGATGAACGAAATTTATGCAGACATGGAAGTTTTAAGAGCAAATCAGTAACAGACTAATTAGGTTTCAAGAATATGCTTCTTCATAAAAAAAGCAAGTGTATTAAAAATCTCAGATCTACCATGGCAGCAATAAACCCTAAGTGTCGGTGAACACAGAACAAAATTAATCCATGAAACTTGATCCACTTTGGAAATTAACATCACCAGATAAAAGGATCCATGATCTAAGCAAGTTTTGGATTTCAAATTGACGAGTTTCGATTCACAGCAACATTACATCTTGAGTTTCAATCAGAATCTCCAGAAATATTGGTCGGAACTAAGGAATGAGGAACCGCGTTAAAAACGTAAGACGAAGACAAAATTACGAAGCCGGAGACCAGTCAGAGGAGGAAGGAGGTCCCGCAATCGCCTACCTAGTCGGAGATTAGGCAGAGGAGGAATAGCATCAAATCGTCCGCCTTCATTACGAAGCCGCCGGAGGCCTCGCAATCGCCAGGCTCTACTCCCCCAACCTCGATTGCTGTCATCGTCGTCGTTGGAGAAGAGGAAGGAGGAAGGAGCATATCGATTGCCGTCAACGTCGACATTGGATCTCGCCGCTCCGCAACATAGAAGCGGATCTCGCCATCGCCTTCCTTCCCTCACTCGTCATCGCATCCAGTCGCTCTACATCCCAAGCGATTTCTCTGATTTCTGGCGATTTCTTCATTGCACACCACTCCGGCGCTCCAACGAGCCCGATCAAGGATAAATTTCAAGGTTCCATCACCGAAGAGAACGGAACTCGATTAGGTTGAGTTTCTCAATTTGGTCAGGAGAAGAGTGGAAGGGTCTGGATACCTAATACACAATTAATAGAGTCTAAGCCAGTTAAAAAAATAATTAAGGGGCCTAACAACCTAATCAAAAATGTTAAAAGGTCCATTTCAACAAATTCCCTCAAAAAAATTCCACCGCGCCAAATTTTCCAAATTAATGTCGATATAAATTTTTTCAACACATATTCACTTTATATATATATATATATATATATATATTGGATTGGAATTTTCTATTTTGAAACATACTCGTACGATATAAAACATTAACATTATAAAAAAAACTCATAAAAGTTATAATATATCTTTTAAAATAACAACAAAGTCAAATACTCTTTAAAATTTTATCGGAAAACACCAAAAAAAAAAATTTATCGGAAATTGTAAAAATAAAATTACTTGTATATTATTCTCATAAGAATTTATTAATAAAATTACTTGTATATTATTCTCATAAGAATTTTATCAAAACTTACTTTTATAGTATTCGTAACTTATATAAGTTTTTCTCAAAACATATTCTTATTGTATTCTAATAAGAATTTATTATTTTATAAAAAGTTTTATTAAACATTTATTCGTTACTTATATGAGTTTTCCTCAAAACATACCCTTATAGTATTCTTATCAGAATTTATTGGTTAATATAAGGTTTTATTAAACATTTATTACTCACTTATATGATTTTTCCATAAAACATACTTTTATAGTATTCTAATAAGAATTTATAAGTTAATATACGGTTTTATTATAAATGTATTAGTTACTTATTTGAGTTTTCCTCAAAACATACCCTTATAGTATTCTAATAAGAATTTATTACTTAGTATAAGATTTTATTAAAGATTTATTAGTCACTTGTATGAGTATTTCTCAAAACATACCCTTATAATATTCTAATACGAATTTATTACTTAATATAAAGTTTTATTCAACACTTATTCGTTACTTATATGAGTTTTCCCCAAAACATAACAATATAAAGTTTTATTCAACACTTATAAGCTACTTATATGAGTTTTTCCTCAAAATATACTTTTATAGTGTTCTAACAAGAATTGAGTACTTAATATAAGGTTTTATTAAACATTTATTAGTTACTTATACGATTTTTCCTCAAAACATACCTCTATAGTGTTATAATAAGAATTTATCAGTGAATATAAGGATTTATTAAACATTTATTAGTTACTTATATGAGTTTTCCTCAAAACATACCCTTATAGTATTATAATAAGAATTTATTGGTTAATATAAGGTTTTATTAAACATTTATTAGTTATTTTTATGAGTTTTCATCAAAACATACCTTCTATAGTATTCTAATAAGGATTTATTCAACACTTATTAGTTACTTATATGATTTTCCTCAAAACATATCTTATAGTATTCTAATAAGAATTTACTAGTCAATATAAGGTCTTATTAAACATTTATTTCTTACTTATTTGAGTTTTCCTCAAAACATACTCTTAATAAGAATTTATTAGTTAATATATGGTTTTCTTAAACATTTATTAGTCACTTATATCAATTTTCTTTAAAACATACTCTTAGAGTATTCTAATAAGAATTTATTAGTTAATATAAGGTTTTAAAACCTTCGAACTCCTAAAACTTCTCTGTGAACTACTTCTCTAGCTTCTGAATTGAATGAATGAAAAACCAGCCCCATGAGCTTTATTTATAGGCTTCCAATCCTTGCTAATCAAGGTAGGAAATTCTATCTATATCTCTATCTACCATAGAAGATATAATTCTACTAGAAATAATTATATCTAAATAAGTAAAACTAGATAAATCCTTAGGGTAATTAATTGTTCAACCCTTAGGATAAATAAAAAGATAAAAAGATAAATATCTAAAATCTTCATGTGTCGGAATCTTCTCTCGGAAATATCTACATCCGATTCGGGATAAAACTTTAAGTAAAGCCCGGAATCGACTCGGACCCGTCGCTGTGAGTTGGTCGATATCGACCAAGGCATGTCGATATCGAGTAACTTTTCTCGGCTTATCTCCTTTGCTACTCGATTCTGGTTCCTGGGATGAAAATCGAGTCGATTTTTGGTCGATATCGACTAAGTTAAGTCGATATCGAGTAGAATCTTCAGCTTCTTTCCGTCCTGACCCGGTTTTGGAAGATATTGAGTCGATTTTTGGTCGATATTGACTTACTGAGGTCAATATCAACCTTCCCTTTTTCTTCACTTCTTGCTTCTAGTCCATATCGGTTTGACTTTTGAATTTTCGACCAGATTGAGTCGATATTGACTAGAATGAGTCAATATTGACCTGTGCTCAGTTTCTCGTTCTGTGCTCAGATTCTCGTTCTGTTCTTTAAACACAATTTCCCGAGTCCTCGTTCGTCAGATTGACGCATATGAGCATGCGTTGGAAAGCTCTTTTCGAGGGCTACAACTCTCATGAAGACATCAGAACTTGACTCAGAATGATGAATGTCGAAAAATGGCCCTTTTCGTCAGATGCACCATCCTTAGCTTCTTCATGAGTTTCCTTTAAGCTCCAAAGTGCGTTCGATTTCTGCGAATTTGAACAAAAACTAGTGTAGACTCTATAATTTGGCAATTAAGCATAAACTACATAACTTTTGTATAAATCCAACCCAAATGCATAAAATGCATGCAGAAATCGATATAAAAGTAGATATAAAATATGGCATAAAACATGGACATCATATGCTTACTTTTTTGGGTTCATATTCAATTAACCCATATATCTCTTGTTCACTAATATTGTCTCCCTCAAATCAAGAGACATGTTGTTCAACTGGCTCGAGACTTAGCCGTGGCAATACACGCCCAGAACCAAACCCACTTCCTTTCATCTCTTCACCTTCGCTTGCCTTAATAGATTGATTTGTCCAATTTGGCAAGAATGGGTACTGCTCTCGGTTTCTCTTTCCTTTGAAGGCGAACCCGATCAAGATAAAATAGCTGTGAAACAGAAAAATACCAGCAAATATTAGAATATTTAAAGAACATGCAAATATAATAAAATAAATTACTCCGTATTTATCTCACTTACCACCAAAAATGGGAGTGAGCCTGTGAACATAGATATTTTGTTACGAGGCCATGCTTTTTTAGTTTCTATAAGCCGGTCTAGTAGAAACCCACACCAATTAAAGTCATTAATGCTTTCTAAGTTTTCAGTTACATTAAAGTAACTAAAATTTACAGTTCCATTTGAGTTGCATTCAATCAAACCTGAAATCAAGAGTATTATAAAACAAGTTTTGAAAAATTGCCCTCCATCTTTGTCAGCAATGTAAAGGCTCGGATTTTCAAATCCTAATTTTGTCGGAAAAAAAGAGAATTAAAAATGAATCTAAATTGGATTTAAAACTCATTTAGCGGATTCCGACCAGGATATAAAATTTGATGAACGATTTCCGTCCTTTTACCTCCAAAATTCAGAATAATGATCGGATGGTGATATCCTGTTCTGTTTTAAAAATCAAATCGACCAAAAATTGGGATTCGGGGAAACTAACATTCGGGAACTAATTTTGGGATTCAAAATTCCCATATTCGGGGTTTAATTCCGGGTATTGGTTAACCAATTCAACACACAATCTTCAACCACTCCCTCACCTCACCATACCTTTTCAAATCCATATCTCTCCCCCCATTCCCATTCTGATCATCATCATTCACCATTAGAGCTGGCAAAATCTGACCCGACCCGAAAACCCGACCCGACTCACCTGAACCCGACCGGGACCCGAAAATCTGGAGTCATTCATAACCCGAACCCGAGACCGAACTCGACCCGAACCCGACCCGACCCGACCCGAAACAAACTCGAACACAGATAAACCCGACCCGACTCTGAACCCGACCCGACTTTGAATATGACCCGACTCTCAACCCGACCCGAATTGAAATGGTTATTTAACATCAACATTTTAATACTTGAATGTTAAATGTTTTTATTTTATTTTAACACAAGTTTATGATTATACTTTAACATATAAAACACCAATTATTTTTGTTAATTGTTATCATATGAATAAGAACCCAAGTAAAATCAATAGATAAGCAAATAAGTCAATAAGTCAAGTAAGTCAACCGCCATAGATAAGCGGAAAGAATTATTTATATCCAAATCAATAATTTTGTAGTTGTCATTTTATTTTTATCTATATTATTATATTTTGATAGAATTAATTATTTATATCTAGATTTGTTAAAAACTAATAATAATAATGGAAAAAAACTAATGGGGAAAAAACTAAAAATGAAATGGGCATTGAAAATGATATGGGCCAATGATATAGTCAAACCACAAATAAATCCATTTGTAACTTGTTAGTTAAAATAAGGTTAAAACCTAAATATACAATTAATTTGTTTAAATGTTTAAAAAAGGACGATGTTGCCGAATATCGAATTTCTGATTATGACTTTTTTGAAAATTGGTCGACAACCGATGAGTCAATAACAATGAGTGTATTCAGCTGAGTCAAAATTATATTTTCAAGTATTCAACCGACTCAAAATCATTTATTTTAAGTAAATTACATATTTAAGTATTCAGCCGAGTTAAAATCATTTATTTTAGGTAAATTACATATTTAAGTATTCAACCGAGTCAAAATCAACATAATTATCCAAATTCCAAATGGGTCGAATATGATTCGACCGAAAACTCAAACCAACTATGCCGCTATACCCACTTTGATTCGAAACTCAAATGAGACCGACCCGCCTCTTGACTCGAAACCCGAACGAGACTGATAATGCATATCTGAGATAGGCATTATAGGCATTTTTAGCTTAGATAGGTTGCATTTCTTTCATTCTTTGTTACTAAATTGCGTCTTATGATTATTCTATAAGAGTTCGGATTCTGCGCAAATTTGTGGTTATCTTGCAGATCGAATCGGAACACATGTGGGAGATGCAGTATCTTGAAGAGGAGTATAAAAGACATTGGAGAGAAGCAAGGAATAAAAAGAGCAAATCACTTGAAGCTACCCTCGGAGAAAACAAGAAGAACTGCAAACAGGAATGCAGCGGCCGCCGCATGGTGTGCAGCGGCCGCCGCCAGGGCCGATGCAGAGGAAATGCTAATGCTGGCGGCCGCCGCATCTGCCGTCAGCGCGTATACGCTGCGTTTCGTTTAATGAAACCCTAGTTTTTATTCGTAGTTGTTTTGTGGCCGACTTTGGATGATATTTAAGGCCACTTTTAGTTATTTTTCCAACACTTATATTCTATTCTTTCATTAGACACTTTAGAGATTTTGAGCGATGTCTTCCATGAGGAACTAAACTCATCTATTATGCCTGCAATTTGAAGCTTTATTTGGATTGATTGTGAGTTTCTAATTCTCGTTCCTTGTTTCCTATATTTGAATGTTTCAACTTCTTTGTGTTTGATTGTCTATTGTTTTATTCTATCTAGCCCGCGCAACTAGTTAGAATAAACCTAAAAGCCAAACACAATGCCGACGGTTGATCTTTGGAATCCATCGTCAAGGGGGTTAGAATCTCTTTCAACTCCATTGACTTTGCCGATTTCCTTGGCCTGCCTAGACCTTGTCCACCCTCTCCCGAGAACTCCACAAAAGAACAATGGATAGCCCTTGCCCGATCCAAATATCTCCTACCCGAAGCATCCAACAACACCTCAAAGCAGCTCACCTACTCATCCCTTACCTTAGAGGCAAAGATTATTTTTAACATCATTGTGCCTTGCCTCTTACCCCATCTAAACTGTGACTCTCTCCTTTATGATAATGGCATAATCCTTCTATACCGCATCTTAAATGGCCTTGACCTTGATATGGCCAACAGTATCCTTGGATCCATGGCTCACGCTAGAAAAGCCAGAAAAGGAACTCCCCTCCCCTTTGCCACCCTTTTGACCCATATCTTCAAAGCTTCTGGAATCAATTTCAAAAATGAAGAACAACAACGTCATATGGGTAAGTTCGACTCCAAGAGCCTTGAAAAGATAGGCATCACTCGGTCCCCCCCCAAGGGACTTGGAGTCTTGCCTCTCCTTCAAAAGCTCTTCCCACTGCCTCAGTCGTTGATGAACGCATGGACAACCTGGAGTTGGGCTTGGAGGAAGTTTGCCTGGATATCAAGGAGCCGCACAAGGAGTTTATGATGGAGATGAGCGGGGTAACCAAGTTGTTTCAAGGTCTGAGGTCGCTGCTCACTGATGATGCTCCGGACGATGAAGCTTAACCTTACCCTACCCTACCCTAACCCCAATCTGAAAGATTGCTGGTTTTTGGAAACTATTTCAAAACTTTTGGTGACTGTTTTACCTCCTCCCTTTATTGAAAGACAAAAAGGGGGGAATGATCTGCTGTGGTTTAGACTTTAAAAACTTTTTTAACTTCTATGAAGGTCTTGGAAGACCTTGTTTTGTTTTTAGTTGGATGTCTTTCATGTTTTAAAATTATGATCCAACATTCGTCTGACTCATGCAGGTACTTAGTCCGATTTCACTTGTATTATATATGTTTGACTAAGTTTCATGGATGCACATGTTTTGTCTTTCATCAAGGGGAGATTGATAAATCCACTCCCTTGATGAAAATCGGAATAAATTTCAAAGGCTTTGACAGACCGTTTTTGTCAAAGGTCTTGAAGCTTTAGCAATGTTGATGAATCACAAAACCTGTTCTCCATGATATTATGTTCGAATATTATTTTATGTTATTATATACTTCCAAATATTATTATATATATTCACTAACATTTCAGGAAGCTTTTTCGAATTTTATCTCCTTCCTTAAGCTGTAAATCGAGAAGATTCAAATCGGAAGATCATGGCTTCAGAAGTTTCCAAAGATAGAAGATTGTGAAGAATCCAGCTCAAGCCATGATCCTCTCTAGCCGTCGGTGAAGATCCTTAGGCGCCGATTTGTTTTAATATAAAGAAAAGGAAGAAGAAGACAACCATACATTCGTTGAACACAAGCATTCATACATTCAAGCCCTCAAGCGAGATCTGTCTTCTTCGTGTGCTCTCTGCTAGTCCTTAAGAGTCTGTTATTTCATTTCAAAGCATTTGAGAGTTACATAGTGAACTTATAGGATATATTTTGTGATAGTGTTATACTCGAGAGTTTGTAACTCAGGAAGTGGACACTAGGCGATTGATTCACTAAGTGTAAGAGGATTGTACTAGATAGCATAGAGAGGTGGGGCTCTTCTAGATTGGTCTAGGACTCCAAGGGAACGTGAGTTGACTAGATTGCAACTGTATAGGAGAGAGGCTTCTCGGTGAGCTATTAGGATCCTAAGTCTTGTGAATCAATAAAAGTCGGTTGAATCTTAGGGTTGTGGAAGAACCCTAGGCGGGGACGTAGGCCAAGTTCGTGCCGAACCTCGGAAACAATTCATCGAGTCCTTTATTTACTGCTTTACCTTATTTCCGCACTTGGTTCGAATTGTTTAACTTTGTGATTCAGGTTTTCAGAGAAAAGACTAAGTCTAAATCTCAAAGGGTTTTCCACGAGCTTCAAAAGTCTTGATACTATCTGCGAAAAACCGGCATACTCTATTCAACTCCCCTTCTAGAGTATCTTTACATTACTTTGTTTTTCATTATCGAACCTTCACTTGGAAAGGAAGAGACCAATCCCAATAGTCCCTACTAAGTATCTGACCACATGTAATGCAGCTCCCATATGAGGTTCGCTTGGATCACTCATGTACTGACTTAAATGCTAAACAGAATATGACAAGTCAGGCGTTGTTAAGGAATAAGAATCTTCCTATTAGCCTCCTATACTTATTTGGCTTCTTCAAGGGAGTTCCTGTATTCAAGGACAATTTTAGTCTTCTAGGCAAAGGTAAACCACTAGGCTTGCACTCTCCCATTCCACAATCATCAATTATGTCTAGGATATATTTCCTCTGGTGCAAAGAGACCCCCGATTTAAATCTAGTAACTTCAAGCCCCAAGAAATACCTTGCTAAGCCCAAATCCTTTATAGTGTATTCTTGATGCAGTGATCTTTTCACATAATTTATAACTTCCTCATCATCTCCTGTCAAGAGGAGGTCATCAACATAAACCAAGGCTATCACCAAGTGCCCTTTCTTTACAGATTTAATAAACAAATTGTAATAATTCTTGGATTGCTTGAACCCAAAAGGAATAAGGAAATGAGTCAATTCTGTATTCCATTGCTTAGATTCCTGTTTAAACCCATATAAGGACTTCTGCAACTTGCAAACAACTCCTGGCTTAGCTAAATATCCCTCAAGAGGTAACATATATACCTCTTATTCTAATTCACCATGCAAGAATGCATTATTTATATCAAGCTGAAATACTGGCCAATCCTTCTTAGCTGCAAGAGGGAACACAAATCTCACGGTTGGTAATTTTGTCACTGGTGAGAAGGTGTGTTTATATTTTTTCCCTTCAATTTGAGTGTAGCCCTTGGCGACCAATCTTGCTTTATACCTTTCCACAGATCCATCTGGCTTGTACTTGATTTTATACACCCATCTATACCCTATTGGCTTATGACCATGAGGTAGAGGAGTGAGAGACCATATCTAATTTTGCTCCAAGGTTGCAAGCTCTTTATTCATAGTCTCCTGCCAGAGTGAATTATTTGCTGCCTCTCTGTAAGACCCTGGTTCAGGAATGCTTACCATGTGACGGAGGGAAAGTCGTTGATTTACCTCGCCAAAAATAAATCTCAAACAAACAAACAAACAAACAAACTAGTATAGTATGCAAGTAAGGGGTCGAACCCTAGAAAATCAAGTATTTCTAAATATTGTGTATTTATCAAAATAAAAAGAAAAGATTTTGGTGAATGAAAATAAAAGAAAATAATGTTGACAAAAGAAAATAAAGGATAGAAGAAAAGCGTTTCCACCTACAAGTTCTCGACTTTGGTTGGTTTTATTGATCATCGAATCCTTTCGAAGTTATTATCTTTTCCTACGAATTCCTCTCATCTTGGTTTAAGTAGATTAAAAGTCCTACTAGTCCAATTAATCCCTTACACCTCAATGCAACATTAACACGGTTAAGATTTAACAAAGAGATAGCAAATAGTCCCAAGAACTTGAGCATATAAATAACACCAATTAAACACGGTAATTAATGTTTAAGATATATGTCAACTCCCTACATAATCATGCTTCAAACACGTAATCCACAATCTTATGCATGCTACTATGGAAATAATACAAATACGAAAGTATTAAATCCTAGCATGAAATCAATATTATCAAGGTAGCTAATCAAGATAACACCAATAACATAATCAATATCACACAAAGAATTTGAAAGAATTATAGATGAGAAATAACTTAAATTAGAAACTTACAAACCACCAACCAAGTCTCCAAAGTGTAAGCGAAAACTACAAAATTAGTCAAGCATGGCTTACCTAAGCTTTCTTCTCTTTAATGGTGATTTCTCTACTTGAATGCTTGAGAAAACTAACCCTAAACATCCTATTTATAAGGCTAAAATCTTGAATAAATAAGGTACAAGATAGAAAAATAACATAGAAACTTCCTAAACAAACTAGATAGAAGATAGACTTTCCATGTTTAGTTCTACGTCAGATTTCGCTAGCAACGAAAATTTCCGCTAGCAGCGAATGACCTTAATCGAGCTACTGTTGGATTTTCTCTAGCACCTCGCTACCATACTCACTGCTAGCGAATGTCCATACCTTATAAATTTTTGTCAAGCCTCTTCAGTTCCCTTGTTTCCGCTTTCGCGAGTCCACCCTTCCGCTGCCGCGAGAGTGCCCATCCGCTGCAGCGAGTCAAGTCGTCCCCTGAAGCAACTCCATTTGCTAGCAGCGAGTTTTCTTTCACTGGCAGCGAGTCGTGCTGCTCCTTGACATGCTCAGCTGACTCCACTCGCTGGCAGCGAGTCCTGCTCAGGCCACCTTCTCGCACATGATGCTGCTAATTTGATCCGCTGCAACGGAAAGCCATTCGCTGTCAGCAAATTTCCAGCAGAACATCGTCACGTAGATCTTCGAAAGAGATTTCCAACGCATGCTCATGTGTGTCGATCGGACATCCAAGGCCTCCGGAAGTTTCTCATTTTTCCTTCATTAAGAAGGTCCAAGTGCCTCTGCTATGATCATCAACCATAGTTAAAAAAATATTTTGCACCTGTAATGCTTTGTGTCCTATAAGGACCCCATAGATCAACATGAATCAAATCAAAAAGATCATTTGCCTTAGAATTACTTAACTGAAAAGACAATCTATGATGTTTGGCAAGATTGCAAGTATCACAAAACATATCACTCATGTCAAGGTGATTCAAATACTCTAAATGTCTCAATTTAGATAAGAACGTATGTCCAAGTCTTGCATGGTGCATATGTAAATTAACTTTAGCAGAAGAAAAAACAGATGACATATGTGGTTTGCAGCCATCAACTTCATTACTCTTCACCTGCAACATCTTGTAAAGTCCTCCTCTTTTGTAGACTCTCAGAAAAACTCCCTAACATCCAGAACCATGTAAAACTTACGCATTCTTACAAAAAAACTACTTTGAAATCTGAATTATCAACAAATCTTCCAACTGACAACAAATTATGTATGAAGTCAGGTAGATATAGAACATTCTACAATGTAACATGCTGAGACAAGAATACTCTCCCTGACTCTGTAACAAGAATGATGTATCCATCAGGCATCCCAACATAGAAGGGTTGTGTTAGCTTCTTTCTGTCAGAGATCAATTTCTCATCATTCACCATGTGATCTGTTACACCTGTATCTATAATCCATTCCACACCAATTTCTTCTTTACTAATAGAGTGAAGAGTAGCAAAGCAATATGTACTTGCAAAATTATCTGCACTGGATGACTCAGCATGGCTCTTTCCTTTCATAATTTTCATGACTTCCTGGCACACAACATTAACAAGGCTCTTTATCAAGCGCTCCATCACCAACACTCCTTTGTGATTTCTCAACATCAAGTGGTGTAGTTTTATTTGGTCCTAACTCCTAACGTATTAATTTAAAGAAAATTTTATAAAATTCGAGCTATTCGAGCCTAAATTGAACGAGCCGAGCTTTTAACCGAGATTAAAATCACATTTAGGATCAACTTGTTTAGGTAAGTGAACGAGCTCGATTCGAGCTTTTTTTTAGTCGATCCCGAGCCAACCTTGAAATGTTCAACTCATATAACAGCCCTAGCACGAGTTGCTCGTGTGTCATGCAGTCGCATCACATGAATGCCAATATAGAAGTTTAAAAGCATAGTAAGGTTAGCGGACCTAGTGCCCGCACATGTAAACCAATTTATTTCCTATTCTCCTCCCTCATCATTGCACTCACGCTCCCCCTTTTACAGCACTAAGAGCATCTCCAACAGTTTCTCCATGTTGGTGAATTTTGAGTTTTTTGAGAATTTGAAGGTATTTTTTGGTTCAACAAATTCTCCATTAGATTCTTCAAAATGGAGAAGAAGCGGAAAAAATAGAGAGGAATCCCCTAAATCTGCAGCATTATCCAAACTAAATGATTCTTTAAATCTTCGAAATGGGGAAGTTGTTGGAGTTAAAACAAAAATAATTTGAATAATATGTATTTTGTTTCCCCATTTTGAAAAGATTTTAGGAAAGCGGTTGGAGATGGTCTTACCACCTACAGCTCTACCGTCACTTTTAGCTCCACCTTCGTTCCTCCTCCTCGTCGATGAAAACTCTATATGCCCTTTTGCCTTTGCCATCACCTAAATCTAGCGGCGACATCTCACTCCATTTTCGCTGGAGGTCGATTGTAGCACTGCCCCTTTATCAACCATGACAGATTTCTTTTGCTATCTCAATTGGGTGGGGTCAAATCTATGGGAATCTCAACTCTGTGGTGATTTTCATTGTTTAGAAGGTTTAATTTTGGTGTTGATAGTGAATCATTGCCATCAATTTCAATCGGAAACAGTAGTAGGTTGTTCTCTATAAATCGTGGGAGAAAGGGGATAAAATGGGTGGACACAAATTATAAGGGTATTTTGGTATTTCTATCCCAATATCCATTTACAAATCTTATAACCACTAAATACCTAATTAGTTTTTCTTATTTAAAAAAAAGCATTCACCTTCCCCATCTCCAAAAAAATTTCCACCTCCATAATCTACAAATATAATCTCCACCGAAAATTTTCACCTACTACCAAACACGCCCTAAGGCTATGTGTAAGTGGGTGCAAAGGCCTCTAAAACTCTAAAACAAAAGACCCATTCACAAACCTATTTGAGTCCGACCCATTTTAAGGCCCTTGAAGGCCCATTTTCAAGACCTCATTTGAGTACAAGGTTACTGGGGAGTGGGGTGCTTCTCAAATGTCGCTTAAGCTCTAGCCCAATATCTAGAGGCCACCATTGATTAAGCTCCAATGCCATTGTGGATTACAATGTTGAAGACGAAGCTCAAACCCAGACACATAGGTATATTCTTATTTAATAGGGTAACTTACACATAACCACCTACAAATTAAATTATTTATCATATAACCACTCACAAGATTATAAATTTTAGAAAACTACCAAAAATTAGATTTATTTTCAAAAGAACACCCATTTGTTAAGTGTCCATTTGTAAAGGCGAAAATGCCCCTGTATTTACAAAAGACCACTCATTCCGTCGCCTGAAAGTGTAGGTTGTTCTGTAGGGTTTATTACATACTATTCATTCAGGTCACCAACATAGACATTAATTAATCTCTCGATGAAATGCGTAGGTTGTTTTGTAGCATTTATTACCGTTGATTCAGGCGACTGATATATACCTTATAGTTCGTCGTCTGAATGTGTTTTTTTGAACCACCAAATTTATCCGTTGTACTTGCCGGAGTTTCATCCATTCACACCTTCACCGACACAACTTCTTCATCTATTCCCTAATTTTTTTGTCATTCTTTTATACCCAAGTACATCCACTTTATTTCGCTCTTTCTAATTAAGATACGTACAAATTTCTTTATTTGTGTATGGTTTTTGTTGAATATATGTATATATTATGTTGGTTATTGGAATTGATGATGACAATGAGGTTTTGATTGAGAATGTGGTTTAGATTGAGCTATGATGGGAATGGAATGTTTATGTGAGTACGTTTTTTTGTGTTGATTATGTATATATGATGTTAGGGATTGAGAATGATGATGAAAATGAGATTTTGATTGAGAATGTGGTTTAGATTGAGATAGATGATTAGAATTGATTGTTTCGTGTGTGGTTCACTTTGTTGAATATGTATATGTGATGGTAGATGATGAGAACAATTTTTTTATACGTGTGCATTTTTTTAGTTTGTGTGTGGTTCACTTGTTGTGTAGTTTGGATTCTTGAGTTTGTGATGGAAATTGAAATATATAGATTATGAGAATAGATTGTTTATGTGCATTTTTTATTATAGAGAATGTAGTTTAGATTGATGTAGATGATGAGAATGTATTGTTTATGTGCTTTTTTTTTATTGAGAATGTGGTTTCGATTGAGATAGATGATGAGAATGGATTGTTTATATTTTGATGAGATTGGAATTAGCTATTGAGATTGAAATTAGAGATTGAGATACATGTTGAGAATGGATTGTTTATTTTATAAAGTTTTTACTTTATCAAACTATATTTCCGGGCCAACCTTGTTAAAATAAAAAGGAAATAATTTTCCTTAATTTGTTTCTTCTTCTTTTACTGTAATTTTTCATAAATTTTTTTTACCTTTTACTGTAATTTTGTTCCAATCACCATGTAACTGAATGAAATTTACCTTTCCTTCAAAAAATTGTTTCGCATGATAAATGAAAGGGTCATGTTGATGAGTTCCTCCAAGCTTGATAAGGAGATGCCGTCGAGCCAAGCCCATTAACTAGAACCCATCTCAGTCCGTCGAACAATAAATATGCATCCTCTTGGATTACCTCAGAGAACGACGGAGAACAATAGATACGTACTAAAGCCTTGTGTTTCAATTGATTCTTGCCATCAAAATACTTTCCACCATTACCCTACATCCACAAAAATCAATCTTTTCCCATACCATTCCCCTATCTATCACTTGAGAAGCTGTTGAAATCATGTTGATCGTTAAAGTTTCAAGTTTGGAGAGTGTGGACGTCGGTTATCCAACATTTTCACTCGGATTCAAGGCTGGGTGTACACGGCGCCCGCCGCCCCTGCAAAAAGCTCATTTTCTGGTGTTTTGAGAAGTCTTTTGTGTTCGCCTTGCTCTTTTCTCAATCATGAGTGAATCTATCTACTGATGTGCTATGCTGGAAAGCACTTGGGAAGCGTACTTACATGTTGACCATGTTCTTTGACGAAACCATATTGAAGAGGTTGGGTTTGTTTGATTTTGTAATCACACTGATGGCACATGGAGGGTTGTGCGAATTTATTGGTAGAAGGTCTCCAACCTACCCTTTCCTGGTCAAGGAGTTCCTTACTACTTTGGATGTAATCTCACCCAAGGATGTTCGATTTCGGTTAAGGGGAAGAGCTTGTAATTCCTCATATGATGCAATTGGAGTTGCTTTTGGTGTTTCGAAGAGGTGATCTAGGAAATGGCAGAATGCCATGCATGTTCATGATTCAGTAGAGATTTGGAGGAGTTTGACAGGGATGCCTGAGACTTTCAAGAATTTCATACCTAATGATATGATTACTCATCCTGCTCTTCATCTCTGTTTGCGGATTTTGGGCTCTACTTTCTATGATTATGAGAGCACCGCTATTGTCGATCCTGGTTTGATTGATTTTATGTATTTCCTGAATTTTGAGTCTACTATAGTACCAGACTGGGTACTCTTTTTTTTATGATGTGTGAGAGGGCTCATGACCAGCGCAATGAGAATCATACTCTTGTCACCCCTTTTAGAGGCATGATCACACTTCTGGCAATATTTTATGGTGTTTATGTTAGTTCACTACAACATGTGAGTCATTCTTATACGTGGGACATTGATGCTCTTGTGCCTGCACTGATGGTAGAGAAGATGCAGTTGTCGTATGCGATTGAGAGCATGGTTTTTAGGATCGAGATCCTAATGTAGGATCGATGAAAGGGTCTAGGATCGGATCGTAGGATCGGATCGTGAAATCGTAAGATCCTAGCAAAAAGTGAAAATCAAATAAAAAATCAAATATAAATAAGTCATATCAAACAAATACCTTAATTTTAAAACAAAACTAGTCAGTTTCTCCTTTAAATAAACTAAGTAACTAACATGTTCCAATAATAACTCATTAGCATGGATAATATGTCAAAAGGTATAATATGATACTTAAAATGTTTAAATAAGTCACTTAACATCCATAAACCAAACTAAAAATGGTATAAGAAACAAGATTAACAAAAAATGAAACCCCACATCACATTATTGTTTCTGGTATGCCATATGTTGTAGGTGCTAAGTGTTAACACTACTTAGTAGACATTAGAAATTCTTCTTCCCATCTCTAGTTTGTAATGTCATCATAAACAATTTCAGCATCTCTCTCAAAAAAATCATCAACATCAACACCATCTTCACCATCATTTATCTCTATAGTTTTATCTTCACTACAAATTATTATAGGTTCACTACTACCACCACCCACACAACTTCCATGAGTTGATTCATGGGTGCCACGTACTTTCAACATTATCACCTATGCAAATTCAAATAAGGAAAACATAAATACATAAATACTTATATATTGCAATTTGTAAGTTTAAATAAACATAAAGGAGAAATGATAAAGAGTATAAGGAAGATAGTGATTACGTATAGAACATGAATAAGTATCATCATCTTCAGTGCATAAGGCTTTCCCAATGATAGTTTTCCACTCCTTTGTGAGGGGTGCAAGATCTTCACTAGCCCCTTCGGTTATCTACTCATCAACCAAGGATTTGTCCTCTAACTTTAAGTTCAAATTGTATGACGACTCAATTTTCCTTGTTTTCTGTTGTTTCTTATTCTTTAATTTCATATTGTGCATCCTTGTCGCCGCACTGTGAGGATTCTCGCTGTCGGCTGCCACCAAGAGTCACCGCCGCCAGAGTGCATTGTGGTTGCCGAATTGTTGGAATTTGCCTCTCAAGCTTGAGAGTTCAGGCTTCACTGCTTCATCGATTCAGGGATTTTAGGGTTTCATTTCCCCCAAAAATTAAAACACAATTAAAAAATAATAGAAATGATCGGTTAGGATCGTAAGATCCTAACGAAGATCCTAACTATCCTAACCGATCCTAGCCGATCACACTCCGATTCTAGTATAAACGAGTATGTACAACCTATCCGGATCAAAACTATTCCTAGGATCGTAGGATCATTAGGATCGTATGATCCGGATCGCGATCCTAATAACCATGATTGGGAGGCTTCGTTGGCTTTCGGGACCTCATCGGTCTCATCATCAGTATTTGCCAACTATTTTACATGTGGGGCCGAAGTTGGTGGACTTCCGCCGAAACCATGTTCCTGTTGGCACTGATTTGCGGAAGCCTAGTGATCCTATGACCCCTCTAAGCGACGTTGAAGATAAGCAGACCGAGATGACGCTGACTGTGGTTCGAGATGCCTTGCGCATCGCCTACTTGGAGAAGAAATTGACTAAATTTGAGACGCAGCAGGCGACTGAACTGATGAAGTTAACCAAGTCTCATGCGATTCTGGTTGGGAAGATCGATCAATTACAAGATGCCTGTCTTTTGTGGATGGATATGATCAATCGGCGATTTGGACCCTAGACCCCACATTCACAGTAATTGGTTAGTCATTTGCTTCATTCAAACCCTTTATTTTATTTTTCATTGTTTCTTTTTGTGTTTCTATGCATTGAGGACTCAATGCAACATGTAAGTGTTGGGGGGGGGGGGGGGGGGGGGGGGGTGAAGTGAATTAGTTAGTCTAGGTTAGTCCATGTTTGGATTTTTGTTTCTTGTTTTGATTTGTAGTTTTTATTTATGTTATTTCTTTTATGTTATATAAAATGTCAAAAATGAAAAAAAAAATTGAGAAAATGTCGAAAAAATTAAAGAAAAAATGTGAGTGTTGTTTTCATGCATTGCATAGTGTATTATCAAAGATTTCCGCCTAATTTGAGTTTGTCTTATTTGACTTTATACGGGCATGATCTTATATATATCCCATGGAATTCTTGAATGATTTGACCTTGTCTTTAAAATTGGTTTTTATATGAAGTATGATTAGGCATAGGTAATTTAGCATGTATGATCTAAGTTTGTGAGCATGCTTGATATTCAACAAAAATTTGTCCTTGTGAGATATTTTTGGCCTTATAAAGGATACATCTATATTTCTTTTGCTTTTCTTGTGTGATTTACTCTTCCTATGTATTTATCATTGAGTATTGTCATGGTTATCTATTTTCAAGACCGATTATATACATGTTCATTGCTTGATAAGTTCTAATGATAGAGGCAACCTTTTAGCCACGTATTTATCCATGTCTACCTTATGTTATATCTTGCTTTGAAGCCAATTTGAGCCTTTAGCCTATTTTATTGATAGCTCCACAAAATGATATTATTCCTAGTCTATGATAAGCCTTACCCTTATTCCGTGAGAATTGAGATTTTGAGTGGGTTATGGAATCTATTTTGAAGATTGAGGAGAATGAAGCTAAAGTTCGATTTTATGGTTTATGGTTTTGAGAAGATGTAATGTTATGTGCTTAGTTATTCCCTCATGTTTATGCATTTGTTTTACATGTATTTTGGCTCAAGAAAGGAAAATAATAAAGCTTGGACCTAGGGAGGATAAAATTCACCTAGGGGTAAAAGTAAGTTAAAAAAAATCCGAAAAAAAAAAGAAAAAGAAAAAAATGAAGAAAAAAAAAAGCCAAGTTGTTGTTGTATAATGAGGAGAAAAATTGGATTTATGTTGGTTAGAAGTTACATTGGTTGGGTGTTGGAGATTATATGATATGTGATGTGTTGAGATGAGAGGAGATGATGAATGATTTTTCGAGTTTTTATGATGATATTGAGAGATGTTGTGTATTTGTGAGCTTGAGTATTATTGAGTTGATTTCTGTTATGTTGGGAGTTGTTGGAATCTTATTTTCCCTGAATTTGTACCACCACATGACCAAATACAATTCATTTCACATATGTTTCTTTAACAAGCCACATTACAACCCCACCGAATGGAATCTTCTAAGAAGGTTTCCATTAAGCAAAAGTCCTCTTGATATCCTTAATTTTGCATTGACGTACCCGGTGGAGATTTTGTGATATAAATGTCAATGTTTGAGTTGATGCTTGTATATGGAATTAAGGTGAGTGTATGCTTAAATCCTATACACATGAGAGTGAGAGATACACATTTTATCCTTGGTAAGGTTGGATTTTTAAGCATGCAAGCAGGCAGTGGCGGATCCAGGAATTTTTGTAAGGGGGGCTGAATTTTTTTTTCAAAAAATGACGGTTTAAAATGCTCGAGTCTAAAAGTTGTTCCTATATACACCGTTGACACCTTCGGTACTGCTTATTTGTTGAATGGCGCTAATAACGACACTATATTGTTTTGCGGATTCAGGAACCTACATCACCAACTGTAATGTAAGTATACCCGAGCAAACGACACTATGTTGTATCTACTTCGATCGTAAAAAAATAGTTGTTGGGGTAATGAACAAGCTGCTTGATGCAACCTATTATTCCTACCTAAATGCATGTTATCAAACTCCCCCACACATAACCTTTGCTTGTCCTCAAGCAATGATATGATGAATATGAATCAACGCATCCCACAGGAAATCCCTTCAAGTTTCAACCTCATCAAAAAGCAACATCATAGCAAGTGAAAACATAAGCCAAGTAAACAAACGTCATAGCATGTATTCCAGTGATCAAAGCTTAGAAGTAGACATCATCCAACCTCACTAGAAATATGTGTTTCATTTATGTGTTTAGGCTTTAAGGTACAACTCTCAACTCAATCCAAAATGAACTAAGCTTATAGACATTGACCACCATATCACCAAATATCTACCGAAATGTCATTACTTGCGGGACACAATAAAGACAACTAAATAAAATGTGACACTTTTTTTTCTTTTCTTTTGTTTTCTTTTCTTCTCTTTTTTTTTCTTTTTTCTTGTCTTGGTGCTTTCCTTACGCGAGGCGCAAATATGGGTGTCATGAATGGCCCCGGTCTATCAACACCTCAGCCTACTAATATGAAGTCCACTTGAACATCCTTTGACGCAAGTTGCAAACATGGGTGTCATGAATGAATCTGGTTACTTAATGATCAAGCTTTCTTTCCTAGTGGAAAGTTTTCAACACCTTTTTTGCACGAATCATACCCATGGGTGTCATGCATAGATCCGGTTACTAAGTGCATCAACCATTTCCACCTTATTCACTAAATTGCACAAATTCAAGCAAAAGACTCAAAATATAAATATAAACTCTGCAAGCAACAAACATGTGCATCTGTCTTTAAAAATAGATATTGCAGTCAATGCCAAGTGGTAGCAACACAAGGAGAGTAATTCACACAATTGAGCAAAAGAATTCAAATAATGCCAAACATTCTCACAGGGTCATGTTTTTAGGATTTCAATCATACTTTAGCTCAATCATACATGCTCAATTATATTTGCTAGCTCATGTTCTACAAAAATCAAATAAAGACAAAACCAAAACATCCAGAACTCCACGGGATTTTTATGAACAGGCTTGAAATTTAAAATAGAGGACAAACTAAGGCAGATGGGTATTTGAATAACACATATGTATGCAATGCATGATTATTTTTTATTTTTTTTTAGTTACGAAAATAAACGAAAATTAATAAAATTGATTACAGAAATTAAACATGATGCAAAAATTTAAATATGATCTCCTATATGCATTTATATACAGAATTCCTCTCCTCCACACTTATAGTTTTCATTGTCCTCAATGAAACAGTAAAGACAACAAAAGTGAATCAAATATAATCAGGGTGAAGGGAAAGGAAAAGGAAAAAAGAAAGAAAAATTTACCTCGGTTTGCCTCCCGAGAAGTGCCTTTGTTTTAAGTCGTTGGCTCGACGTAATGGCCCTTGATTGGCCTAGGTTCCTCCACCCGGGTCACCTACACCTATCATTTCATTAACAAATGCGGGCACCCTGGGAAGGTGTAGCTTTCTGTTCCAACATTCATCCATTACCCTTAGCTTCTCTCCTTGAGCTAGTCCTGTGGGTTGTCCTAGAATCATAAAAGGTTTCAATTTGTTAAGGGGTGATGTGAGCCTAATTTGCCATGTTTTGCACTTAATTTTATATCGATTTCTGCATGCATTTCATACATTTGGGTTAGAATAATACATAATTTGTGTAGTTTATGTTTATTTGCAATATATGGAGGTCTACACAAAGTTTTTTTTATATTTCGCAGAAATCGGGCGCATTTTGGAGCTTAATGGAAAGTCATGAAGAAGCTAAAGATGGTGCAGCGGGAGAAAGCGCAACTTTTCGCCATCCATCATTCTGAATCAAGCTTTGATGTCTTCATGAGAATTGTAGCTCTCGAAAAGAGCTTTCCAACACATGGTCATATGCATCAATCCGACAACCGAGGACTTTGGAAAGTCCGTTTTAAGAATGGAGCAGAATGCTGAAAGCAACAGAGTTACTCGAAGTCGACCAAACTGGTCAAAATCGACCAAATTCTACTCGACTTTTGTTCCAGAAGACGAGATTGAGCACGAGCTGAGCACAAGACCGCTCGAGTTGAAGAAATCTACTCGACATCGAGGAAATTGGTCGACGTCGAGGAGATTCCAGAAGCTGTCCGTGTCCGAGATCGACGAAGAAGCCGAAGACGGAGAAAAGTTGGTCGTTATCGAGGAAACTACTCGATATCGAGTTAATCAACAGAAGCCGAAATTGAGTAGTCCGTGACTTATTAAGTTTCTATCTCGAATCCGATGGAGATATTTTCGAGAGCAAATTCCATCAAGACCTATCAAGTGCTATCAAGATGAGAAGATATTTACCTACATTAGATATAATTCCTTTTGGATTTATTTATTTATTTCCATGTTTTAATCTTTAGATAAAAGATAGATAGATATAGATTTACATATAGTTTTCTTTCCTAATTAGAGAGGGGATGAAGGCTATAAATAAAGCATTAAAGGCTGATTTCCATTCATTCAATTCGAGAGAAAGAGAAGTAAGTAGTTACAAGTAGAGAGAGAGAGAGAGAGAGAGAGAGCTTGTGGCGAGAGCAAGGTAGAAAGGCGAGAGCGGATTTGGCTTGTTCGGTTGTAAGCTTTCTTTTTAGTTTTATTTTAATGCAATTTAGTTATTTACTGAAATCTTTGATGAGTTTATTGATGATGAAGAGCGAGTAGTCCACCCACTTCTAGGGTCAGGGTGAGCCCGACGGTAGCCATGTGAGGTGATGCAGTAAAGATTTGAGCTTTTTATGCAATTCGTCTTCTATCCCTATAAGCATGATTCTTTTGCGAAAGTTGAAGGTGATCCTTGTTTGTGTTATTGAAGCGGAAGTGATCTTAATACAACTTGGATTAATTATGTGAAAAGGGTTAATAACAATTAGGCTTTATGCGAAAGCCTCTATATTCCTATTTGTTAATAACGAAAGTTATTTGATGAAAAGCATGATCTTTTATGCCTTTATGTGTTATTTTGCATGGTTATCGTTGTGGTGTTGAAACCCTGATCTTGGAAGTCTTTAGTTTATTGATCTACTTCATCAAAAAACGTGTTCTGTGTTACGAAAGGTTGCAATTTTAGTTTATGTTGTTACTCGATCTCGAGGAATTTTGGTCGACGTCGAGGTAATTGGTCGACATCGAGGACTTTTGTCGAAATCGAGTTGCTTTTGCTGGTTTTGCTTCCGATTAGTCGATATTGAGCTACTGTTGGTCGATTTCTTTACTCGATATCGAGTACTGGTAGTCGATATCAACCAAATTTTGCTGCTTTGCTTTATTTTCCGCTTTTATCTGTTATTTCTGTCTTTCTATTTGATTTTCTGCCTATGAGATTTGCTGCTACCTGAGATCTGCTGACACGCTTCCTCGAGGATCGATCCTGGCTTCCCACTGCTGCATTAGGAGGAGGTCTTGTAATTATTTGCGTGGGCACGAATCTGGTTTTATTTATATTTCTATATTTTGAACTCGATTTTCTCCTACAACAAAATTGGCACCGTTGCCGGGTAAACAATCATTCGCGCCTTAGGTAGTTAGATCTCACATTTTCTTTTAATGTTTTGATTTTGTAGTATATGCGCCGTTCTAGTCAACAACCTGAGTTTGACGCATTAGACGACCCAGAACACCTTATACACGTCCACACTAAATTGAAAAGAGCCATGGCGGCCGCAGAAACACAAGAACAGCTGATACAGAGGCTTCAGAGGGAACTAGCCGCCAAGGATACTGCTCTCACCGCTGAGAGAGCACGCACTACACAGGAAGCTGAGCGAAGGAGGCAAGCAGAAGCTGAGCTTGCCCAATACCCTACCACTGTAGAGGATTACATGCACCTGACTCTCGTCGTGCCTGAATCGTCCATTTTAATCCCTGAAAATAATTTTGAAATTCACACTCCTTTCCTGATTGAGATTAAAAAGAATGCATTCTATGGAAGATTTAATGAATGCCCTCTTGAACATATTACCAATTTTTCTTACATGTGTCATACTCTTGTTAAAGGTACTACTCTGGAATATGTCAAGATGAAGGCTTTTCGATGCTCTTTGGCCGGTCCAGCATTGAAATGGCTTGAAGGTCTCCCTCCACGATCCTTAACAACATGGGCTGATGTAAAGCAGGAATTTCTCAACAAATTCTTTCCTCCTGCCAAGACAGCGTTCCTCCTCCAGAAGATTACAGCTTTCAAACAAAAGCCTGGGGAGCCACTACTGTTGCTTTCCTCGAGGACTTTTGTCGAAATCGAGTTGCTTTTGCTGGTTTTGCTTTCGATTAGTCGATATTGGTCTACTGTTGGTCGATTTCTTTACTCGATATCGAGTACTGGTAGTCGATATCGGCCAAATTTTGCTACTTTGCTTTATTTTCCGCTTTTATCTGTTATTTCTATCTTTCTGTTTGATTTTCTACCTGTGAGATTTGCTGCTACCTGAGATCTGCTGACACACTTCCTCGAGGATCAATCTTGACTTCCCACTGCTGCATCAGAAGGAGGTCTTGTAATTAATTGCGTGGGCACGAATCTGGTTTGATTTATATTTCTATATTTTGAACTCGATTTCCTCCTACAACAGGGGGCTTAAATTTCCATAAACTATTTTCCTTAGGTGTTTCTAACAAATCACGAAAATTATTTTTGCAATCCATATTGTTAGCAATAGGCATATCTAAAGAATTTTCAGGAGAAAGCTTGTCATGATTAAAGAGAGAGAATTCTATCTTTCTTCCATCAAACTCCATAGTCAATAAACCCTCACAACAATCAATTTTTGTTTTTGCAGTTTTCAGGAATGGTCTTCATAGTATAATGCGTGTTTCTGGGGTTCCCTACTCCATATCTAAAACAAAGAAATCAACAAGGAAAAAAAAATCATCTACCATAACCAAAACATCTTTAATAATGCCTCTTGGCCTGATTTGTGATCGATCGGCAAGTTGCACTGTAACCCCAGTCTCAGTCAGAGCACCCAAACCCAAAGACATGTACATGTTATAGGAAATAACATTAATTGAGGCTCCTAGATCTAGCATGGCTTGTTTGAATCTAGTATTCCCAATTGCACATGGAATTTTAAACATACCTAGGTCTCCACATTTTTCAGGCAATTTCTTTTGCAACACAGCAGAGACATTTTCATTCAAGCTTACCTTTTCCTTCTTTTTCAATCTTTGCTTCTTCTTGATGGTGCATAATTCCTTTAAAATTTTAGCATATCTAGGATGCTCTTAATTAATTTGAGTAAAGGAATATTTACCTCGCATTTGTTGAACGTCTTAAAGATCTCCCTATCGTTCTCATACCTTCGTGTATCCTTTAGGGCTTCCGGAAAAGATGTAACCGGCTTTGGAGTCTCCATAGGTAAAGAAGAAGAAGGAGGAGAAGAAGGAGGAGGAAGAGGAGAAGAAGAAGAAGAAGAAGAAGAAGAAGAAGAAGAAGAAGAAGAAGAAGAAGAAGAAGAAGAAGAAGGGGAGAAAGGCAAAGATTGCGTACCTGACACCGAAGAGTCGGCGGGGCTACTGGCGGCGGGCGCGGCCTTTGGCTGCAAGCGCAACACATTTGATTGGCCGCGACCGAGGCATGGTTGTTGTGGCCGCAGCCAGGAGCTGACGTATTCTTCTTCGGTTATTCCTTCTATCTCCTCGTCCAACGCTTCCTCGTTGTCCTTTTGAGGTGTGACAATCAGTTCCTTGCCACTCCTAAGCGTTATTGCACTGACATTCTCCTTAGGATTCTCAACCATTTGCGATGAAAGCTTCCCTGAATCGTTTGCCTCCTTCGCACTCAAAATCTGAATGAGCTGACTCAATTGATTCTCCAAATTTGTGATCCGGCCTGATTGTTGTTTCTCAACCTTCAACACCAACCGTGAAAATTTCTATATTGGATCCTCCATGGCCTCATTGGATTGTGGTTGGCCTCCCTATCGAGGTTCAAATTGTTGTTGGGGCCTTGCCTGTTGCCCCCCTAGCTGATTGAAAGAGGCTTGGTAGTTCTCATATCCCTGTTGATAGCCTCTGTTATAGTTGTTGTTGTTGAAGTACCCAGGATTTCCAAAAGTGCCTTGTCTAGGCCCTTGAGGAGCGAAATTCCCAATGGCATTCAACTCGACGTTGGGATCTTGTAGAAGCGGGCACATGTCCATAGGATGAGTAAATTGATTGCAAAGTCCACATGCTTTCAATTGTTGGGGAGTTCTATCAGTGACCAACTGTTTGATCATCTCCTTCACCTCTGCCATGTCTGTCTGAAGTGCAGGTGCATGGGCATCAATAGAAAGTACACCCCTAGCACGAGGGCTCTTGTTGAATTGTCGAGAGCCTTTAGATAGCTCCTTAAACACATCCCAAGTTGCGGCAGGCGTCTTGTTCAGCATGTTTCCTCCACAAGCAGAATTCCCTATTTTGCGCTCTATATCAGTCAGCCCATTGAACAGAAAGAGAACCGGATCCTTTTGAGAGTACCCATGGCATGGGCAGCTGGCGCAGAGCTTCTTGAAGCGCTCAAAGTACTCATGTATCGACTCCGTCGCGTTGTTGATAGGAGGAAATCGAGTATGCAAAATAGAATGTAAATAGACTAAGGCAAACCAGATTCCATCCCTTGCAAATAATTACAAGACCTCCTCCTGATGTAGCAGCGGGAAGTCAGGATCGATCCACGAGGAAGCGTGTCAGCGGATCCTAGGCAGCGATGGAACTCACAGAAGTCGACAACAAGGGTCCTAGATCTCGAGTACAGCAACTCGACAGAAGATCGGACAGTCGAGCTCAGAGCAGTAGCAAGCACAGGGTGGTGGTCAATCTCGACAAAGGCTACTCGAGATCGAGTACGATCTTCGTCGACGTCGGCTTGGGTCTTGTCGAGCACCTGCACACAGAAGCTACAGCGACCTGGGTCGAAGATCAGTAACTCGAGATCGAGTAGTGTTAGTCGATCTCGAGGAAAACAGAAACTAAAGAGAAAGAAAATAAATGAAAAGGCTTTGGGGATTCGAACTAGACTGTATAAAAAGGACTTCCAAGATTGGGGTTTGCAAAAAAGATAACCAAGCATGCATAAGGCAGAGATAAAACAGATAATCATGTAACTTGCATCAAAGGACTAAGCTTTCGCCTTTTCCAACAATTAGACAACTCTTTCAAGAAACCCTAATTGTCTCTACTGATTTTATGTTTACAATCCAAGTTGTTAGCATGGACCTCCATTAGATGGGTAATAAACACATAAACAAGTAGTAGATGCTCAAAACAAGATAAAAGTCGGATCTTTACCTCAAACACGCATGGCTTTCGTCGGGCTCGCCCCAACCCTAGAAGTGGGTGGACTACTCGCGCTTCATCGCAACCTCATACATTGATTGATGAAAAGAAACTAATTGCATTAAACCAAACGGAAGAAAGTACAACCGAACAAAGCCAACTTGCTCTCGCTCCCTTGCTCCACTCGGCCTCTCTTTCTCTCTCTCCTACTACTTCTCCCACTGAAATTGAATGCTTAGAAATCAGCCTCATGGGCTTTATTTATAGGCTTCTAAACCTTGCTACTCAATGATAGAAATATCTATCTATATCTAAAACTTTATCTAAAAAGCTTAATGATAAATAAATGAAATTTTGGAATTAAATCTATAAAGGGGAAATTAAATCTAAAATAGGTAAGTCTCTTTATGTTGATAGATCTTGTCTTCCATGGATAGAACTTGATGGATCTCGGATAGACTCGGCTTCCTTCGGCTCCAAGGAATCCAAATCCGAGGAGGACAGCTCACAACGCGTTACGCGGCTTCTGGAAGGTTCCTCGATCTCGAGTAGATTTGACGTCGACTGGGCTGGTTCGGCTTCTCGGGTTGCTGGTCCTCGACTGGCTCGGAGATGGCTCCTAGGTGTCATCGATCTCGAGGAAGATTCCTCGATCTCGAGTTGGATGGTTCATCGTCTTGGTCTCCTAGTGTTGTCAAGCAACTCCCCTCGACATGCTCAGACATGGTGCTCTCAGCCTTTGTCGACATCGAGGAAGGTTCTCGATCTAGAGTTGTGGTGTTCGGCTTCCAAGTCAGGTCAGGTAGTCTCTTCTCGGCATCCTCGGACATGCTTTCCTCGACTCCGGGCATGGGCTGTGGTGCTTCGTCGATCTCGAGTTGGTTACTTGATCTCGAGTAGAGGCTTGGAGTTGGGTTCTTCGTCTTCAGCTTCTCGACATGGTCCTCCTTGATCCTGGTGTGCCTAGACATGGCTTGTCGAGATCGACTATAGTTTGTCGATGTCGAGTAACTTTGAGCTCCGGTTCTTGCTTCTTAATTTTCTCCCGAAATGGTTCCATATTCTGCAATATTAAACAGAAACTTATGTAGATCTCCATTTCTGACAAATTAACATAAACTACATAAATTCGACATATTCCCAATCCGAAATATGCAAAATGTATAGAATATGGAACTAAAATATGCGTAAAGACATGACTACTTTAGAGACATCACGCGTACTGCTCAATGCTGTTGATTGACCTCTTCAAAGCATTGAGCTTTATTGCAGGGAAGTACATATCTAGGAAGATTATCTTCATCTCAGCCCAAGTAGAAATAGATCCAGGTGGTAGATAGAAGACCCACTCATTCGCCTCATCCTTCAAAGAGAAGGGAAAAGCTCTCAGCTTGATTTGATCTTCAGTTACGTTCTCTGGTTTCATCCCAACTACCACAGTATGGAATTCAGAGAGATGCTTGTGGGGGGTCCTCCCCACTCAACCCATGGAGTTTAGGTAGAAGATGAACTACCCCAGACTTCAGGTTAAAGTTGACTCCTTCTGCTAGCGCAGGGAATTGGATTGCCAGAGGTTGATGTGCCAGATCAGGAGTAGAAAGCTCCTTAAGAGTGCGGTTTGCGTCGCTAGCCATCTCTGTTGTAGTTTCTCCTTGATCAAAAAGGAGTTCGCGAAAGCGATCACGAGTTTCTTGCCTTAAAGAGGAAAGGGTCCTTTCAATCTCTAAATCAAACGGCAATAAAGAAGAATTAGTAGCACAGGTATGGACCATATAAGACGGTCCACACCAAAAATCAACACTAAAAATACACAAGAATTAATAAATTTCCCCGACAACGGCGCCAAATGTGACGGAGGGAAAACCTGTCTTTGATCCGCCAAAGAAAACTCAAACATATAGCAAGTATAGCAATAAGCAAGAGGTCGACCCACAGGGAAAGTTATAATTCAAGTTTGATTCAAGTGTCAATCAAAGTAACCAATTTTGGGGGGTTTTATGTGTGAAAGTTCCGCCTTTTATCAAAGTAGATTGAAGCAAACAAAAGTAACTGATTTTAATTCAGACAATTAGGAGAAGCAATTCTACCTACAATTTTACACTTTATTGGATTGAAGCGATCCTTGTAACTTCTTCTCGTCCTATTAAGTTTCCTATGAATGCCCTTGTCCCGGCCTAATATAGTTACTAGTCCAACCAGTCCTAGCAATCCTTATCAATCGAACAGTTCCTAAAGAAGGATTTAACTCAATTGATAGCTTTAAGTTTAGAGACTAGCCAAGGTATTTGCAGTCCCTAAAGATGGATTTAACAACACATTCAACTCATTCAATTAGTTCAACCAGCCCTAAAGGAACAAGTTTGCCACTTAGATTAAGGTTCACAACTAGGAATCTACAAAACATTAGCGATTGAATTGATCTAACGAGTTGGCCAGACAAGATCGAACAAAACAATAAACAATCAAGCACAAAGAAGTTGAAGCATTCAAATATAGGAAACAAGGAACGAGAATTAGAAACTCACAATCAATCCAAATAAAGCTTCAAATTGCAGGCGGAATAGATGAGTTTAGTTCCTCATGGAAGACATCGCTCAAATCTCTAAAGTGCTTGATGTGCGTAAGAATAGAATAGAAGTTTTTAAACTAACATAATAATCGACCTTATAAAAGAGTCTAGTCGGCCATAAAAACCAAACAAAGAAAACTAGGGTTTTCGTAACCAAAACGATGGACATACATCAAATGCTGCGGCCACGGCTTCTTCCAAACCCGCTGCAAATTGATTGGCTGCGGCCGCAACATGGTTGCTGCGGCCGCAGCCAGGGACCTTTCACGGAAAATCTATCCCGAATTTGCTCTTTTTTCAACAGGAAAGTTGTAGTTCTCTGAAAGAGCTTTCCAACGCATGATCATAATAGTCAATCAGACAACCGAGACCTCCAAAAAGTGCAAAACAAGTTCATCATGTCTGGCAACAACTTCTGTAGACTTGTTCTTCGTTTAGGTCCACTTCTTCTTCTCAGGACCTCTTGAGATCTTCATGTAAGCTTCTCCGATCAACTAGACATTCTCATCTAATGCGTTAACAACTCCTGTCTCATCATCGGATCCACGATTACCTGAAATAATCAATAAAAGTGTGTAGATTCCGACTCCACTAACATAGAGAGCAAATATGCAAATTGTACTTAATCCATCCATGAAATGCATCTCAACTAAGCTAAATGCAACCTATTATGCCTACCTAAATGCATGTTATCATCCTCCTATCAGCAAGCCACTCTGGCTAGCCATACTCGAAATAGAATATTGCGCCACTATGTCGCATCCTTAGAGGAATCCCGCAAATAGCCCAGGCAATATGCCTGCCTCGATTCCACATATCGAGGTCGGAATGTGATCGGGTGTTTTCACGTCTCACCGTAGTGCCCGGTTTGTCTTGATTTCCGATTGATGAATAAGATGGAAAACGGAAATTTTGGATTTTTTACTTGCCTCTGGCTACAAAGTGGCGAACGGGTGCGTAACGCGTGGGAATCTGCCGAACAGTTCATGTCGAATCCTAAAGAATGCTAAGCGTTGTTTGATGAGCCTGCGTAGTATTAGGTAGTTGGTTAGATAAAGGTTGACCAACCTTAGTGATCTTTTTCTCTTATTCAGGTTGCTCTGGGGGCAGCTATCACGCTTAGGCTGGTTAGAAGCAGGAATGTCGGAAGCGGTAAGGCAGCTAGCAGAGGGAATTTCAAATTCCCTTACATCCAAAAAAACAAAAATTCCCCCTTCCGACCTACATTATGCTAAGGTATAGATTGATCCCACTGGAGCAATACTTAATAAGGTCTCTCATGGCCCAATTATTATTACAACGTTCTCCATCATAGAATTTGGCCTTCGGGGTCAACCCGACGGATTCTATGAGGAAGGCAGCGCAAAGGAGGCTCGAGGGCTTGTTAAGGAAGGTGGCAAGGGCCGACGAAGGGGGGAAAACGAAAGGCCTTTTCTGGTCCCCCCTGAGTCGGGGGGTGCTTGTGGGGAGGGTGCGCCACGACGAAACAAGGGAATGAAAGGCCTCTTTGCGTTGGGTGATCTTTACCCTCTCCACAATGATGGCTCTGTTGTCTTGGGGAGCGTTGAAGCTTCCTTCTTCGGAAGGACAGCGAGAGAATGAGGTCATATCTTTGCTGCCCGAGTCAATTGAATCATCTCTGATGTCACAACCTCTTATTTAAACGCGCGCTTCCTTTCGATTGGAGCATGTCGCTACCTGGGCCTTTATCTCAGCCATTTCATCACATGGAGAACCAACCGCCTAGCTGGAAGTACCAAGCTGGTGGTATCGTATATAAGAGAACGACTGCTTTTAGGAGTGATCTTTGTCTCAGCGAGCACTCTCTGAGGGCATGGAATGTCTAATTATTCGGTGAGAATGTCGACAGTAATGTCTCTCTTAGATTATCTGGGCAAAATACGGGAAAACTCCATTCAATTCTCGATGGATCAACAACGGAAAAGTCGTAGCGCGTTTAGCACTCAGTGCCAGCAAGACCTTGCATGCGTGGAGCTATAAAATGGTCAGACACTTACATCGATTCCTGAGGAATTGGTAAGGAAGAACAAACAAGTGAAATAGTCGTTACATGGGTTGAGCTTTCAGAGTTTAGGTACATGCCCATAGATAGGAATAGGGTGGAGGTTCATTTGATTCGCGCTTGATTACAAGAAGCTCAAAAGAGAAGGCCAGGGAAAGAGGCGAAACTCCACTAGAAAGGGGAAGAGTGCCCACTCGACCGACTATCATGAACGAAGTGAGGGAAGGAGTTCAGATTAGATCCCTTAGGACATAGACGGAAGGTATGAAGAAATAGAATAAGGTCTTTGACGATCCAGTATTAGCTAGCAAGTGTATGAACTCATGCTTTGATGACTCCCTAGTGGCCAGAGAAACCTTAGCTTCACCCTGCTATTCACGTGCCTCACAAAATTCTTCAGCCCATTAGCCTTTCACACTTGGGTACTAGATCTTATTGGTCCTATCACGCCAGCATCCTCTAAAGGGCACATTTGGATCCTAGCTGCCAAAGACTCTTTCACAAAATGGGTTGAAGTGGTTTCATTGAAAAAGGCTACCAAAGCATCTGTAGCCGATTTTTTTTTCTTAAGGAAAATCTTATCTGCCGATTCGGCATACCAGCAAGAAGAATCTCATTTAATGGCACGCCATTTGTAAGTGCTTGAAAGCCTCAAGCTTTTTTTTAGGTAAAATCTCTTCCTTCTTCTTTCTTTGCTTTTCAGCTTCATAATTGAGAATCAATTAACTTCCTGGTGTTCCTCTTTCTTTCTAGTGCACTGTTTTATTGCGTGCATTTAGTGCGCTATTTAAGAACATTCTTATCAGTTATCAAGCCATGCTGTAAACGATGAGTGTTCGCCCTTGGTCTACACAGATCAATGGCCCAGCTAATGCGTGAAACACTCCGCCTGGGGAGTACGGTCGCAAGACCGAAACTCAAATGAATTGACGAGGGCCTTTACAAGTGGTGAAACATGTGGTTTAATTCGATACAACGCGCAAAACCGAGATGAAGTTGCTTAGTCACCTGAAGTGTCCTGCGACGAAAACTCATTTCAAGTGACAAATTGGGCCCATCGCCTGAATGGTAAATTGGCTTGGCGTATCGTAATATTAAAAAAATTATTTATTTTGGGTCGAGTTTAGAAGAATGTCATTCTCACCATTGTTCCAAAGGTGAAATCGCTCACCCTGGGCGCCCCTCACCCCTAGCCCGAAGGGGATTATGAGAGGAGGTAAATCCTGGTGACTCAACCGATCAAAGAGGTCAAAACCAGTGCTAACTGCGTACAAGGAGCTCCCCTCATTTGAGAGGTTGCTCCCACCCTGCCGCTGGTGAGACTCGATCTTTGGTCTATTATAATTCTAAATGTCACCTCTGTGACCAGTTGAGCTAAACTCATGCGGACAATGTCATTCTCACCATTACATTAACCCTTGTTAAGAAGAGACCGAATAGATTTCGTAATAGATATGTATATTAAATTACATATAGACTATATTTATTTTGTTATCGTTTACATTTTCAGATTTTACATCAAACCGGCCCTAAAAAGATTGAAAATTCTAGATAAGGTTTCACACCATTGGCTTAATTTTTTTCCACGTGTTGTCTAATAAAATGAAGGCAAATAGGTGAGAACTGAGAACTCTTCAAATCATTTAAAGCATGTTTGATTTTTCTAAGAAATCTATTTAATGTCATAAATATTCCAAAATTAATATATATATATATATATATATATATATATATATATATATATATATATATATATATAGAGAGAGAGAGAGAGAGAGAGAGAGAGAGTGGTTCCCTTGTGCACACCTCTTAAAGTGTATCTAGTGCACAAATTCTAGCAGTAGATCTGAACGGATTGGATAGTCTAGATTAAGCCATGTGTAATTGTTTTTTATTAAAAAAAAATAACCACTCCCATTCACTGGGACCCACATGCAAATAAAAAAAAAACCAATCTCATTCACTTAAAAGCGTGTTATCCAACCTCCACCCTTGCCTTTTTTTTTTGTTTTCTTTTTTCTTTTAAAATATATAAAATATTTATAAACAAAATGCTTTTTTTTTGCTAGAGAATAAATGTTTTTTTTAAACCCACCTGATTTTAGTTCGTTTGAAAGATTGACAATTCCACCGAATAATGTTTCGGTTGCTACCAAATAAGGTTCTGTTATCTTTTTTCATTTAGTTCATATAAAAAAATACCAATTCCATTGAATAATTTATCACATTCTACCGAATAATATTTATTTTTGTCAATAATTTTCGGATAAAAGAGACCTCAAATCCCTAAATAATACTTACAAATAATACGAATAATGTTTCATATTTCACCGAATAATGTCTCACATTACACTGAATAATGTCTCACATTTCAATGAATATTGCATTATTTTATACTTGTTTACCAAACCGAAGACTCCATATTCTGGTGAATAATGAATCGGATTTCACCGAATAATTTATCTAACTCGTTACCACTAGTAATAAAAATTCGACACATATTGACGAATAATGAATCAAAATGATGCTTCTCGAAAACCCTAATCCAAACACACACCACCACCTCCAACACCCCCCTCCCCCAACCCCCACACCCCCACCCATCACCGTCGGCCTTCATTACCACTAACCCCCCCTCCCCGCCCCATCAAAATAAAAGATGAAGCAATTCACATAAAAAATTAATGATTAAGTCGGACGATGAAACAAACCTAACAATTTGCCTATCTTATCATCTATTTTATCTGAGAAAACAGCGATTTGGAACTTGCCGGCAATCGGAATTGGGGCTTCTTCAATCGCCATAGCCGCCGGAATTGGGGCTTCTTCAATTGGCTCCGCCGGCCAACGGGTGCCACTGCCCAGCAATTTGGATCTCAGAACTCACCGATTTGAAACTCGCTGGCCAACGTGTGAACTCACCGATCTCTCCAAAGTCGCACTACTCTTGCCTCCGCCTCGCCGTCAATTCGCCTCCGCCTGGACATCGCCGCCATGATCAAGACAACTCTTTCGACGCCGCTCTCGCCACCGACACCAACCCCTGGACCACGGAGACGGTTTCCGAAGTCCTTCGCCGCCGCTGATTAGCACCAGACAGGTTCGGTTACGATCTGCTCATGCCGTCTCTCTTCGGCAGGGGTCGCCTCGCCTCAGCCTCCGCCTCGCCGCGTTCACCTCCGCCTCCGTCTCGCCGAGTTCACCTCCGCCTCGCCGGGTTTGCCTCCGCCTCCGCCTCGCTCTCTTCGACTCCATGGGTGAACAAGAAGGAAGAAGCAATTGTCGGCCAACAAAAAAATGAAGAAGAAGCAATTAGGGATTTGGGATTTTATTCACGCAAACAACACGTGCTTACTAAGCGTTTTTCATCCATTGTGTGTAGGATCCACCTGTTTTTAATTAAAAAAAAAAATAGAAAAATCTCTTTTAATCTCAGCCATACATCCATTTCCGATCAACGGCACACAGTTGTACACAAAGTACACTCTAAGGGGTGTGTACAAGTTACCTATTCTATATATATATATATATATATATATATATATATATATATATATATATATATATATATATAGGGAGTGGTTCCCTTGTGCACACCTCTTAGGGTGTATCTTGTGCACAAATATTGGCCTTTGATTGAAATAAATGGAAGGACATGATTAAATGGGTGTTTCTTTTTTTTTTTAAAATAGAAAAGCTGGTGGGTCCCACTTAAAAAGATCTGACGCGCTTTTTTTTTTTCCGGATCTGATTTCGCTGTTTTGAAAATCTGTCCATTCCACTGAATAATGTTTCATGATCTACCGAATAATATTATATTTTATTTTTCATCCATTTCAGATCAAATTTTACCAATTCAACCGAATAATTTGTCACATACAACCGAATAATGTTTAATTTTTTGTCAATCAATTTTAGTTTTGACTCCGAGTTAATTTTTATGCATTCAGTTTTGAAATATTATTCGGTAGAATAGTTATATTTTTTGGGAAATAGAAACAATATTGAATTGAATAATGGTTCAAATTTCACCAAATAATTAACAACTCATTAACACTAACACCAAAAAATTCGACATATTCATTTGAATAATTAACGAACATTGAACTGAATGCATTCGAACTAGAATTGACCACCCCCGCCACCCACCCCCAACCACCCACCACCCTCACCAACCGCCCAACTACCCAGCCCAGATTACCCTCGCCCCCCCGCCACAAAAAAAAAAACAAGCAGATCTATGCGACGGAGACGAATCGGTACGGAGCACCGGAGAACGGAGGCTGTTGAATGAGCCCGACCATCGGCCATAGCCCGGAATTGAGCGAGAGAGGAGGAGGAGGCCCGGACCTGCGCGAGAGGGGATGAGTCGACCCTAGCACCGCCCGGATCTGAGCGAGAGGGGAGAAGTTGACCCTAGCACCGCCCGGATCCGGTCGCTCTCGGCGCCACCTCCTCTCCTCTTTTCCGGCCACCTTCCGACCACCACACCACCGCCGACGCTCCCGCTCACCAGATCCGGCCACCCCGGTGTGAGCAACCCCCTCCATTCGCACCCACACACCCATCCCCCTCCATTCGCACCCACACACATTCGCAACCCCCTCCATTTGCACCCACACACCACCGAACCCCCTCTCCGGCGCCGACAACACCCATTCCGGCCACCACCCACCCAGCAGCGCCGAATTCACGCCCCTGAGCCGACATCAACAGCCCACCGAGCCCCCGCAACCCCTTTTCGCTTTTCTTTACAGATTCGAAAGAAACCGCCCCTAATTGTCTCCTCCTTCCCCTAGCACCGCCGGATCTGAGAAGAGGGAAGGGGCGACGAGTACCGACGTCGCCACCACCACGCTGCCACCGCCCAGCCATTCGAATCGTCGTGCTCCGCCGTCAACTCGACACTGGGGCTCTGAGTACTCCACGAGAATGAATACATCATCTGCTAGGGTTTTATTTCAATTCACTTTCACGCGCTACACATCCTGATTTTTTAGTGTGGGCTGCTTTTCCACTTTTTTTTTAAAAACCACCCAATTTACGTGGTATCATCCTAGCCTTTTATTTCCTTTAAATCAAAGGCTCACAATTGTGTACAAGATACACCCTAAGGGGTGTGCACAATATACCTATTCTCTCTCTCTCTCTCTCTCTCTCTCTATATATATATATATATATATATATATATATATATATATATATATATATATATATATATATCATTTTATAAGAAAAATTCGATTTATTTGACTCCGATCACCACAACAAGTTAAGAGTATATTATTTAAATTATAGATTACTTATATAGACATGTTCGCTTACTTTCAATATAATACTCCATTCGATTGTGAAAAAAATAATGCAAGCACATTTTATTTTTATTTTACTTTTATAATCTTGTATTGGAATTATTTTTAAAAATAAATAAATTTTATAAAAAATTTAGCTTCTTCACAAATCATACAAAAAGTCTCCTTTGCCTTACGAGGATTTCTGCTTTCCATCTTTCCGGCGGCGAGACATCGTGTCAGCTAGAGTTGTCCCATGCGCTCGCTATCCACTACTCCGCAACGACTTCCTTCCTATCGATGTTGTGTCTGCTAGTTTGCTTAGATCTTGGGTTTTTCCGGGTTTACTTTGGGTGCTCTTTTGATGTATTTTATGTTACATTTTCTTTATCGTTGTTGTATGTTTAGACGGTTTGCCGTCTGCCGACTTTGTCGGCCTCTCGAGATCCCGGCCTGTCCGGCCTCGAATTATTTCCTTATCAAAAAAAAAAATCATACAAAAAGTCAAATATCAATATTAATTGGTTGGAGGGAGTACATGAACTTTTTGTTGATAGTGTGTTAATTGTAAACCAAACTCACACTCGTCTATTGATATTTTTTTTCTCATTGAATTTGAGCAAGCATACAACTAATGCCTTTACCTTTTAAAACTTATAATAATAATAGTATGAGCAAATAAAATTATCGATCATACAAACAAAATGAGTACACATTTGGAAATTATATTTCAAAATAGGTATTCTATGTATAGATAACAAAGGAAATTTCACCAACAAAAAGCAAGGGTAGTTGATAAATGATAAATATCTAAATGTAGAAAAAAAGTGGGTAACAACTTAGAAAAATGGGTGATTTAAAACCTAAATTCGAAAATCTCAAATATGATGTGATGATATTAACATCATTTTCTCCTCTATATGTTTGAGGTACATAGTAAGAATTCTATTTAAAAATGATGAAATTTAAATTGAATAAATAAACTTATAAAAGATTTTTGAAACATTCTAAAATTTTATAAATCTCAAAAAAAAAAATCAAATCAACATTCTCAATATATGTCGTTTACATACATTTGATTAGAAAAATTGTTATAACATTTAAATATTGTTTTAAGTATAAAATGAAATCTCATGAGTTCATTTAAAATAAATCATAATCATAATCATAATATAAGGATTTGTAATTTTCAAATTTAAGAGTAATATACCCATTATGTAAAAAAAATTCAATTTAATTGATGGAGAATTTTTTTTTTTTTTTATCTTAGCCCAGTTCGATCGACTCAGTCGCTCTACATCTGGATCGGTACTGTATGACCTATTTAAAGGGTTGACCCTCCCACTCACAATCATCTCCATGTTTTCAAAGGGATCCGAACTTTGAACCCTTGCTAAGGGATGTAGGCCCCACAACCACTACATCAACATATGATTGATTAGAATTTTATTTCTATGCAATTACAATAAAAAAATATATTTATATATATAAACACTACTCCCTCCGTAGTCCTTACTAATCAATGGGGCAATTTCCATACAGGCCACGAAATTAGGCTTAATTAGGAATCCGTCTCCCACCCTCTCCATATTTGGGATTTGTCCACCGAATTTTTCATAATGCTGAAAAAAAAAAAATTCCACGAAATTTAGTTTTTTTTTTTTTTTTTTTCCGCGTTGCATAAACTGCTGAAACCGAAGTTGCTGAAATTGATTTCTTTTTTTCCACATTCTTTTTTTCCACGTTTCTTGGGTTGCTGAAACACCTGTTCCCCCTCTGTTTCAGCAGTTTTTTTTCTTTTTGCATTACTGTTTTTTTTTCACGTTGTCGAACCCGGAGTTGCTGAAATACCGATTTCAGCAACGTTATTGATACTAAACCCACGGTTTCATCAATGTTGTTGATGTTGAAACCCCGATTTCAGCAACGTTGTTGATGCTGAAACTCCGATTTCAGCAACGTTGTTGATGCTGAAATTATTGCTGAAAATGTGTTACGGGATATAAAATTTAGCCTATGCGGGATTCGAACCCACGTATTTGCGCATAACACATCGCTCTACCATTGAGCTAAGAGGCTTTTGAAGCAAGTTCAACAACAACAATTTCAATAAATTCTAGTTTTGAAGCAAGTTCAGCAACAATAATTTCAGCATTTCAGCGTTCTACAAAAAGTTTCAGCAAGACAAATAATTTACGCACTAAAAATTACGTGGACAACAAATTCACCAAATAGAACAACCCGAAAATACACTAAAAAAATGCGGACAACAAATACACTAAAATAATCAGTATCTAACTCTCAAGCTCAACCAACAACAGAAGAAACAAATTTGTAATGGAACCCTAAGATGTTAAATCATGCAAATTTAGTTGGATGTGGTCAAATTTGAAAGTTTGAACTGAAACAACGCCGGGAAAAAAATGCATTAGGTACAGGACAAAGAAACAAAGCTAACTTCCCTTACATGACCAAAAGAGGTTTACCTGCACCCTTGCAGATCTTTGAGCAAGGCCAGTTTCAATCTTCAGAAAGATAAAGCCGTCTTCATCGAAGCCGTCCAGCAACAGAGGCCCGTCCAGCAGATCTGGATGCATCGAAGCCGTCTTCATCGCCGTTTCAGCACATCTGGATGCATCGAAGTCGTTTCAGCAGGTCGTGAAACGGATCTGATGAAAACTTGCTGAAGCAATCGGAGCCGTCTTCATCTCCGTTTTCATCGTCGTCTTCATCGAAGCCGTCCAGCAATAGAGGCCCGTCCAGCAGATCTGGATGCATCGAAGCCGTCTTCAACGCTGTTTCAGCAGATCTGGATGCATCGAAGCCCTTTCCAGAAGATCTGGGTGCAGGTGGTGGTGAGGATGGTAGCCATCGGAGCCGGAACAGATCCATCTCAGCCCCTACTTCAGCACTCGACAACTTCACCACTCCACAGATCTCGGGCCTCATAGAGGAGGACGAGCTCCGGCGGCACCATCCCGACGGAATCGCGGATCTGAATCGGCAAATCGTGGAGGAGCAGAGGCGTCGGAATCGACGATATCTCTCTCTGCCTCGGATCTTCATCGGATCCTCTTTGCCTCGGATGGAGTCGGATAGAGGTACAGACCTGGGGAGATGAAGCGTGAGGATGGAGGCGGCATCCTCTTTGCCTCAGATCTTCATCGCCCTCGTCGAGCACAGAAGTTAGGGCGGCGATCGGCGGTGACTGATTGATCGGTGTGGCCGGCGAAATTGAGGAGTGAAGACAGCGGTGACGCAAGACGCCATTCTCGGGCGGCAACTGACGATGATGGTAGGGAGAGTGAAGACAGCGGTGATGGAGAGATCTGATGAGGAACAACCGGTGATGGAGAGATATGAGGAGAAACAGATTGCGGAAACCTAGATCTCAAGAGGATAATTTTGTCCAAAAAATTTTAGGTGGACAAAAACCTTATTTGCCGGACTTGGGAGACACTCCCTCGTTTAGGCCCAAAAAATAGGCATGTTGGGCAAATTTTCTCCTAATGAATTACTCCGTACTTAGGCAAAAGGGCCAAAATATCCTCTTGCAATAACTGCTGTTTTGCTCTCGATCGCGCTCCCTCTTTTCTCTCTGCGAAAATCCCCTCTCTTTCCACTGCCATTACATCTCGTGCCTCCTCCGGCGGACGTTGGCCGTTTGATTGTTCATATTTGTGGTCACGATTTCATCGGAGAATCCATGAATCGGCCGGTTTCTCTCTCCAGTTCGCTCGCTCTGCTGCTGCTGGTGCTCGTCTGCACCTGCTTGTCGGAGTTCGAGTCTCATGCTCAACTCCTCCCGCAAGATGAAGGTAAACCTAGAAAACGCTGCATCTTATCTACTTCATCTTCTCGAAATGGTTCCGAAATTTCACCTTGAAATCGCGATTTGCTACTTATTTGTTGCAGCGGCGATCAACTGTTTGGATTTATTTTTTGGATGAATCAAGTGTTTCAAACTCGCTCATTGCTTTGCTAATTTCACGATGGAACTATTTTCCTCTCCTTCTTTTGTTTTTTAAATCGATTGATTTGGTTCCCGGCGCGCGATCGGGCGATTTTTTTTATATAAAAAAAAATTGAACCAAAACCAAAAGGAAAATTTGTATTTTCCGAAACTAAATTCGTATTTTCAGAACTTGTATGAGTTTCATGATTTATGTTTTTTTGTGCATATAAATAAGATCAGGAAATATGAAACTGCAGTAGTCTGTAGTAGTGAGTAATTTAATATTTTTTCAATCGGGTGAATATATTTTTAAAGAAAACAAGAATCCCCCCCCCCCCCCCCCCCCCTAGTAAAAACAGTGGAATATTCTTTTGTTCCATTTTGTAATTAATAAATTTTATAAATACAAAGTTAGGATCAAAGTTTAAAAACACTTCATCAAAGAATCAAAGTTTCAAAATGCTAACATACTCCCTCCATATTCAAATACTCGATATTTTAAGAAAATGCACATTTATTATGATTTTTTTCATCAAAAGAATGTCTAATTATTTTTAAATTGAATGGTGCATTAGAAATAAAAAATGAACGGAAATAAATGAGTAAGCGCAATAACAATTAATAAAATTAGGTGAAAATTATTCCCTTTCTTTTTCCGACGATCATATTTAAGTTAGAGGGATTACTAATTAGGTTGGTGTTGAAGTCATCACTTTTATTCTTTTGCCCATAGTCAAATTATCATCACTTCTCAATCAAACAGGTTTGCATCTCTTTTTTACCATATCATTTGATTCACATCGCTTTCGAACACGATACATAGTTTTGGCTGTCAATATCACAATAATATAAAACTCAGTGTCGCTATTTTAAGCCATCTTGTTGTTGATGTCTCCTGTTTCATGTTTGTTTTCTTCCTCCCGTAGGCGGCCCACAGAAATAAACTTATACTGTTAACATTTTTCTTCTTTAATTTCCTCAAGTTGAAGTATGAATCCAATTAAAGTCTACGAGGAATTTTTGTAGCAAAATTTCTCTTATATATTATATAAATCTTAACTAATTATAGGTAATGTTCTAAACGCTTGGTGGATGCTTGACGGTTGGGTAGGGTTAAGGGTCTAGCGGGGTATAGGCAGATTTCATGGCAGGTTACCGTCTAGGCAGGTTTTGACGACCTTGACGGCCTTGGCGGCGGGACGAGGTCAAGGGTTTAGCCGGGGACTAGACGGGTCTTGAAAAGTGATTATAGGTGTTTTGTATTCATTGGCGGATCTAGGGGGTGGCTGCAGCCCCCTAGCCCGAAAGAAGAACGTAGGGAAAAATAAATTTTTGTGGGGTTTTTTTGATAATTTTTACTAATTTTAGAAATAAGAGTGTAAAATGAGCAATAAATCACAAAGACAACTTAGCTTAGTTGAGTAGGAGAGGTTTTTATTACCTTGAGTTCAAACCCCGTTAGCTTCATTTTTTCATAAATAATACAACTCCACTGTATTAATATTGATCTCATCCAAACTCCAAATTCAACGATGAATAAATAATACATGAAATGTTAAATAATTCAGTTTGAAAATGAAAGTCTTATCTTCTGAGAAGCTGGTTTTTGTAACGTTATTCAAATCATATGGCAAGCGTGCCGTTTATGATAAATACAAGGACATTTTATTAATATTATAATAAGTACTGAGTATTAGTTTCTTGACTGACATTAAAAAAATGGTATTAGCTGATCTATAAGAAGATGGTCAACTGTTTAGCTTCCAACCAATAAGGCCCTTGTAATTGACATTTATAGATGTTTACCTCTCATAATAACGATTGACCCTGCTCTTTCTGGGATTGTTGTTGTAATGTTGAAAACTACAAGTAGAAAATGGCAGGGGAAAGCAAAGATTAAAAAAAAACTTTCTTTTAAAACTCTTTTACTGGTTCACCTGAATTATCCTGCATCTGTGTGCTGTTTTAAGTGACAGTGTGAAAGAAACTTTTGATCAACTAACCTGATGGATTGATGATCCTAATCCATATATTGCAGTGCAAGCTCTAGAAGCGATTTCTCGCAAACTGAACATTGGGCATTGGCGAGTCAGTCAAACGGCCTGCCAAGATGTTGGTACAAGTTTCAGCTATAACCCTGGCAATGACGGGCTTAGCAACGTCACATGTGATTGCTCGTATAACAACAGTACTGTTTGCCATGTTACCAACATGTATATTGCTTGCGCATACTATTTTTCATCTTTACTTACCGCGTCTCTCCAACTGCATTATGCATAACATTGCAACCATTAGTTAAGCTCAACTTTAATGTGCTTTGATCAACAGCCAGCTCAAGACTCTCAATCTTGCCGGAGTTATACCAGATGAATTCGCAAGTCTCACCAAACTCAAAGAAATGCAAGTAACTTCAACTTACTGAGACTAATTACTGCCTTAAACTTTTAAGACTTCCTTGCATATTTCAATCACTATGGTACTATTCCTTTATATTGTGAAAGTCCGAGACGTTTATTTGTTCTTTTTCACCAGTGATCTTACTAGGAACTACATCAACGGATCGATTCCCACCAGCTTGACTAAAATTCCCTTAGAAATATTGTAAGTAAATGGTTGAGTTCATTTCAGAGGAAGCTGGTGCTAATTTTTTTAGCAAGCAAACCTTAACTTGTTAGAAATTTCAGGTCCCTTGTTGGTAACCGCATAAGCGGTTCAATTCCTGAGGAAATTGGTCAGATCCCCACCCTTCAACAATTGTAAGTTGTTGAATCTACTGCTGAACAGACTTCAACCATTTGTATTTTCTCATGATCATCAAATGGTTTCTTACTGTCTTTTCAGGGTATTAGAAAACAACCTTCTCGGAGGGCAGCTACCACAAAGCCTTGGAAATTTGAAAAAATTGACAAGATTGTAAGGATCCTTTCATTCTCTTCAGCTATCATCCAGCTAGCTCGTGTCAGTTGATGCTTCTTTTGGTCACGAAGGGAAAATTGCTTGTTTTGCCTTGTAGTTTCCTCTGATACAACTTTTGGTCATGTAGGAAGGTTGAATAACTAGAATGTGTTTAATGTTTTAGTTTTTTTTTTTTTTTATCTATTTTACGAATTGATCAAATGTCCTCCATATTTTGATATTCTGCATTTTTCTATTACCTATTGAGTAATTATTTATTCATACAGGTTGCTTTCCTCCAACAACTTCACAGGAACAATACCAGAAACATTTAGCAATCTAACGAACCTCGATGATTTGTAAGCAATCTGCTTATTTTTGCTGTCAATCATTTTCAAATCAAATTTTTAACCATAGCCGTCTTACTCGTAGTCGGATAGATGGAAATAGCTTATCAGGGAAGATACCAAGTTTCATTGGCAGCTGGGTGAACATCACGAAATTGTGGGTACCATTCTTCATTCTGGTTGGCTTTTCAGGACTTGTGCTCTTATATTATCAGACAGTATTTCTTTTTGATTCATCTTGAACCTATCTCACTATCTTTCAGGACTATGCAAGGCACAAACATGGAGGGACCTATTCCCTCCACTATAAATTTGTTGACTAAACTGACAGACCTGTGAGTAGTGGCTTCCCTATTTTTTTTCTCTATTGATGCAGATTGCAATGTCCAAGTGTTGTCCTAGTAAATTGTAACGTGATCCGGTTTTGTTTCCAGGTGGATATCTGATCTTGGAGGATCTAATATGACATTTCCCAATGTGTCGGCTTTGAGTAATTTATCGACGCTGTGAGTCCCAGACAACTTATAATCATGATTAATCTAGACTCCTCTTGATTTAGTGTGTGTTTGTGATAATCATTCAGGGTACTGCGGAATTGCTTGATCACTGGGCCAATCCCCGGATACATTGGAGATATCAAACAACTAAAGACGCTGTGAGTTTTATTATTTCTCCTTTATTCTTAATTTCTTCTTGACCATCAGAATTCATCCTGCTCTTAAACATTAGCTTTGCAATCTAGCCTGGGATCAACAACTCAACGAGGTTTATGTATGTGGCAATATACATTTTGTTTTGAAATGCCTTGTTTTCAAAGAAATGACAATTTCTACTGGCTCTTATGTGGCGGTTCATGGTTGATTCTCACAAAATTTCCTCCCGCCAAACAATAATACTAATAAAAATATCATATGTTTCCACTCAGAGATCTGAGCTTCAACAGCTTAACTGGGAATATTCCAACCAATTTCCAGAAACTGAATCAGAATAAGAAATTCAATTATATGTAAGTAGATATTTTAAATAAATGCAAATCTTACATTTGACATTGTCCACCTCTTTGTCTTAACATTGTTATCATGTCTTTGGTGGAATATGTAACGAACTCGTACAGGTTTTTGACAAACAATTCGCTGAATGGATCAGTTCCGAGCTGGATCTTAAGCAGCAAGGATAACATGTGAGTGTAATATTTTACTAGCTTCATCATTCATGGTCCCTTTTAGCTTCAAGAAAACCTACTCATCCTTCCATCCCTTTGCAGAGACGTGTCTTACAACAACTTCACTGGGTCAGTTACATCTAGTTGCCAGCTATCATCTAATTTGTAAGATTTTTTTCTCCCTTGTTTCATCACTCTTGATGATTTTGTGCTAAGCAAAATATTTTTAGCTTATTTTCTTCCCCTTTTCAGGAACTTTGCTTCTAGCTTCAAGTCAACGAATGACAACTCGTAAGTTCCAATCATATTGATTCATCTGCTTTTGTCATGAAGGAATTTAAGATGCTGATGTTGCAATGCTCAATATCAATGAAACTTTAATTTGTAGGAACAATTGGTGCTGGATAAAGGATCTACCTTGCCTGAAAAGTGTAAAATGTAAAGAACTGTTATAAATCATTTACATTCCCTGTCTGGTTATTGGACTTCTCATCTACAAATAAACTTCCTTCCGATGTTCCACAGATCATTCTCTGTTTATCAATTGTGGGGGCCCCAAGATAACCTATGACAAGCATGAGTATGAAGAGGATTCGGTTGGGTCGGGTCCTTCTTTCTTTTCCTCTACAGACAACAGGGCCCTTAGCAGTACAGGTGTTTTCATCAGCAATACTGACCAAGCAAAATATATTGCATTAGCAAATGTGACTGGTCCAGCTTACTATCAAACAGCTCGGCTTTCTCCTCTATCACTAAAGTACTATGGCGTTTGCATGCAAAACGGAAGTTACAATGTGCAGCTACACTTTGCCGAGATCATGTTCTCCAATGATCATACTTACAGCAACAATGGAAGACGTATCTTTGATGTAGCGATCCAGGTTGATATCAATTCTAGCAGTCATTTTTATTATGTGGATTGAAGAAATTAGAGACCATAGAAAGTGAAATAACATTACAAAGGTTTGATGTATTCCAATCAGGGAAATGTAGTACTGAAAGATTTTAACATCATGGAGGAAGCCGGGGGAGCTGGCAAGGGAATAACAAAAGAGTTCAAAGAAGTTATTGTTGACGGAAGCACTTTGGAAATACACTTATATTGGAAGGGAAAAGGAACCAATGCTATTCCTTCTCGAGGAGTATACGGGCCACTTATATCTGCCATAACTGTCACTCCAAGTAAGTTCACATTCTATGCATGAACACATCTCTTGATCTTTCCAGCCTTCATTTGTCAGTAACTCTGATTTGACCCTCTTGCAGACTTCAAGACTGGTAAAGGACTGTCTGTAGGAGCTATCGTCGGCATTCTTGTGGCTTCAGTTGCTGTTCTTCTAGTATTGATTCTTGTAGCTCTCAAATTGACAGGCTTCTTGGGAAGAAAAGAACCCAATGGTGTGAACGCTCTACAGTCACTCGCAAAGTTTCAAATATATACATTTACAGTGTAGTTTTGCATTTTAACTTTACCAACTTAGGATACATTGTGGCAGTGGTTGAGAACTATCTCAAGCTTTCAGTACTTTGATTGTGTTGGACCTACTATATTAATCTTATTAATCTTATTCAATTTACAGAATTTGAGGGCCTTGGCACGGGATATTTTAGCTTGCGACAGATCAAGGCCGCAACAGATGACTTCAATCCTGCAAACAAGATCGGTGAAGGCGGTTTTGGGCCTGTCTACAAGGTAAATAAGGACCCTTGACTATTTAAAATATTGTCTGTAACATGGAATCTAATTCAGCTTATGATGGGAATAGGGAACTCTAGCAGATGGGAAGGTAATTGCTGTGAAACAGCTCTCTTCGAAATCAAAGCAAGGAAACCGCGAATTTCTCAATGAGATAGGCATGATATCTGCTTTGCAACACCCAAATCTGGTCAAACTCCATGGATGCTGCATTGAAGGCAAAGAGTTATTGCTAATCTACGAGTACATGGAGAACAACAGCCTTGCTCGTGCCATTTTCGGTAATCTCCTTGTAGAAAGCGCGTAATGAAGCTGGCTACCTCCCAGCTTACCTGCTCTAACTCTACTCATCTGATGCTATATTGTTGATTCTTTAGGTCGCGAGGAGCAGCTGTTGAACCTGGACTGGCCCACAAGGAAGCAAATATGTTTGGGCATTGCAAGGGGATTGGCTTATCTTCATGAGGAGTCAAGGCTGAAGATAGTTCACAGGGATATAAAGGCTACTAATGTGCTGCTTGATAAGGACTTGACTGCCAAGATATCAGATTTCGGCTTGGCAAAGCTTGATGAAGAAGAAGACACACATATCAGCACAAGGGTAGCAGGAACAATGTGAGTTTTCCCTGCACCTGATCAATTGAAAGTTTGAAACTCATTTTTTATGGCTGCATATTGATTTCGGTCGTCTTTGAATTGATCTCTGAAGAGGATACATGGCTCCTGAGTATGCAATGAGGGGTTACCTGACATACAAAGCAGATGTGTACAGCTATGGAGTAGTCATTCTTGAGATTGTCAGTGGGAAAAGCAACACCAGCTACAGACCAAGGGAGGAGTTTGTCTATCTTCTCGACTGGGTATGTCCTTGAACTGATCTAAACGTTACCGTGATAGAATAAGTTATAATACATACATATATATTTATAAAGTCACAAGTTCCTGTGAAACGAAAAATATGGTGAAACAAATTAATATGGTGTTAAATTATGTGACTATTTTCCACCAAAAAAAAATACATGAAGATTACGGGGTGTGAACATGATTATGATGTTATTCATTTATGTTTTGTGAATATGAATAATATCATATTCATTTTACTCATCTTTACATCATATTCATGTTTCGCATTTACATATAGAACACAATATTCGTATAAATATAACATAATGTTCATTCGTTTTTATCATTTTCTTGGTTTCACTGTAATACGCTAGTTATAGATATAGTGGATATAGATGATATATATTGATTAGTAAAGGTGACAAAACTCAGGCGATGAACCATTCATCATTTTGGTACCTCGTGATTTTTCCTTGATTGAGCTAACCAAATTCTTATCCCTTTTGCCAAAAATTTGAGAAGGCCTATGTCTTAAAAGAGCAAGGGAAGCTTCTAGAGCTCGTTGATCCGAGTCTCGGCTCACACTACTCAAAAGAAGAGGCGCTTCGGCTGCTGAACTTAGCCATATTGTGCACCAACCCATCTCCTACCCTTAGACCGATCATGTCCTCGATCGTCAGCATGATCGAAGGCACGAGCCCAGTTCAGGCCCAGGTAGTGAAGCTCACAGAGCTCGAGCTCTCGGCCCTCAAGAACATGCCCCGCGACACCTACTCCCGCCCCTTCACCACTTCCCAGCATAGCTCTCACCTGCAGGGCAGCAGTGTGTCGATGGATGGGCCTTGGATCGACTCCTCGGTTACCATCAGCAGCAAAGATGGGGCTGAAGAATGTTCACCATCCTCTCCTATGCTCCTACGTTGAAAGTTCAGTACTGAATCTTATGTTGTATGTGTTATGTATTTGTTTTTGAATCCACATTGTGTGTGTATATATATGTGTCATTTTATAGTGGTTAAGATTATGATCTCATGGCCGGTATGTATGTTTTCTTGCTTTCATCTGAGGGCGATACTGATTCGTTGATAGGCAGATCACATTACTCCATATTATATATAATGTAATTGCGGCTTTAAGCTTTGTCTTACATTTCCCAGTTCTTGTGTTAACTTTAGTGTTCGTTATGATATTGTTAAGCATGTTCTTAATTTTTAATGGTTCCATTCAGTAAATTAGTGCGAGATGAACAATTTATTGCTTTTGCATGCGTTGGCATGTTCTTGTAAAAGTAAGATTTTGATGATAGTAATGGCTGTAACTAAGCCAGATCTAAGAGGAAATCAGCATAAAACATGTATCAATGCAATGGATGATCACACAACATTTTGGGCAAACTCTCTAGGGTTTAACCCTTGGCAGCTGAGCTGCAATTGATGCTCTCTCTCTTGCTTCAAAATAACCGAAATATAGAGCTTAAATAGTCCCTATCGAGTGGCCCAGATTTGGCCTTATTCGGATACAAAACAGAGGCAAATAAAGCTAAATAAAGGAGGATTAAAACAAGATGTAATCAGCTAGCTAATAAAGCTTAACTAACTAATTACTTATGAAACCAAGAATCTCAATACCCCTCCTCAAGTTGGACTTGGGGAAAAATCCACAAGACCCAACTTGCTCAAGAAGTTCTTACGTTGCTCTTCACCCAACTTGCTAAAGAAGTTCTTACATTCCTCAAGTTGGACTTGGGGAGAAATCCACAAGGCCAGTTCGAATGTGAGTGCAAATGAAGCCATCAAGCACCTTTTCTCTAATGAAGTGGCAATCCACCTTGATGTGCTTAGTCCTCTCGTGGAAGACGGGATTTACAACTACGTAAATTGCTGCTCTGCTATCACAATGAAGTGGTATGGGCAGTGCGGGAGAGATGGAGAGATCATCCAGCAAGCCAACAACCCACACAAGTTCACTAGCAGTTCTGGACATGCTTCTGTATTCTGTTTCGGCTGAGGACTTTGATACTGTCAGTTGTTTTTTTTGTCTTCCAAGATACCAAAGATCTCCCAAAGAATACACAAAATCCAGTCAATGATCTGGCATTGTAAGCACATGATCCCTAGTCAGCATCACAATAACCTGTGATGTTGTAATCATCATCCCTGGCAAGAAAGAGACCAATCCCAACAGTCCCTGCTAAGTATCTGATCACATGTAATGTAGCTCCCATATGAGGTTCCCTTGGATCACTCATGTACTGACTTAAATGCTAAATAGCATATGACAAGTCAAATGTTGTTAAGTTAAGGAATAACAATCTTCCTATTAGCCCCCTATATTTATCTGGCCCTTCAAGGGAGTTCCTGTATTCAAGGACAAATTTCAATCCTCTAGGCAAAGGTAAACTACTAGGCTTGCACTCTCCCATTCCACAATCATCAATTATGTAAAGGATATATTTTCTCTGGTGCAAGGAGATCCCCGATTCAGATCTAGTAACTTCAAGCCCCAAGAAATACCTTGCTAAGCCCAAATCCTTTATAGTGTATGCCTGATGCAGTGATCTTTGCACATAATTTATAACTCCTCATCATCTCCTGTCAAGAAGAGGTCATCAACATAAACCAAGGCTATCACAAGACGCTCTTTCTTTACGGATTTAATAAACAAACTGCAATCATTCTTGGATTGCTTGAACCCAAGAGAAACAAGGAAATGAGTCAATTATGTATTCCATTGCTTGGAATCCTTGGATGCCTGTTTAAGCCCATATAAGAACATCTGCAACTTGCAAACAACTCCTGGCTGAGTTGCATATCCCTAAGGAGGTAACATATATACCACTTATTCCAATTCATCTTGTAAGAATGCATTATTGATATCAAGTTGAAATACTGGCCAATCCTTCTTAGCTGCAAGAGAGAACACAAGTCTCACAGTTGGTAATTTTGCCACTGGTGAGAAGGTTTGTTTATAGTCCTTCCCTTTAATCTGAGTGTAGCCCTTGGCTACCAATCTTGCTTTATACCTTTCCATATATCCATCTGGCTTGTACTTGATTTTATACACCCATCTATACCCTATTGGCTTATGACCATGAGGTAAAGGAGTGAGAGACCATGTCTAATTTTGCTAACAGGCTACAAGCTCTTTATTCATAGCCTCCTGCCAGAGTGAATTATTTGTTGTCTCTCTATAAGACCCTGGTTCAGGAATGCTTACCATGTTAGAAAAGGATTGTATGGATCCATCTTCATACTGATTCAAATCTCCTAGCAACTTGGCCAGGAAAGCACTTGACTGTCTGTTTGTGAAAACATTACAAACATAATCATTCAACCTGCTTGGCTTATTAATTTGCCTAGTTGATCTCCTCAAGGGTGGAAAATCCAACTCATTCAATTCATGTTGAGCCCCTCAGCAATGGGACTCATTCTCCATGGAGAATGGTTTGAACCTTGATCATTTGCAGGAGTGTTATTCTCATATAGTGGCTCTATTGAAGCAAGAGTATGAGTATATTGCATATGCTGATCCACAAAATCAGCTACTGGATTAACCAAAGGCAAGGTCTGCATCTCCCTTACCTCACTTTCTTTAGCTACTTTCTCCCTGTAAGGAAAAATCTCCTCATTAAACACTACATCTCTACTGACAAATATCTGCTTTGATTTCAAATCAAGCAATCTGTATCCCTTTTTCCCGTGTGGGTATCCCAAGAGCACACATCTTCTTGCCTTTGCTTCAAACTTATCCCACTTTGAATGAGCAACTAGAGCATAGCAAAGACATCCTATTATCATCAGATCATCATAGGAGGGTTTCCTCTTAAACAACACCTCAATTGGTGTTTTCCACTGCAAAAATGCTAGTTGGTAGCTTGTTAATCACATGTGTGGAAACTAGTATACACTCACTCCACATGTTTAGAGGAAGATTTGCATGGATCCTCACGGCCCTTGCAGTCTCCACAAGGTGTCTATGCTTCCTCTCTACCCTCTCATTCTGTTGAGGAGTGTATGAGATGCTCCTTTGATGAAATATCCCATTCTCAGCAAAATATTCTGAGCAATCTCTATTCACAATCTCAGTACCATTGTCACTCCTGATGCATTTCACCTTCCTCCCAAACTGTGTATCAGCATACTTCACAACCCTTTTAATGATGCTGCTAGTTTCCCATTTTTCCTTCATTAAGAATGTCCAAGTGGCTCTGTTATGATCATCAACCACAATTAAAAAATAATTTGCACCTGTAATGTTTTGTGTCCTATAAGGACCCCATAGATCAACATGAATCAAATAAAAAATATCATTTACCTTAGAATTACTTAACTGAGAAGGCAATCTATGATGTTTGGCAAGATTGCAAGTATCACAAAACACATCACTCATGTCAAGGTGACATATGTGGTTTGCAGCCATCAACTTCATTACTCTTCATCTGCAGCACCTTGTAAAGTCCTCCTCTTTTGTAGACTCTCAGCAAAACTCCCTCACATCCAGGGCCTTGTAAAACTCACGCATTCTTATAAAAACTGCTTTGAAATCTGAATTATCAACTAATCTTCCAACTGACAACAAATTAAGTTTGAAGCCATGCACATATAGAATATTCTGCAATGTAACATGCTGAGATAAGAATACTCTCCCTGACTCTGTAACAAGAATGATGTATCCATCGGGCATCCCAACATAGAAGGGCTGTGTGAACTTCTTTCTGTCAGAGATCAATTTCTCTTCATTCACCATGTGATTTGTTGCACCTGTATCTATAATCCATTCCACACCAATTTCTTCCTTACTAATAGAGTCAAGAGTAGCAAAGCAATATGTACCTGCAAAATTAGCTGCACTCGATGACTCAACATGGCTCTTTCCTTTCATCATTTTCATAACTTTATGGAACACAACATTAACAAAGCTCTTATCAAGCCCTCCATCACCAACATTCCTTTGTGATTTCTTATCATCAAGTGGTGTATCCTGATCCTGCAAGCCCACTGAATTAGCTGCTGGCTTCACACTATTCTTCTAGCCCTGCCACCATTCTGGATATCCATGGAGCTTGAAGCATTGCTCTCCATGTAATGCCCCTTTTGATTACAGAAGTTGCACTTCCTATTGGATTTATCAATCCTATCATTCTAGTTCCTATCACTTCTCATCTGATTATCTCTTATGAATTCTCTTCTATCTGAATTCCCATTGCCTTGATAATTCCCTCCTTGACCAAAGCTCCTAGTGAAAGGCCTACTATTCTACTTACTAGCTTCAAGAGCACTTGAATCCTCAGAGGGGGCTCCTACTCCTCCATCCTTTTGACTCTCTGCTTGACTCACGAGGTAATACGCTCTGTTTAGATTAGACATAGGATCAATGGATAGGATTTGGATCATAACACCTTCATAAGAGTCATTTAGTCCCATAAAAAACTGCATCAATCTTCCCTTCATCTCCAAATCGTTCATCCTCTTATGTAGATCACACATACATTTTGCTATGCCACCACAAGTACAAAATCGAATTCCCTCTAAGGCCTGAAGCTGATCCCAAATAACCTTCAATTTATTGAAGTAATCTACCACCGAAGAGTTTCCTTGCACAATCAAGCTAAGTTTCTTTTTAAGTTTGAAAATCAATGGTCCATTTGATTGGCCATTTCTCTCTCTCTCTCTCTCTCTGGCTCTTTTCCATTTCTAAGATTTCATAGAACCCTCTGGAACAGGTTTCACGCAAGACACATTTATAAAGCCTAACTTGTTCTTGGCTCCTAAGGCCATCATCACTCCCCTCATCCAAGGGAGGAAGTTCACACCATCAAACACAGTGGTGACTAATTGAGCACCAGGGTGATCTGAATTAGCAAGGAAAAGAGGATCACTGAAGTTACCTTGTGACTCTTGTGAGCTAAAAACAACATAAGGTGGTTGGTGCGGGACAAACATCCTTGACACTTTCGCCCTTTGCCAAATAGTAATAATATCCAAACTTAAACACACAACTAATAGATTAGACAATCAATCACTTGATAAACCAAATAACTACTAGTATAGCGATGAAGTCCGGTGTCGAACCCATAGGGAGAAGCGATTTCCTATTCAATAACTCTAAGCAAAGACTCTTATAGCAAAGCAATGATTTGTAACACGTAGCAAAGATGTAAAAGTAACCAGATTTATGATCGCAAAGTAAATTGATATCTAAGTAGAAAAAACATTTCACCTGCAATTCTTTGACAATGGTTGGAATTCATGGTCCTCGGATTGAACTAGATCTATTAATTATTCATATTCCTAGGTCTACTTGACTAAAGTTGAGAGATTCGTAGAGATTCTCTCATCTTATTCAATATCACTAAATAATAGCATTAAGGACTCAAGTAAGCAAGACCAATTGTCACATTTAATCAACTCAATTAAGACTAATAGGCGCATACCGAACTCAGCCCTAATTAAATCTACACAACATAGATCAATTGAAATCATCCACTACAAAGACAAAGAGACATCACTATCATCAATACCTTTGTTTGCTATCGAGAAAACAACAACGAATTCATAGGTAAGATGTAATTCCTAACATATTGATCAGGCATAGAAAGGAACACAAATATAAATTAAGCACAAGATGATAACTAAGAACATGAATAATCAAATAGAATCAAATTCTCACAATTCAAACAACCATGTCTTCGAATCACAGGCGAAACTATGAGTATAGCAACTCATATGCCAATTCTCTCTCTCTCTCTCTCTCTCTCTCTCTCTCTCTCTCTCTAATTGTGTTCATGGTCTCACAATAATCAACCACACCTCAAAAGAACTGAAAAACAACTAATAAAACCTCCTAAAGTCAGCAAAACCCTAGTAGGAAATAGAATAGAATAATATAAAATAATGTCTTCGGATCCAAAACCGTGTATCCGGAAAACTGGGCCACGGTGGGCGTCGCCTATGCAGTGTCCGTCGTTCCTCAATTTTCTTCAATAGATTCCAATGTCGTGCCTCCTTGCTCCTCTTTAGCTCCTCTTTAGCCTTCATATGCTCCCAAAACATGCTTCTTAAGCTCTTCCCAAAGTCCATCCAATGTCGGAATGTAATTCTGCAGAATAAACACTAAAAACGCATACATTCCGAAACTAGACTCAAAACATAGCAAAACAACTACCTAATAGCAATAAGAAATACGTATAATGCTTATATGAAATATTTATTATTGGTGGTGTATCATTCCCAGGTGGTGGCATCTGATGCTCAATTCTCCTTCAAGCTTCGTAACGGAAAACACACAAAAGCCCCTACGACTCTGATACCATGTAAAAGTAAGATTTTGATGTTAGTAATGGTGGTAACTAAGCCAGATCTAAGAGGAAACAAGTATAAAACATGTATCAATGCAATGGATAATCACACAACATTTTGGGAAAACTTTCTCTAGGGTTTAACCCTTGACAGCTAAGCTGCAATTGATGCTTCCTCTCTCTTGCATCAAAATAACCGAAATATAGAGCTTAAATAGTCCTTACTGAGTGGCCCACATTTGGCCTTATTCGGATAGAAAATAGAGGCAAATAAAGCTAAATAAAGGAGGATTATAAGAAGATGTAATCATCTAGCTAATGAAGCTTAACTAACTAATTACTTATGAACCAAGAATCTCAATAGTTCTTCCATCTGTGCATTCATTTTGTTCCATAATCGAAGGTTTTCAGATTCGATTATACGGATGAAATCCTATAAAACTCGTGTGGTGGATAGATGGTGAGTCAAATCAATTGAGTGATAGTCATAGTCCGATAGATCGATGGATGATATATTTTCCACCTATTTAACCACCAAAAAACCTTCACCCTCTTCTCTAAACTGCATGATCCTGGAAATTTTATCAACAATAGATGATTTTTTTTTTTACATTTTCTAGATAGTAGATCGTAATAATTTGTATTTATTTATGTGTGTTGATTTTTTAAAATCTTTTGATGGTTAAAATACGTGCCATTATAATGAGATTTATACCAACGTAATCTCCCGTGTATACACTACTCCCGTATTATTGCTAGTATAAAAAAATTAGAAATATCAAAAATAATTTAATTAGAAATATCAAAAAAAAAAATTAATTTTTAAAAATATTTTTATACTCCGTACATACTACTCCCGTATTATTGTTAGTATTAAGTATGAAAATATTAAAAACAGTTAATTTAAAAAATTGATATTTTATATTATAATTTGTATCTTTTAAATAAACGTGAGTAAATAGTAAATACAGTAACATTTTTTTTTATTGATCGGAGAGAGTATTAAACTAGTATATTAAAGACAAAAATAATTAAAATAAACCAACCTTTAGAGAGGTGTTCAAAAAAATATCCAAATCTTTCAACGACAAGAAAAATAGCTGAATCTTTATGGGAGGTGGTAACAAAATTTCCCGATTTTTTTTCAACTATAAATCCAGGTAAAAACAATGACATATAATTGGCAAAATTATGATTTTGGTGAATTTTGGATGATATTCACTTGTTAATGAGAGTGATATCATTTTACCAATTCCGTGTCATTGTTTTGGCCTAATTTATGGTCGAAAAAATCACATTCTCCAAATGTCAAGTTAATTTATTTTTTTTCAGTTGAAAGGTGTGAATATTTTTAAAACACTCCTAAAAAGCTTGTGTATTTTTTATATAGGTAAGAATTCAAAATACCAAATAAAAGGTAAATCGAGAAGGCGAGAGATCGCTAGATAAAAGCTTCAGTTATTTAAATTAGTTTCGCCTTATGTTCAAATCCCTTAAACCCCCACCATTAAGACATATTTTGGTGATTTGTATTCTTGTCTATATAAAGGCATGCAAGTCTTTTATGAAGACACGAGCAATAGAGATCTCTCATTTCTCTACCTCTCCTCTACTCTCTTATTCTTTCACATATTACAAGAATTTTTTTAAAGGGCTTACTATTTGCATAGTGATATTATCCCATTTTACACTGTCAGCAATCACAAACTTGCAATCCGCGGTTGCCTTTTGTTTTTTTTTCTTACATAAAAGTATTCGCAATGCACGATTGCTTTTTCTTTAAAATAAAATCCGAAAATTAAGATTATCTATATCCGAAAGGTAGATATCTCATCGATGTCAATCCCGATCCAAATTAGATATGCAATTCCGATTGAAGATAGATATATATCCCGAAGATATCCCGTTTATATCAATTTTGGAAAAATTGTTATGCGATAAGGATATTTGAAGATATCGCGTCTTTAAGATATTTGAAGATAGATAAATTTGGAGATAGGTGCAAATAAATATATTTTCTAGTAGAATACATGACGACGATCTCTATATATACCATGTGCGTTTAGAGCGCAAATATCAACAATTTTACGGCTCTTACGAAGGGAATATTTCGAATATCCTACATTTCTCCCTATGTCGTCGCCAGGTTAAGATGATATACCATTCAACTCATATAGTTACAGCAAACCACAAGAACTTCTAACTCACGTCGATGTAAGTCTAAACACGATTCTAGTAAAATCTCATGTAAATATTTTCCATGTTTTCAATTTTTTTGAATATATAGTAGTATATATATGATAATACTAGGGAAATTTATTTCACATCTATATGTTTTGAATGTGTTTGTTTCCAAGAAGGTACTGATTATTCGGCTATGTTTTGGATAGATGAATATTTCTTTGACTCAAAGAATGCAAAGGAGTGGGCTCATTTTTTTTTTGCTGGAATTAGAAATATGATGTTAATAACTCATAGGTCTTGGAAAAACAAGTGAAACGAGTTAGGTGCCTTTCGTTTGGTTTGCAAGTACTATGTCTATCCTAGAGGCACGACTGATGTGAATAAGGATTTCCCACCATCATCAAACAAGGAAAAAAGTCGAAGAAAAATGGATGTGCATTTGAGCTCGAGGGTTGTGAGTACGAGACAACCAAATGGAGATTTTTTGTTGTATGTGATTCTCACAACCATAATCTTCCGAATAACTTGCATGGACATGCCTTTTTCGGAAGGTTGACTGATAAGCAACATCATAAGATATGTCAAAGTGCCATGATTGGGTTAAAACCTCAGCAGTTGTTCATTCAAGATGAAGATTCTAAATGTGTGACGAGTATCCGATAAGTGTGCAAATTTGATGAGAAGATGAAGAGGGTAGAGGCAGAGGGTCATGGAGATATACAATAAGCATTGCATTCACTCAAAGAAAAATAGTATAATGTATTTGTACGTAGAGTACACGGGTCTAATCAGCTGAGTGATTTGACCCAGACTCCCAATATTTATGGAGTTTATTTCCCTACATGATGGATGAAACTTCCAAGACAAATCAGTATGTTTATCATTTTTTTTGTTTTTTTAATAAATGTACAAATAGATTTAAACTTGTTGATCTTGTCGCTGATACATTTACGAAGTGGAGCGAAGCAAAAATCCAATGGAGTACGCGCGGCCACGCGCTCCACCAATCATGTTCCTGTAAACCCCAAAAAACTCAACCCTCCTCTGCAAAGAAACCTAATCTCAACAACCTTCCTCATCTGAATCCCTTCTCTTGTCAAATCTCCCCCTTAATCCCTTCTGAAACAACGAAAAAGGATGATTATCTTCCTCCTAGACAATCTATTGCAAGTTATCGGGGTTGTCGGTGGCTTGTTGAGGTGGTATTGTCGATCTGGAAAGTACGGAGAAGGGAGGTGTGTGTACCTATAAGGATTTGTCCGGTTTGGCATTCTGGATCCACTCTACTTCTGATGAATCGAAGGTCTGGTTAGCTATGAGGAATAGGGTTTTGAGTAATTGGACTCCTCCGTGGCCTCACCCACGTTCTCTCGGAGTACGGTCTTCTACTTTTCGGTGGAGGCGTGGAGCTCCCCGCTCAATCGGAGGTCTGAGACCTCTGATGTCTCACTGTTACACGGTACCGGTGCTAAGGTATTGTTCTTTGAGGGTTAACGTTGTTGGCTTTCTCTTCCCTTCTCTTCAAATCTTTTTAAGGAAGTCCTGGGGTATTGAAAATCCTCACACCTTTCTTCACCTCATTGTTCTTAGAATCTTCTTCTTCCTCTCATCTTCTAACCATCTCTTTGTTATCTTTGTTGAAATGGCTTTGTCCTCCATGGACAAAGAAAAAAAACCTTTAGAGGTCGAGTCCCTCGTGCCTCCAGAAAAAAACTCCCGAAAGGGCCCAAAAACACTTGCTTTTGACTTTCCTGCTGATGGGATTTCGGTTCCTTCAATGGGTCTGCCAAAAGTCAGTCAAAGACAACTTGAGAAAATCTCGAAGGAAATTCAGTCAGGGGTTCAAGATTTTATCCCTGCGCTCAAGGACACTTCTTTGTTTGCTGATAACAAGTGGAGTCCTCAAATGTGTAGAATCATGTTAAGGATCTCAGTGCATCCCCGCTTAAAGGTAAACCGATTACGATTAACTTGTGTCTTGCATCTATATTCTGAATTGTTTCTTCACGTTCGATTGTGTTTCCTGCCTAAGCTCCTCCATCCTTGTGTCGTGATATGGGCCACTCCTTGCTGCTCTATGCAGTTTATGATCAATTGTTTTTTACTAGATAAAAAACGTGTTATTACTTTGATGTCTACCGCACATACATTTTATTTGTTTGCTATTGTGAATATGAATTAGGTGGGAGGGTCCTTTGATTACCAATTTGCCCAAATATTTTTCATTATTGAAATGCTTGTCAATAAGTTTATCTGTGTATTGCATAAAACCTTCTATGCAGGGTTGTTAAAACCTCTCCATTTCTTCATTTCTCACCTATGTTGGGGCCTAGCTCTTCGATTTATCTCTCGGTTTAGCACTCACTACTACTACAACTCTTTCCTTGATATGACTCCTATTATGGCTAATGCTGAAAAACAAAACTTGTGTTCATGATTGGTTAAGTGGGAGAGAGGAGGATCCCCCGTCATCCTCCTCTCTCCCTCTTACCTGTTTGGCTGAGCTCTTGGCTTTGTTGTGTTCATGATTGGTTAAGTTGTGCACACATCATTTAATATATAAAACTACTTGTGTCTGAAATTAATGAGTGTGTATATATTGGTCTGGTATATGAGTTTGGTGCATCCTTTCGGCACCTTGCAAAGTATACTTTGACGACAAAATTTTCGTTAAATCAGTCAACACCCCATTTTTTGGGCCAGATCCCGAGTCTAACAATTATGGAAATATACAACAGGTCTAAAAACCTTCATAAGGAACACAAACAAAAATCCAATCGTCAAAAGCTAAGAGAAATCATAAAAAGGGTAAGTTGCTGGTATGGGAGGGCTATGGGAGGGCTCACCTTTTTATCGACCATGCTATAACAATGTGATCATGATTATACGATATTGGAACTGTAGAGGAATTGGAAAAACAACCTTTTGGAGTAATATTGGTGGATGGCGCACTTTAGATCATATATAAATGCTTATTCTAGCTGAAACAAAAACTGAAATAGAACCAAAAGAATCTCTTTGGAAAAATGCGGGATTTACAAATATTAGCTGGTCCCCAACCTCTGGTCGTCGGGGGAATTGCTTTATTATGGAATGAAAACTCATTCATAGATGAAACCATCTCGGTGGTTATTCATCTCTCGAGAATCACAGGGGTCAAATATGGGAACATAAAGGAGAATTTTGAATGCCTAATGCTCTTTGTGTACGCCTCTCCCAACCCTACAGAAAAAGAGGACTTCTAGATAAACTTATACGATTTGATTGCCCAAAGTGACCTTCCCAGCTTAGTTATGGGAGACTTAAACGAAATAAGCCAACCATCGGAGAAGTGTGATGGTGTTGAGACACTTCCGGGCAGATTCCAGAGAATAATGGAGTTTAAAGACGTGTGCTCATTGGTTTTTTTGGTTAGCAAGGGGGCTAGAGCCCATTATTATTCAAACTAGATTCTAGCAACAGTAGTGTTCGAGAGGGAGGAAATATCCTGGGCAACAAGAGGACTAATTGGGGGGGGGGGGGGGGGGGGGGGGGACAGCCGCTAAACTTATCACATTCATATCCTCAGGGGCATCATGAGCCATCTTTGCGATCGCGCCGACTACTCTGTTCGCCTTCCGATCTATCTGGTAGACGTCTATGCTCCAACCTTGGCTGCTAATCATGTCGCGGTATTGCCGTATAAGTAGCATATCGGTGTGGACATTCGGGGGATCTTCCATGAGCAACTTGTAGACACTTGCAGAGTCTGTCTCTATCTGGATTCTGGACACGTCGATGAGGCAAGTTGTGGCACATTTGTATTCCATGAAGAACCGTGAAGAGCTCCGCTCGGAGTGCTGTGTAGATTCCCAACTTGATGTGGAATCCTTAGAGGAACCCGCCATTACTGTCCCGTAGGACTCCTCCACTGCTCGCCATTCCCGGGTTGCCGTGTGAGGAGCTGTCTACATTGAGTTTAACCCAATCTCGTGGAGGGGGAGTCCACTCGATCCGTCGTGGGGGGCTGGTTGGCATGGGTAGCTTCAGCGGGTACTTGCTCCAGGACTGCTCAAACAATGCTCCCATTGTGTAAGCTCTAGTGACCACAAATGTCATGTCTTCAGCAATCCCTCTGAAAACTTGATTATTTCTCCTTTTCCAGATGAACCATATGAGATACCCGGAGAATGTGCTTCTCGAATCAGAGATCGTTAAGTTGCAAATTAACCATCCCCTCATGTCGAGTCTAAAGAATTCATGCGGTAGAGTGTGGTTGTACAGTCCGGACCAAACCGCTTTGATGTCTATACAATCCCTCAAGACGTATAGCTCTTCTTCTCCATAGAAGGGACATGCTGCTGAATTAGTGTGGTGCCGTCCGAAACGAGTGGCGTTGCACAGGATGCTGCCTTTGGCCACCAGGTACATGAATTGCCGTATGCGTTGTTGAACTAGAGTCCGCCAGATTGCCCTCCAATTGAATTTGGAATGGTGGGCCACCGGGAGAGCGAGCTTATATGCGGAGCTCGTGGTAAAGGCTGATGAGGGAGAGAAGCATCAGCATTAGCTATCCTCCTCGGCCTCACCCCAGGAGATGGGGTGTGCTTTTAAGAGCAAAGTCATTGTGTCGGTGAGATACGGTTGCAACGTAGTCCAGTCCCAATCAGAGCCACAAGCAGCTTGTCCTCAAGCCACAAGTGCAGTCAGAACAAGATTCAGTTCCCACTCCCTGGGGAATGCTTGATTCCCTTCATTAGAAGTTTCGCCCCATGTAAGACCCCTTTCCACGAATAGGAGAAGCACCCTGTCGGTTGAAACATGTCGACATCTCTTCGATCATTGCAATACTTCCCTCTGATTACTTTCGCCCACAGAGCATCCGGTTCTTGAAGGATTTTCCAACTAATCTTGGCCAAATTGGCTTGATTAGATTCCTCCATTCTCCGAATTCCAAGTCCGCCCGATGCAATTGGAGAAGATGGATCTTCCGGCCTCCTTCCGGCCTCCTTGTGTTGTCGGATGATATCATGTAACGCGTTTAGAAACCGGGGACCTCCAGCCCCTTGTGTGTTCCAGATTAGAATGTTGAGCTCTACCATTTTAAACAGTTCGTGAAAGGTATCCCTGTGTATGGCTTGGACGTTTATTCCTGCATAGCACGCTGCTTCTACATAACGTTCAAATGCCCTCTGCATTCGCGGAGGCATGGAGATTGTGCATAGGAGTTGCAGATTCACCTCCGCTGCCCATGGTTGGAAATCGACAATCATCTTGTTTGCCACTCGTGGGAGGAACGGGAGAAACGATCCTGTCCGGTGGTTCGAAACCACTATGTGCCGACTTCTGGTGACCCTTATGCTCTCCACCTCGGGGATCCCCCCCGGAAGATGATCCTCCATTGGGCCGACTGTGGAATTTGGTGGATTTTTGTTGATGGAGGGGAACGATCTTCGTCTTAGGATCTGTTTCTAGGTTTCGGTTAGAGGAGGTGTGTTTAGGGGTGGCCGACGAGGTCGCTTTGGGGGGCTTGGTGGTCACTGGGGGCCTAGGCGATGTGTGGGTCATGGAGGGGTGGGCTTTGGATGGGCTTGGTGGGGGGGGGGGGGGGGGGTGAAGTGGGTTCTTGTGTTCATTGTACCAAAGCTCGGGGACTTTTTTGGGCCTTTTGTGTCTTGGGGTGGGTCAACCTGGGTAGTTTCCACATGTGGTGGGATTTGGTCAACGTTAGGATTAGGATTGAGATTTGAATTTTTGGAATCGGTCGAATCTCCGGGTTCATTCGAAATATCTTCCCCCAGATTCTCTAGCGCGGAAAATCGGGAATTTTGGGCCGCCGGATTAGGCGGAGATTACTCCTTCAAAGAACTGTCATTGGTTACCGGTGGCGTCGGGATGGTAGAGTTTTCCAGCGGCGCGTCCTTTGTGCTTCGCTTCTTATTAGACGGATTGCGACGCCTACTCGTTTTCTTCTCTTTCATCCATTCACCGAACTTTTCGTCTTCGACCTTTTTTGCCATGATCTCGGTCTCGGGTGCTTCATCCTGCTCCATTGCATTGCCCTCCTTACTGCTTCCACACGATTCAGCATGGTGTCCTACTTTTCCGCAGGAAACACATAGCATCCGTAGCTAGGCGTGGCCACGGGTCAGACCCGCCGGGTCGACGAGTTCGACCCGTCGGGTCAAGGGTCAGGGTTGGCCAACCCGAACCCTAACCCGTAAATCTCACGGGTTGACGGGTTCGGGTCGACCCGTCGACCCGGCGGGTTACATTATTTTAAAAAAAAAAAATAATATGTAAAGATTTTATCTTCACAACACATTTTATCACTTTGATATGAAGTGTTAAAAATGTAGGAAGATTATATCTCCATATTAATTCTTTCATCCACAATAATTTCATTGTATGATGTAAGAGAAAAAAATGTGAGAATATATTTCTCAAACTTCATTTCCAACTTAATTTCCAATGTAGAAAATGTAGAAAACAAGTGAAGTGGAAGAAATGTGGTAGTGGGATATATATATATAGCCCCATGCCTTCTCATTCTATCTCCATATTTCCGATGTGGGACAAAGCCTTTGTCCCACATTGGAAATGAGGGGAAGGAAGGAAGACTTCCAAGTCTATAAAATGAGAAGGATGAGGTTTATTTGTCTCACATTGCATATTAGTTTATGTATTATTGTGAGTTATTTTAAGAATAACTTACATAATTTACATAATATTATAAATTTATTTTATTTAAAATAAATTTTCCAAAAAAAAATATTTTGAAAAGGCGGGTTGACCCGGCGGGTCGACCCGCCGGGTCACGGGTCACGGATTCCCCGACCCTAACCCTAACCCGCTACCCGTCCCCACCCGCCAACCCGTCAACCCGGACCCGGCGGGTCACGGGTTGACCTGTAACCCATGGCCACGCCTATCCGTAGCCCCTCATACGGGATAGGCCATGTTTTCCCATCTAATCGGAATTTGGATAATAATGGTATTGTCGGGTCAACTTTGATGCTTACCCTTGCGAACTGTCCTCTGTCTGCGACGGCTTTCGTGTTGTCGACCCTAAGTACCTTGCCTATTCTGCTTCCAATCAGTCTAAGGAATCTCTCATCAAAGTACTCAATGTGGAGTGACGGAATTCGCACCCACACCGTGAGCTTGGTGATTTGCTCATTGTAGGGGTCGAACCGTGGCACCCACTTGCGAATTGACAAGTAGTTGTCTCCTAGTATCCATGGATCTTCCATCAGGACGTGCTCATAATCTTTCTTGTTTGCGAAGCAAGCAATGAAGTAGTCATTCCCCACGTCAATCAATCTGTAGGGTGCCGTCAGGTTCCATTTGTTTGCGAGGCGTCTGTGTAGCTGCATGTAGCCTGGGCCCTTGTCGAAAAGTTTTATGATCAGCATGTCTTTCCAGGGCCTCCAGAGTTCTTTCTTCTGCTCCGCATTCAAGGCGATTGTTGGACAGGTTGGGTCATCCTCCGCCCGGGGGGGGGGGGGGGGGGGTATCATCTTCAGTTTCAAAGTCTTCCTCTTCAGCGTGCTGGTACACCGAATTGTTGTGTTGAATCGCATACCACTTGTTGCCCCCTGTCAGAAGGGCTCCTCGGTAGCTGATCCCCGGTGCTTGGTTCATCCCCATTGATTCTTCCAGCGTCATAAATTCCCCCCATCCTTCGGTGGATGAAGGCTCCCTCCACCTTGCTGCAGCGTCCCTTCTATCTCCATGTCAGTTTAGGAGCCCTCCTCCCTTCGCATTCTCTTGGTGGATGATTCATGGAGCTTGTCATCATCAGATCCGGCATGTGGAGGAGCATTCAAATCATGAGTTAGATCCGGCGGATCCCCGACCGGTTGACTCCCCGTTCTCTCACGGCTCCGGCTCCGGCTGCGCTCTCTCTTAGTCATTTTCTCGGTATCACCCACTGTGTGCTCATTGGTGGGGATACCTTCATTCGGTAACCCATTTACATGTAGAAAGAAACAAATTGGCCCGGATAACATACTGGAAAAACTTGACAGGGTGTTAGTACATCACGAGATAATTGATATGTTCCCCAAAATGGCAACTAAAAATGGTGCATTTTCAAACTCGGATCACTGACACATTTCGATTAACCTCTCCAAAAAAACTACCTTTAAACCACCACCTTTTAAATTTGAAAACATTTGGCTGTAGAGAAAGGACTTTCGAAATATTGTCAAACAAGCGTGGGAAGTTTCATGCGCAGACTCAACCATGTTCCAAATCATGCACAAATAAAAAATCCTTAAACAAAAAGCTAAAATATGGAACAAGAAAACATTTGGAAACATCTTCTGCCAGCTTCAAGATGTGGATGAGGTACTAATAAAACTACAATCAACTCAACATACTAGCCAAACCCCAAATCTATACATAAAAGAAGAAAACCTCTTATAAAAAAGGGAAAATCTACTCCTCTTTCATAAAACTTATTGGAACCAACGAGCTAAATCAAAACACTTGAAATTAGCTCATACCAACTTCTCCTATTTCCATAGGGTAGCCACAAGAAGAAGAAATCGGAAGCTAATTAGAACAATTACTTCAGCAGAAGGAACCCAAATAATAGGTGATGAAAATGTTAAAAATGAAATCCAAATAGATTTTGAAAAAAGATTTAGTCAGGAACAAACTTATACGACCCTTCAATTGGAAGAGTACCTCTCTCTAATCAACCCGGTTATTACAAAAGATGAAAATAAATTACTTACTCAACAACCAACGAATAGTGAAATAAAAAAAGTAGTCTTTTCAATGGGTACCAACAAATCTTCCGGTCCGGATGGTATGACGGCGGAGTTCTATAAAAAAAAATATTGGCGCATTGTGGGCTTCGATATCACTAGGGCGATAAAGGCTTTTTTTCCACTCTGGTAACTTATTAAAACAAATCAATCACACCTTCATTTCCCTAATACCGAAAAATAATAATCCCTCAATGACTACACATTATCGATCAATTAGTCTATGTTCTACTCTATATAAAATCATTTCAGAGATAATAACAAAACGACTAAAAATAATAATGAGAAAACTTATTCATCCATTACAAGGAGCATTTGTATCTGACAAAGCTATTCAAGATAATATCATAATAGTACATGAGATCTTCCACTCCTTCCGCACAAGAAAATGTTCCAAGGGATGGACTGCAATAAAACTCGATATGAAAAAAGCATATGGCAGATTAGATTGGCAATTTGCAATATCAAGGCAAAAAGTAATTATGCCTGTTTAAAAGTAAAAGAAATTATTGAAGACTACTGTAAATTTTCAGGGCAAAAAGTAAACTATCATAAGTCGTCCTTTCAAACCACCCCGGGAATCCCTAGAACAAGAGCACGAGACCTAGACGGAATTCTTAACATACCCTTATAACGAAATTTGGAAAAGTATCTGGGTTGTCCGATCATAAATGGGAGGGTTACCAAGGAAACCTTTGGTGAAATAATATGCAAATCAAGAAAGTTGAGCAAATGGCGCGCAAATGCCCTATCACAACAGGGTAGAGCAACTCTTATAGCATCTAACCTATCATCAAAACTGTTATACTCGATGCAGAGCTTCATGCTCCCGGTGGCAGTCCATAAGCAATTAGATCAAATCAACAGAACTTTCTTCTGGGGAAAAGATCCACAACATAGCCCGCTCATTAGTTGGGACAAAAAATGTAAATCAAAAGCGGATGGAGGATTGGGAATACGAAAAACTAGAGACATGAATGAAGCACTTCAACTAAAGCTTGTATGGAAAGTTCTGGCTAAACCGGAGAATAAATGAGTCAAAATCATACAATACAAATATTTAAAGGAAAGTCACATTCTTACCTATTCTAAAAAAGGCAATGCCTCTTGGCAATGGTCAAAACTGAGTTCATTAATTCCGAAGTTTAAATCGGGGCTCATGTAGCTGGTGGGGGATGGGAAATCATTTAAGTTTTGGAAAGACAATTGGGTAACAACGATAACTCTTATAGATATAACTGACTCTCAACAAAACATAAATATACATGACTTTGTAAGCGAATTCATTATAGGAAGACAATGGTGGAGGGAGAAGCTTATCTCGGTTCTCCCAGTTTCTATAACAGAGGAAATTATAAAAATTCCCTTGCCTATCACCCCCTTTGCAGATAGACTGTATTGGTGGTCCGCCAAAAAGGGATGGTTCACAACGTCAAGTGTCTATAATCTAATCTCACCCACATCACTGAGATCATCGGATGACTTTTCTTGGATTTGGAGAATGGACGCTCCTCCAAAAGTAAAAAAACTTTGTATGGAAAATAAAACAAAAATGCCTTACCACGGCTACCCGGTTATCCCAAAAGGGGGTTGTTGTGCCAAATACATGTATCTTTTGTAACCAGTTTGAGGAAGATGATATTCACTTACTCATAGATTGCCCTGTCAACAACTTCCAACAATAATTTCCTAGAGAAATATCTCAAAGAATTAACACACTCTCCTATCTGAAGATAGAGACATGGACCAAATTTTACAAACGATAGGATCCACTCTCTCGATGGAGAAGAAACAAGAGATAGTAATAAGATGGTGGACTATATGGTTTGTTAGGAATCAAACTATCTTTAGAAATGTAATCATCCCCTCTATAGAGGGTCTCAAGAAAATGGTCATGGATAATATTGAAAATTGGAAAAGAGCTAGCAGATGGAACGTGGATGATAGAGAGAGGTTAGTGAACAGAAGGGAGAAAAAGGTCACGCTACAAATAGTAAAAAGATCCACCACTGGAAGAAACCTCCTGTTGGCAAGCATAAATTAAATTTCGATGGATCATTTATATCGACTTCAAACAACTCTATTGGATACATCATCAGGGACTGGTTGGGTGATCCTATTAGCATTGGTAGTAATCCTATTGGTGGACAATCCCCTCTCACGGCGGAAGCGCTAGCGCTTCGTCTTGGGGTGGAAAAAGTTAGAGAACTAAAGATAACCAATCTAATAATAGAAGGAGATTAAAAAATTATCACGGGCTATCCAAGTACAAAAGTCGGATGCCCATGGGAAATAGAATTGATTATGTCCGATATCCAAGCACTTCTCCAATGAGTAAACAATGATGGAATATCCCATATTCCCCGTATTGGTAACCCGGTAGCGGATAAGGTTGCACACTTTTGCTACTCTACCAGGGGCAGATTTATACCTTCATACAGTTCTTCTAGACCTCATCCGACATGATACTTTCGGATAGGGTTTTCCTATCCGAATTATTACCTAATCTTAAAAAAAAAGATCTTGTTGCTAATGATTTATTGATCATCTTCCTTTCATGAAGGTATAAAATGTCGTTGCTGAAAAATCGTTGGGATCACTGACACGGAGAAAACATTTGCAATAGCATTTGCATTCATGTCGAAGGGGACCACGAATCAATATAGTCGGGCGATGAAGAGGCTGTGAGATCTTTGTAGACATAGAATACCAGACGTGATTGTCACATATTGAGATTGAATGTAATCAATGCCATCAAAGAAGTGTTCTCCACCGTGAAACATTTGTTGTGCAGATGGCATGTAATGTCAAATATCAAAGGGACTCCGAAGTTCATGTTATTGATATTTTCATCAAGAGACACGACAAGGTTCAGTTCTCCAAACAGAGGCTTCTGCAGTTTGTGTTGGAATGCAGCTAACAATCGATCTACAGAGGGTTTCAAAAAGTAATAATTGAAGGGGGCAACTTGGAAGTTATAAAGGCAATCAACGAGAGCAGTAACATGAGATGGGAAATTATGCGTCATGTTGAGAGGATCAAGCTATACTAGTAGGTTCTTTTGATTACATTCAATTTAGACATTGTCATGCCCATAAAAAAAATATTAGACATTGTTATAGAGAAGCAAATAAGGTAGCTGATTATATTGATAAAAGTAGGGGAAATTGTAATTTGTCCACACTCCCTTTTAATAGGGATCTTTGTAACATTATCCAAAAGGATGATCAAGGAAGTGTTTTGCGTTTATAGCAGAGCATTCCTACTGTTTGCCTACTGTACAAAAAATAACTCATAAAAACCGTAATTTCGATTACCTATTTTCAATGTAATTTTATCTAATTCATGACATAACGAATTTCGATTACCTATTTTTGATTGCTTAATTTAAACATAAATTTACTAACCAAAATCTTTCAACTAACATGAAATTACCATAATCTTATCTTTAGAGGGTGGATATCTTAAACGAATTTAATAACCATCTAATATAGTAATATATGTCAACTCTTATTTTTCCCATCTAATAAGACTAATTCACCCATGAGATTAATAAAAAAAATTATTTTTTCCAATATAATTTACATCCTTCAAAAATAATATTCTTATCTATCTCATTCAAACATGACGTAATTTTTTTCCTAAACATTGAAATATATTTCATCATCTTCCAATTTCTAATATTTCATGCAACTTTTCCATTTTTTCACTCAACATTATCATTAGGCAAATTTGCAAAAATAACCCTTTTTGGGGAAATCTTTGCATGCCTAACCCAATCCGAATTTTTTTTGCAAAAAACCGGATATCCGGGTTCAAGGTACAACTGGTAGCCGGTAATTGAGGGAAGCCAGGAAAGAGAAAAAAAAAAGAGGGGAAAGGAGGAAGAAGGGTCTCATTCCTCTCCAATGGCGGACGCAGGTAACTGAGGGGGAGACTGAGAGAAAGATCGAGACAAAGTGGAGGGGGCGCTTCGGCGAGCTCAGGTGCCTGGTTGAGGCAACCACAAGAAGGGAGAAGGAAGAGGGTCGGGGGCGGCGGCTAGGGTTCCGATGTCGGCCCGTCGTCTGAGGGCGGAATTGAAGGCATCGACCCATCGTCTTTGTCGCTTTGAAGTCCAACCTTCTTCATCTCAGGCTCCATCAATTCAATTTGTTACGCCTAATAGTGTCCCACCTCCCCACTGGTAAATCATCAATCCAGTTCCCCCTTTGTCTTATTGCTGTTTGTTTTCCTCTTCTTTTCGTTTTATTTGGATTGAATTTGAATTTGCCTTTGCTTGTTGTTGCTTTGTCCATCTCCCCCGCACCTTCCTCCTCTGCTGCTATCATTATATGGTCTCATAAAGTTGTAGAATTTCTTCCTTTCAATTTTGTAATGGCCAATTTAGGTATCTTTAAATTGATGCAGTGAAGTGCTTGTTCTTTTTCATAGAGCTAGAAATTGACAGTCGGTGCTTGTTGTTGCTTTGTTCATAGAGCTAGAAATTGATGCAGTGAAGTGCTTGTTCTTCTTCATTTTGTGTGTTTAAATTGTACTTGAACTTAGTCCTTTTATAAAACTACATTGTGCTTATATATGGCTGAATTGCTATATCTATATTGCCTACTGATTTCTGGGATAAGTCCGCTCACTCTGACTGTCATGTTAAGTAACGTAGGTGACATGTCAAACCTATTACTTGTCATGTTAAAATCCGGCTTCAACCAACGGATCCGGGCTTGAGCATACTGTGATGATGCTTTAGGATGAAAAGCATCTCAACGGATCCGGGCTTGAGCATACTGTGATGAAGCTTTAGGATGAAAAGCATCTCAATCGGCTTCAACCAACGGATCCGGGCTTGTTGACACAAATGGTTGATTTGAATTTGATCCATTTCCCCGGCCATAAAAATAAAAGTAATTAAAGGCTTCGGGCCAGTGTTGTAACACTAATAGCAATAGCTAACCTATGCCTACTTAGGAAAAAACCATATACTTAAATTAAATTAAATAGCAGCACAGAAAGGAAAATGAATCACTTTTGTCGGATGGAGCAATTAACATTTAAGGGAGCATCTTTGCCTGAATGCAAATGGATTTGCACTCACCGTATGACATGTCTTCATAACACCCTCCAATTCCTCAAAATGATCCTGAACAGCTGCTGAAACATAAGGCCATTTTTCATATAATTCCAGTGTACAGTAAAGGCCATTTTTGCTCAATTTTAGTTTCTGTCATAGCCTATTTGATGATGTACCATTGAATAATATTCGCATCACTATTCTGTCACCCGTGAACTATTTTACATGACACCTGAATTGTTTTACATGACCTGTCAATTTTTTTACATGACATCTGACACCCTATGGTTGACAGTTGACACCCTATGGTTGACAGTTGACACCCTATGGGTGTATACTAGACACCCTGTGGTTTTTTACTAGACACAATTTGGTTACAGAACTCAATTTGGTGCTCTGTGGACAAATGTACACAATTTTCTATCGAAACCGAGCACTTTTTACCCTCTTTTATATGACAGCAGCCCCCCCAAAAAAAAAGCATACCTCATTTTGGCCAAATTTCCATGAAGAAAAAGGTTAGTTATATCTCTGGAAAGCTATAGGAAGTTACATAACTCAATTTGGTGCTCTGTGGACAAATTTACACAATTTTCTATCGAAACCGAACACTTTTTACCCTCTTTTATATGACAGCAGCCCCCCAAAAAAAAGCATACCTCATTTTGGCCAAATTTCCATGAAGAAAAAGGTTAGTTATATCTCTAGAAAGCTATAGGAAGTTACAGAACTCAATTTGGTGCTCTGTGGACAAATGTACACAATTTTCTATCGAAACCGAGCACTTTTTACCCTCTTTTATATGACAGCAGCCCCCCCAAAAAAAGCATACCTCATTTTGGCCAAATTTCCTTGAAGAAAAAGGTTAGTTATATCTCTAGAAAGCTATAGGAAGTTATAGAACTCAATTTGGTGCTCTGTGGACAAATTTACACAATTTTCTATCGACACCGAGCACTTTTTACTCTCTTTTATATGACAGCAGCCCCCCAAAAAAAAGCATACCTCATTTTGGCCAAATTTCCATGAAGAAAAATGTTGGTTATATCTCTAGAAAGCTATAGGAAGTTACAGAACTCAATTTGGTGCTATGTGGGAAAATGTACATAATTTTCTATCGAAACCGAACACTTTTTACCCTCTTTTATATGACAGCAGCCCCCCAAAAAAAAGCATACCTGATTTTGGCCAAATTTCCATGAAGAAAAAGGTTGGTTATATCTCTAGAAAGCTATAGGAAGTTACAGAACTCAATTTGGTGCTCTGTGGACAAATGTACATAATTTTCTATCGAAACCGAGCACTTTTTACCCTCTTTTATATGACAGCAGCCCCCAAAAAAAAAAGCATACCTCATTTTGGCCAAATTTCCATGAAGAAAAAGGTTGGTTATATCTCTAGAAAGCTATAGGAAGTTACAGAACTCAATTTGGTGCTCTGTGGACAAATTTACACAACTTTCTATTGAAACCGATCACTTTTTCCTCTCTTTTCTAGGACAGCAGCACCAAAAATAATCCATACCTCGTTTTTGGCCAAATTTTCATGAAGAAAAAGGGTGATTACCTCTTTAGAAAACTTGTTCTCCACACTGGATTTACCTCTATGAATTCCTAAAACAAGAACACTACCATGTCTTACAACACTTTGTTTTATGAAAGAAAATAAAGTTTTGAAAGAAAATAACATGACAGGTAATGCTATTAACATGACAGGTTATACTCTTTAACATGACAGGTAATGCGAATCGATCCTCTTCTCCTTACTGAAAGAAAATAACATGACAGGTAATGTTATTAACATGACAGGTTATACCATTTAACATGACATGTTAAATACAAAACCAAATTCTTTTAAGGACCCTATATAGGAACGATCCTATAGGCCTTCGTCTTATCTAACCAAATTGATTTCGTTGTTATTTAAAGAAGTATGAGTTTTTCTATCATCCTTCCTTGGTTACTTCTATTGTTGAAATTTAAACAATTCCTTGGTTACTTCTACTGTCGGAATGAACACAACATTCCAAGTTTCGATCTACTCATATATCTACTCAGTTTTTAACTCAACAACTTCCCAACAACCCAGGTAATGCTATTTACAAGTGACTGAATGAAAATCAATACGGCAACTATGTACAAACTAAATTGCTACAACTTTGCCGTCTGTCATGTCTGAATAAACAAGTGACATGTTGATCTGTGTAGGGTGTCATGTAGTAGGTGAATCTGCCGGAATGAACAAGTGACAAGTGACATGTTGACATGTCACCTACGTCACTTCACATGATAGTCAGAGTGAGCGGACTTACCCCAGAAATCATCCAATGTTGAATTTGAAACCAAGTTCAAAAAAAGAAGTCTAGCAGAAGAAATTTTGAATCATCAAAAAGGAATAGAATGTCTCAAATTCAGGTGTCAGGTAAAAAAATTCATATGTCTAGTAAAATACATTATATGTCATGTAAATCCAGTATGAGTGACATGTAACTTTAGTATGGGTTATGGGTTATTTTTGGTGTTGCTATCATATAATTTAGTGGCATAAGTGCTTGTATTAGCATGTTTTTTTGTTTGAGTTTTCGTAAACGGAACTCTTTGTAGTCACTAAATGAAAATCATTACGGCAACCGTGATACAAGAATTGCTTTACATGACACGGGAGTTGCTTTAATATGACGGTTATATCCTTTAACATGACAGGTAATGTGAATTGATCCTCTTCTCCTTAATGAAAGAAAATAACATGGCAGGTAATACTTTTAACATGACAGGGTCTACCCGTTAACATGACAGGTTATTTGCTGATATGCAATCTATAAGCTTATTCGGTAAAAGAGAGACATTGTTCGAGTTAAAGTAAGCAATGACTAAGATGGAAAGTAAGCCTCATTCGGTAAAAGAGAAACTTTCTTACAAGAATTCACCATTTTATACAAATTAAACTTGGAAGCAAGAAAAACTTAAATATAGTAAAATCAACCAATTACACAGTCAATAAACCAATTCAACTGAATCGTTTCAGTGGAAGGTCGTACATTATGTTACAAAAGAGATTTATAGCATCTCAATCATGCCTCTCTCATTAGAACATGTAGGACTTTTGTATGTCCCTTCTTAGTGATTTCTCCTGCACGAGGTTCAATGGTCGTACGTTATCTTTTTTTAATAACGATTTTCTGAGTAAGAACTCAATTTACTTTTCCAACAGCGCCTACCAAGATCTTGCTACTCAAATGCGGCCTCCCTTGGTGCATCTGCTTTACTTTCAGGCCAGTCAAAGTGTTTCAGAACTGCACGCTTGTCAACCTAAACGAGAAACAAGTAAACTGCTATATGTTAGATTTAGACAACACGGGATAGGAGATGCTATTAGAAACAAAAACACACCATCATTTGTTTAGATCAATTTAACATTTTGGTGAGAATAAAAAGCAAGTACATGACATGAACTTATATTAACATGTCATTCAAATCCTGCATACATGACATGAACTTAGATTAACATAGCTTTGGATATGGAAGGTTCTCGTGAAAGGGAAACTGATCATAGATTTAATAGGAAATGTTACCTCCTAAACCTGCTTGGTGTCTTTCAAACTTGTATGTTGGAGGAAATCTGGCGATAGCATCTCGCATTCAGAGGAGCCCCAAAAAACAAGGTTGCAGCAGCAACAACAACAACAACAACAACAACAACAACAACATGTTTAGTACTACACTTTAAATATTTATATATATAGAAGATTCAAATAACAAAGGGTTATAGATATACAACTGACTTGAGATTTTTAGCTGCTAAGCTATATCAATTGTTAACTAGTCTGAATTTTTTTGCAACATGAAAATTATCTAGGAAAATTTCTGCAACATGAAAACCTTTTCTGCGATAGAAGTCCACCACAACCAAGGTCTTAGTCTCCTTGGCCTTCTCCAAAATTTTGGTGAACTCCTCATCTGTCTTAAACTCCTTAACACACTCAACAGGACAGATATCATCATCTTCATCTTCATCAGATAACTCTCCTAGACTCTCATCAACAGCAAGCTGAATTGCCACTTTTTCTATTCTGAATTTACCACCATATCTCAAGAACTCCAATCCAACAGCTTTAACAGTCCTAGGAATCATGGACACAAGGATCACCATCCGCAGTAGCTTAACATTAAGTAATCCAGATTCCAATTCGACAGAGTACAACTTCTACAGAATTTGACGAATTCAAATTATCTGGAAAATTGAAGTCATGCAAAGCAAGCTAAATTCCTTCATGTTTAGATTGAACGGTAAATAACAAAAAAGAAAGAAAGAAATTCGCAATTTGAAGGATCTGAAAAATTGCAGGAAAAACAAACATTTTAACATTTGATCAAGATAAGCAACTTGATCAAGATAAGCAACTGAAACCTAGATCTGATCGATATTGAGTGAAGTTGATTTTAAAACAAAAAGAGGGAAAATCGGAGAAGTAGGAATGCTCCAGCAATCAGCTCCCACAACAGGCATCAACATGATGTACTGATTTATAGAATTGAGAGCCAGCAATCGGAGAAGAGAAGGCAAACAATTGTGTGATTTGATTATTTAATCAACCTAATGTCCTGATCACGGGACAACCGACCACATTAGAAATTTGGCTTCTACTTCCAAGTGTTCTTTCTACATGGCGCTTACTTTAGTTTTACATGACACTTACTTTAGTTTTACATGACGCCCAAATCCCCTTTGATACGCCCAAATCTCCTTTCACATCTAAGTTGAGACATGCCAACATACTAAATACTAATCTATCAACATATGGATTATCACCTAAATTCGATCAAGCAATCCAAGAACTAAAGGGATATATCATTTGTGCAGTACCTCTTTGATTCTTCTCTGCAAGTATTCGAGACCTTCTGGTGAGAGGCTCTGATAGGTTCCTCCAATTTCGATCCACAAACTCCGGGGTCACATTCCTTGCTTCACCTGCTCTGAAGTACCCAATAGACACCACCTATAAAGAATTACGATTAATGTTCTGAAGCAGCCCTCTTAATCTAGAAACTTGGACATATGATGGTGATGAACTAAAAATATTATTTGATTCAATAATTCAATAAGTTGTGCTTGCAAAAAGCTGATTTACGAGGTGAAATCTTCAACATCCAGAACTTCCCCAACAAAAAGCATTTTCAGAAATGGTATCCTACAACTTTAGTTTTGAAATAAACACAACACAAACCCGAAAACTATAATCTCAACCAAAAAAATCCTTCGCATGCATCTCATACATACAGGTGATCATACTTATAATTGGAACCTTTATCTGTAATGGATTGAATATAAACATCTTACCCCATACTCAAGAGGATTTAGTCTCCCTGGAAACAATTTGTTGGATAGCAAGAGTAGCTGAGGAAGCGACCAACGACAATTGGATCCCTGCTCAGATGAGGCTGTGCGCCATGTGCTCCTACTCAACTAATTTAGTCAACAGAAGCGGAGAACAGAAATTTCAAGAGGTAATTCAGTCCCTAACCTGAAACCCTAAAGGGATATATGAATCAAAATCTGAATTAGCACATAGATGGCCTGACCTCTCCGCCAACAAAGAGTGCTACTGCTGAGCATGGTCGATGTCGGATTCGAGCAGCAACCGCCTTCAATTTCGTCGGGATGATGTACCCCGACCTCGAAATCGGCCTTCAATCCGGCGCCTCCGCCACCGCCGCTCCCCTTGACTCCTCCGATCCGGCGGCTGTCACCCGCCTCCACCCGCCGCCCCCGTCTCTCTCTGATTCCACCTACGATCCCTCAATCTCTCTTTGATTTTTCTGCCATCGATGGGCATGAGAGAGGCAAACAAAGAGATCGGCTACTCAAGGTAAGAAATTATCGGCTGGGTGCAATTTTTTCAAGGAGAGAAATAACCCTTGCAAATTGAAATGGATAGTGGGTTAGGAGTGCAAACCAAACCGGGACAAAGGTTATTTGTTTTAATTCCCTCTTATCATGTGATGATCGATCCCCTTGAAACCAACTGATGGCCCTTCTTCATTTTCGATGCCATGATTCCCGATTAACTAAATGCAAACTTAATTAGTGTAAGCCACACTATGCAAACCGAATGAATAAAATGCATAAATGTGAAGATACGATATAAGCTACAAAGATACGACTTTTAAAGACAAAAACCGATTAACCGAATGAATAAAATGCACAATCCACACTATCACAAAGAAAAACTTTGAACCAAAATCATCAACTACAACACCACAATCTATCTATATATATATATATACATATACTAAAACTGATGCATAGCGTCCTATGTGGCGCATTGTGGTTGATTCTGGAGAAAAAAAAATCCTATGTCGCGGGTTGTGATTAATTCTAGGGGAAAAAATAATAAAATAATATATTATCATAGTTATAGAAAATTATATAAGCCATAATCTATCTATATATAGATTTTAGTTAATTGAAAAAAATAAAATTCATAGTCATAATTACCAAAAATATTAATAGATAAATATTTAGTGTTTGATAAGTAATATTTTATTTATATCTAGATTATTTTTTGGTTGAAAAAAAATTTTATATCAAAATTAATTATTTAATAATTGTTATTTTATTTATATAGATATTACTTTTTAAGACCAAAATAATTTATCAAAATATTATGTAGCCAGAATCCATTAGTGGATAGATATTTTAGTAAACTAAGATAATAATTATATACTATATATTTAATAAAAAAAATTAAAATATTTAAAAAAAAACAGTTATCTATTTAATTACAATTTACATGAGATTCAATTAATAGTAAAAATTTACCATATAAATGTGAATTTTATTTTTCGAGATAATCTAAATAATAGTAGATATTTAGATTTTTTATAATCCATCGAACTAATTTTATTTATATCTATATTATTTTTTTAGTGGAAAAATGATTTACATTTAGATTATTATTTTTTATTTATTGGAATCTATCTAAATTATTTACAATATTGTATTAATGTATTCTCCGTACACGGGACGAGACTTACATTAGTGTTTATATATAAGCCTTGGAATTGGTAAATAAAGTGCGGTCATTCCGGGGTTCGAACCGGGGACCTATGAATACTACCCATAAGTCCTTTCCGGTGAGCCATTCCGGAATGGTTGTGCTTATATATAAGCCACAAAGACACAAGGCACAGATACAACCAAAGAATGAAACAATAAGCATGAAGGGAAGAGAAATCATACTGCAAGTGGGAAGTGCGGAGTCAAAGGCGAAGTATGAAGCGAAGTGATAATGCATATTTTAGATAGGCATTATAGACATATTTAGTTTAGTTAGGTTGCATTTCTTTCATACTTTGTTACTAAATTGCATCTTGTGATTATTTCGAAAGAGTTCGGATTCTGCGCAAATTTGTGTTTATCTCGCAGATTGAATCGGAACACATTTGGGAGATGCAATATCTCGAAGAGGAACACAAGAAACATGGGAAGGAACAAGGAAGGAAAGATGCAAGACAAGAGGAAAAGGCCGCAAAGGAAGCCAAGAAGCTACGGCGAAACACCCTGCCGCGGGCGCAGCAAGGATGTTGCGGCCGCAGCAAGGCCCGCTGCAGCGGGGTGTGAAGTAACAGCTTGCGGCGGGCGCAGCACCTATGCTGCGCCCGCAGCATCGGTTGTCAGTGATCCGCAGCGTTTTGATTAAAAAAACCCTAGATGTCTTATTTTGTTTCATGGCCGACTTGGGTGTTTTTAGGCCGACTTTTAGTTAATTTTTACAGCACTTCTTCTATTCTATTCTATTCTATCCCTCAGACAATTTAGAGATTTTGAGCGATGTTTTCCATGAGGAACTAAACTCATCTATTCTGCCTGCAATTTGAAGCTTTATTCGGATTGATTGTGAGTTTCTAATTCTCGTTCCTTGTTTCCTATTTTTGAATGTTTCAACTTCTTTGTGCTTGATTGTTTATTGTTTTGTTCTATCTTGTCTGGCCAACTTGTTAGATCAATTCAATTGCTAAGGTTTTGTAGATTCCTGGTTGTGAACCTTAACCTAAGTGGCAAACTTGTTCCTTTAGGGCTGGTTGAACTAATTAAATAAGTAGGAAGTTGAATGTGTTGTTAAATCCCTTTTTAGGGACTGCAAATACCTTGGCTAATCTCTGAACTTAAAACTATCAATTGGGTTAAATCCTTCTTTAGGGACTGTTCGATTGATAAGGGTTGCTAGGACTGGTTGGACTAGTAACTATATTAGGTCGGGACAAGGGCATTCATAGGAAACTTAATAGGACGAGAAGAAGTTACAAGGATCGCTTCAATCTAATAAAGTGGAAAATTGTAGGTAGAATTGCTTCTCCTAATTGTCTGAAATACAATTATTTACTTTTGTTTGCTTCAATCCGCTTTGATAAAAGGCGGAACTTTCACACTCAAAAACCCCCTTCTTTGGTTACTTAATTGGCATCTAAATCACACTTGAATAGTAATTTCTCTGTGGGATCGACCTCTTGCTTATTGCTATACTAGTTATAGGTTTGAGTTTACTTTGACGGGATCAACGACAGGTTTTCCCTCCGTCACGAAGCCAAGGGGAAGGGAAGGTAATGCGGAGTGGTGAAGGTGAATTGCATAGCGGCGATGGCGAAGTGAAGTGAAGCGAGAATGCAGACGGGCAAGGGCACTAGCTGGGTTGATAGGGGAGCAGCACCTAGACTCGCACACGCGTGCTACGCGATTTCTGATACATACTCAACTCGGGTTGAGCGAGTACAATGCCCAATCATCCAGTAATTAACAGGTAAGTCGATTCGATCCTCCGTGCTCGTTAATATAACTAAATCTCGAATTCTATTGGGAGCTCTTCTGAATAGATAATCGTTGGTAGAGGATAATGGAGAGCAAATCTACAGGAATTGATTTCTCTTTGTCTCATTCATAACAGAATACATGAGAGAGTATTTATATACAATTTCAGTACTATTCACGAATGTTCTAAAGTGATATTGGGTGATGATGAACAACTGGGCTTCTCTGCCTCAGTAGCTCTGGGCTTGCAATGTGGGCTGGTGCTGCTTTGTATGGGTCGATCAGTACTCCCCGACGATCCCAGCTGACGAAGGCATAAATGGGATCGGTTGCGATAGAACAGAGATGATGATTGAGCCTTAGTAAGGAGATCAGCAACTTGATCTTTGGATGAAACAAAGGTGACTTTGAGAGACTTGTTCGCCACTCTTTCGCAAACCAATTGATAATCTAATGATAGGTGTTTAATCCGATGATGGAGTACCGGATTCACCGCAAGGTACGTTGCCCCCAGGTTGTCACACCATAGGGTGGGTGCTTGACGAATGCCAAGTTCGATCGATCCCAACAGATTTTGAAGCCATATCAATTCACACGTAGCGGCAGCTAGAGCTCTATACTCTGCCTCGACCGAGGATCTAGACACAGTTGGTTGCTTTTTTGATGACCAAGAGACAAAATTTGAGCCATGATATATGCAATAAGCACCCACCGATCGTATGTTTGATCGATCCGCGCCCCAATCCGCATCAGAGAAGGCAGACAAAGCATGATTGGAGATAGACGAAATGTGAAAGGAAATATCTTTTGTGTGATTCAAGTAGCGCAAGAGGCGTTTGAATGCCTGCCAATGAATTTCTTTGGGCTGGTGCATGAATTGCGACACCTTGTTCAGGGCAAAGGCAACATCTGGGCGCGTAAAGTTGAGGTATTGGAGACTACCAACGATGTTGCGGTACAATTGTGGATTATGAAGCATGGGAGACGACTCGGTTGTATCATTGGTGGTGGAAATGGGTGTAGAGATGGGTCGACAGTTGCTCATGCCAGCTTTCAACAGGACCTCCGAGATGTTTTTGGATTGGGATAATGAAAACCCCGTTGCATCTCGTGTGATTTGAATGCCGAGGAAGTAGTTGGCTTGACCCAAATCTCTCACTGGAAACGCCCTGAAGATAGTATTAACAAACTTTGTACATAAAGATGTGTTAGAGGACAACACCAACAGATCATCGACGTATACCAGTACGAAGACAAATTGGCAACCTTGGAGATAGGCAAACAAAGAAGCATCAGACGGACAAGAAGAAAAACCAATGGAAAGAAGTTAGTCACTGAGACGAGAAAACCAGGCGCGAGACGCCTGTTTAAGACCATAAAGTGAGCGATTCAGCTTACAAACATGAAGAGGATGAGAAGAGATAACGAAACCTGGTGGTTGTGTGACGTAAACGTCCTCCTCAAGAGTGCCATGTAAAAACGCATTCTGTATATCAAGTTGTCGAGTGCACCAGCCATTCATCGCTGCGAGGGACAAAAGAAGGCGAATTGTCGATGGTTTGGCAACAGGGCTAAAGGTCTCTGAGTAATCAAGGCCCGAGAGTTGGTGATACCCTTTAGCCACAAGTTTGGCTTTCCGTCGTTCAAGAGAACCATCTAATTTCCGCTTCAATTTGAAGACCCATTTCACTCCGAGGACATTGAATGTAGGATTAGGAGGAACTAAGGTCCAAGTGTTTGTTTCAAGGAGGGCTTTGAATTCTTGAGCCATGGCGAGGCGCCATTCCGGATATTTATATGCCTCTGTGTAACAAGTCGGTTCTTCCGGGATGATAGTGGTGATCGAGCAGTTAGGCCAAGGGATTGTACTGTCTATTCTAATGAGAGGCCGAGAGATATGGGATCGAGTCCTGGTTATCATGGGATGAGTTGATGTGTTTGGGGGTTGTGGAGGCGTGGTTGAGGATGACGATGAAGCATTGTGTGTTTGCCCAGATGAATGAGGGCTTTTAGCCAAAGCATTTGGAGGCTGAGAGGATTGTTGGGCTTGATAATTAATTGGACTAAACAAAGGCAGTTGGGCCATGGGAGGCTCGGTTGGTAAAACAGGGAAAGTGGAGGCCTTTTGTGAAAAGGGGAATGAATTTTCATGAAATAAAACATCTTTGGATGTGTAAATTTTATTTGTAGTCCAATCAAGGCAAATATAGCCTTTGCGGTTTGAGGAATAGCCCAGAAAAAGCATTGGTTTTGAACGAAGCGAAAATTTATACCGGTTGTAAGGTCAGAGATTCGGAAAACATAAGCACCCGAAGACCCGTAGAAACTTGTAGTCTGGTGTGGAGCCAAATAGAGTGAAAACGAGAGTTTTTGTGAAGGACTTGAGAGGGCAGCCGATTTAAAAGGTAGGAGGCTGTTTGAAAAGCATAATCCCAAAAGTTTAGTAGTAGAGAGGCATGGCTAAGGATGGTGAGCCCCATGTCCACAATGCGACGATGCCTTGACTCAACGGTTCCATTTTGAGGATGATAATAGGGATAAGTTAAGCGGTGATGAATCCCCAATTAGGCAAACAATGGCTTCAATTTGGAAAATTCGGTCCCGTTATCCGTTTGAATTGAAGAGATGGATCGGCCAAAATAATTTGTGACTAGTGGAATAAAAATCCGGACAATAGACGGAACTTCATCTTTGGATTGAAACGGAAAAACCCAAATAAATTTTGAGAAATCATCCACAATTGATAAGAAGTATTTGTTTCCATTGCGAGAAATAACATGAGACGGACCCCAAACGTCCATAAATAACAAATCCAAGACCATAGTCGATCTGAAGACACTGGGTTTGTGAGGTAAGGCATGTGCCTTTGCCTGAGAACAAGACTCACAGGGATAGTTGTGGGTTGATCCAACATGACCAACAGGTCCATGTAGGGAAAAACAAGAGCAAACAAACTGGGTGATTTCTTTTGACGGATGACCTAATCTGCAGTGCCAGAGGGGAGGTGAAGAAGACAGCGATGGGGAGGTGGTGGTGGTAGTTTGCAGCGATGGTGGCGATGGTTCACTCGACGGCCAAACATACATACCGCCATCAACGGCTCTCTTGAGAAGAAGCGCCCCCGTCACGGATTCCTTAACACAAAAGGAATCAGTGTCAAAAACAAAATAGACTCAATTTTCTTTACAAAAACGATTAATAGAGATTAAGTTTCGTTTGAGAGCAGGAGCATGAATAATTTTAGACAAATGAAAAATTCGAGAATGATGAGAAAGAGTAGTGGAACCGTAGTTCTGAATCGGAAGAGAGGAGTCGTCGCCCAAGGTCACTGTCTCTGTTCCTTCATAAGGTAAACGATCAAATATCAGATTGGTGATGTAAGGAGTGTAATGGTGTGTCGCGGCGGTGTCTGGAAACCAATTGGTTGTTGTGTTATTGGCTTGAAATGATCTCGGAGGAGGAGGAAGGAAAGTATGATCAAAGCGACTCCAAAAACGAGCTGCGACATGGCCTTTCTTTTCACAGAGCTGGCACGTCGGACGATTATCGGGGGCTCCAAAAAAGGTTTGGTACGAACAGCCACCACGAGAGGAGCTTCGGCCTCCCCGATTGTCCCTTCCTCCCCGTCCACCGGAGAAATCTCCACGACCTCTGCCACGACCTCTGTTGGCAGTGAAATTTGCCTCTGGAGATGAATCAGTAAAGGTATTATTAATTGATACCTGGGTTGTGGAACGAAAGAGTTCCTGTTGATGAGCAATTCGGGCCTCTTGACGGAGTATGTTCGTAAGAACCTCATGAGAAGGTGGGAGAACGGAGTTGGAAGTGACAACAGTCACCATAGCATCATATTCAGTCCCCAAGCCAGAGAGGAGGTATGCAATGAACTCATCATCAGACACAATGTGATCAGCCGCTTGAATTTGAAGAACAAGACCTTGAAGCTTGTTGAAGTATTCAGTACCAGACTCGTCCCCTTTCTTTATGGTGGAGAGCTGAAGACGCGTTTGAACCACCTGGGCACTTGTGCGAGCAGAGTACAAGTTGTGAAGCTGTTCCCATATGTGTTTGGCTGAGTCACAGTCCAGGACTTGGACCATGACCTGCTCGGTGAGAGACGCCGTTAATATGGCAACGACGAGTGGTCTCGGGCGATCCAGTCGTCCACAACAGCCGAGTTTTCAGCAGTAGCTTCTGGGCAGGGCTTGGTTCCATCGACAAAACCCATGAGCCTTTGAGACCTTAAATAAGGTGTGATCTATCGCATCCAGGTAGGGAAATTGGTGGGAGAAAGCTTGATTGTAAGGGAGGAATAGGAGAAGTAAGAGAGGCTTGAGCGATGGCAGCTTGAAGCTGTGATAGCACCAAGTTTAGTGAAGGATCGGCCAATTGAAAGGTAGGATTTTTAGGGTTTTGTTTGAACGGAAAAAAAAGGGTCGACGAATGTCGTTAAACCCGCTCTGATACCATTTTAAATAGATAATCGTGGGTAGAGGATAGTGGAGAGCAAATCTGCAAGAATTGATTTCTCTTTGTCTCATTCATAACAGAATACATGAGAGAGTATTTATATACAATTTCAGTACTATTCACGAATGTTCTAAAGTGATATTGGGTGATGATGAACAACTGGGCTTCTCTGCCTCAGTAGCCTTGGGCTTGCAACGTGGGCTGGTTCTGCTTTGTATGGGTCGATCAGTAAGCTCACATGACCTTAAATCCAATTGATCTAACCTTGCACTAATCAATCTCAACTAATCCACGTGAATTCCAATTGCAATATGGCGGAAGCGAATTGCCTAAGTGCCCAATTAATTAGCAAGGGCTAATTAATTTATATATTCAAGTGCAGATCGATCCAACTCAGGTGCGCAACGGCGTTGTGTCTCGATCGGACTGCACACACACCCAATCGCAATACCCGCATGAAGACGGTGGAGCGGTGGAGCCAGTAGGCGATGGTGCGGTGTTTGGTGGATAGGTGTACGTGGCGATGGAGATAGCGAAATCGAAGATCTCTTCCATTCGAGGACGAGAACCCGATCTTCAATCAATTCCAGCGAACCTTTTATTGAAAATCCCAATTGAATTGAATTCGATCAGCAGCGGAAAGCAATTCAGTAGCAAGAGAAGTATAGAGTTTGACGTGAAAGAGAGTCTGATAGTATGACTAATAAAACCCTAATTACTAATGGCTAGGACCATATAGCTGATGGACTCTGTCGTGAGGATTGATGATCCACAGTGCGAGTTGCTTTTACTCCGAGCTTGTACGGGTATTTCTAAGCTTTACTTTGACTTACGTACTTGCTCCCCGCGTGTCTTTGGGTCGGCCCAACTCTTCTTTGATGTAGCACTTCATTCTATCTTAGAGCGTGTTGTCACTGCATTCGGGCCTGGGTTTGGGGATTGGAAGTGGCGGCTTGCCACCTTCCATTTTCACTTTGGTGAGCTTGGAGTGTATGTTGTAGGGGATGTCCTACATTATGCTTTTTAGGCATCTCGATTGCAGTGTGCTGAGTTGCAAGCTAAGCTTCTACGTCCTTTTGGTATCATTGTTGTTGGTCTCGCTTTTGATGACGCCTACCACGCTTTTAACGCAATCCTAATGAAATCACTGCCCCCAAACTTCTGAAGAAATTGACAGATATATATTTCACGAAGGTTGCTGCTACATCGGACTCTGTTTTCTCTTTGACTCCGCGGCAGGTGGCATTGTGGAAGTCTCAGCAGGGTGCTCACTCCTTCGATTGGTTGCGTACAGTTCCTATTTCTGGGCTAGGCCAGACTATGAATAGAAGGACCTATCGTAGTGTGCTTAGCTATCGATTGGGTGTTCCTTTGTTTGCGGTATCTAGGCCATGTCCGGCTTGTTCTCGGGTCTTTGATGGTGATGTTTATGGAGAGCATGTTGTGTTCTACACTGGTACTATGGGCATTAAACACCGGTACAACCTTGTGCGCGACACCTTATTGGATATTCCCTATAGGGGTGAGATTTCTACGGGCAAGGAAGTTGATATCGGTTTTGTTGATGGGCATGATAAGCCTCTTCGTCCGGAAGATTTGCTTCTGTATTCATGGGATAGGGGGCGAGATGTGTGTTGATCTGACGAGGTCCTCCCCTTTGACTCAGTCAAGGGTGTCTGACTTTGTCCCATGCAATGTTGTTTCTGCTGCTACTCAACGTAAGTGTGTCAAGTATAGAGATTTGTGCACGACGGTTGGATATGGTTTCCTACCCTAGCCTTCTCCTTCTCTTCGTTGGGGGAGCTGGACACGGATGCATTTGCCGTGTTAAAGCGAATTCATAAAGTCTCGGTATCTCAGGATGTCGAGGCTCGTGCTGCAGCTTTTATTTTTACTAGACTTAGTTTTGTTATCGCTAAGGGAGTGGGTGCCCAAATAGTATCTCGGCTACCCACTAATTTCGTCCGGCAGATTTGCTACTTTATTCCTGAGACAGAGGGCGGGATGTTTGTATCGATCTGACGGGATCCTCCTCTTTGACTCAGTTTGGGATGTCTGACTTTGTGCCTGGTCGTGTTGTTGTTGATGTTGCTCGACGTAAGTGTGCCAAGTATCGAGATTTGTGCACGGCGGTTGGTTATGGTTTCATACCCTTCTCCTTCTCTTCGTTGGGGGGGGTTAGATACGGATGCTATTGCTTTGCTGAAGCGGATTCAGAAATTCTCCGTATCTCAGGATGTCGGAGCTCGTGATACCGCTTACATTTTCACTAGACTCGGTTTTATTATCGCTAAGGGAGTGGGTGCCCAGATAGTATCTCGGCTACCTACTAATTTCTTGTAAATAGCAATTGATTAATAATAATAATAATAATAATAATAATAATAATAATAATAATAATAATAAAAAAAAAAAAATAATAATAATAATAATGATAAGTCTAATATAATAATAAATAGTACTCCTTTTGTTAATTAAAACTTGTCATTTTACAAATCTACACACTTATTAAGAAAACAAACAAAAATACACTTATATTCCTAATTATTACTCTATTTTTTTACTTTCTCAAAAACTATAACTAACAACTATCTAATCATTACAAGGGCAATTTCATAAAGTAGATCGATAAAATACCTAAAATGACAAGTTTTTCTTAACAAGATTTACTTTCTAAAACGACAAGTTTTAATTAACGGATAGGGTATATGAGAGCGATGTCAGAGTTGTATTTGACGGAGGCTGGGACACATCAATTTTCCAACCGCGCATTCGCGTTCCACGACTACGAATCAAGCCTGCAACTTTAACCAGATTCTCGCGCGTGACTGCCAAGTCTCATCCACGATGTACCTATTGTTTGCGATTGGCATGGATCACGCATCTGTAGTCTATGTTCGAGGATGCCTTTTGGAAGTTGCTTTTTCAATTGCGTACTTGTGCTTTGCGGTTGCGAAGATTGACCGTGCATTAGGGGGTAAGTCTAACGACAATGATTAGTTTCATCTAATGACAAGATGAAATTTATGAAATTGTGTACTTGTGCTTCGCGGTTGCGAAGATTGACCATGCATTAGGGGGTAAGTCTAACGACAATGACGAGTTTCATTTTTTTGTGCAAAATTTATGACAAGATGAAATTTTAGTTTTGTTATCGCTAAGGGAGTGGGTGTCCAGATAGTATCTCGGCTACCCACTAACTTCTTGTAATTTATAATAATAATAATAATAATAATAATAATAATAATAAGTCTGATATAATAATAAATAGTACTCCTTTTGTTAATTAAAACTTGTCATTTTACAAATCTACACACTTATTAAAAAAAACAAACGAAAATACACTTATACTCCTAATTATTACTCTATTTTTTTACTTTCTTAAAAACTATAACTAACAACTATCTAATCATTACAAGGGCAATTTCGTAAAGTAGATCGATAAAATACCTAAAATGACAAGTTTTTCTTAACAAAATTTACTTTAACGACAAGTTTTAATTAACAGATGGGGTATATGAAAACGATGTCAGAGTTCTATTTGACGGAGGCTGGGACACATCAATTTTCCAACCGCGCATTCTCGTTCCACGACTACGAATCAGGCCTGCAACTTTTTCCAGATTCCCGCGCGTGACTGCCAAGTCTCATCCACGTCGTACCCATAGTTTGCGATTGGCATGGATCACACATTTGTAGTCTGTGTTCGAGGATGCCTTTTGGAAATTGCTTTTTTAATTGCGTACTTGTGCTTTGCGGTTGCGAAGATTGACCGTGCATTAGGGGGTAAGTCTAACGACAATGATGAGTTTCGTCTAATGACAAGATGAAATTTATGTATTTATGCTCGATCCTTTTCATTTTTTTGTACAAAATAACAGTGGTCCTTCCCGTTGACGCCTCCACCTGACCCCCGATCCGGCGCCGGCCTCCCCTAAGAAGAGGAAGCAATGGAATACGAGGAAGCCTGGCTATGATAGCACCAAAGACTCTATGAAAGTAAAGGCACTAAAGGGTTAAAGAATCGAAAAGGCCCATAAATTGGCGTTCGTCGGGCACTTTCAATCCAAATTGATTCATCGAATGCAACCAATGGAGGTCGTGTGCTTGCAGAAGGATTAAGCTAGACGAAAGAAGAGTAAATCAACCATCAATTGTAGCATTCGATTCGAGCACCAACTCCCCCCCCCCCCCCTCCCCCCAACCCCACTACATATATGGTTATTAAGGGCATTTAAAACATGGCGTTTTCTATTAAATGTCAATAAAGATCTATTTTATGGCGTTTATATACAAAAAAGCCATAAATTTAGATATTACAATTTATTTATGGCGTTTGTAAAAGGTTGTAGTATTAAATGCAAATAGTATAAAGCATATTTTATGGCGTTTCTAAAATGCCATAAAATTTAGGGCATTTGTTAAACGCCTTAGATTTTTATAAATTTATAAATGATAGGGTGTTTTGGTAATTTTGCCTAACTATAACCCTAAATCTACCTGATCCCTCTCGCATTTGCTATTTCATCTCTTTCACTTGGAGAGCGTCTCTCTCGTTGGTGCCTCTAGTTCCATTGAAACCCTCTCCTTTCCATGGAGGTCCAAAGCCAGAACCTCTCAACGACTCACTCTCTCCTCCACTCCACATCCTCTTCTCTTTTCTTCTTCCTCTCTCTCTCTGGGTTCCCTCTTCCTCTCTTGTCATCGCTCGTTTGTCACTGAACCCAAGCTCTCCTCTCGCCATCGCTGCGATGCCGGTAGGATCTAGGGCTTCATCTTCATTGCACCGGACGAGCTCTCGGCAATCTTCATCTCCCTTACTGGCACCGGTAAGCACTAAACCTATCATCACTTTTGAACCTTAATCCCTAAGTAACCTTTTAAATTCGTTTGAAATTTTGGTTCATAGGTTGTTTCTTTTCTAAAATTGGGTGTTTTATACTTGATGTCTCTTCATTTGGCGATGTAAACAACTCCCATCTATACCCAATTGAGTTTGTGGTCGCTGGTGACTATAACAACTTCACTAACTATGTTCATTGCATAATCTGGTGTTTCCTCTTGAGGAAAAGGTAATTGAGATATCTTATCACTTCCTTGCTTCTCAAATCTGGGTTTGCATGCTTCTTCTTGGATTTTGATTAGGTTCTAAATGATTCTCTTCCTCGCCTTTGATCATGCAAGAGTAAAATTCTCTAATTTGCATTTGATAACAACTTATCCTTAAAATTTTATGTATATTTATTTATATATTTTTCCCTCCTAACTTGTACTCTATTTATTTATGAATATGGTTATTTTGCTTGTATATGCAAAACTGAATATTTATAAGTTATGAATATTTGGGGTAGGTTTCACTTTCAAAGTATGAAAGGATTGACTTATATAAAAATTGTAGAGGATGGTAAGATACTTTGCCCTAGAACTTGTGAGTTGCAACATTGTGCTCACTTGATATAGGAGTTGCATTGAACTTAATGGTTTTATCTCAACTCATTCTGGTAAGGCTTTGAACATTTGGTGTAATTTGTAGACATGTTTGAATTCCAATACCAATACTAATACCAAAACCAATACCAATACCAATATTCTGTTGACTATGAAAGTTAATAGAAAGAGTAAGTAACATTTGGTAGAATTTATATGCTTAGTGATGGATGCACTCTTTCTTGGCCATCAACTTTCTAAGTTTTGTCTGCAATATACTTGCTTTTATCCTATGAAAATATTATAGCATGTTCTTTGACTGGAAAATGTATCAATGAAGCTGCAACATGTTTTTCGTTTGAAACTAGAATAATGTTTTTGTGCACTTTTCCCCTTTTCTTTACAAATAGTTTTAGATCGAGCTTATGATTGGTAATGATGATTCTACTTCAAGTGATGATAGCTAGGTAATCTACAAAACTCCATTTCGTGGCTAAAATGATCTCAAATTGCTTATATATTATGAAGATATATTTTGATAGCTAACTTTATATATTCATGTTTTAGTTTTTCTTAATTTGGTTTTCTTGAAAATTAATAGTTCAATTTTAAGTTCTTTCTTTGATGTCTTTTGATTTGATGAAAGAGTTTATTCAAGATAAGGCTAGGGTCATCCATTATACATATGTGAAGCGGTTGCTTTCAGATCAGCAGTTGAACCAAGGCCCGAGTTTCTAGACATTTTATGGTGAGTTTTTCCTATTTGGAATTGATTTGGTACAAGAGGCTGATATTTGACAAGAGAACTCTTTTGATTTTGTCTACCCCTCCAATCTGGTTTGTCATAATAATGGTCTAACAACAAGGTACACGATCTCATAGAACTTGTATGATTCTATCTTATTTGGGTTATTTTTAAGCTCTAGTATTATAATGAGAAGATTTTTTGCCTTTGCATGCATCATTCTATTTCTATTACATGGTTGGATTAATCGAGATATTTCGTATGTATTGAAGTAAGCTATAATTGAAATTCAATAAGCTATTTGGATTAATTAATCAGATAAAATTATATTCTAGTGTGATGGATGAGCATCTTTGGCTATGGTACCTTAATCCAAAAACATAGTTATTTCGTTCTTCTCTTCATACATTCCTTGTTTACTTGGGTGACTATAGAAATTTAAATGTTAGTTGTAATGAATTTCAATATGTATGTTGAGGAAAGTCTTAATGATTTCCATCGATTGTAAATTTGTGGTCGAGTTGATAGTATTTTATCCATCTTCGGGCGGATAACGATCACTTTCTTGGTCGAGCTGCTAGTGTTTTGTCCCATCTTCTAGAGGATAATGGCATGCTCAGTCTTTTGTAATGAATGACGAAACCAACAATAAAAAACATCTGGATAAGTATAAAAATAAGTCACAACAAAAGGCGAAAATAATAAAAAGTCACCACAGAAGTCACCCCAGATAGTTATCAAAATCATCCGCGGATAAGCATCCAACAGAAAACCGTCACTCACATAAGTCATATCATCCGCGGATGGAAGAAAGGAACACGTGTCAGACATGCCCTCATCCCACGAGTTGGACACATGTCAAACAGCAAACCCCACGTAGCGAATCATCCGAAGATCACCCGTCACCTATAAAAGCAAAAACAGACATACAAAGAAGGGACTTTTTGGACGGCAGGAAGAAGGAAGAAAGAAGCGAACCTGGCTCAAATGTCCTGAGAAGAGTAAAATAGAAGAGAAGAAAAGAGAGAGAGAGGGAGAAAAAGAGCTAAGTACATCCAAAACTCTTATCGGGAAAAAGAACCGATCCGCAGACAAGTATCAAACCTATCCGCGGGTAGCTAGTTTTGACCCATCTTTGCTATTCGGGAGTCCGAAGTGAGAATCGAGAATTTGTGACTGTCAAGCCCTAAAGTTAGCATACGGTGACAGGTAAATGGCCGATTCACGCTTCGTCTGAGGTAACCTCGATAAGGGGATAATATCTCTGAACACCAAAATAAGATTATTCCTGCGGCACAGGTTGGGCCGTATTGGTTATTTCGGTACAGGTCAGGTAAGCCCATTGGGAATATTGATGGCCCCACTAGGTTTATTCCCGGGTCCCAATAAAAATGAAGGCCTTTTTAGTTCAAGGTTCTTCATTGGCGCCGTCTGTGGGAACCCCCTCACGCTAAGGGGTTCCTCTGTAAACTTTCGTTCTGCAAAAATCAAGCAAAGACCCCCAGATCCTGAAAGGGATAAGGGGTCCGCATCTAAATATGAAAATATAAATATATATATATATAAATGAGTCTTGCACTTGACAGAGTTAAAACGCTGAAAGAATGAGTGATAATCAAAACAACGGGACGCAGAACATGAGGCAGGGGATCCACCAAGATCAAGAGGCCTCAAGTATGTATGTCCCGTTGACTCCTCAACCTGATCCAGAGGATGTAACAGGAGATCAGCACCACGATACCCCTCCGCATCACTATTACAATCAGCACTGAGCAGAAGGAGAGCACATACCTCGGAATTTCTGGTATTATGAAGTTCATCATGAGCAGCCTAATCCTCTACAGCAAGAACAAACGCAATATTACTATTATGATCACTAGGGACAGAACTCGCGTCAGTAGGGGAATATCCACCACGGAGAGCAACGTGGAAATTTTGATAGGTATTATACTACATACAACAACCCCGGCAACATGAAATACGACTTCCAGGGTTAGGCAATGTCGCACCAAACATGGCAGAATGATCAGCGGCAACATGAGAACAAACACCGACGCGGAGAGAGATCCACGGACGTTTCCACCTCCACAAAATCTGACTCAGCAGATAAAAGAGCAGAAGGACCAACGGTCCTGTCATCTGTGTTCACCAGGGAAATCTGTTCCGCGATAGTTCCAAAAAAATGGAGAGATGTGGGTCTTATGAAGTATGATGGAACGACTGATCCCGAAGATCATCTCTGCCATTTTACAACCGCGATGGGGATAAATGAATACAACAATGCTATGTTGTGCCGAACTTTCCCCTCAACCTTGACAAAAATCGCCCTATCATGGTTCACTAACCTGCCAAAAAACTCCGTTAACAGTTTTACCCAGCTGTCCCACATCTTTACGTCCCATTTTGGAAGTGCACAGTCGCAGAAGAAGACCATGCTTGATCTAAACTCGATCAGGCAAGGAGCTGGGGAAACACTGGGGCACGTTTTTACTCGATTCACCAGTGTGGTAGTACAAATCCCCAACTTTAATCATGAGTCGACAATCATTATACTCATGGGAAATTTGGCGGAAGGAGATTTCAAGACATACTTGTTTCGAAAGAAGCCAGCCAGTTACGATGATTTGAGGGAGCGAGTGTCAAGGCAAATTGAAGCTGAGAAAGCGGTCAGGGCTTTTTTGGGAAGCTCGCTGGAAAATTCAAGAAAGAAAAAGTCAAGCCGCCCAGACATCAGTCACAAGCAGGGGTTTTTCGTCCTCATCGCGATGAAATACACATGAATTCTGAAAAGGGCCAAGGGTCCCATCCAAGGGAAGATCTGTCAATCAGGAAGAAGCTCGAAGACCAGGAAAAGGCCACATACCAGAACCCGAGGGTTTTATCAATACCCTTGCTAGAGGGTACTCCATGGCAGGATCAAGTAGACAAGAGAAGAAGAACTACGAGCGAGAGGGAAAGCAACCGCCGTCCGCGTCAAGCAGAAGAATCTCTCTGTCACAACATGAAGATATAACTTTTTCTCCAAAAGACGCTGAGGAAGTAAGGATGCCGCACTCAGACCCTTTGGTCATCCATGCCCAGATAGCTGCCAAAACGGTCAAAAGAGTCTTTATTGACACTGGTTCGTCCGTTGATATTTTATCATGGGAAGCTTTCTCTCAGATGGGGATCTCCGCGACGTCATTGAAACCTTACTCAGGAACATTGATTACGTTCTCAGGAGGAGAAGTGCATGTGGCAGGAACGATCGAGTTGACAGTAGTCTTAGGAACATCCCCAAAAAGACGAATGGAGAATGTCGTGTTCACAGTGGTAAAAGTGCCAACCGTGTACAATGCCTTGTTGGGACGCGTCTCGCTCTATAAATTTCAAATGATAGTGTCAATTTATCACTTCGTCGGAAAGTTCCCTTTACTAGGAGGAGGAGCAGGTGAGGTTCGCGGCCAACAACCAGAAAGCAGAAGCTGTTATTTAACTTCAACCAAAAAGAAGAAAGAAGTAATGCGTATTAACAAAAAATGTGAATCCATGGTGAGAGACAGTGACCCGTCAGAACTTTCGGAAGCTGAGCTTGAAGTTAGATTGACAGAAGCAAGAATACCAACCGCTGATGAAAGGATTATCTACACGCCTTTTCCGAATCCCGGAGAGAAAATTTATATGGGGCAAGCGTTAGAGCCGAAGGAAAGAGATCGGGTCTTTGAGATCATAGAAAGGTCAAGAGATGTTTTTGCATGGACTCCGCGAGACCTTTTAGGAGTCTCGTCCACTACTGCTTTGCATACCTTGAGGATTCGTCCAGGAACGAAGCCCATAGTGCAAAAGAAGAGAAAAATGGCCCCCGAAAAGGCAGCCGCGGCAAAAGAAGAAACTGATAAACTGTTAGAAGCCGGATTCATAGAAGAAGTAGAAGATTCAGATTGGCTCTCAAATGTGGTTCTAGTGAAAAAGTCTAATGGAAAATGGAGGATGTGCATTGATTTCACCGATCTCAATAAGTCCTGCCCCAAGGACAGTAACCCTTTGCCATCCATAGACGAACTCGTCGATGGAACCGCGGGAAATAAGGTACTCAGCTTTCTTGATGCTTATTCTGGGTACAAACAAATAAGCCTGGACCCGCTAGACAAAAAAGCAACTACTTTCATCACCAATCGGGGAATATTTTGCTACCGTGTCATGCCTTTTGGACTCAGAAAGGCTGGAGCTACGTTTTAGAGAACTGTTGATCAAATTTTTTGCAAACAGATTGGGAGGAATGTGTCGATATATGTGGATGATATTGTGGTTAATAGCAAAAAGGCAGAAGATCATGCGGCAAACCTGCAAGAGACATTTGATTCCCTTCGCAGAGGAGGATTGAACCTTAACGCGGAAAAATGTGTCTTCGAGGTTAGTTCTGGAAAGTTCCTTGGTTTCATGGTCAGCCATCGGGGAATTGATGTAAACCCTGAAAAGGTCATGGCAGTCCAGAATCTCCAGCCACCGCGAACGATCAAAGAATTACAGTCTTTAAACGGAGCAGTAAACTACCTAAGCCGATTTTGCTCATGCCTAGCGGACAGATCATTACCTTTCTTTGCTTTACTCAAGAAAAAGGGTCTGATACGGTGGACCCCAGAATTGCAGAAAGCTTTCAGGGAGTTAAAAGTTTTCCTATCAACACTCCCCACTTTGCAGCAACCCGAGAAGCAGGAGGCTTTACACCTGTACCTATTAGAGAAAAAGTACAGGCATTGTCAAAAGCATTCTTGAGTTTTTGCTTGACGGTGATTTCCAGGAATGACAACCAGCAGGCAGACGCGTTGGCTTGAATGGGGGCAGTCATGCCCGATGAAGTAGGGGAAGAAGTTGTCCTCGAAAGAATAAACAGTCTCAGGCTTATCCAAGAAGTCTATCAAGTCCAGGGAATCGAAGAATGAGACTGGAGGACACCACTCGCGGACTATCTGGGTAAGGGCATTTTACCAGAAGAGAAGGACGCGGCCAGGAGGGTGATCGCAAAATCCTCTCGTTTCACCATTAGAGAGGAAAAACTATACAAAAGGGTCTACTACCTCCCGGACTTGCTATGCATATCGATTCAAGAATGAAGTCTTGTCATGAAGGAATTACATGATGGGGTTTGTGCACATCACCAAGGGTGGAGAGCCTTGGTAGCAAAAGCGACCAGATTGGGGTATTACTGGCCTACTAGGAGGCGGGATGTCCAAAATTATATTTAGAAATGTGACGTGTTCCAGAGGTTTGGAAATCTGATGCATCGCCCTATAGAACTGATGAAATGCATATCTGGAGCTTGCCCGTTTTCTGTTTGGGGAATGGATATCCTTGGTCCATTTCCAACTGCCCCAAGACAATTTAAGTATGTACTTGTCTTGGTAGATTATTTCACGAAATGGGTAGAAGTCGAAGCAATGGGACTGATCACCGCGGAAAAAGTGAGAAGGTTCTTGTAGAAGAACATCATCTGCCGATTTAGGGTGCCTGACTCGATAATCACAGACAATGGGCCTCAGTTTGATAGTGAAACAATCAAAGACTTTTGTGCAGGATTGGGCATAAACTTCAAGTTCTCATCTGTGGCCAATCCACAGACGAATGGACAAGCGGAAACAACCAATCGGCAATTGTTGCATAGAATACAGAAGAAACTTGGAAGCACAGCAAAAGGGCGATGGGCTAAACTTCTACCATTAGTTCTATGGTCCTACCGCACATCAGTAAAAACCCCAACCGGAGAAACCCCGTTTACGCTAGTTTATGGAATGGACGCGGTCATTCCAGTAGAAAGGTTGGTCCCCTCGGCGCGAATCCTGACATACAACCAGGAAACCAATAATGAAGCACTGAAACTCGAACTCCGTCTTATAGAAGAACGCATGATGGCGGCAGCCCTAAGAGAACAAGAGTATAAGAAGCGTCTATCCGGATACCGTGATAGGCGAGTTCGCCCGTGACACCTCAAGAAGGGATATTTAGTGCTCCGTCAAGCTACCACTGGAGGAAAACTGGACCCAAACTAGGAGGGGCTTTATGTAATCGTGAAGGTGATCCAAGAAGGAGCATGCAAACTCAGCACCCCTGAAGGCACCGTTTTAAATAAAACTTGGAATGCAGATAATCAAAAGAAATATTATGTGTAATAGCCAGGGCATGTAAAGAACGAAAACCTTAGTCGCCCTCGCAAAAGTTAAATACAGCGGTTAGAGGGCGCTTTTAGTATTTTCCTTCAGATAAGTTCTTGAATAAGACCCAAGTACGTTGAAGCTTGGCTCCGCATCAGGCCTCCGATCGAAGCAATTCTCGGAGATGAGTTCTTGAATAAGACCCAAGTACGCTGGAGCTTGGCTCCACGTCGGGCCTCCGATCGAAGCAATTCTCGGAGATGAGTTCTTGAATAAGACCCAAGTACGGTGGAGCTTGGCTCTGCGTCGGGCCTCCGATCGAAGCAATTCTCGGAGACGAGTTCTTGAATAAGACCCAAGTACGCTGGAGCTTGGCTCCGCGTCGGGCCTCCGATCGAAGCAATTCTCGGAGATGAGTTCTTGAATAAGACCCAAGTATGCTGGAGCTTGACTCCGCGTCGGACCTCCGATCGAAGCGATTCTTGGAGATGAGTTCTTGAATAAGACCCAAGTACGCTGGAGCTTGGCTCCGCGTCGGGCCTCCGATCGAAGCAATTCTAGGAGATGAATTCTTGAATAATACCCAAGTACGCTGGAGCTTGACTCCGCGTTGGGCCTCCGATCGAAGCAATTCTTGGATATGAGTTCTTGAATAAGACCCAAGTACGCTGGAGCTTGACTCCGCGTCGGCTCTCCGATCGAAGCAATTCTCGGAGATGAGTTCTTGAATAAGACCCAAGTACGCTGGAACTTAACTCCGCGTTGGGCCTCCGATCGAAGCAATTTTCGGAGATGAGTTCTTGAATAAGACCCAAGTACGCTGGATCTTGACTCCGTGTCGGGCCTCCGATCGAAGCAATTCTCGGAGATGAGTTCTTGAATAAGACCCAAGTACGCTGGAGCTTGACTCCGCGTCGAGCCTCCGATCGAAGTAATTCTCGGAGATGAGTTCTTGAATAAGACCCAAGTACGCTGGAGCTTGGCTCCGCGTCGGGCCTCCGATCAAAGCAATTGTCGGAGATGAGTTCTTGAATAAGACCCAATTACGCTGGAGCTTGGCTCCGTGTCGGGCCTCCGATCGAAGCAATTCTCGGAGATGAGTTCTTGAATAAGACCCAAGTACACTGGAGCTTGGCTCCGTGTCGGGCCTCCGATCGAAGCAATGCTCGGAGATGAGTTCTTTAATAAGACCCAAGAACGCTGGAGTTTGGCTCCACGTCAGGTCTCTGATAAAAATATTTCAAAATTTTGAAAATAAATTTTCATAAGCCTTTAGAACGCCTGGACTCTTTATTAACATTACAGGTTGACGAGAGGGTTTCTCGATCAAATAAATTTATAGTCAAGACCCCCGCTATAGTATGGGGGAGTCAGGTTCGTCCTCAGGAGAGAAGTCAGCGGTTCTAGGTTTAGTGTGTTTTGGGGTTCAGGGATAGCGGGAAGAGGTGAGGAGGTTGCTGTCGACAAAGAATAGAGGGGTCGATGTCGATGGATGGAGAGGGAATGGTGGTTTGATATCGAGTAGAATATGTGCCAAATAAAAATAATAAAATAAAACAAATAAAGATGCAAACTTCCAAGGTTAGGGATTACCACAACAATAAACATATGTGCAAATCATAAATCACATAAAGATTCATGCTTTATATCAAAGAATTAACTTTCGCAAATTCCAACAATTTAGATGATAGAGGCTCTCGCATAAAAACCTAATTTGTTTCTACCTTTTCTTAATTAGGATCAACCACATTTCGCAAGCAAACCCTAATTACTATCCAATTCATAATAAGATCACTTTCGCTTCAATATCATGAATAAGGAATTTCCTCAACTTTCGCAAAGGATTAAGCACATAGGTAGATGATGATAAAGACATATAAATTCATGGATTTATAAATCAAACACACATATCTATGTTGGGATCACCCCAACCCTAGAAGAAGGAAATTAGAAACAAAACATAATAAAAGAAATTAACTTTAACATAAAATAAACTAAAACTTACAACTGTTCGTCTCCTTCCTTCTCCTTCTCTCTCTCTCTCTCTCTCTCTCTCTCTCTCTCTCTCTCTCCTTCCTCCTTGCGCCCTAAGACGACTTGACTTGAATGAATGCAAAATCAGCCCCCTAGGACTTTATTTATAGGCTTCCAACCCTTACTAATCAAGGTAAGAAAGTCTATCTATATCTAATTCTATCTATCTTTTATCTAAAGGCTTAAAGATAAATAAATGCAATAAAGGAATTAAATCCATAAAGTGAAATTATATCCAAAGAGCAAAATATCTTCTTGTGTTGATAGGTCTTATCTCCATAGATAGATGTTGATAGATCTCGGCCAAACTCGGATTCCTTCGACTCCAAGGACTCCCAATCCGCGTAGGACAGCAAAACCGCGTAACGCGCTCCCGGACACGGTTTACTCGATCTCGAGGAGTTTCCTCGATCTCGAGTAGGATGGTCGTCGACTTCAGCTTCAACTCGGCACCTCGGGTTGCTCTTCCTCGACATGCTCGGACATTGGCTCCTAGGGTCTCCCCGATCTCGAGTTGTTTACTCGATCTCGAGTAAGGCTGGTGCTTGGCGTCTTCCGTCCTCGGCTTCTCGACTTGGCACAGCTCCTCGACTCCGGACATGGCATCAGGGTGTTGGTCGATCTCGACTAGTTTACTCGAGATCGAGTAGGGCTCCGGAGTCGGGTTGTCTCTGGCTCTCAGCTTCTCGATCAGCTCTGCTCGACCAAGTATGCTCGGGCAACTTTTGTCGAGATCGAGTAAGTGAACTCGAGATCGAGTAAAGTTGGGCTCTGGCTTTCTGCTCTATTCTTAAAACGCACTTTTCCGAGTCCTCGTTCGTCGGATTGATGCATATGACCATGCGTTGGAAAGCTCTTTTCGAGGGCTACAACTCTCATGAAAACATCAAAGCTTGATTCAGAATGATGAATACCGAAAAATGGCCTTTTCTCCAGCTGCACCATCCTTAGCTTCTCCATGAGTTTCCTTTAAGCTCCAAAGTGCGTCCGATTTCTACGAAATATATCAAAAACTTGTGTAGACCTCCATATATTGCCAAATAAGTGTAAACTACACAAATTATGTATTATTCTAACCCAAATGTATGAAATGCATGCAGAAATCGATATAAAAGTAAGTGTAAAACATGGCAAATTAGGCTCACATCACAACCATGATCTAACAACTAGACATAAGATAAGCAACAGATGACGAAGGTACGTCAGCACATTCAAACAGTTGTCCGCTTAAAAAACATACAAACATCAACTTATGCCCACCTGGGCCTAGCTGGGATTAGACGAGTTCTACCTTGACTCAAGCGAAATCCATTCGAGGGTGGACCCCCTGATTGGGGAGAAGCCCATTTAGCATCCACTTCATCTCCCACATCATCCAAAACATGAACCTCAAAACCATTTCCTCCTTTATAAATAAAAGTCAAGGAAGAACCAATGTTAATGTTGTGCGACTCAGCAAAATCGTTCCAACCGCCTCTCAGAAAGAGGACCCCATAATTGCCGCGTATAAGTTCCACCGAGAAGTCAAGAAGAATCCTAGTTGATAAGAGAATGTTCCTAGGGAGATCTAGGCCTAGCTCATCCTCAAAGCGTAACGGCAAAGACTAGCAAAATACAAAGAAAAATGAATATTGAGAAAAGATAAATTTAAAAGAAGAGAAACTCAGCGAACAAGAAACTAACCAAGCGGCGGAGTTGCTCAGGAAAACTGATACGCTAAAAAAATGACCAAGCCGGTCGAATAGGAGAAGGCATGTTAAAAGGAAAAAATCAAGTTCAAACACACCTCCCCTATGCTCTCTCTTTATATAGGATAGGACACTCTGACGGTGCTAACGCGCGTCACAGGCAGAGACAGGAGCTCAGTGGGTTTGAAAGGTCATTCAGTAAACCTAACAACTGGCGCTCCATGCACGAGACAACAATAAACACTATTATTGAAGAAAAATTCGGAAGGCCCGTGAATAGCATATCATGACAAGATAGTATTGAGAAACTAAACCATAAAAACTAATTCATGTAGATGGCATGCACGATCTTGAAAATCCCCCAAAGTAAAAATCAAAAGTTCGCAATTAATGGGCATTATAGCCAACATCTCGATTACTCCCACCTAGAAATAAAGAACTCGCGTCCGAAAAAACGACTCAGAAAATAAACCAGGTTGAGAGCTAAAACGCGTACTGACAAACATCACCGCAAACACGTCCGCTGACTAAAGCTCTAAACTTTGCTTTATTAAACAATCACAAGAGACCAAACTCAAAAACCATTTGAGGCTGAGCCGTGAGAGGAAGGATCGTCATGATTAACCTCGCGTTCCCCTCCACAGGAGTCCACCACCTGGACTTCAAAACACGCCTCACCCATATGAGTAAAGATCATAGAAGCCCCCCTCTCAAAACCGTGCGACTTTACAAAATCTTTCCATTCGCGACCAAAGTAAAGAAGACCGCAGTCCTGACGTTCTATGCAAACCGAGAAATTTCGTATCTGATAAGAAGAGAGTATGACTCGACCAGGAACAACGTCCTCATATACTTCCTCAAATCTGAGTGGCAGCAGCTGAAAAATAGAAAAAAGTAAAGACAAGGAAAGAATTTACAAAGAAGATATGGGGAATTAGACGCGAAAATCTCACCAAACGCGAAAACTGCTCAGGATAATCAATCGCCTAGAAGTAGACCTGTCAAACGGGTCATTCGGGTCGGGTTCAGGTCGGGTCACTTTGGGTCTCGGATAAAACGGATCCCGGGTAAAACGGGTTCCGGGTTTTTCGGGTTGACTAGAACCCGGGTTTGACCGGGTTTCGGGCGGGTTCGGGTCGATTTCGGGTTTGTCAATTTTTTATTTTATAAATTAAAAAAATCATAATTTGATAATTTTGCAATAAATTTTACTTAAATATAAAACAAATTAATTATATTTAATTATAAATCAACCGGGTCGATCGGGTCACCAGGTCAATCAGGTCAAAATTACCGGGTCAATCCGGTCGCCGGATCGAAACCCAGATTACACGGAAAATTTCCGGGTTTTCGGGTTCAGGTCGAAAAAAATTTCCGGGTCGAATTTTTCGGGTCTTGACCCGAAAAAATTTGGACGGTCGGGTCGAGTTTTCGGGTCGGGTTATGTTTTGACAGGTCTACCCGGAAGAAAGCCCATCGAGGTCCTAACTCAGAGGCCACGTTAGCCCTAAATGCTAAAGGAGGGACTATAATGGATCCTCGCATCTCGAGAAAAGCAAGGGGAAAACAATAGTTTTTTCTTTCTTGTCCCATCGCTCACGAGAAAACAGTCAAATAAATGGGGAAGAGGTGCATGCATGACGCGCAATAAGTAACACAGTAGCACAAAGCACGCGTCCTCTCTTTTCTGAAATCAAGATTCATTTTATTACTAAACGATTGACCAGCTCGACAAACTTCTCAAAAGAGGCCCTTAAAGCGACCAAGAGTAATTCGGAAAAGAAAAACTAAATTGATTACCCCTCGACAAAAGGCGATAAAAACGAGGATGGAGTACCTCACTCAGCAAATATAAAACACACAAGAATGACCAAAGTGATAAACGCTCTAAAAAAAATGGACCCAGGGTTACCACCAAGGGCTTTCTATAGGGTCATCATGAGAGAGGAACAACTCCAAACACTCCGACTCCCGCTCATGTATGTCCTAAACGATGAAAATGCTCACACTCAAGCCAGGCTCTGGTCTCGCTCCAACCAGGAACACGGAGTAAAGGTAGAAAGAGATGGAGACGGCCTTTTCTGGTTGACACAGGGGTGGCACGACTTCACATAGGCAAATCGAGTCAATGTAGGATCAGCTCTAATTTTCACCTACATGGGAGATTCCATCTTTGAAGTCGACGTCGCCAGTCCTTATAGCGAGGAAAATGGAGAAGCAGGATGTCCTTAAGTTTCTATTTCATGTACCGCGTTACCAACCCTAGTATGGTGTATTAGGTTTAAAAGGATGGAGCCTCTTAAAAGTTTCTGCATGTTACCTTTTATTATGAATAATAAGAGATCCCCCTTTAAGCCTATTAAAAATCGCAAAACATGATAGATAGTGAAAGAAAATCATGATCCCCCTACAAGTCACTCGCGGAGGTGTAATCCATAAACAAATTACAATCTCTCAAAACATATCATCAAGTTCAGTTTGAACCACATGAAGAGGAAACAGAGCTAAGATTAGCCTCATTATCATTCCCAATCTCGCGACGCGGGCAAAATTTAAAAGAAACATTGCCCCTATCAAAAAACATCATGGCACTACCTATCCCGAGATGATGAAGGGCAAGAAACTCATCCCATCCGCTATCAATCTGAAAAAGGCCGTTCTCGCTCCAAGAAACAGCCACCGGGAAGTCACGAACCAGATACGATGAAAGAAAAGCCCATCTGGGTGGTAGCGGCCCATATTCAGCCTCAAATTGAGGGGGCAAAACCTGCGCACAAACAAAAAATATAATTCAGAAAAACTTGCCTAAACTTTCTAAAGAAAAGCGAGGAGAAAACTCACCAGTCGAGAAAGTTGATCCACATTTTCGATCTTTTGAAAAAAGGCCCAAGGATTAAAACCTCCCGAAGACATGACGTGTTTGAAAACGTAATTAATCGTCAACACACGAGAAGCAGTAAATATTACAGGAGGATTAGGGCCTTAAAAAGGAGAAAATCCCCTCTTACGAGCTAAGGACAAGTGGAAAAAGGTTTGTACATTCGGACTAACCTAGTCAACACTTGGAGAGAGATCAGAGCATTAACAGGCAAAAATATACAGGAATACGAAACTTCATCCAAAAAGGTTTCAAGCCCAACTTCACAAAAAACGAATATCACATAGAAGCACCAAAAAAGAACCAGCATAGGTTCTCAAGTCCAGAAAAGTTTCATTACCAAGTTACCAACTAAAGCTAAAACAACTAAGATCAAATTGTGGTGGTCGTCGTTTCAATTTTATCGCCAGCGTCCTCGGCATCTTCATCCTCGGAATATGACTCTTCCGCGGCCATCTCCTCCTTTGAAAGCCCCCAGTCGGCACTGGTCATGCTTGGCTCAAATTTCTCTAAGGGGACTCCAGGATGAGCTGCCGAGCGTACTACACTTTGGTTAATCCCCGCGACCATCCCCTTCCGAAAGTAGCTAAAACACTTGTCCTTTAGAATGCTAGCGCCTTTTGAAGTCTGGAGACAAGCTTTGGCTACAGAAGACAAAAAAGATGCGCCGGCTTCAGTTTTAACCCACTCGAAAGACAAATAAGCTAAACCCTCTGGACGTTGAAGCCATTGAAGAGCCACATCTTGGTCTGAACGTGCTTTGATATTGTCAAGCTTCTGTTTGGTAATAGATTGCTCCTCACGAAGAATTGAAAAATCTTCCTCCAACTTATCAATACTGGCCTGCTTTGTTTAAAGAAGCTCCCGCGAACACCCTTCCGCAACCTCAAGTTCTTTGACACGGGAGCTGACAACGTCCAATGAAGTTTTCAGCTCGTCGCGTTCTTTCTTCAAAACCTCCATAGCTTCTTTTTGTGTCTGCAATTCTTCATGAAGTTCCACGGATCTCTTTTTAAACTTCTCAACCGAAGCTGGGTCACCAACGGTGTTCCCAAGGATCCGCAGCTCGTGAGACAATCTCTTAATCTCCTCATCCTTCTTACTAAGGCTCTCTTCGCCACACACCAAACGTCTTTTGACGTCATGTTGAATCACCCTCAGCTGAAACCAAAAACAAATCGAACAAGATAAAGAAAAGAAAGGCCAGAGTCAAACCGCGTTGGATTTTTTCTAAAAGATAACAATACAAAAGGTAACACGAGAAATATAAATAACTTACCCACTGGTTAAGACGGTCGAAGTTAGTCGAAAGATTAACAGCATCCAATTGCCTAATATACCCCTGCTCGGGAAAGCAATGCTTCTTGATGGGAAAAGCAAGACCTCGCAAATCAACCATCTCAAAGCCTGGAATGGGAAACTCGCGAAGAGTCGTTTCACCCTCAATAAAAAGCCCTGTTTCGTCCACGGTAGACGGCTCAACAACTATGTTAACTTTCCTTTTTTTCTTGGAAGTTTCAGGAGCGGATTGGCGAACACGTTTTTCCCGAGATACAGGAGCCAATGAAGAGGACTCTACAAGAGCGCCAGTTTCTCCTGCTATGGTCATATCAATGATCGGAGCCACCTCAGGGACAGAGGGGGGGGGGGGAGACAGAGGGGCCACGGATGTCTGAACTTTTCTTTTTCTTCTTCTCAGATCTCGTCTTATGACGCTTCAAAAGAGAGTTCGGATCCATTGTATCTGAATACAAGAACATCCAAAGATAAATAAACTATCAAAACTAACCAAATATAGAACACAAATGCCAAAACTCTCAAAGAAATAATGAAAACAAAGGAGACGCCTAGTCGCGAATGAGGAAGACTCAAACCAGCCATCTTAAGACGCAATGCAGAAAGCATCTCAGGCCAAGGAAACCTAGGTTTATAGGAGAATGATTGTTTAAATTCAGAAAGATCGGGAACAATTACTTTTTTCACAGGGCAAAAATACCCTGGAACGGTCCAACAATTAAAGCCTTCCCCAGACTTGTCGAGGACCAAGAACCACTTGTGCTTCCAATTCGGTTTGCTAGAAAGTCTCTCCATATAACCACAGCTGGAATTACACTGATAAAACCTTGAGTCTTGAGTCCTCTTTTTCAAGGAAAAAATACTGAACATCAACTTCAAGGTAGGAGTAACCCCGATCTCCTTGCACCTCATAATGAAACTAGTAAAAAACATCCAACCATTAGGGACGATTTGAGCAGGGCTTAAGTTGTACTCGTTCAGAAAATCCGCGAAAAAAGGGTGCAAAGGAAGCCGAAAACCCTGAGATAGGCCAGCCGCGTAGACAACTAGACAATCTTCGTAAGCATCCAAACAACCTCCTCCCTCCTCAGGAAGGCAAAACTCCAGATTGGCAGGCCATGGAAAAACTCGAGAAATAGCGTCAAGATCGGCCAGCCCAAGCAAAGTTGTGCATCCCCTGATTTCTTCAACAGGAGATCGCCACGGATGAGCTCTTTTAGTTACTACAGGTGGACGGACGGAGGAAGGCGGATGAGGACAAAAGTCTCCACGGAAAAGGCAAGTATCCAAATCTTTTAGGACGAATAGTGGGGTATCCAAATAAGACATGTTCTCTTTAGAACGAATCTTTTTCGGGTTTTCCACCACACCTACAGGAGGAGCCTCATAAGGAATCCAAACTTTTTCCACTTCTTGACCAGCGTCTACCTGATTGGAAGTAGAAGAAAGACTCGCGTCCTCAGGAGAACGGACTCCTGACTCACCTACGTCTTCAGAATTTTCATCTCCCGCGCAATCCTTCGAAGAAGAAGAAACTGTGTAAGGAGAAGAATAGTAATCAGGGTCAGTATGCTTCTAGCGCCTTCTCACCTTAATAGGGCTGCCTGTAGGACCAGCCCGATTTGGAGTCGACGCAGACGTGGAAGAAGATGACTCTGACGAAGTACTGCTGGAACTACTCGCAGAAGAAAGAGTCTCCTGAGGTTGACGCGGATGAGAAGATGAAGCGACATCACCTCTCCACCCTTCTCCTCTTTCAAAATCATCAAACACATCGTGCTCTCCGCTGAGGTTAGCCATTCCCAAAGAAACTAAAGAAAATCGTATGAAGATTTACATACGCGGAACAAAATTTCGACCAAAAGAAAAAACAAAAGCAGAAACAAAATTCCACCATAATTCTCGATCTACCCATTAGAAAAATCGAGGAATTAAAGAGAAAAAGAACCTAGAAAACAACTCAAAGCAAGAAGAAATACCTTGAATTTCTGAAGAACTTCGCCGAAAACTTCAACCGAACTGCTATCGAAAACCTAAGACCACCACCGGAAAACCAAGCTATAGATAAGAACAAAAATCTTCGGAGAACAAAAGAGGACAAATGTGAAGTGAAAAAAAATGGAACGGGGTAACTTCTAGAAAAGTTACCGACTGTTGAGCTTCCAAACAGAAATGGGTCTAATGGGCCCTAAATGGGCCAACGCAAAGAAACAAAAAGCACATTATCGACAAGATAACACAAAATTGAGACGTCCACAAAGAGTCAGATGTTTTCTAAAGTTTATCGGCCCGCGTCAATCCCAGAGGGAATCAACCCAGCCTGAGGAGCTGTGACGAAACCAACAATAAAAAACATCTAGATAAGTATAAAAATAAGTCGCAATAAAAGGCGAAAATAATAAAAAGTCACCACAGAAGTCACCCCAGATAGTTATCAAAATCATCTGCGGATAAGCATCCAACAGAAAACTGTCACTCACATAAGTCATATCATCCGCGGATGGAAGAAAGGAACACGTGTCAGACATGCCCTCATCCCATGAGTTGGACACATGTCAAACAGCAAACCCCACGTGGCGAATCATCCGAAGATCACCCGCCATCTATAAAAGCAAAAACAGACATACAAAGAAGGGACTTTTTGGACGGCAGGGAGAAGGAAGAAAGAAGCGGACCTGGCTCAAATGTCCCGAGAAGAGTAAAATAGAAGAGAAGAAAAGAGAGAGAGGGAGAGAAAGAGCCAAGTACATCCAAAAATCTTATCAGGAAAAAGAACCGCTTCGCGGACAAGTATCAAACCCATCCGCGGGTCGCTAGTTTTGACTCATCTTTGCTATTCGTGAGTCCGAAGTGAGAATCGAGAATTTGTGACTGTCAAGCCCTAAAGTTAGCATACGGTGACAGGTAAATGGTCGATTCACGCTTCGTCTGAGGTAACCTCGATAAGGGGATAATATCTCTGAACGCCAAAATAAGATTATTCCCGCGGCACAGGTTGGGCCGTATTGGTTATTTCGGTACGGGCCAGGTAAGCCCGTTGGGAATATTGATGGCCCCACTGGGTTTATTCCCGGGTTCCACTAAAAATGGAGGCCTTTTTAGTTCGAGGTTCTTCAATGAATATAGAGATCAAAATTGAAGTGAGAAGATAGAGTTCTATTGAACATTGTACGGTGGTTTGAAGTTTATAATGTAGTTCTTTTAGATATCCAATAGAGCAATGATTGTATATTGATTGCATTTTTTTTAAATAGATAAAATTCCATGGAGTTTTACAAACGTCATGGATTGTGCAGTAATATTTGTTTTTTTAATTTTTTGAAAAGTTATCAATGGCGTTTAAGAAACGTCGTAGAATACATGTTCTATGGCGTTTGCCAAACGCCATAAAAGTTGGACAAAAAGACGGCGTCGACTTCGACGACGTTTGAGCATGGCGTTGAAAAACACCATATTAATTTAGTCTTTTATGGCGTTTTTTAAACGTCGTAAAAGGGTCTATATGTACTAGTACGACCCACACACACACACAAAATTAGGGTTCTTGAAGCTTGTCAGTGAAATCACTTTGTAGCATCGTGAGGGGCGTTTTCGGTGGCGGAAGAAGAGAGCAGCGGGAAGCGGTTCAGGACGAAGTTCAGAAAGGAGCAGAAGGAGAGGACGACGCCCAAGTTCAGCAAGGAGCATCGGCGTCTCCGGTGGCTGTAGAATGCAGACAAGGACAGTGTTGGGGCGGAGCCTTGTCCAGGGAGCCAGGGAGGGGAGTGCAGAACCAAAGGTTGGAAGATAGTAAAGCGATGTCGTCCACGCCAGTGCCGGAGATGGATCAGCGTCGTCGCCTCACTGCGGTGGTGATGGAAGAGGTGTGCAGAACCGGAGATTGGAAGATAGTAAAGCAAGAGAGTAAAAAATTAAAAGGACTTTTGAGTGCAATTACGTAAAATGTATCTTATAAATAGGCGAAGCACGTCTTGCTGATAAAATTTATGTGCATTGGTGATAAATTTACCGTGGGAATAGGAAATTCATTTTTAAATTATCAATATCTACGTGACTATTAGACTTGAGCATGGGCGGGCTTGGGCCGGGCATATGAGAATATGTTGGCCCAATTTAGTCGGTCGGGCTTGGGCTAGACCCGGTTTTTGGGTCTAGCCCAAGCCCGCCCACCGGACTACCCATTATAATTTCGTAAATTTTTTTTATTATTTTATTATTGTTACGTTTGATCTCAAACTACACAAATGTGCTAAATGCCTCAAAAAATTGAAATTTTATACAAAACAAAGGTATACAAGTTACACAAATGTGAAATTACACACTATAATCTTAATGTAGGTTCATTTCAATGAAATTTTTTTGAAAATAATATATTTAGTACTATTGTATTTCTTAATTTATATGCGATGTAAATACTATTAGTATTTATAAAGTATTAGGTGTAAAAGTTTAGATATTATATAATCAATACATATACTCTGTAGTATTTTAATACAAATATATAAAAATTAATATAAGTAATACATATAGACGGGTTTGGGCCTAACCCTTAGCCCAAGTCCGGCCCTATGGGCTAAACGGGTCGGTCCTATCGGCTCACTTGGGTCAATTACCTTACTCAAACCCGCATATTTTATATGGTGGGTTTGACGGGCCGAACGGGTTAGCCCATGTCTGCTCAGATGTAGTTACTATGTCAAATACTCCGTACAAAAATTGACTTCCAGTTCCCACCTGTTCCTCCCTCCTCATCTTCATCCCCGAAAAGGCGTCTCCTTTTTGTCTTCCACGCTTCCACTTCTACCCTCTGCTGATTTTCAATTAGTTAATCATAAGCTTCGATTACGTCTGCTAATGGTTTTTATTGATCGCCCCTTTCTTGGTTTCTCGAATGAAACTGTAATTGTAATTGGAATGAGGTTGGGAACCTCAGCAAAGAAGTTGCCCTAATTTTTATGTCCCTTTTTAGGTGTTGAATTTTACTCAGGCGATCGGGTTTTCGTTGTCTGGTTTTCCATGGCCGGAAATCAGGGTGAACCTTTATTAGTGGAGGGCGACCTCCGTCACCTTAATATGGAAATTGAAGATTACGAGCCCCGATTGTTCTCTCACTCGGTACCTCTCTTTTTTTTCCTCGCAATTTTGTTTCTCCAATGTCGTTTGTGGCTAAATTGATGATGTGCTCGTGTTGAAGATTTTGCTGATGACTGCCAATTTTGTTGCTTTGTTGAATTTTGCATGTCTGTATTACTTCATAGGGTAATAGGTTGGTTAGTTATGCGTAGTAGTTAGGGTTTTTATGTTGTGATCGGTGGCTACTTTTGTAGGATGTTTGTTTATGACTTAAGATTAAAATTGAGAACTTTCTAATGTCATATCTTTGCTCAACTATGACCTGTTTTAATTTCTCCTATATTAGGTTTAAGATTATTGTTTTTGCATCATGCTGATAAAAAAAAAAATGCTATATAGCCTGCATAGAACCAGTGGCTAACCTTTTGCAAATTGCAACAAATATTGTATGTATTTTTGCAACAAGGTGGACTTTAAACTCGTGTATAAGATAGATTTGAACTGGTTTGTTCTCCTAATGGTTGACTGTTGGAATGAACGTATGGAACCAATGAATCTAAATATATACTGATATTGAAAAATTATCCCTAGTGACTAATTATCCTCATTAGAGTTCTGTAACTTGGAATTCGTGGAGAACGTGTTTATGAAAATTATTTCATGAGACTTCATAGCAATTTGATTACTGCCACAAAAGTTTCTTTGGTGGATGTAAAAGATTGTTCGTGTTTAGGTTTCCAGTGAAGCTGAAAATGTTGTGGAAGCAACTGCTTTTTCTGCTGATGAAACCAGGGATGAGGAGAAGGGTGAGGAAGCAAGTGCTTTTTCTGCCGATGAAACCAGGGATAAGGGGAAGGAAAAGGAAGACGTTGGGAGCTTAGTAAGCGATGCTCCTGGTGGTTCCATGGTTGACACCAAGGTTGACAGTGCTGCAAATGAGGGCAGTCAAATTCAGGGTAGATATTTCTTTTACGAATCTCCACATTCCGAGGAAACTGGGGCTTGGATACCTGTCTCTGTTCCACCCATGTCAAACAGCACACATCAGAACTGGGAAGAAGGTCTTTCTATCAACGGGGGCTACTTACCGGATGAAGATATGGGTTGGAATCAGTTCCTAGGAGGAGATAAGCAACTGACCATGTGGGATGTTGTAACTGAGATGTTGCTTGCTGCTGGTGGAAAAGTCAAGTCTCTTGCTTCTGCTGATTTTCATAAACAGCAGATTTTCCGAATGTCATCTTACCTTCTGGAGGAAGCTTGGAAGGAGATGGCGCAAACTCTCACGGAGGCGAGTATCATCAATATAAAGGAAATCATTGAAGCCGAGCCACCTAGATGGCTTCCTGATAGTGCATCTTCAGCGTGCATGCTTTGTAATGTTCGCTTCCATCCTATAATGTGCTCTAGGCATCATTGTCGCTTCTGTGGGGGATTATTTTGTGGTCAGTGCTCAAAGGGCAGGAGCTTGTTGCCTGTGAAATTTCGTACTCAGGATCCAGAAAGAGTCTGTGATGTATGCTGTGTGCGTCTGGACTCTGTGCAGGCATATTTGATGGACCAAGTAAGTCGTGCTGCACAGTTGCCAACTCATGATTTGACTGACCTCAGTACCTTGAGATCATGGTTTAATTTTCCATGGGGCCAGTCAATGGAATACGAGATCTACAAGGCTACAAACTCAATTAGATGCTACGATAAGGTACAACATCCCTCTGCTTTTGGAATTGCAACGATTCTCACTTTTTTAGTTCGGGAGGGAGAAGGCTGTTACCATGAAATTGAATGCCCTTGTACATTGATATTTCTTTATCGATTGTTTTTACAGTCTTCATTCTCCATATTCCTCATCCCTGTTTTATGTTTGTTTTGAAGTAGAGACTTGCTAGTTTCTTAATATAAAAACGAAACGGAAACTTGCTCTGAACTCCCCCTTCCTCCCCTTCAAAGAAGTATTTATTCAGTCTATCTTGCATCTTTCAAATAGATAAAGACAACCTTGCTGTACTTTTTTGTGTGTATATATCCTTCCCTTAAATTATTATGGCAACTTGATGACAGGTTGGCCGTCTATCACCTGAGAAAGCAATTCCAGATGCTATTTTGAAGCATGCCAAGGGCCTTGCAATTCTCTCTGTTGCAAAGGTTGGTACCATTATGACCTACAAAGTAGGAACTGGACTGATAGTTTCTCGCCTAGACGATGGGACTTGGTCAGCACCATCTGCGATTTCTTCCTTTGGAGTTGGATGGGGAGCTCAGGTGAAGATTTTGTTTTGTATTGTTTTTCATATAAATAAACTGTTGGGTTCATGGTTATTGCGTTCCATATTTTAAAGACATTTTTCTTCTTACATTGTTCAAGCTGTTCATCTTGAAATAATTGGAGACAAGGAAGAATACCCAGTTGTTTTGGTCCTGAATGAGCATCACTATTACATTTCTCCCCTTTCTCATGCCTTAATAATTTAGTATGGTTAACTGTAACCATGTGTCAAAGCCCGAAGATGCATCTGTGTTTTCCTTGTGTTCATCCAGAAGTTAGAATCTTGAGCTTCTCCTTTTATTTATTTTATCACTATGCTTCTGCTGTGCATTCTTTTTTTTTTTATATCGCTTATGGAAGTATCTATTGTTATCTGCGACCATTTCTCCTGAATTGTCATTTGCTATGAATCTAAAATTATACGATTTCCGTGGCATGTATGTGATATTGCTGATATTTCCAAAATATGGACAGGCAGGAGTGGAATTCACAGACTTCATAATTGTGCTAAGAACAATGGACGCAGTTAAGACATTCGGTGGAAATGTACATTTCTCAGTCGGCGCCGGAGTTGGAATGGCTGCAGGGATTGTAGGAAGGGTTGCTGAAGCTGACATACGGGCTGGTAATGGAGGCTTGGCTGCTTGCTACACTTACAGCTGCAGCAAAGGTAACGTCTTGGAACTTACATGTGAATGAAATCATATTCGGATCTTGAACAATGTGTTTATTCAAAGTGATTGTCTACCGTGACTGGTAATGCAGGGGCTTTCGTTGGGTGCTCGCTTGAAGGCAGCATTTTTACAACGCGCACCAAGGAGAACTCCAAATTCTATGGTAGTTTATCAATAAGCGCATCTGACATCCTCCTTGGGAAACTGCCTAAACCGCCTGCAGCGACCATTCTCTACGAAGCACTATCAAATCTGTATGGAAAGCTGGGTATATGAACTGGGAATCACTACATCATTCTGGATGCCGGTGAATTTAAACCCATCCTTGATTCTCTAGCTTCGGCCAGATGGATGGCCATGCCTCACCATTTCCACTGCACCAAGTACTTGCTTGTTCTGTTGTTCATATGATCTTGTACAGCTTGATGTTCAGGATACTTTATTCGTTAAGGCCACTATTTGCATAAAAGATGCATTGCTGGGAACCCAATCTTTTGTAAATATGATTTATTACTGTAAAACAAGTTTGTGATTTTGCCCAAACAGCTCATATGAAGTTTTGTTAATGGGAAGCTATCATTATATAGGGAAGTTGTCTGCTCATCTGATCACATCCCTGATTCAATGTGGAGCTTGCAAGCCTCAAAAAGCAGCTGGACAATGAGATCAATCCCTACAGGATCCCGCAATTTCTGAACAATTACCAAATACGGAGTGAAAATCTACAGTAAGAGACAAAACGTGAACCCTAGGATCAACCAAAAAGGTTCAAATATATCCAAACTCAATTATCCTAAAACAAAAACATGAACTCAAACCTGAATTGAATAGAACTTGCATAATCTTGATGTAATGTTTGCAAAGGAATTTTTTTATTTATTTATCTTTTTCGTTAATGTCACAGTGCCCCTACCGTAGGGCGATATGGCTCCAAGTTCTAAATTCAACCAGATTGATACTAACCTCATAAAGATACTACACTTGAGAAAATACAAGATAGTTCACTGTATGAAGTATGAACAAACTCTAAACTAGACTTGAACCACTTGGATTTAGGAAAGAGAAAATGGGCATCACATGGAGAGAAATTCCAGGGTTTCCCTTGTGGAATTTCCCATAAAATGATAACTAATGCTGCTGCTGTTGATAAACCCTGGATAATCAATCAATTTTCTCAGATATTTCAATACTTCATTGTGCGTCCCATGGCTGATTAATCCATCAGATTAACATAGCTGCAGGTGCTGGATCAGAGTGTGAATCAGTCGTACATTGATAATTAGCTCATTCGAAATCTGGTGTCCATAAGACATTGATGATGGGCTTTCTTTGAATATTGAGGTGTGAAGGGCGGCTTCCTCGGCATTGGTAAATTGTGGTACCTGGATAGAACATCCCACCATGTTGATTGAAGATCTTGTGAATATTTAAAAGCCGCAACAACAACAAATTCACCTAGACATTAGAATAAATGTCATTTCCCATCTTCCAACAAAATATTGTGCCCAAACAGGCTTCTTTTCTTTGGTTCGTTGCAGACTAACCAATCCATAAAGTTTATGATGTTTTTGGTAACTCAACAGCAGAAATAATAACTTGCCAAAAAAGCAGTCATTACCTGGCAAACCAGCCCTTAAGCTCCTCCATTTTATTTTTTTATTAGGAGCTTCTAAGCAGCATCTTTAACAGATTTACTTAGATTTATCACATCCTTCATCAGACGGTTGGCACAAGCTTTTATATCCTCAGACAGCACTAACGGAGGAGGAACCGCTTCTAATGCATAAGCAGTTAAAAGCCTCATCAGTGAGGGTAAGTTCAAGTTCTTAGAGCCACTCTTCCACACACTCTGGTTCACAAACTTGCATGACTTGTTCAGTACACATTTACTGCAAACCTGGGGTTGGCATGTTTGGTAAGAAGAATTAAATTATTTTTCACGAAAATCTCAAATAAGCTATCGACGAAAAAGGTATCATAATATCTCAGATAGTACGAATGCTTACCGTGTTTTCGGGTATTTGGAAGAAAGTACGCAGACTTTTAGCTGCAAAAACACTTCTCTTGGCAAGAGAAGGGCAACCAAAGATGGCAATTGCTTTCAAGTCACTGCCTGACAACCATCTGCACACAAAATGCTGAATTAAGAAACGATAATGGATTTGCAAAACAAAGACAGATGACACAATTAGCTTTCTACAGTGTAGATCAACTAATTCTTTACACACTATGCCACCATATGGCAGCACACCTTATCCACTACCCACCAATGTATTATGGCTCTACGCAATCATATTATGCATCGTCAGTCTATATACAACAGTAATCTTATGCACATATTTTGAAGTCTGTTTAGAAACATAATCTTATGCACAAATTTGAAGTTTATATACAACAATCTTTTATGTACATTCTTTGAGTTGATATACAACAATAATCATATGCACATAATTTGAAGTCTTGGGATTGTACATCTAGAGTTTATTAATCTAGTGTATAAATTGTGCAGTTAAAGATTGATATTGTACTACATCCAACTATCTAAACCCTATTTAAGAACTAAGACGACTAAAACTAGCAACTCATTCCAAAATCCAATCCTTTCTCCCATCCCTTTACTAGTTCTTTACGCACATAACGTTGATGACAGGGATTGACGGGTGAAAACCAATGAACCATTTTCTATCCTCGGATTTCAGAACATAGAAACTCATGACAAAAGAAAAATATTCGACAAAATCGGGGCATCATCCATTATGAAACAACTATAACAACAACAACCCAGTGCATCCCGCAATTAAGCAGGGTCTGGGGGGTCAGGATGTACGCACTCTTACCCCGGGGAGCCCGAGAGAGTGTTTCCGAAAGACCCAGAACGAAATGAAACAAGAACCCTAGTAAAGCATGAGCACAAATCAAGTCACGGAGCAAGCAAAAGAAAATCAGAGCGAAAGCAAGACAAGCGCACACAACACCACTCCCGAGCACTAAACGTCTGCCACCCGTATGCATCTCCTCCAGTTGTCTCTATCCAACTATAAGCAAGGGATAATTTCTCAATATGACAGTACTAACTACTAATTCAAGCAGAGAAAGCAAAAAATGCAATCTAATCCGATAATGCTGCAAAGAGTGGTCCTTACTTTGCAATCTCTTGCTTATCTCTTCCAAATTTCTCAGCTGAAAACTTTAGGAAATCCTGGGCATAAGCACTCTCAAACCCCTTGATATCAAACCTATTCCCTGGCAGAAAATTAGCATCTTTGAAGTAACCTTCATCATACAAGTGCCTCACAAACACCTCCATTTCCGGCGAAAGCTCTTTCACAAACCTCTCCTCTTTCTCATTTAAGTCCTTGCAAAACTTCTCAACATCTTTTTTGTCATCAAACAATCCAAAACTGCGGTTCTTCTTTCTCGCATCCAAGCTATCTCTCTCCTCCAAGGCCTTTTCTTTCTTCGAACTATCGCCGCCAAACAACGAATGCAAGGAGGACACAGGGTTCGGTTTAGAGTTAGACGAATCATTTGACACTGTTTTCCCGAGAACCTTCCTCCTCCTCCGCCGCCCTGAATCCCCCTTCAATCTAGGCTCAATTCCTCCTGGTTTCTCTCTTAATTCTTTCAATTCCGATTCCAATTCTCCCAATCTCCTACTCAATTCGCCATTCCTACCATCTCCGACTTCACTCCCACTCCAAAAATCCCCACTTTTTTCGATCAATCCAACAGCTTCCTTAAACAACACATCATATGGCGTTGTATCCTTACCCGCTACATCCGCAGTCTCACTCGCACCATTCGACGCACAACTAGCCTCACCTTGCTCTTCAAATTGCGACGAGGTCGACACAAACCTCTGATTCGAAAGGCATTGCAGAGAAGACCACAAATTTCTCTCTACAGCTCCGAGGCACCTGTTCACGCTATATTGAGGATGATTTGGGGATTTGAATTGAGCGACGAGGAACCGCTTACGACGCAGCGCTTTGCATAAGAACATCGCGAGCGCTTCGTCGATTGGATTGTCTGTGGATTCTTCGATTGGTGATTTTTGAAGGAGGGGTTTAATCAGGGTTTTTGTTGGTCCGCTCCAGCCTCCATTCACTGGAAGTGCTAAGGGGCCGTTTGGCGTGGGATTGTCTAAAGTCGAATATTCAGGGTTTTCTGAATCATGAGACCAACCACAATGGTTGTGTCCAAATGTGTAAATGTCAAATTTTTAGACATTTTCTAGCTCTTTGGTGGTTTTGGGGTGTGCAATTGTATACATTTAAGTGTGATGTGCAAATTTGAGCACATCATTCCCATGTGTAAAAACTTTTACAAAAAAACAAGACAATTTCATTAGGTTATTTTTTTATACTTTTGTTTTTCTTTTTATTTTAAATAAATTATATTTCAATGGTAGGTAAAAAATGCATATTTCACCAATTGAGCAAATTACTAAGAAATGATGTTTATTTTTACACATCTTGTGCAAATGTGTACAATTTATACAAAACCATTGTGGATAGTCTAATAGTGATCATTGAGTCCGATTGATAGTTTAACGGGTTTTTCTAACTTATGTCATTGAAGGATTTAAGGCATATATATTAGAATTTAAAAAGCTTAATTGATAAATATTTTTCTAATTTAAATAAGTTTAGCCTATTTTTAATTGTTTGGATACGGAAATGTCAATAGAAAATTGAGATGAGAATATCGGATTCGTTGTTTCACCTTTTGTCATTAACAACGGTGTCATTTAATCATGTATTATGTAAAAATAATTTAGTGACCGATAAGATTGTACATATTAATCTAAATCATCAAGTCGATGGACTAGCTCTTACCTAACTTCAGAAACCTTTCAAGAGTTCCTTCCTTGTTCGTTTAAAACCTATTTTATCACGTTTTATTAATCCTTTTCAAGGAGCTTTTGTACAAGGAAGAAATATTCAAGATAACATATTAATTGCTCATGAAGTTTTCCACTCTTTTCGTAACAAAAAGGGCAAATTTGGATGGATGCCATTAAAACTAGATATGGAGAAAGCATATGACAAAATCAGTTGGAATTTTATACGCATTATTCTAAACAAATTTGGTTTTGACTCTAAATGGATTAATTGGGTTATGACCTGTTTGACTAAAACTAGTTTCTCAGTTTTAGTAAATAACTTGCCTGGAAGTACATTTCAAACTTCTAGGGGAATTCGACAGGGAGATCCTCTTGCACCATATATTTTTGTATTGGTTATGCAGCTATTAGGAAGAATGTTGCAACATGAATCATTGGAATGTGACCCCTTGGTTGGAATCAAACTTACAAACAACAGTAGTCCTATTTCATTCCTCTCCTTTGCAGATGATACACTCATTTTTGGACGTGCTGATGAGTTAAGTCTTCATACGATTAAAAATCTCTTGAGTACCTTTTCCAATATGTCTGGACTATTTATAAACTACAATAAAAGTTCGTTACAAGTTTCTAAAAATATTCCTTTTAGTAAAGCTCAGTCTCTTGCTCAACAGTTAAATATTCCAGTTACCAAAACAATGGAAAAATACCTTGGTATACCACTTATTAGTGGTAGAGTTTGTAATGTCTTGTTTGATGAGGCGATCATAAGCCTTAAAAAACAGCTGTCAAATTAATATTGGTATGCAAATGAAGTTACTTTGGAGAATTAATATTGGTTAGGATTTAAATCAGCTGAGCAAATTAATATTGGTATGCAAATGAAGTTACTTTGGAGAATTATGGCAAATCCTGATAATATTTGGTCAAAGGTAATCACAGATAAATATCTCTCAAAGGAATCTTTGATGGAAAGAGGAAGATTCAAAACTTCTTGGCAATTTGGACGGCTTCTTAATATCAGAGATCTATTCTCAAAATGTTTGCTATGGCTAGTTGGTAATAGAAAAACTATCAATGTATGGTCTGACATTTGGGTAAATGCACAATACCTAGAGAGCTTTAAGAATGATTATGACCCTAATTTAAAAGTGTGTGATTTATTTACAAATACGAATTCGTGGGATATTGATAAATTAAACAATATATTTCCCTCTCATATTGTTCATATGATTACTAATATCCATATTCCAGTAACTGATATTTCTGACAAGTTAATTTGGATTTATAGTAATAATGAGAACTTTTATGTTAAAGCCACATCATCACTCTTCAATACAAGGAATACAAATAAAATCTGTGTACTACTGTTCGTCTCAGCAGACTGGATTTGGAAACTTAATATTGCTCCGAATATTAAAAATTTCATCTGGAAGATTATTTTAGACATCTTACCTACTACTGTTCGTCTTAATAGATATTTAAATAGAGTTTCGAGTACTTGTTCTTTTTGTAATTCTGATATAGAAGATACTAATCATTTATTGTTTAATTGTCAGATTACTAGATCCCTTATTCAAAATCTGGGTATTAAATTGAAAAAATGTTTTACTATACCAAATTTAACAAGTGATGTCTCAGGAAATATTCTAAATACTAGGGCTATTAATATAGATTTTACAGACATGTGCCATTTATGACATTCTATTTGGGAGCTGCGAAATAGAATTATTTTCCGCAACGGTTCTGATAAGAGTATTATCAATGTTTTAACTCAAACTATTGATAAGATTTCATGTTGGAGTAAAGAACAGGTGAAAACCAAATTACCAAAACGTAGTAGGCATCCTGATAAAATGATTTGGAAATGTCCCCCAATTAATGTTGTTAAGATTAATGTAGATGTTTCGGTTAAAATTGGTTGTCAACCTCAGATTGGGTGCATTATGAGGAATAATTATGGTCAAGTTATTCGGATACATAAATGTAATGTTAGGATGAGTTCTGTCATCCTAGCAGAAGCGTTTGCAGTATATGCAGGTATAAGACTGGCAGCGGAGCTTGGGATACGGAAAGCTATTGTTGAAAGTGATTGCTCAATCGTTATCAATGCCATTAATCAGGTGAACAATATACCATGGGAGGTGGTGCAATTAGTTCAAGAAATCCGTTCATTAAGCGAAGATTTTGAGATGATCACATTCCAGCATTGGTATAGAGAGGCGAATTGTGCTGCTGATTTTCTTGCGATAATCTCATTTGAATTGTAATTTTATTTTGAGTTCTTGTTGTGAGTTCCAAAACATCATCTTGTTAGGTGATCATGGATGTCGATAATACATCCAACTCTTTGCCTACTGGGAAAAAAAAAAAAAAGTTCCTTCCTTGTGTGGTTGCGCCAAACCAAACGAAGAACAACGCAGCACAGCATATCACGCGCTCTAAAAGTCGCGTGAGGGATGCTGTCAACCCAAATCCCCAATTCTATAAGAACCCTCCCTCCCACACAGATAATGGCGGGAAAACTATTTTGCCCTACCTGAATCGGCGAATCTCGCTCTCACCTTCGCTCGCATCGCATCGCATGGCAGAAATCGAAACCCTAGGAATTCTCGAAGAGATCGAGTCTCTCATCTCCGATCGTCTCCAAGTGGTACTCCCTCTCCTCTCCATCTCTCCATCCTCTCTGCCCCAATTTCATGCCCTAATTTCGCGCCGTGTCTCCTATCAAGGCAGCGAAGAGCAAGATTTGCTTGCGCATTGCACTTGGGAGTTCTAAGCCTAGTCGCAGCTAATCTCAGTATTACATGCTCGTTGATTGTTGAGTTCCCCTATTTTGTTCTGACTTCCCCTATTTTGTACTTTGTACAAGTCAATTGGGCAATCCAAATTCCGAACTGTTCATAATAAGGGGATTTCCATTATACTTCTGTTTTTAGGTTATAGTGATCATTGAACCCTGTAATTTGTGGTTGTTACTAATGTTTCTTTATCATTAGCCATAGACTCTAGTTGATTTATAGGATGCTATCTGGGCTGTGTCCGATCTGTAATTACTTGGATTGACGAAGTGTTCTTCACAATTCACATTAACTAGTAGGAATTGCCTGATTCATTGGTATTCCTTGCTTCTCTGATTCCACTTTTCTTTCAGGTGTCTTACAAGTGGCTCAGTCGAAACTTCTTGGTGTCATCAAATGTTGCAAAGAAGTAAGCTTAACTTCTTCTATATTTAATTGGAAGATTGTGAGTGGCTGGTTCTTTGAACAATGTGTTACTCGTCGAGTGTTTATTTCTATCACATTATCTCCCTTTTAATAGTTAGCTTATGCCAAAGCTTCCACCTTAGAATACCCTTATTGGGACACATTGCTCTAGAAGCTGTGGATACCATGAAAGCAGATCTAATGAGCTCCATTCTTCCAGAATAATATAGGGTATTGGCAGCTAAGATTGCACCCTAGCTGTCTTCAAAGTAGTTGTACACTTTGAGTCAAACACTGAAAATATCCTCCCTTGACACCCGCTTTGAGCCTCTAAAGATTAACTTTAGTAAGGAGAGAAAACATTAGTATTTGGTTGTTCATGTCTATTTCTTGTATGTGTATCTTTTCTCTCAAGGTTGCTTGAGGATTTTGCTGAAAAGCACAATGAAGGATTGGAAGTGGTATATACTCTGGCTGGATGGTTGAAGAAAACGCCTCCAACATATCATATTAAACTTGTTCCTGCGCCTAAACTTGCAGGTTGGAACTGTAATGTGAATGTTGATTGTTTATAGTATTTCAAATCATTTATCTAAATGCTTGTAAATTCTTTGATTTGCTTTAGGGTAAATGAACTTCAACTAATGTGAGAAACTCTTCTCTGATTGTGCAGAGGCAAAAGAAGATTTTGCTGAGGATTGTTCGGTTCAGGTTTACAGTGTCCAGTCTTGCATTCCAAAGGATCCGGTAGCTCTTTGGAATGTTGAGTTCGTTCAGACAGAAGAACTATTTAAACAGTCTGCTGATTTGGATAATTGTTTGAGAGATAATAGGTATGTTTCCTCTTTCTGTAACAAGGTTATTTATGAAGAGGAAGTCATTTAGCAACATGAACAATGGAGCTGTTTAACTGTATCAGTTGGGATTCCTTCAATGCAGATATCTTGTTCTTTGTCTCTTTTAGTTTACTTTCCCTCAATATTTTTGATCATTTTGCCACATCTGTTGCCTTCTACCTGGTTTTTTTCCCTTTGGCTTGAGGACCAAGTGGTTTAATATGAACCTCAAGTCACTTGTATTGCTCTAGTAATTGCAGTGACAACAAAGAAAATGGACATTTAAGTTACAATGACTGCTGTGTTTAATTTCAAGATTCAATCTTTCCTCTACTTATTCTGATCACCTTTAATCAGGTTCTGTGGAATATCAAACTCCTTTGTTAAGCGTAGTTCTTCAGGAACAACAAATGCTGCCCCACAGCCAAAAGGAGTTTCTGTTGCAAGTAGTTCTGCAAATCAAGTAAATTCTTTTCCACAACCTCAGCAGAGGAAACCACAGCAATCAAGCTCAAGAGATCTGCCCAGTACAACCAATGCTGTGAAAAGGGAAGGTGCCAATGCTAGTGCTCAAGCTGCTGCAAACAAACTGTCATCTAATGCAGGAAAATCCAGTCTCCCTGCAAGTAAAAACAAAGGTCAGACTGATAAGAGCAGTGCTGGGTCTGGAGGCTTAGCAAACTTCTGGGATCGTGCATCTGCAAAATCAAAATCTTCTGGTGTTCCAGCGGAAGCAAATATTGTTGCTGAAAACAAGAATGGTTAGTTTTCTGTTGCCTGTTAGTTCCCTTGGGGTGTAACCAGTAGAGTGGATGTTCAAATGATTATATTTAGTTCCTCTCTCTTATCTTTCTCACCAATCTTTTAATAGGCTTTCAATGTCTAAACTAGATTGATTGTGTTGGCAATTGCAGATGCTCCAGTTGCTGCATGTGAAGCTTTAGATGCTGGGAGCAGTGATGATGAAAGACCAAATGTCAATTTCAAAAGAGCTTCAAATGGTGATGGTGGGAAGAAGAGACGGTTTCTAATGGATGATTCTGATGAAGAAGTTGACTACAACGATGCAGTTAACTTAGCATCTCCCGATCCTCCTAAAGCAAAGTCAATTTTAGATTCAAAAAAGAAGATTGAATCCTTGAATTTGGAGAGTAACAGTCTGAAACTTGATGATGAAGAACCTAAGGTCAAGCAAGATAAGACACCTGACATGGACTTTGATCAACCATTGGCTGTTGATTCGGCTGATGTGAACAAAGACAAGACTACTGCCACTGCTACTGTAAAGCAAATTCATGGTAGTAAATCAATCAATGGTGCAGGCAAAAAGAGCCAAGCAGATAATGTGGCTCCAGTTTCTCCTAAAAGAAGGAGAACGATGAAGACTAGAATTGATGAACGTGGGAGAGAAGGTATTTGATACTGACTTTCTAGGCTCCATATATTTTGAATGTATTAAGTTATTTTGCTCCTTTTCCTCAGTGTTGAGTTATTCCTCATCTTGATCTGTTTTGTCATACATAGCTGGGGTTTGCTAGGTCATTTGCTGGCTACATATTTTGACAGTGAAAATACTAAATCAATACATATTTGCATAAAACTGAGTAATTGGCCATGGAAGTTGCTGATCTGCACAGTTACAGTCCTAAAGAAAATTTTGTTGTGAGCAAATTTGTTCATTTTAAATTTCTCATTCCAGTTACTGAGGTGGTCTGGGAAGGTGAGGAGACAAAGGAGCAGAAAAACGAGAATGCAGCAACCAATGGGAAGAATCAGATGGCAAAAACAGAAGAACGTGCTGCAGCAAATCCTGTTAACAGGTAAGGAAAACTTTTACTGGGGAAAATTGTAAACAAAAAAGCATAACACTGACTTTGGGTATTAAGCGGATAATGACACAAAGTAACCAAAATATGGAAAATTACACGAGCTTTGTGCTTTAAGTGCATTTAAGATTATAAAAATTACTTTTCTTTTTGGCAATTCAGTGGTGTCATGTAAAATTTATTAAAAATGCTACTAACAGTTGGCCAATCCTTAAAGTTGGTGTTGTTAAGCATGTGTGTTATGTGTTACTATCCATTAACCACCCTGAGGTCGGTGCTTTGCTTTTTTGCATTATTCCCTTTTTACTATTCTTAGCTGATGTCATGGGTGTTCTGTATAATCTGGCAGGGTGGTGCTTTGCTCTTTTGCATTATTCCCTTTTTATTATCCTTAGCTGATATGTCATGGGTGTTCTGTATAATCTTACTACATAAACCAAGGGCAATGTATCTATCCAATCTTCCATTTTTTCTTTCTTTCCAACCTGGAAAGACAACGTTAGCCTTAGGTATCCTCTTTTTTCAGGGTTGAACCTTATGTATCCTTTATATCAAATGTGTATGCTTTCTTTTTACTTAGCATCCGTGCCGTGTGGATGGATGAGACTAAAAACTGGATTTTAACACTAGGATTTTTTTTTGAGGGAAACAATATGAATATCTCCATTATTGATGTTTGTTGATTTTGATTTTGTCTTTCTTATCCAGCTGACCTACATATCTCTACATTGTCCATGTGCTATGGTTTCAGGTCCACCACAGCTAAGAAGTCACCTGCAGCTGCAAACACAGCAGCTCCTCTGGCAGCGGGCAAAGCTGGAAGTAAAAAAGGAGGAAACAAGAAGGATCCTAAGCAAGGCAACATCTTATCGTTCTTTAAAAAGGCTTGAGCACTCCTAGGATACTTTACACATGTATCTCTATGGCGATCCTCTCCAAGGATCCAAATCTGCCACTCTCCATGGACAAATTTCAGAATGTACGATTTCGCATTTGTTCATATCTTAGTACCCTTGTTTCTTCGTTGGGATAATTTGTTGTGTGAACTAGGCTTAGGGTCCAGGCTTCCCGTTTCATGGTGACATGTGTGAGTAACCAGAGGAAGAAGGATAATTTTTGTTGTTTTCCAAAGGGAGAATATCCCAGAATAAATACAGGAAAAAAGCTGAAAAGACATAATAACTACACCTAGGAAATATACACCAAAAGCTAGAGAATTAAACCTAAAGCTGCAGAGACCTAACACAATAAATACAACACCCAACTAACTAGGACAGAATATTAATACTAATTTATCCAACACTCCCCCTCAAGCTGGGTTTGTAAAGGTCTTCCATTCCCAACTTGGATGTAAGCTCTTGAAATCTGCTACAATGAAGACTTTTAGTAAGCACATCAGCGAGCTGTTCTTGGGTTGGTCTGTAGGCTATCTTGATGATTCCAGCCTCAATTTTCTCTTTAATGAAGTGTCTATCTACCTCAACATGTTTGGTTCTATCATGTTGAATTGGATCATGGGCTATGCTGATGGCAGATTTGTTGTCACAAAACAATTTCATAGGATCCTCCCACTTCACCTTCAAATCACGGAGAATAATTCTCAGCCATAGTAACTCGCAAATCCCATGAGCAACAGCTCTGAATTCTGATTCAGCACTAGATCGTGCTACAACTCCTTGTTTCTTGCTTCTCCATGCAATCAAATTTCCAGCTAAAAAAATGCAATATCCTGTTGTAGATCGCCTATCTACAACACATCCAGCATAGTCCGCATCAGTGTAAGCTTCCAAGGACATCTTTCCATTTCTCCTGAATAAGATACCTTTACCTGGGCTTCCCTTTAGATAGTGTAAAATTCTGAGAGCAGCATGCAGATGTGGCTCTCTCGGATCATGCATAAACTGGCTGATAACACTCACAGAAAAAGCAATATCTGGTCGAGTGTGCGCAAGATATATTAGTTTTCCACACAAGCGTTGATACATACCTTTATCAACAGATTTAGCATCTCTTGCCTCATCTAATTTACAATTTGGATCCATTTGAGTAGTGGCTGGTTTGCATCCACTCTTTCCGGTTTCTTCTAGCAGATCAGTGATATACTTCTGTTGGGATATAAAGATGCCTTCTTTTGAATGAGCAACTTCAATCCCAAGGAAGTATTTCAACCTTCCAAGCTCTTTTATTTCAAATTCACTTGCAAGTTTCTTCTTCAATCTTCCCTGTTCTTGGATATCATTTCCTGAAATAATAATATCATCAACATACACAAGTAGCATTGTGACTCCCCCTGACTTGGAATGACGGACGAATAATGTGTGGTCACCCTGACTTTGATGATATCCAACAGCTTTCATGACGCTAGTAAGTCTGCCAAACCATGCCCTAGGGGACTGTTTGAGGCCATAGAGGGCCTTCTTTAGTTTGCACACCTTATTTGGGGATGAAGCTGAGAAACCAGGGGGCAAGTGCATGTAGATGTCTTCATTAAGGCATCCATTAAGGAAAGCATTTTTGACATCAAATTGAAGTAAGTTCCATCTAAAATGAGCAGCCAAGGAAAGCAAGATTCTGACTGTATTCATCTTTGCAACCGGGGCAAAAGTCTCCTGATAGTCAATTCCATAGGTTTGTGTGAAACCCTTGGCTACCAGCCGAGCTTTATATCTTTCAAGAGAGCCATCAGCTTTGTATTTCAGTGTAAATACCCATTTACAATCGACAATATTTGTCCTTTGAGGGCGATCAACAAGGACCCAAGTTTCATTCTTTTTCAATGCACACATTTCCTCCTCCATTGCCTTACGCCACTCAGGTTGACTAATGGCCTCCTTAGCATTCTTTGGAATAGAAACTTGGTGAAGGTTAGCAACAAATTGCTGATGTGTAGGTGAGAACCGTTGCAAGGATACAAAATTAGAAAGGGGATAAAGAGGTCTAGATCTACAGTCTCTAGTACCTTTCCTTAGAGCAATCGGTTGGTCAATCTCAGGTGTGGGTGTTGTTGTATCATCAGTCACAAGTCTCGGATCAGATGCGTGGACTTGCTGAAATTCAGAGATGGGGTTCCTTCTAGTGTACACTTCAGAGAAACGCCGAAAAGAGGATGGTTGTGATGGTGGCTGATCAGAAGTAGCTGCGGAAGTTGGTGGTTTGACACTGATTTGAGGTGATGTGCCTGGTTCAGCAGGTGAGATGTCGAGGGCTGGAATGGGTGTAGGTTCATACGAGTCAGCACACCCTGTCTCCTCAAACACTGCACTAGAATGGTGTGGAAAATATGCAGAATTTTCCAAAAAGGTGACATCAGCTGAGATGTAGGTTCTTTTAGTGGCAGGATTGTAGCACTTGTACCCCTTTTGTGTACTAGAATAGCCAATGAAAATGCATTTAAGGGCCTTAGGATCAAGTTTTCCTCTCAAATGCTCATGAATATGAACAAAGGCAGTACAACCAAACACTTTTAGAGCAGGACCACGACTAAGACTAAGATGAGGGAAAAAAGTATTAAGGTATGCAGTTGGGCTTTGAAAGTTTAGGACTTTGGAAGGTAAACGATTTGTTAGGTATGTAGCAACAAGAACAGCCTCCCCCCAAAAGTGTTTAGGAACATTGTGATGAAATAGCAAAGCACGACAAACATTTAGGAGGTGACCATTTTTTCTTTCGGCAAGGCCATTTTGTTGTGGAGTATAAACACATGAAGATTCATGTATAATGCCTTTATCAGAGAAGAATGATCCTAAGGATTGGTTGAAGTAATCCTTAGCATTATCCGTTCTAAAGCATTTGATGGACGTGCCAAACTGTGTTTGTATAATAGAGACGAAAGAAGGGATGATTGCACTAACTTCAGATTTGTGTTTCAAGAGATAAACCCAGGTGACTCTGGTGCAATCATCAATAATGGTTAGAAACCAACGCGACCCATTGATATTAGCAATAGAAGATGGTCCCCAAATGTCACTATGTAGTATTTGGAAGGGAAATTGACTTCTTGTATTACTAATAGGAAATGAAACACGAGATTGTTTTGCTTTCTCACAAATTTCACAATGAAAATCAGTGACAGCGAAACCTTGAAAAAGGGAAGGGTACAAGTGCTTAAGAACAGAAAAAGATGGATGGCCTAATCGGTGGTGGTGTAACCAGATGGTGGTCTTGTTTCTGGTGCTCAAAAAGGCAGAAGTGGTAGGTGAGGTCCCTCTTGGTGCAGCTAGGAAGTAAAGCCCATCTCTTTCTTTAACAACTCCAATCATCCTCCCCGATCCCTGTTCCAAAATAATACCACAAGAAGCACATAATATAACAATGCAATTAAGGTCATGAATCAACCTTTTAATAGAAATAAGGTCAGCTGATAATGTGGGAACATGAAGGACTTTAGTGAGCCTTAAATCTGAAGAGAAAGATATGTTTCCTTCTCCTATAATATCAGCTGCAGAACCGTTGGCAGTCAATAGTTTCTTAGGAGTGGTGCAAGGGGAATAGGTGTTAAACCCATTAGATGATGAAGTCATGTGATTTGTGGCACCTGAATCAAGTATCCAACAAGAGTTTGTGGGCTTTATGGGCTGCTTAAATGAGTTAAGGCATGTAGAACTACCTGAGATGTGTAAGGCTTGGGAGGAGGAATTATCAGCAGATGTTGAAGATGACCCGAGAGCCTGGATCAAGTGTTGAAGCCTGGTGATATCTTCTGAGCTGAAATTTGGAACGATTGTCCTTGAATCCTTCTTATGATCCGCCAAATGAGATTGAGACCGAGGCTGATCCTTGGTACCCCATTCTTGACTAGGAGGTTTGCCATGTAGTTTCCAACATTTCTCCTTGGTATGCCTTGGTTTCCTGCAGTAAGTGCACCACAAATCTGCTTTGTGATCCTTCTTCTCAGAAGCAGCAGCAAGGGCAATGCTTTCAGTAGGCTTTGGTTCCAACATAACACCCCTGCGGCTTTCTTCAGCCCTCATCAAGAAGATAATTTCCTCAAGAGAGGGAAATTCGCTCCTGCCCAGCACTTGAACTCGAATTGGGTCAAATTCAGGTTTGAGCCCAGCCAAGAAAATATACGATCTATTTTTCTCAATGGACTTCTTGAACGCAGCAGCATCAGCAACGCATTGCATCTCTAAAGTTTGGTACTGATCGAGCTCTTGCCACAAATTCTGTAGGGAAGTAGCATATTCAGCAATGGAAGAATTCTCACCTTGTTTCGTAGAATAGGACTTGACGGTGAGATCAAAGACAAGTGCTTCATCCTTGGCTTTAGAATAGGATCTGTGCAGAAACTCCCAAATTTCCTTGGATGTACCAAAGAACATGCATGTCAGGCTAATCGAGGGATCCATTGAGTCCCAAAGCCATGACATAATCATGGAGTCTGCTGCCTCCCAAGAAGAAAATTGAGGATCTGTCACTGCTGGAGGAGAATCAGTGAGATGTTTGAATTTTTCTTTGTCCTTGAGGTAGGTTTTTACAACCTGGGACCATGCAAGGTAGTTCTTCCCACTAAACTTGTAGGCTGGCTGAATATTCATAAGATCAGTCTTTTGAGGAGTAGAACCATGTGAGGTAACCTCCGAATTTTGAGGAGTAGAACCATGTGAGGTAACCTCCGAATTAGACATGATGGGAATAAAGAAAAACAGCAACAAAGGCTATGTAGCAATGAAGGCTACAAGAAAAAGCGTAGCAATGAAGGCTACAGCTTGAAAGGCAACAATGAAGGTTGCTGGAGCAACAATGAAGGTTGCTGGAGTAAGAAAGAGTTTTCCAGATGAGATAAAACCCTAAAGCTCTGATGCCATGTGAGTAACCAGAGGAAGAAGGATAATTTTGGTTGTTTTCCAAAGGGAGAATATCCCAGAATAAATACAGGAAAAAAGCTGAAAAGACATAATAACTACACCTAGGAAATATACACCAACAGCTAGAGAATTAAACCTAAAGCTGCAGAGACCTAACACAATAAATACAACACCCAACTAACTAGGACAGAATATTAATACTAATTTATCCAACAACATGGAACAAGATGCCTTCATGTTCTTTGTGATTGTGGCATTGTGCAGTGGGAAAATCAAGTAGATGCTTAATGTAAGTTACAAATTCTTTTATTTGAATCAATAGAGAGAATGCCGGTAGAATCTAAGCCATTAGGAAAGGCAAGCAAGCCTCTTTTTGGCCATGTTTGACGAGAGGAGTTTATTTTGAGTGCGTTTGGATTCCAAATGTATTATGTTTATAATGCAAAATGATAAGATGGTGTTTGGTTAACACATTTGTAAGGTGTTTAAATTAGGTGGGTTTTAGATTCCATAATGTATTAACTATAATGCAATTATTTTATCTCGATTTATGTGATTACAACAACAACCCAGTTAATCCCACAATAAAGCGGGGTCTAGGGGGTCAGGATGTACGCACTCGTACCCGGAATAGGTCGGGAGAGTGTTTCCGATAGACCCAGAACAATAGGACAATAGAACCACATAGTAATAGGACATAGAGAAGGGACAAAGAGAGCAGGGAATAAGAAGGGGGAGGCGCAGGGAAGAGGCATGAAAGTAAACAATGGCACGAGGGCACAACTCCGATAAAAACCATAACATATGACACTAGACATCGGCAGCTCGGATGCCCCTCCTCCAGTGGTCTCTGTCCGAAGTCATATCCTCTGATAGGTGAAGCTAAAAATTGAAGTTTGCCCAACAACTAGACGCCTTTCATCTACGTATGTGTTGATGTCTGCAAATTCAGTGAAGCTAGCCAAACATGCATAGTTGGAAAGCTCCATCAAATATGAGCAAGACAAGTAAAAACAGCAAACTTTAAGTTTGGAGTTCTTGTTTTACAACAAACAGGGGACGCCTTATCATATGTGTAGCATCTGGTTTATCATATTCATGGACAAAGGGAGAAATATGAACAACAAAAATGTTCTGTAAGGTAAAATGATGAGAACCGTGAACAATTAAAAGTTAAATCTCAATAGGGCAAACATCGCCAGTCCAGTACCACCTGTGAAGATTCAAACATCGCCAGCACTTCTGATATTTGTAGTGAATATGGAGTATAAACTTTAACTGATACAAGAAGATAAAATAGTAAACAAAATCCCTTTTTAACTACTCTTAGTAAGAACTCTGAACAGCGACGTATTTTTTCAGGACGACTTTTTGGGAGGAGACATATTAGAGACTAGAGAAAGAGTGGTACTGGACGTGAAGATCTGCAGAACCAATCCTGCAAAATATTGCAACAGTATTTCTCAAGGCACGATTATCAGATGGAAAAGGAAAAGAGTAACCCCTAGAAAACCCGAATTAGAGCATCACCTGCCAAACTAACAACAGCCTCAACAAATGGCACTTTTTGTGCTTCCCAGCTACTTTTAATCTGACCAGTGAAAATCTGGACAGAAATGGGTAAATGAAGAAGAGTTTTGAGCTTAAAGGTAGATGAAACAAGAAATGATGCCAATGCTGCTGTTGAAACTTCTTCATAATTCATTATGACAGACAAATCTGTTGTCAGAAATTTAGTGCCCTTGTTTTTAACAATTGGCAAATTTGAGTTATGAACAGGATCCAAGCATCTGCACAAATTATATTCACCAAAAAAAGTGGCACTTTTCGGTAAAAACTCGTGCAAGTAGTGAATGAATGAAGCTTACACAATTACTGAAGTCTGAAGTTTGCATTACACACAATAGCCAACAACTAAGAGAAAGAAAATATAGTATGCAAGTAACTAACTGCATGGGATTTCAGGCAATGAACACTTTGCTAGCTACTATTCCACTATTCCAGCTCAAATCATAAGATATGCTAGTGCTAATCATATAATGAGTTGAAACTTGTTACCTGCAAAATGAGTTTGTTGTTGACAGCACGAGCAACGAAAAGTACAGCTGAAAGGGTCGACAGAATGATGTAAATCTTCAAGAAACTTGTGCGGCTACGCCTCCGTCCTGTGGCGCAAAACAGTGAATAACATGCAAGTGAAAACCATAACTGCGATCAAGAGTGGAAAGACACCAATTGGTGGGCAGAATGAGCTTACCATACTCTCCCAGAAGGAGAGCAACCACCAAGATAGCCGCTGCTGATGAGGAAACCAATTCAGGAGCATCCCCATTCAACTTCGATAACAACATTAAGATACCATTTCCCAATAGAAGAACTGCCTACGTGACGGCATGGGGACAAGATTAAAGACCACCCAACATTTCACAAGAAAATTTCATATTCTAACGTTTCGTGATATTGCTTTCTAGAGTTTACACCTTGGGTCCTAGTTAAGTTGGACTATATTTTTAAATCATGGGATATTAACGAGAAAGCAACTCCCTAAAACAATGGAAAGAAACAAAACTCTAAATGTGCGTCAAAGATCAGATAGGGCCTCACAAATGCAAGCACATTTTCCATGTCATGGGTTCAGAAGAATCAGAACGATCAAAGCTCATACAGTAAAACAAAAGATGTAGACATATCTACAGACAGTAATCGCCTATCCTCTTGTATCATATAGCACAAGATACCGCATAAAGGACTTCATGAAACAGTAATAGAGGATAGTGAAAAAACTCCATCCCCAATTGTATTGAATTTTTTGAATTTCCAGACCTTCAAGGAAAGATCCACAATTTACACAAGATCATCACATTTTCCCCACAATGTCTCATCCAAAGTGCCACAAGTTTAGATATAAAATGCAAATGAAACAAAATCAAAGTTACCTGAATCAGAAGCAGTTGAGAAAGAAGAGATTTCCCCTTGGCAACTTTTGTATACCCTATGCAATTTCAACAGAAGCCCATTCATCATCAAAAACATTAGGGCGTACCAAAGTTCACAAACAAAAATTTATAAACCGAAAATTCATTTCTTTCTTATATGATTCGCCACCATTTGATAGAATGAAAAAAGAATATGCTTACTGGAATCGACGACCATGCGGTAGGAGAAATCAGAGCCGTCCGTCCCGGAGGGCCGGCCATTGGAGGATCTTCTCTGCTGCATCGTCCTCTCTCTCTAGTCTCTACTGAATACTCTTTAAACCACTCCGAATCGAAAACCTAACTCCGATCCCGAACTCTGTTGAATTACAAATCTGCGAAATTTACTGACATTAACCATACTAGTTACTCCAGAGATTCCAATCAGATTACCAAACCTCTCAATAGAATGAGCCCTAAGGGGTGAAAAGAACAATGGATGGAGACGATGGAGCTGACTAGAGGAGTGTAAATAGCTTGGAGAAGAAGAGGCAATTGGTGTACATTCAGGTACAATCAGGTTGGATTCGTGGAATATCGAACCGAAATCGTTCGGAAACTCGAACCAGATCGACGATGACGATGAATCCAATCGGCGGGGTGAGAAGAAAACAAAGAGCAAGGGAAGAGAGATCGAAGGAGAGGGAGAAGAACGACTTACATAGATAGAACAAGCGAAGAATTGAAGATGGCTTGACAGAGAAAATCAGAAGATCAGGATTCAGGACAAGGGTTTGCTATACAGCTCAAATACAAAAGCCCCCAAAATCTTTACAAATTACGGAGTTGTAATTTTCATTTTTCAAGTTTAATTAGGCTCCGTTTGCATAGCCAAGCATTATGTTTTATAATGACTTATTATGCATTATGGGGTAAGTGTTATTTGGTACTCTCCTCTTTCATCCTCCATGTTCCTGTCCCCTCTTTCATCCTCTCTATTTCCTCTTTTTATTTCTACAAGTCAAGGATGAAGCTTCTGCAGAGCAACACCTCCCCTTCTCCATGTGGTCCTGAGGTCCTCGTCGTCGCCATCGATTGATCCATTAAAGCTTTGAAGTCGTCGTTGCCACCGACTCTCAGCTTCAGGAATGAAGCTTGCAAAGCGTACGAAAAAACCAATGGGGAGCGGGGGACGGAACCCGACACCATGGACACTAAAGCTAACGAAGAAGACGACTCAGTGCAGAATACGAAGGGGACAAGACCAGATCTGAGCTAATGGGGTACCAGATCTGGATGGAAACCTTGAGGGTTTGGTAGATCTAGAAATGGGCTGACCAGATCTGGAGGTGGCGACACCAGTCGGGCACCGGCGGGGCGCGAATATGGAGAAAAGCCCCAAATTGATTATTCAAAATCATAACCCTATTTTGTTTAGTTAAAAATTGAAATTATTTGGTTGAATCTCATGAAATTGATCCTTGAATTATGTAATTGAGAGATTTTCAGGTTTTATTCCTTTGAGCATTTCTCATTAGAATAGCACATGCTTGAAAGAGAAGATGAATAGTGATGGAGTAAAGGGGGAAGCAACACTGTTGGGAGGAGATCAGGAGAGGGGCAGTGATTGTGAAAAAGGGGAAGTGGAAGCTTCTAGGGACACAGAACATTTTGCTTGAAAAGAAGAATTGAATCCAAATGAGTCCTTACCTTAAGACATTATAATTCATAATTACATGACATCCAAACGAACCCTTAGAGCACTAGTATGTTCCCCGCGCCATGATGCGGTTTTTTATAAGTAAAATCTTACTAATATACGGAGTATTAAATTAATATTATAACATAATTGTAAAAGTTCAGATAATTAAATATTTTGAATTAAACTCATGGCTTGAGAAAACGATTAAAGTAGTATATATATATAGGGAAGCTTTAAAATGTAAAAACTCCTTAACGTGTAAAATCCGCTTAACGTGTAAAATTTATTTTTTTAATTAATTAGAACGCGCGCTCAGTTTCTCCTCCCTCAGGCGCACCCCCCGAGCCCGGAACCCCCATGGTTCGAGCCCATCCGAGCTCACACCGAGCCCATCTCTCCCGACAGACCTGTTCGACGTTTTTGGCTCGGAATACCTTCGAAATCCCGATTTTTCTCCTTGTTTCCACTCGAATTTGGTATGATTTCTAACCCTAAACTTGTTTATTACAACTATTTAGATTGTTTGAATGATTTAGGTTGAGATTGAAAATCTAGGGTTTGATTTAGGAGCGGAATTTGGGGCTTTTTTCCAAAAGCCAAATTGATTGAAATGGATGATATGGTTGTGTTGTTGGGTTGATTTTGAGCTAATTTCATGTTCATATCATTGTCAAATTGTTTATGGATCATGAGCTAATTGAATTTTAGAATTTTAAATTGCGATATGTTTTTAGAATTTGGGGCTTTTTGCCAAAAGCCAAATTGATTAAAATTGATGATATGGTTGTGTTTTTGGGTTGATTTTGAGCTAATTTCATGTTCATATCATTGTCAAATTGTTTATGGATCATGAGCTAATTGAATTTTAGAATTTTAGATTGCGATATGTTTTAGAATTTGGGGCTTTTTGCCAAAAGCAAAATTGACTTAAATTGATGATATGGTTGTGTTGTTGGGTTGATTTGGAGCTAATTTCATGTTCATAGCATTGTCAAATTGTTTATGGATCATGATCTAATTGAATTTTGAAATTTTATATTGCGATATGCTTTAGAATTTGGGGTTTTTTGCCAACGGCCAAATTGACTGAAATTCATGATATGGTTGTGTTGTTGGGTTGATTTGGAGCTAATTTCATGTTTATAGCATTGTCAAATTGTTTGTGAATCATGAGTTAATTGCATTTTAGAATTTTATTGCAATATGCTTTAGGTCGATTAGGTTCTTCTATTTTAGCACAAAAGATGTGGGTTCAAATCCCACATAGGTTACATAATAGACAAGAGCGTAACAATCGCAAATTGTTACTTATGCACTTTTTAACCTTAATTATGGACATTTTAATCTTATTTATGCACTTTAATTTTAAAAGATTATACGTAAAAAAATCGATTTCAAACGTACATCTATCAACCTAAATTATCCGAGAGGTGAACCCAAACTCTCAAAAGTAAAAAAAAAACAAAATTAAAACATCGATTTCAAAAGTACATTTTTTGTCTTATTACTGCACATTATGATATTACATTTGCACAATTGTATTCTAAATCTGCACAATTGTATCTTACTTTTGCACAATTGTAGTTTAAATTTGCACAATTGTATCCTACTTTTGCACACTTGTATTCTAAATTTGCACATTACAATTTTATTTTCACACTTTATGTTCTTATATTTGCACTTTAAAGTTGCACAAATGCACTTTACAGTTGCACAAATGCACTTTACAGTTGCACAAATGCACTTCATAGTTGCACAAATGCACTTCACAGTTGCACAAATGCACTTCGCAGTTCCACAAATGCACTTCACAGTTGCACAAAAGGTATCGAAAACGGGAAAAAGTGCATTTACCCATAAAATTAGACATATTTACCAATTTACCCATAAATTAAACATATTTCAATTATAAATTTTTATAATTGAAATAGGCACATTTACCTATTTACCCCATAATGAATTATTTGTCTGCACAAAATAAACTTATATTTGCACAATAAGATGTTATATGTGCACAAAAGCAAGTTATACTTGCACAGCAGAAAGTGTTAACACTAAAAAATAATTCTGGCACAAAAAAAAAAAAAAAAAAAACTGGTCCGAGAAGGGGGGCGGGGGGGGGGGGGGGGGGGGGGCACACGCATGGGCAAGGGGGGGCAGACATTCTACTCATGAAATTAGGCCCATTAGTAATTAAATTAGGCCCATTAGCTAATTTTACGCGATAAGCAAATTTTACACGTTAAGGAGTTTTTACATTTGAAGTAATCCCTATATATATATATTACTAATATTAATTTTATGTTTTCTTAATATTAATTTTATGTTTTGAATTAATCCCATTATTTTAAGGAAAAAAACTACAAAAATTATAAGTTAGGCTAAGATCAATATTTTGAATTAAGCCCAATAGTTAGTAAAATTAAATCAGAAAGAGAATTAAAGGAAAAAGAAGAAAAAAATAGAATTAAAGAAAATCAAAGAAAAATGGGAAAAAAATGATCGGTCAAGACTCCTAAATCAAAAACAGAATTAAAGGAAAAAGAAAATAAATAGAATTAAAGAAAATCAAAGAAAAATTGGAAAAAAATGATTGGTCAAGACTCTTAAAATTCATCTAAGCTTGACACATCATCCTAAACTCTTCTAAATTAAGAGTTTATATAGATATAGATAGTTAGTAAAATTAAATCAAAAAGAGAATTAAAGGAAAAAGAAAAAAAATAGAATTAAAGAAAATCAAAGAAAAATGGGGAAAAAAATGATTGGTCAAGACTCCTAAAATTCATCTAACCTTGACACATCATCCTAAACTCTTCTAAATTAAGAGTTTATATAGATTGTTTTTTTAAGCAAAAAAACTACAAAAATTATAAGTTAGGCTAAGATCAATGTTTTGAATTAAGCCCAATAGTTAGTAAAATTAAATCAAAAAGAGAATTAAAGGAAAAAAGAAAAAAAATAGAATTAAAGAAAATAAAAAAAAAAAGGGAAAAAAACGATTGGTCAAGACTCCTAAAATTCATCCATGCTTGACACATCATCCTAAACTCTTCTAAATTAAGAGTTTATATAGATATAGATATAGATTGTTTTTTAGGAAAAAAACTACAAAAATGATAAGTTAGGCTAAGATCAATATTTTGAATTAAGCCCAATAGTTAGTAAAATTAAATCAAAAAGAGGATTAAAGGAAAAAGAAGAAAAAAATAGAATTAAAGAAAATCAAAGAAAAATGGGAAAAAAAATGACTAGTCAAGACTCCTAAATCAAAAAGAGAATTAAAGGAAAAAAAAATAAATAGAATTAAAGAAAATCAAAGAAAAATGGGAAAAAAATGATTGGTCAAGACTCTTAAAATTCATCTAAGCTTGACACATCATCCTAAACTTTTCTAAATTAAGAGTTTATATAAATTCTTCTCTATTTTCAAGAATTTTGGGTTTTGGGAAATATTAGGCTTATTTTTAAGGGAAAACTAATTAAAATATGCCCTTTTGCTAAACTAGACCAAAAAATGGACCTTTTGCTAAACTAGACATGTACCCAAAAAATTGTGGTAGAAAGTGGTATATTTTTGCAAATGCAAAAATCTCACCGGGAGAGGAGGTAGCAGGTGAAGGTGAGTTGAGCACTATAGCTTCATCTTTTGGCTAAGAGAAATCAGGAGGGGGAGGTGCTGGACATGGGGTGTGGCTCCAATAAAGTAGGATCGACCCATACTCCCTCGTCCATCCTCTATACAGGGCTGAGGCTTGGCGCGCGTGCTACGTCAATGTCGTGTACTCAGTGCCACCTCGTGAGACATGGGTGGTGCCTCCTGAAATAGTTGCGAGGATTTGCTTGCCGCCGGTGGTGAAGCGTGCGCCGGGAAGGCCGAAGACGAAGCGCTATCCGTCGAAGGGCGAATACAGGGGGTCAAAGCGCCGTCGATAGTAGTGTTGTTTGGTGGACGCACAAGTCAGCTGACAGGTTTATTTTGGGCAGTGATCGCCGTTGACTTGAGTGTGGATTTTGCCATGTGTCTGAAGTTATCGATGGGCTAAGTCGTAGTGGTGCCAGTAATTTTATTCCACGTGTCTCGTATTTTCGGCTTATTAGGGGGCTAATTGTAATGGATACTTGGCATGGTCGGCATGTTTTGGCCACATTCACATGAATTATCGGATCTATTAAGTATTTCTCATGTCGTCCTACCACTATCTTATTTGTGTCTACCAAATAGTTTCTACTTAGCCTACCAATAGTGTTATGTTATCGTACCAATTCCCTCTCAACATAACTGCAAGTTACATCCTGCCAATATTACGTTTCTATCTTGCAAATAGTGTCTTGGTATCTGCCCAATATGTTCGTATAATCTTACCAATTATAACATTCATGCAAACATAAACTTAGCACAAAAACAATAAAAGAATCAACCGTGGGTGTAAGCAGAAACTAATATACGCGAACCATAAATACCAGTTTAAACCATTACAATCACAACACATCCTACCAACTGTTAACAAAAGACATTACAACCAACAACAAAAGTTTTGAAACAACATAAGTTTTGAAACAAACATAAGCTTCCATACAACCGAAGTTTTCCAACAACATCCAAACAAAGAACTTCACAATCTAACCACATAGAAAACCATGAGATAATGTCTTCACAAAACGAAAGCCAAATATGACGGACGACCATAGGTTGGGAGAGACCTACAAAGAGTGGCGCTGTATGGAGAGGCCTAAGTATTGGCGGTAGGGGGCAATATAACTGTCGATGACGGTCTCGAATGTATGTACGCCCTCTGCCACCAACTGCAAAGTCCTGATCACGTATGCTCCACAGTCTCCACTGCACAAGAAGGAATTAACAAACAACATAAATTATTTACATCTTACCAGTTCCATCATTTTATCATACCAATGGTTGGCATATATCCTACCATTAAGCGGCTTATATCTTACCAATATTATTACAAGTACATAACCCACGAGTTAAGAGAAACTTACGACGTTTCATTCATAGGGATCTTGACTATTCGGGAAATGGTGAAGGGGTTGGGGACATCGACGGTGTGCCTGGCATGGAGCTCCACGGAAAATTACATGACCACCGGGATCAGCTTTGCAACGGGCTCGAGGTGGGTTTGCAACTCCTTGTCCTTGATCTGATACCAGTCACTATCGAGGACTTCGATGTTCCACTACACAAGGTCGATGACGAGGCCAATCCAGTGCTTGGCCTTGTAATTCCAAGGCGCTAAGATCTTTGCGTTCGCCACCGACCATGTCCTACCGTGGTTGTCCGGAAGTGTCCCGTCAAAGTACTTGAGCAGCGCCTTGGACACATTGCGAGGGGTAATGCGGCTCACCTCGCCGCTCACTGCGTCCAACTACTTCACCACTTGCTCCTGCCAGTAGGGGTTGAGCACCACGACCCCGACTTCTTGTCACCCTCCCGGGCGTCTAATGCCTTCCGGACCAGGACTGCTGGATGTGCTGCGTTAATGGATACGTTCCAAATTCCCATCAGCGCTGATCCCATGATGTCAGTGAATAAGGAAACATGTGGAAGAGGACAGAAGTTTGCGTACCTTGGTGGATATCCATACGCAGGGGGAGATAAGGGTGTTGAAGAAGTCCTTGTTCAATTGGGTCCCATCTGCGCCCTTCACATGCGCCGGGAACTTTTCCAGCCACGCCAAGAAGTCGTCTCTCTGTCCACACGTGACCATCCTCTCCGCGGTCGCGTCGGTGGCTGGACCCGATGCCTTTGCGCCCTTCTTGGCCCTCTTGGAGGGTTGAGTGACCATGCAGTCCCCTAATCCGGCTGGTACCTTCCTGTCCCGCTTACCTCTCATCGGCTCCAACTTAATCTCCTAACAATCAAACACACCCCCGAGTTAGTTTCAAACAGATGTCACTGTCCTACAAAATTCCTTAAAATATCAGACCAACAGGGTAAATATATCATACCAAACTAGGTAAATCTGTCTTACCAAAAACAACTGACTTTGGTATCCTACCAAACAGCTACATCTATCTTACCAAAATGCGCAACCTATCCTACCAACGAGTGGGGGTTACCTTTTCCTCCCCAGCCTCTTCATCAGACTCACCCTTCGAACCCTTCCCTGCAACTTGTTTTCCAGCCTCCTTGGCCTTCACCTCCTCACTCTGATCCTCAGCCGTGACCACCTTCTCTCCCTGGTCCTTGTCCCGGTCACCCTCCTTTGCCTCCTCCTCAACCTTGTCCTTGTCCTCGTCAACAGTGCACATGCCCTGCCCCTGAAGATCAGAGTTCAGCTCTTCGTTCTCCACCGTGGTCTCCTTGTCATCCGCATTCACCTCTTCCTTCTCCACCGTCTTTTCCTCAACATTTTCACCGTCCTTGTCAATGGGCTCATCCTCAACCTTCTCAAACTCTTTCTCAACAACCTTCTCAACAACATCGTCATCAAAAGACACGTACTCCTGTAAGGAGATGCAGTCATTCAGTCGCAATTAATGGGGAATCCAACACATCAACACTATCCTACCATTTTCACATATATGTCATACCATTTGGCTTATGATGATATACCAACACATAAACACTATCCTACCAATTGCACAGATGATGGACAAACAAGCACATACCTTTCCCTTGTCGGCCCTCTCTGATAACGCCTTCTTGCATTCTCTAGAAACTTCAGTGATCTTCTCCTCGAGCACCCTGAACCTGGTCTCCATTTCCACCATCATGCCCTTGCAAAGAGCCTCAACCTTTGCCACAATGCGGGCCTCCAATCCGACGCTGGACGCGTCTGACCCGGACTGGCTGGTACCCTGATTGGGTCCAGCAGTGGCATTCTCCTGTCGTCGCTTCTCTCTGCGGGCCCTCATGTGCTCGCCCACAATCTCATCAAAGAAGACGTCTGGAGAGTCTTTATTGTACGATGATTGCGGGTAGGCATCTTTCTCCTTTTGGGTTGGGTGCAAGATGGGCTCTGGCTTCCCGAGCAAAACGTGTTCATCTATGGGGTCGTTGGCGGGGGCGTCCAGGCTCAGGAAGGACTTCACGTTCTCGCATCGGATGTGGGAGTTTGGGGTTTCACATCTCAGACACCTCGGGATGATGGTGTCGTAGATGCTACGCCCAAAATGATTCCCAATATCTGGAAAGCACTCATACACCCACAGTTGCACACACATTTGGGTAAGCTATTATTAGACAGTTTGTATGACAACTTCATATAATTGGTAAGATAGAAATACACAGTTTGCAAGTAAACTTGATAGCTTTGGTAAGATATAAGTAGACTATTGGCATGATATAATTGCCTATTTGCCATTCCACACAGTCACACAATCTGAAATGGCAAGGGTTTGACCCTTTTTTCAGAACTTGACTAACCTGGAAGGCCATGGGGAACCCGTATAGCGCGTACGATGGCCTATCTTTCAGGTGAGATTTTGTAGCCACCATGTCCTTCAACGTCCCGGCCAGGCTCTCGTGTAGCCTCTCGTACACCAGTTGGCCCCAAGGGAATTCCAGAAACCGCATCGTGTCCTCCAACAGCAGCTTAACCACCCACCCTCTAATTTGTGTCTTCTTCTCCAATCCAAAAAGAATGCCCTCCACAATGACAAGGAGGGCAAGCTTGTACTTTTTCATTAGGGACTAGTGAAGGGTTTATTTTCAAACAAATAAATTTATAAGATCGAAACCCCGCTATAGTATAGTAGGGTCAAGTTCGTCCGCAGGAAGAAAGTCAGTGACTCAATTCTAGTTACCAAATCAATATTATGAAAGATCTAGGGCATAGAGATCACCACAACGATAATCATACAAGCATTGCAATGAATCATATAAAAATCATGATTTGTATCTATTAAATAGGCCAACTTGCATCAACCCTAGCAAAGCAATCAATTTATTTTCACAAATTAATAAACCTTACTAACAATCTTAATTAGGTTATCAAACTTGCGTTTAAAAATCCTAACTACTATCCAATTCACAATTCAATCTTTCAATTCAATTGTAAAAAAGGAATTTCCCCAATTTTCATTGAGTACATAAGCACATAAAATAGATAAAACCAATCAATTCATAGCAAAATTGCAAGCATAACTATCGTTGAGATCACCCCAACCCTAGAAAAGGCGACTACTCACGCATAAACATGGTAGACATTGCAAAATTCATGAAATAAATAAAAAATCAGAAATTCAAATTGCATAAAACCTGAGAATAACGTCAACAAAGCGTCCAAAAAAGCCTCACAAAATGTTCTCCAACTTTCGCCGAAGAAATCGCTTCAAAAAGCTCTCAAATCCGCTCACAAACGCTCTCTACACGTGTGCTGAAAATTCTAAACGTATGCTGAAAATTAAGGTGGTGCAAGGAAGAAGAAGATCCTCCAAACCTTAAAAAATCCTATTTATACTTAATAGCCCATAAACTAAATTAGGAAATAACAAATATATGAATTTTATCTAAAGTCTATCTAAGGAAAAGGGTAAAAATAATTAAATCCGGGTAAATAAGCTCCGTTGTGGCCCATACCGAAGCGGGTGACCTCGGTACCGACCCCCTTAGGGTCGGTATGAGTCACTGTAAGCTTATCACGTCTCGCCCTTCCAGATTGAGCCTCGGTATCGACCCAGGGGGGGTCGGTATGACGGTGTTTCATCTCGGACTTCTCTGACGGACAGTATCGACTCGGTATGTCTCGTTTCAGCTCGGTTTGGCTCACTAAAACGTCCGTATCTCCTTCGTTATAACTCCGATTGCTTCCGTTTTTTTTCCTATGCGATCCTTATTTTTTTCCGCATCTTTTTTTTCATGAAAATTTCTTCAAAAACAGCTTCCAAAATTCTGTAAAACACACAAAAGATAGTGAAGACATCTATTTCTCATGAAATATGAAAACTTATGCAAAAGACAATGAACCCAATGCAAATCTTATGAAAATGACTCAAATTAATGACAAAACACATGGAAAAATATGACTAAAAGCATGCACACCAAAATACCCCATACTTAGACTTGCTTGTCCTCAAGCAATAACCAAGCAATAACCAATACCTACAACACATCCTTCAAGTCTTCACCCTTGTCAAAAGCAACATCTCAAGTAGTAGCAATGTAAAACAAGTGAATTTAACGTCATCACACATATATGAGCGATCCATAGGCATAGACAATATAAATCCAACCTCACAAGGATAATGTGTTTACACTCAACTCTCAATGTGTTTAGACTATAAAGATTAACTCTCAACTCAATTCCATATATAAACTCATAAATATTGCAATTTAAATGTAAATTCACTTCGCAACCAATTATGTAAATGCAAACATGAACCATCAGGAGGACTTCGCTCAATTGAAGACTTCAAAGAAGATTCCATTCGGCGGGGTTGTAATGGGGCTTGGTAAGAAATAAAAGGGCATGGAATTATTTGGCTATGTGGTGCTTAATAAAATTTGGGAATCAAGACTCCTAAATCTCCAACACAACTCAAGCAAACCATAACTCTCAATCATATGAATCAACCAAACTCTCCAACTTATCTCAATGAAGAACACAACCTCTCAAACTCAATAAACCTCTCAACAATATGAATCTTGCAAAAGTAAAGAAAATAAGGTAAATTTGGCTCATGCACTTTATTCACAAACATATAAACACAAACTTTCCTTCTCCTCTTTTTTTTTCGATTTTTTTTTCTCTTTTTTCTGAATCTGTTTTTTTTTTAAAACGAAAAAAATAACATAATAAAACTAAAAATAAAATAAATAGTGCATTTATAGGGTGAGCCAAAAATCATTTTACAAAATATGCATAGCAAGATAAATATATCAAACCAACCCATAACTCAATAAACTAAAAAATTCTTCTCACTTGAAATCAAACATAAGCTCATTCTTTCCACAAATCATCATTCCAATCAACTCTAAGTATTAATTCCCAAACGGGGGTCAGGCTCAATTCGGCTAGGGATAATTTTGTGGAGCTTATAAATAAAGGTCTCAGGCTAATGTTCTGGCTTCAAGAAGAGATAATGTAGGGTAGGTGAAGAGAGGATAAAATTGGCTTAAAAAGTGCCTCAATCATTTAATTCTCATTCACATAAACATATAAATGCATTGGCTTTGAATAACCATCACAACATTTAGAGATGTATAGGAAGAGTAAATACACTCAAGAAAGCAGAGGGATTTTTAATGTTCTGCCTATAAGGCCAAAATTCTCACTAGGACAAATTTTATTGGATTTCAAACTTTAGCCTAGGATCATATGTGCCCAATTTCATCACAAGTTCACAATCCACATAAAAACAATTTCAAGGACTTAGGCTAAACCTTCCAAACATGTCATAGGATTTACATGATCAGTTTAGTCATTATTTACCATTATAGGACATCTAAGTTAGGGCATAAACTCAATAAAATATAAGACAAAAAATAAACATGCATTTTTTTATTATTTTTTTTCGACAATTTTTTTTTTCAATTTTTTTTATGAAACTAAAAGCAAGATTAAAGTAACTAAAATATGACAAAAGACTCAAGTGCATAAAAACTTACTCAAATGCATAAAAAACTTAAACATGAATGCATAACATAATCCAAATAAAGTAAAATGCTACACATAAACATAATCCAAAACACATAAAAATGACACACATAAGTTTTCTGAATCCCCACCCCATACTTAAAAATAGACAGTGTCCCCACTGTCAAAAGAAAAATCAAAGTAAAAGGGAAAAGACTCATAAACTCACAAAAGGAATTCAAAAGTTGTTGAAGACATCCATAAACTCAAACTCTACGGAGAAGATGGTGGTGGTGGGAATGGATGCTGCTCCGCCAGAGGGGTCAGTACCGACCCTGAGAGGATCGGTATGGACTCGGATCGAGTGTTTTCTCGCTCCTTTCTCCTTTTTTCGCCCGTTTCCGTCATGGTTTTCTTTCAAGACCTGCATTGTTAGTGCTATATGTTCTATCCCAGCTATCTTACCTATCCTAAAATTCAAAAATAAAAAATAAAATTTAAAAAGGAAAGGAAATAAAGCGGGTTGCCTCCCGTAAGTGCTACCTTTAATGTCATTAGCTTGACGTGGTTACTTCAACTTCAATCCGGATCGGGAGGAGGTGATGGATCCGGTGGCTCAGCTGGAGGAGATGGTGGTGGAACGTCCTTGGGTGGTACATCATAATAGGCCCTCAAGTGACATGGACCTTGCTCATTCGTTTTGTTCTTCCTTGGACCATCTTTAATAGCCTCACGAATAAGCTTGAACCTTCCTGAGTGGACGCTCCAATCTTCCACCCATTCATCTTTCCTTAGAAAGCACTCATCAGGTGTGCTTTCCTCATATATAAACCTCTTCCTCTTCATTGAATTGACTTCTTGAGCTTCCCCACCGTCATACACAAATAGTTGTATTGCATTGTTGAGTTCGGTGTACAATGGCGGAGGGGGAAGAGATTCCAACACCTTGTCTTCTACCGCCTCATCTTTGATGTGCCACTTCACAAGAACCCCATACTTAAATGCGACAGTCGGTTGCTTGAAATCGTCGGGTATCACCTTCACCTCGAATGGCAAAGGTGGCGGTGGACTGGTAGTAATGGTAAAGCATGCTTGTTCATCATGAGAAAAGATGTTAGGGATCATACCCGAGCTTACCTGTAGCTCTGTAGGATCTTTGCAACTCTCTTCTTCCTCCTTAGGACGCGCAATCGAATCGTCAAGAGCCCAAGTAGAGTCAATACAAGTGTACGTTGACTTGGTTGGGATAGGTACCAACTCATCCTCATACTCTTCTCCACCTACAAGCTCGCAAAATATAATGTTATTATATGAACCAACCTCATACCGATAGGACGTCTCTATTGGTTGTGGGTCTGCGTCTTGTGATGGTGATTCTAACAAAGCCTGCAACCTATTCCATTCGTCTAGTTGTTCACGCATGATTGCATTGGTCTCCCTGATTCGTCGTACTTCAGCGGCTTCAGCTTCTACTTGGCGTTGTAATTCTGCCATCTCAACCTTCATCTGCTTGATGGTTTAATCATCTAGGTATTTTCGACACTTTTCAGCGTCGACCTCCAACGATGGTTCATACATATTTCCCCAAGATGGCTGACAAGGCCAATACGGGTCCCTGTGATCGTATTGAGCATAATACCCCTCCTCTGGTTGATATGACTCATATGGCTCTTGGGCTTTGGTTGAATCCTCGGAGGAGTTCTTTGCTTTCCAAGTATCAAAATCAATAAAATCTTCATCCTCCTCATCAACCTCGGCTAGATAGCTCGCATACTTCTTTTTCCTTGCTTGTCGTCTTTCTTGTTCGGCCCTTGTTTCAAAATAATTATACGCGTACTGCATCTGGTACCTAATCTTGAAAACTCAAACAAGTGCACATATCAAATAGAAAGGATTTGGCACCAAGTCGGTACCGATGAGGCGGGTGGTGGGAGGTGTGATGTTCGAAAAATAAAAACTAACTAAAATAGAAGAAAAGAAAAGAAAAGAAAATAATATTTACAAAAGAATAGAGATGAGCTATTCCCAAATCCTAATAGTAACTAAAACATTGGCACAATTGAAATCTCCCCGGCAACGGCGCCAATTTGGTGAAGGGTTTATTTTCAAACAAATAAATTTATAAGATCGAAACCCCGCTATAGTATAGTAGGGTCAAGTTCGTCCGCAGGGAGAAAGTCAGTGACTCAATTCTAGTTACCAAAGAGCAAAAGAATATCAAGAAGATATGACAAATATAGAGAATTTTTTGGGTTTTAAAGTTGCTGAATTTTTGGAATAAAATCAATATTATGAAAGATCTAGGGCATAGGGATCACCACAACGATAATCATACAAGCATTACAATGAATCATATAAAAATCATGATTTGTATCTATTAAATAGGCCAACTTGCATCAACCCTAGCAAAGCAATCAATTTATTTTCACAAATTAATAAACCTTACTAACAATCTTAATTAGGTTATCAAACTTGCGTTTAAAAATCCTAACTACTATCCAATTCACAATTCAATCTTTCAATTCAATTGCAAAAAAGGAATTTCTCCAATTTTCATTGAGTACATAAGCACATAAAATAGATAAAACCAATCAATTCATCAATTCATAGCAAAATTGCAAGCATAACTATCGTTGGGATCACCCCAACCTTAGAAAATGCGACTACTCACGCATAAACATGGTAGACATTGCAAAATACATGAAATAAATAAAAAATCAGAAATTCAAATTGCATAAAACCTGAGAATAACGTCAACAAAGCGTCCCAAAAGCCTCACAAAACGTTCTCCAACTTTCGCCGAAGAAATCGCTTCAAAAAGCTCTCAAATCCGCTCACAAACGCTCTCTAAACGTGTGCTGAAAATTCTAAACGTATGCTGAAAAGGTGGTGCAAGGAAGAAGAAGATCCTCCAAACCCTAAAAATCCTATTTATACTTAATAGCCCATAAATTAAATTAGGAAATAACAAATATATGAATTTTATCTAAAGTCTATCTAAGGAAAAGAGTGAAAATAATTAAATCCGGGTAAATAAGCTCCGCTGTGGCCCATACCGAAGCGGGTGACCTCGGTACCGACCCTCCTTAGGTTCCGTATGAGTCACTGTAAGCTTATCACGTCTCGCCCTTCCAGATTGAGCCTCGGTACCGACCCAGGGGGGGTCGGTATGGGGTCGGTATGACGGTGTTTCATCTCGGACTTCTCTGACGGATGGTATCGACTCGGTATGTCTCGTTTCAGCTCGGTTTGGCTCACTAAAACGTCCGTATCTCCTTCGTTATAACTCCGATTGCTTCGTTCTTTTTCCTATGCGCTCCTTATTTTTTTCCACATCTTGTCTCTCTTGAAAATTTCTTCAAAAACAGCTTCCGAAATTCTGTACAACACACAAAAGATAGTGAAGACATCTATTTCTCATGAAATATGAAAACTTATGCAAAAGACAATAAACCCAATGCAAATCTTATGAAAATGACTCAAATTAATGACAAAACACATGGAAAAATATGACTAAAAACATGCACATTAGGGACCCCGATCCCGTCTCTTTTTCGTGCTCCCAAGCTCTCTCGACATCCTTCAGACTTACCTTCTCTTTCTTGAACAACTGGTATACGGCTTCCTTGTGATCCCCCTCCATCACATCCCTAGGGGGTGTTGCCCAGTTCAGCCCCGTGATCAACGCGAACTGGTGAAGCGAGAATCGTACGTGATGCCCCTGGATGGAGTACCACGTCTCATGTTGCTTTCGGGTCTTAAGCTGTCACAGGAGGCAAAAGTGCACCAGCTGTGCGGCGAACTTGTTCCTCGACCCCATCTTCACTATGCCTCCGAATTGGCTTTTCGTGAGGGCCTTCACATCATCACGATCGATGGCTAAGTCGAGTTCGTCAAGGAGGTCAAAACTGGCATGTGATATCGCCCTGCCGCTGAAGTGATCCTTCTCCGCCACAGCCAACACAATCTGCAACACATGTAAGACTCTTAGGTGCCAAAATTCCCCCCCAAGCATTTCTGAAAATAAAACAAGGGAACTATCTCAGTTTCCTTATCCCCTGGCTGCTTGGTCCTGCCTTTACTTTCCTCTTGCCGGCCTTCGTCATTTTTTATGGTTATTGCACAAAGGGTACCTGCAACACAATCATCACACAGATGCATTCAGACATTCAGATCACCTCATCAGTTATACCAACAGTGTAAATGCATCCTACCAATAGAATATTATTTTCTTACCAACACTGCTATCCTTTTCTGTCCTTCCATTTTCGAATTTCATAAAAGTTTGGTTCATTTTACCTATTTCCCAACCCAAGAGATAGCCAAAGTAATTCACCAACACCAACACCAATTAACCAACAATTCATCATACATATAGGTATTTAACCAATAAGTAATTCACACATTAAGTTTCAAAAATATAGCCAAACACCTACTCTATCATACCAACATGTCTTACTTGTTTTCTTCATTTTACCTCTTTCACAACACATCAGATAGGCAATGAGATTAACCAAAACCAAATCACCATTTATTCATCATATTTTTAGGCATTTCATCAAACACTTGGTGGGAACTTACGGTTTCAACAATAAAAAACCAATCAACCAAAAATTCCTTCACCCCACTCGGCATACCAAATGTTCAATTTTATCCTGCCAATTTCTTTACCTGGTCCTACGAAATCTGCTACCACAATTTCAGACACAACCTTCGATAATCTGTCCTACCACATGTGCACATATACCCTACCGATTACCCCCAATCTTGTGGATTCTCTACCCATCTGACCCCCTCCTTGCCCTTTTCTCCCCAATTTCGTACCCAACATCACCTAAGCCTTACCCATCCTTTTCCCGACACCCACAAACCCTAATCGCACCCACCTCCCCAAAATCGACTCACAATGGCACCCCTAACCCCTCCTACTTCATTCCTCCTCTACTGTTAGGCATCGACCCCAAAATTGTTTCAAATCCTTCAAAATACCGCATGTAACCGCACCCCCATTACCCCAATTTCGCAATTCAAACAAAAACTCCACAGTTGCTTACCTTTGTCTTCGTCTTCAACATTCTCCTTCTTCCCTGGCGGTGACTGGCGGCCCTTCTTCTTCAACCGGTTCATCCTCCTGTCGCTCCTCCTTTCAGATTTTCCGTCTCTCTCTGTCTGTCGCTTTCCACAAACAAAAGGTAACCGTCTCTCTCCCTCCCTCCTCGTTTTATTTTCAGAAATCCTCACCCTCTACAGCCGGTTGTGTACAGTTACAAAAAACCGGCAATTAAATTTGCATGGGGGTAGAGAGGTTATTTTGGGCCAATTTTTGGGCTAGTGGTCTACTTGTGCAATAAGGCCCATTTTTTTTTGTCTAACTACTACCCTTTCCTCATTAAAATACCCCACTTTGGGGTATGGTAAAAATACATCCTCAACTTTCAAATGTAATAAAAATATCCCGACCTTTAAGGGTGGTGGTAATATATTACCATGTGTTTTATCACGGGTAAAAAATGCAGACAAAGTAGCCTACGTGGATTTTTTTACAAGACAACATACGTGTGGAAGCCTTTTTTGCAAATTAGAACTAAAATAGGTTTCTTGAACAATAACAACGAAGAGGGGGAAAAATAAAATTTACCCAACCAAGTATGTGGACCAATCAAATGGGAAGAAGATGTGAGAGAGACATCTCAAGATAGTCGACTATGAGGGAGGAAGAGTGACATTGAAGAGGAACCAGGAGCTACTTGGAAGACTTGGAAGACAATTCAAGAGGCGACCACAGAAGAAGATATGAGGGAGGAAAAGACGTTGGGTATGAACTCGGTCCAGCTTTTTATTTTTTTTCCTAAGGACACTATTCAAGAAAACCCTTGTAAAAAAAATCCACATAGGCTGCCTTGTTAGTATTTTTAACTCGTGAAAAAACTTGTGGTAATATATTACCACTACCCTCAAAGGTCGGGATATTTTTATTACATTTGAAAGTTGATGATATATTTTTACCATACTCCCAAAGGTGAGGGCATTTTAATTAGTTTTCCCTATTTTTAACCCAACAATTTTCCCATCCCATTTCCCAAAATAGAGATTGACTAAATAAATTAGGGTGTCTTCCCCATATTTGCAGCAAATGGCAAAATTTTTTCCGTCACTCTATCCCACTTGCTTCCATCCTCCGATCCAAGATGTTCAACAATTTTTCGCTCCAGAAAGAAGATATTCGGGTGATCAGTTCTTCTTGAATTTAATATTTTTTCACATCTATCAACCTATCTTGTTTTGATTCATCATGAAGTTTCAAGTTAATAAACCCTATATTTTATAGGGTTTGTTTCTTATAGTCATATTTTATATGGTATTTTTTTTTTGGTTTCTCCATTGTTGATATGTTTTCGTACGCTTTTTCACAGAAATAGAAGTGCGAATTTGAAGCATGCCTAAATTAATTTACAATTCTTCATAATTTCCATTCCAAATTAATTGAAAACAGTCAAAACAATATCGAATTTGATAACAATATTACCAAGTTTTAAGGTAAGTGTGTGGGTTTGGAATATGTATAAATTGAATCTATTGAATTACATCTGCAAAAATTTCAATTCAAAATTAATTTACAATTAAAAAAACAATTTACAATTCTTCATAATGAAGAAGTTGTTGGAATTGACAATTTTTTTTTTTGGAGAAGATGAATTTTAATACCCCATTTTGAAGAAAATTTAGGGTATATGTTGGGCATGCTCTTAAACATCATTTTAATTAGAACCAAGGGATATTAGGACCAGAGGACATTTTTTTTTCCAGTAGGCAAACATTGGGAGCTACTGCTAATACATCAGCCTAACTCCCGGATCATCTTGAAGGACGATGTTACAAAGATCCCTATGATAGGGGATAGAATGTAAATTACAAATTACACCTCTTTTAGCTATATAATCCGCAATATTGTTTGCTTCCCTGAATATATGCCGGATTTCTGTTGAGGAAAAGTCAGCTGCAAGCCTGTGGATTTCTTCAATTTGATGTATAACTTCCCATCTGGGCGGTTTCTCTCTCTTGACTGCTTTCACCAGTATCTGATTATCACTTTCCAATATAATCTTCCTTAGTCCCTTATGTCTTGCTCTTTGAAGACCTAAAATCATTGCAGAGGCTTCTGTTTGGATTGCTGAACCAACATTAGCTTCTTGAGAAAAAATATCGATAATCTGTCCTTCAGAATCACGAATGATTCCCCTACCCTGAATTTTGCTAGAATGGGTAAAAGAACCATCTACATTAATTTTGTAGATAGTTCTTGGAGGTCTTGTCCATTTGGCTCTCACCCTTCTTGTTGATCTTGTTTGCACTTTGGTGTTGTCATGTCCTCCCTTGATCCAGTCGGTTATGCTCTGGCTAACCTTCTGTATCATGATGGATGCTCCTGTTGGATCTTTAGATCTGAAAATTCTGTCATTCCTAGCATCCCAAATTGATTGCCAAATAAAAGCTAGATCTATAAACATGCTGTTAGTATTCTTGATTCTTTCCAGATTTTCATGCAAGGGACCTTGGATATTAAGGTCTTGAAAGTACACACCTCTGTTCATATTGAGCTATTACTTCCCTTGTAAGCGTACATTTAGTGAAAAGGTGGGCAACATCTTTATCTACTTGGTCACAAAGAGAGCATTGACTTGGAATTCTATTGACATACCTGTTTAGCCTGCTGGTCGTAGGGAGGCCATCAATTTTGATCTTCCAAAGTAAGTTTTTGATTCGGGGAGGGAGCTTGAGCTTCCAAATCCAGCTTTGTTATGTATAGTCTTGGGGTTGTGTGCCCAAAATTTTCTTCACTGATCTAGTAGTGAACTTCCCTTTCGGGTCGGGCCTCCAAATCAGATTATCTTGAGTCTCCCATTGGGGGATTTTTACCTTTAGAATCCTGTCAATGATCCCTTGGGGGAAAGTTTGTCTTAGCACTTCTTCCTTCCATAGCTTCCTGTTATTGATAAGAGATTCAACTGTCATGTTAGGGTCGTTTGATCCTCTGTAATCCTTGAGGCTAATCGAAGGGATCCAGTTGTCTTCCCACACATTGATGGCAGAACCATTTCCATTACCAACAATCCAAAGAAGGCCTTCCTCAAATTTTCCCCTTAAGGTGAGGAGTCTTCCAAATTGACAAGATGTTTCCTTTTTTTTGAAAATTTCTTATGCTTTCTTGTTGGAGGTATTTCTCCTTTATAATTGGAACCCATATACTATCTTCATTCTTATAAATTTTCCATAAGATCTTCATTTGAAGAGCAATGTTTAATTCCTCGGTCTTCCTAATACCAAGACCTCCTAATGACTTGCTTTTGCAAATTGTGTCCCAACTAATCAGGGGTATGTATTTATCTATTGGGGATTTTTTCCAAAAAAAGTTCTTGTTGATTTGGTCCATCTAGTTAAGAACTCCTTTGAGGAGCAGGAAATTTTGCATTAAGTAGTTAGTTTTTGAGCTTAAATTAGACTGGATAAGAACAGTTCTACCTGCTTGGGAAAGAGTGTTGGCTTTCCACTTCGAGAGTTGTTTTTTCATATTCTGAATTGCATCATCAAAAACACTATTTTTGATTCTTCCATTGACAAGAGGGATTCCTAAATACTTTTTCGATGGTTTTAGAGACTAGAACACCCATGTGAGCTGGCAAGTCTCGAGCCAAATTAGGATTAACATTTCTAGAGCATTGGAGAGAGCTTTGTGCTATAATTTATGGTTAGGCCTGACATATTTGAAATTTTTTATCATGTTTTGAATCGTATTTAAACTGGTGTGAGCAACTTTTGCAAATATAATGATATCATCAACAAAGGTTAAGAAGGGGATGGAAGTGCCATTTTTTGCCAGTTTAATACTGATTAATGCATCCTCAAAAAGGGCTTCCTTATGTAGTTCCCTAGATAAACCTTCCATTACTAGGATAAAAAGGTAAGGAGCTAGAGGATCACCCTGTTTGATTCCTCTATTAGGTTTAAAGCGTTGACCAGGTGTATTATTAATCAGGACAAAGAAAGAAGTAGTTGATATGCATTTCATAACCCAGTTGATCCACGTTTGATGGAATCCAAATTTATCAAGAACCGCCTTAATGTAGTTCCAGTTTAACTTATCATAGGCTTGCTTTCTCCATGTCTAATTTTAGAGCCATCAATCCTTTTTTCCCTTTTTGTTTATGAAAAGTATGGAAAATCTCGTGAGCTATTAGAGTGTTATCTTGAATCGATCTTCCTTCCACAAAAGCCCCTTGAAAAGGATTAATGAGTTTAGGAAGAATCGGTTTCAAGCGATTTGCGATTATTTTTTAGATAATTTTATAAACCGTATTACAAAGGCTAATAGGTTTGCAGTGATTGATAGAAGTGGGGTTATCTACTTTTGGGATGAGAGCGATAAAAGTCTAGTTTATTTCATATAACATTTGACCAGAGTGGAAGAAGGCTTTAACAGCTTTACAACAAGATTGGCCTATGATATTCCAATAGCGTTTATAGAATTCTGGAGGATAACCATCCGGTCCTGGGGAGTTGTCATCAGCCATGCTGAAGAGAGTATTTTTTATTTCTGCATTTGTGGGTGGGGAGATGAGCTATATATTTTCATGCGTAACTTGATTTGCAGTGACATTGGATTGGTTGGAACCTATGAATGTTTCTGACATTTCTACTGTAATGTGGTCTGAAATTATATCTTGATATGTTAAGATCACATTATGTTTTGTTGTGAAGGCTGTAGTTGATCTTTTAAAATTTTTAATTCTAGCTGTAACTTGGTAATATTTTGTGTTCTGTCTCCTAACTGAAGGTGTTTTATTTTTCCTCGTTGTTTCCAGAACTTGTGATTGAATTCAAGAAGTCTGTATATCTTGTGCTCTAATCTTGCTAGTTTGTTAGCTTCCAATGTTGAAATTTCTCCCCAAGGCAACTTGTCCCGAAGAGCTTTAATTTGAAGATCTACCTGGGAAAGTTGTTTTGTGCTGTTATTTGGATTGGCTTTACACCACTTTTTAATGTTCTGTTTTAACAACTTTTGTTTCTGGATTAGCTTGAATCTGAATCAGCCTTTCATCTTATTACTCCAGACCTTTTTAACCAGATTTTCAAGGGTATCATTAGTAGTCCAAGTCATTTCAAATAAAAAAGGGGATCCTTTTCTTTTAGCTTGAGAGCCTAGTTGAAGAGAGATCGGGGAGTGATCCGAGCTAGAGAAGGGATGATGTTTGATACAAAGATTGGGGAACCAAGCTAAAATCTATTGGTGAGCTAACATTCTATCTAAGCGTTCATAAGTGTTGTTGATCAACTGTTTGTTTTTCCTCCAAGTGAAGGGTGAGCTCGAGAAGGGGAGGGTTGTAATCCTAGATCATCCTTAATAATTCTAATTCTTCTAAATCTATTAATGTTAGGGGTGATACCTCCTACTTTTCCTGTATCAGCTTCAATGTCATTAAGGTCTCCAATTATAATAACAGGAAGCATATATTTATAGATCATTTGGTACATTTCATGCCAGAACTCATCTTTCTCACCTTCAACCGAGGGGGCATAGACAAAGAGTAAGAGCAAATCATGCTTTTCTATAGTTGTTTTGACTAACATAACTTTGTAATGTAATTCAAGGATTTGACTCACCCCTTCTGCTTTTGTTTTAGTGAGCATCCAGATTCCACCTTTGTGTCTAGTTGCGTGTACACAGATGGCTTTGTGAAATCCAGAGCTCTTGATTTGAGCATTAGAAGGGCCTAGTTCTGATTTTGTTTCGGTTACAACTAGAACATCAATGTCAATCACAAATCTAAAGTGATTGATTTCTTGCCACATAAGTGGCCTTTTAGTACCCCTTACATTCCAATATGCAATATTAATCATACAACTGATTGTCATAGTATCCAATATTTTCCTAAAATTTACAAGATATATTATAGTAAGAAATACTCGTGCTATAACTCAGATTCAAGCCGTTGTACGATTCCTTATTGGTGTTCTTGTTGTAGGAGATTCTTATTGGACTTTCTGGTGCCATGATCTATCCTTTCTGTCTTGTTTGCTTCTTCTTAAAGTGATCTTGACGATTTGCCACCTTTTTGGTATCATATGGCTATGAGTATAGAGATTTTGTTTACTTCTACTTTTTTTTTTATTTGCATTACATGACTGTTAATTATATAAACCTACTGGAGCATTGTTGGCAAAGACGTCCTTCGTGCCATCAACAACTTCTTCTATTATGGGAAACTTCTCAAACAAATCAACCACAGTTTTATCACACTACTGCCCAAAATAGACAACCCATCAACTACCGACCATTATCGACCCATTAGTCTATGCAATATGATTTATCAAATTATCTCAAAAATTCTCACCGAGAGACTGAAAAAAAATATCGGAAAACTCATCAACCCTCTGCAGAGGCATTTGTAGCAGACAGGGCTATTCAAGATAATATTTTAATTGTGCATGAAATCTTTCATTCTTTCATATCAAGGAAGAGGGTTGAAGGGTGGATTCATGGATTGTAACTAAACTGGACATGGAAAAGGCTTATGATAGGCTTGAATGACCTTTCATTGAACAAGTGCTTAGTAAATTTGGTTTCCATGAAAAATTCATCCAACTCGTGATGGAGTGCATATCGACAGTTTCTTGCTCTGTCCTGGTCAACAACGGGCCTTCAGAACCGTTTAAAACCATCAAGAGGCATTCGACAAGGAGACCCCTTTTCCCCTTTCCTCTTTATCCTTGGCGCAGAGGTACTAGCTAGAAATCTCAATCACGCTTCTGCCAATATGAAGTTGATCGGATTCAGATTTGGTAAGGAAGGGCCTTGCATCCCCTTTCTTACCTTTGCCGATAATATCATTATATTCTCCAAAGGCGGTATTACTGCATGCCAAGAAGTAAATGAGGTTATTTCCGACTACTGCAAAATATCGGGCCAAAAGGTGAACTTTCATAAGTCTGCCTTACAAGCAACAAAGGGTATCCCCAACTCCAGGAAAGCTGATATAGAAAGATGCCTTGGCATCTCTAATGAGTGGAATCTTGATAAATACCTAGATTGCCCAATTATTAATGGTAGGGTCAACAAAGACACTTTCCAGGAAGTGGTATGTAAATCTAAAGAGCAACTCACAAAATGGAGGGCTAACTCTCTATCTCAACAAGGACGGGTTGTCCTTATCAAGTCAAACTTATCAGCAAAACCCTTATTTTCGATGCAGAGTTTTATGCTTCCTGCATCTGTACATAAGAAACTAGACCAGATCAACAGAACCTTCTTTTGGAACAAAGATCTCCAACATAGGCCGCTCATCGGCTGGGATAAGGTCTGTCGACCGTATAGTAAAGGTGGTATGGGCATTAGGAAATCATGTGAGATGAGTGAAGCTTTACAGATGAAACTGCTATGGAAAACACTGGCTGTGTATGGGTTCAAGTGGTCAAGTACAAATATCTCAAAAACAAAGATATACTGAATTACAAAGGGTGGGCACCTGCTCATGGCAATGGACTAAACTTTGCCCACTCATCACTAAATTTAAAATGAGCCTAATCTGGACAGTGGGCAATAGACGTACGATTAAGTTCTAGGAGGATTGTTGGGTGTGGCCAACGCCCATCTCCGCTCTCGGACTGTCCTAGAAATTTCTCAATGGATAAAAAGGTGAGTGATTGTATTATAAATGGAAGAAGATGGATAGAAAAACTGGAGAAGATTTTACCACAAACAATTATCAATGAGATTACTGCAATCCATATTCCATCAATTCAAATTGAGGACAGACTATACTGGTGGCCTGACCGACATGGATGGTTCACTACACAGAGTGCATATAATCTCCTTACGCGGGGCTGGATGACAGAAGATGATTACAACATATGGATTTGGAAACTTGATACAATGCCTAAAGTGAAAAACTTCATGTGGAAATTATGTCAAAATGGATTACCTACTAGAGTTAGGTTGGCCCAAAGAGGAGTGTTGATACCTGAAACATGCCCCATGTGCGGGGATACGAGAGAGGATGACACCCATACTCTACTTGAGTGCCAACCACATATAACGCTCGATGTTCTCTCAGTGGTTGAAAGGAAGACTCTCACGGAGATTAAGGAAACATCTAGGGATTTCAAACCAATTCTAAAGTTTATTGGACAAAACCTAAGCAAAGATACAAGAACGACCATTGCAAACCGGTGGTGGTCTCTGTGGTACTACCGTAACCAAATTTCCTTTAACAAAAACAGTACTGATAAGGTATATTGTTTCCATGGCTAAAACAATTTATGAGAATTGGAAAAACGCTAGTGCTTTACACTATCGAGCTACCCCTCCTGAAACCACTTTCACCGACAAAACCCGTATCACCAAAAAACAGAGACGACAGTTCATATGGAAAAAACCACCCTTAGGATCATTTAAGTTAAACTTTGATGGATCCTCCTTTGCTGGTCAGTGCAGCTCTGGAGGGTACATCATCCGAGATTGGCTCGGGAAACCACTCAAGAATGGATTTGAGAATATAGGCAAACAAACCCCTTTAATGGCAGAAGCTAGGGCCTTGAGGTTAGGGGTGCAACATGCGGTAATACTGGGTATTACTAATCTCTGCGTTGAAGGGGATTCATTAATCATCATAAACCACCTCCGAGGGTCTGCCCGGGGCCCCTGGGAGGTTGAGCTCATTCTTTATGAGGTTGGAGTACTCCTTCAAAGAGTAGACATTGTTTCGTTCTCTCATATTCCCCGAGAGGGCAATGCTGTGGCGGATAGGGTTGCACACCCGTGCCACAATGCCCAGGGGATTGAGAACTTTAAGAATCCTGCTTTGTAGGATCTCATCAACAAGGATGTCATTGGGTAGGTTTGCCCTACCTGAATTCTTACCTAATAAAAAAAAATTACGTCAAAAAAAAAATAAAGGTACGTATGGGGTGAGGTAAAAAAAAGTGACTAAAATTATAAACAAGTTGAAATTGAAATTTTTTGTAAAATAAAGGTTGAAAGATTATGAAATAATATAAACTTCGTATCGGGCGTAAAAGTGTTTATTTGTAAAAACGTGATGTTTATTTGGTTATTATTGGGGGGTATTATGGTACTTTCAAACCAAATAAACAAAAACACCAAAAAAAGCTATCACAAGTAGCTTTTTTTAAACACAAATTTTAGTCAAAAAGCAAATTTAAATTGCTCCCCATACAATGTTAAAAAAACTATATCATTTTAATAGTTTTTAAACTGTTAAAATGTTATCCATACACATAGTGCAGGATCTTTTATAAAGTATACTCTTTTTTATTAAAATAGTTAATGTGTTTTACATTTGATGCTTTTTTAAAAAAGTAAAAAACTTTATAAAATATTTATTTTTTAATAAGTTTTTTTAAAGATAATGTCATAGATATTAATAATAAGTATAAAATTATTATAAAAAATCATAAAATAATTTATGGTGCATGAATGAAGGAATGCAGGATTGATTGTAGTCATGTAAATTGTGGTAGCAGAAGCACATACCGACATGACATTGGCATTGACATTGGACAATGCGATGCACGAGCATGTCGTGCAGTCCACATTTCTAGATAGGATTGTTCAATCAATTTTGGAGGCTTGATATAAATATTAAAATAAGACCCTTGATAATATAGTCATTTTTATATTGTTTTAGATTTTTTACAACTTTAATTGTTTTTTTTATTCCCTTTTTTATGTTCAAATTATATTTTTTCACCTCTAGTGCCCTTTTTTACAACCTTTCAATGAGGATGATTGAGGAGCATGTAAAGGTTATGCCTTCAAGAGCTTGGAAGCTTCTCCATATCTTTTCGTTTCTAGTTATCATTCCAACGTTTATCCCTATGAAACTTCCCTTGAATGCTCCATTAGTTTTTTTATAAGAAAATAATTCAAAATAGCAGAGAAGCCTGGTAGATTGAGAGCTCGACAAATCAGCGAACAGAAAGACTATCAAACAACAATATAAACCCGATCTCAACGGTAGGCAGCAAATTATATGAGATTATAACATTGTCATCCTCTTATTAAAGCTTTGTCCCAAAGCTTATTTACAATGTAAAAGTATCACCAACCAAAACTAAAATACAACTAGATTAACAATTGTAAGACAGTACAAGTACTACCATATAGATCAACCATTCTTCAACTGCAATAGTCAACACTACTGTTGTAACATGTGCAACACCTAATGGTTGCTCCTGCAGACGCTAAGACTCACTTGTACTATATAGCCAATTCAATATCTTTTTCCACACCAATAAAAATGTGAGAGCTTGCCCCACTTCAATCAAATGCAATAGTTGCAATAACCTTTCCTACACCAGGAAAATTATAATGTTAATGATTTCCGATGCACATACAATCCTTGCTAATTCCACACAATCCATGACAGCAGCAAGCCACATATCCATAAAAGGGTAGGAGCCTAAGATGTGCAGCTCTCTTCGACCCACACAGAGAAGGATTATCAAACCCTCCCATACCTAGCACCTGTTCTACTCACCAACTCTCCATTGCTGATTGGATGCCACATACCCATACCTCACACCAACTCAGTACTTAGCAAAATAAAAGCATCCAGTATTAAGAACCTGGTTGCAGATAAACCCCTATGGATTCCACCAGGATAAAAAAACGAAATCGAAGCCTGTTCTAGTGATAGCAACTCCCCCTCTATCAAATGGTAATGACTTCAAACCATTATCTATGAGTCTGAAATCAAAGTTTCGATCTAAGATCAACTGTCCAACATTGTCAATTTCGGCATACATTCCTCATGGATAAAAAATTAAAACGCCCAAGGGCACTTTTCGACATTCCAATTCAGGGCACAAACAGATATATGTACTTTGTATCAATTTCACTATTTCCACCCTTTACAACCTTGGTTTTACCTTTGTCATAAGGCAAAGAAATTACAGTTAACTTCATACCATAGCTCACAAGAAGTTTCTCATCGACTTAGGCAGCCAACATGCTACCCTTTCTTCTAGGCATTTTCTCGAAAACCTTGCGTGCACTAAGGTTTCCAAGACATTCTATTGAAATCATTCTAAAATTTGTCATCCTAATTTCCAATAGTTCAATCAATAGGTTCATCAATTCACCCAATTCATTGATTGAACTGTCACCAATGATAAACTCAGAGGAATCAAGAATGGGTCTTCTGTAGGCCAAAAATTCTCGGTCTTATCCACATTAAGATGAAGACCAAAGCGGGGACCATCCTCCATAATCAGATCTAAGACCTTCCCCACAACCAAAGTGTCCCCAATAACAGTACCATCATCTAAGTACCAAGCCTACAGACTCAAGTCAAAAGAGTCTCTAATCTTGCACACCAAAGGATGCAACACCAAGGCAAAAAGCAGAGGGCCTAAAGGATCTCCTTGTTGAACCCCCCGACAAGACCATAAGATATGCTCCCCATAATATAGTCGGGCAGGATTAGAGTAGCAAAACTCCACCCATCGGGATAGAACCGGGCAGTGACGGCGGACTTCCTGTAACATGGTCACACGATCAACCATGTTGAAAGCATTCTGGAAGTCGACTAACAACATGGAAAGACCCTCCTCACTACCACGAGTCTCAACAAAACGATTCAAAGCATAGCCTCTCCTCCACCAGATACCCCGACCCCAAACTGAAGGCCTGCAAAATAACCAGACAAAGAAGGACCGACTAAACAAGCCCCAACCTTAGAGACAAGGCGTCTCCAAATGGTGCCAACGACAATAGGACGTATACCGCCACCTGGTTTAACAAGCGGCGTAAGCGGAGCACTAGCAATGTACTCACCCAAAGCCTGTGGACAACGACCCTCAAGGAAAAGATTAATCACCCGAGTAATAGAGGCGATCAAATCATCTGAAATAGCAATAGCCGCTCCGCCCAAACAATCCAACAGATGTTGAGCACGGAACCCATCCCTCCCACATGACGTGCCACGAGGAAAACTCCTAATCATATCCAAAACAACGGTCGAAGAGGCAAGAAGAGGATGATGATCAACATGTAAAGGCGGCAAGTTAGGAGACGGGGCAAAGGGGTGCTTTTCCTGCAAAGCCTCTAGAGTGGCATCAGAATAAAGAGCAATACCTGATGAAGAGAGTACCCGAACAGCAGCAGTGTAGTGACCATCACAAATCTTCCTCCGACATTGTCGGAGGTTAAGCTCACTCAAATCAAGGTCCTCTTCGACAACAAAAGAAGGGGGGCCTGAGCTAAGGTCTCCTGTACAAGCTATAAACTACCTCCGGGCACACCCCAAGCACGAATCGCACTGGCAATACTTTCCTCTTGACGCTGACGCTTTACAGCAGTCCTACACTCAAGATTACTTCGGGGAGAAAAGGTCTTGAGTATACAAAGAGGCATCACAAACAAGCGAATCCAGCCGGAGAGGTCATCAGGAGAGTCAACCACACCATCTAATGCCCCTTTTAAAACCCGAGAAAAACCTAAGCGACACTTAGGAGGTATGGATCTCACGGTGCGTAGCCCTATAGAGAACAACCGGTCAAGCGAAGATATAGTCAAACCAACATGCAACACCCCTACGTCAGCCAACGGAACCGACAGAGACGGAGCTGGAGGCCTAGGAATATCATAGATAATAAAACGAACAAGACCATCACCACAATCCGGAGGCGCCACATAATCATTCTGACTATGCCTACGCCGAGCCCGAAAGGTGTGAGTTTTAAAACAAACTCCACATAACCAAATCCCCATGCGCTTGAAAGTCATCTCAGCATCGGAATAAATAGCCAAACTATCAGAAAGAGCTTGACGAGTAAAAACCTGAGCATCACCACTACAATGTCTACCACGAAGATGTCTGAGCATGGAGGTTTTAACAAGGCCTCTACCACCACCATCAAGGCACCCACACTGACCCACAAAAGGGCAATGGTACCGAACAAGATCGGGCATAATAGAATGAAAAAAGCGAAGCAAAGTTGACCAACCCCAACTCAAAAAGCTTCAACGTAAAACAAACAAAAGGGGCAACCACAACACCACAAACAATTACCTATGCACTTAAACAAAATCTAGATGATGCCAAGCAACATCCATCAACCGCTTAACAAGACCAAACAACCGCAAGCAACAGCAACAACACATCCCGGCGCCGGATCGCCAAACCCATATGCCAAACCAAATCTCACAGCCGGATCGCCGAAACGAAATCAGCGCAGACCAGGAAGACTACCCATGAGAAGACGAAAACCACCAGGCCTGTAGCCCCGACGCCGAACTAATAACAAGAAGAAGAAGACGCTAAACTTGAAGCGATCGAACACATCCCGACACCGAACTCCAGGAGGAAGAAGAAGAAGAAGCCAAACCTGCTGCTGGCCCCGCGCCCACGCCCAGTCTTCTCCAGCCACCGAGAAAGGGCTACGACCACCAAGCGCCGCTAGAGGGACGCTTGATCGCCTGGATGGGAGCCGGCTAACAAGCTGAGCTCCGCAACCCTTCTGAATGCTAAAGGCAACTCTAGTCAAAATATGATAAGTATCCCTACTATACCCAAGTAGCCCCCTAGCAACCCCACATATCCTCTTGAGAAATCTCATTGCCTCATCCCCTAAGTCACCAATAGTAGAGAAGGAAAACGACAGAAAGTGATATCTCTTGTCTCCACAAACCTTCTCATACTTTCTCTTTTTGTTTTCAACAACCACTCTGACCGCCTTACCTGGGATGAAACTTGGAAGACCAGAATTGCTAAAGATAGAAGTACCTGTGATGTCAACACAAGTGTCTTTGCCCTGGAACCAGTTGTAGAACCGAATATCAGCTGGACGAAGCTCACCTCCCCTGTCAGCAGACATACCCGTAGACGCCTCTCTACACACAGAAATTCCGGCCTCCAAGCACTTGTCATACAAAGCGTCACACAACATATTATGACGGTGTTTAACACCAATGTCAGCAGCGCAAGCGAGGACGTGATCCCCCCACGAATCCAAAATACCTTTCTCACAAGCAGGACATTTGGCTCCGGCCTGAAACAACTCAATTCCAAGACGATACTTAATGATAGACCGAAAGGTGACGGGTTCATAACCTAACCAAGACCGGGAATATGTGCTGCCTTTAGCCATTGTTGGGTCATAGGGAGCTTCAGGTTTGCAATCAGAGCTTCTTGCCTCCCAGTAAGAGCAAACTCCATCTTGAGGTGCTTGTCGACATATTTTTAGTAACAACTAGCCAATTTCTTCATTAGACAGGGGGCTGGTTGTATTACACATATGTCAAAGACATCCTCACCAATGACATTACTCCACCTAGAAGTCGCTGAACCGAAAGCAGGGCCATCACCAGACACTCTAGAAGCCCTCAAAATACAATCCTGCAGCCCACACGACTGGAGCCTCGAAGCAAGAAAAGCGTAATGTTTGCCATGTTTTACACTTACTTGCCATGTTTGCCATGTTTTACACTTACTTTTATATCTACTTTTGCATAAATTTCATACATTTGGGCTAGAATAGTTCAGAATCTATTTAGTTTATGCTTATTTGCCAAATTATGGAATCTACACCAGTTTCTGTTTAATTTCGCAGAAATCGAGGCAATTTACGGCAGTTCAGAGAAAGGAGGAAAAACTCAAAGTTAACTACAGAAAGTCCAAGGTCAAGGAGTAGCGGAACCAGGACAAATCGAGCTGGAAATGAGAAAATCGACTCGACACACACAAGTCGATATCGGCCTATCTTAGTTGATATCGAGGAAGCCAGTCGATTTCCACCCAGAGAAGCCATAAACGGCTAAGGAAGAACAGAGAAGTCGATATCTAGTACAACAACTCGATATCAAGTAACCCAAAAATCGGGCAGATATCCAGGAATCGACCAGAGCTGCAGCAAAGGAAAACTGAAGGTCGATATCGACCTACCTAAGTCGATATCGAGTTGAAATTGGTCGATTTTCATCCTGAAGCCCGAGATCGAGTCGAGAAGCTAAAAGAGGAAAGTTATAGGTCGATATCGAGTTGCCCTAGTCGATATCGACTTGACCAACAGTGGCCGATTTCGAGCTAGTCCGAGTTCTAATCAATGTTCTACCCAAAGTCCAATGGAGATATCCATAAGATCAAATTCTATCAAGATCTATCAAGATGGAAGAGATATTTATCTACTTTAGATATAACTCCTTTTAGTTATATTTATTTATTTCCACTGTTTTATCTTATGTTATTAGATAGATATAGATATAGATAGAGTTTCTTTTATAGATTAGCTTGGAATGAAGCCTATAAATAAGGTCTTAGGGGCTGAGTTTTATTTATTCAATTCCAATTACAATTAGTTATATATATATATATATATATATATATATATATATATATATATATATATATATATATATATATAGAGAGAGAGAGAGAGAGAGAGAGAGAGAGAGAGAGAGAGAGAGAGAGAGCTTGTGCCGAGAAGGAGAGAAGGTGTTGAGAGACGGTTTGTCTTCGATCGGTTATAAGCTTTCTTTTATTTCATTAATGCAATTTAGTTTCCTTTTATTATTAATGTCTTTCTTTGCGATGAAGAGCGAGTAGTCACCCAACTTCTAGGGTCGGGGTGAGCCCGACGGTAGCCATGTGAGGTGATGCGGTAAAGGTACAATCTTTGGATGCGGTTCTTCTTCTATCCCTACAAGCATGTTCTTTTGCGAAAGTTGAAGGTGATCATTGTTTATGTTATTGAAGCGAAAGTGATCTTAATGCAACTTGGATTAATTATGTGAAAAAAGGTTAGTAATAATTAGGGTTTATGCGAAAGCCTCTATCTTCCTATTTGTTAATAACGAGAGTTATTTGATGAAAAGCATGATCTTTTATGCCTTTATGTGTTATTTTACATGGTTATCGTTGTGGTGTTAAAACCCTGATCTTGGAAGTCTTTATTTTATTGATTAAATTTCACAAATTTCGAGATTTTAAGTTTTTGTCAAGTCAATTTCGAGTTATGTTTGTCGATTTTTATACTCGATATTGAGTTCCGTAAGTCGATATCGACCAAATTGTTGCCTGTGTGTTATTTTCTGCTTTTCTCTGTTATTTCTGTTTGTCTGGTTGATTTTCTGCTGAGATTTGAAACTGAAAAGGCAGACGCTGACACGCTTCCTCGTGGATCGATCCTGACTGCCTTCTACTACAACGGGAGGAAGTCTTGTATTTATTTGCTGAGACAGGGAGTCAGTCTGCTTTTATATTTATTTATATTTCCATACTTGACCATCCTCCTACAACAACGAAATTGACGCCGTTTCCGGGGAAGCCATCAATGGCGCCCTTTTTAGTTCTATTTCTTTTCTTTATATTTGTTTTTATTGTTAGTTCTTTTTTACTTGCTTTTTCGTTTTGCTTTTCATGTGCATGTGAAGAACTGACCGCACGCCTATAGACCCTATTCTCGAGCCTGAGCGATTTTTCCACCTTTAGCAAAGGCTTAAGAGGAGACTCATGTCAACATCCGACAATGAGAATGCGGGCCAACTCACACCATCACAGGAGCTTGAGCAACTCCGCAGACAGATTGACGCACTCATCACCACAGAAGCTGAACACGCCCGACGAGAGGCGGAATATGCACAGAAACAGCAGTGGTGGGAGGCAAGGGTAGATCACGGGATCAACGTGAGAAGGGAACTTGAGGAGCGGATTAAGCACATCTTAACCAACGCAAAGGAATATGTGCATCCTACTTTGGAAGTTCCAGAATCGGTGATCGTTGTTCCTGCTATTAACTTTGAAATTCGTTCTTCTTTTTTTATTGAAATTAGAAGGAGTCAATTTAGGGGAAGAATTAAAGAATGTTCTTTAGAGCATGTCACCACTTTTATAGACTTATGTGAAGCTATAGTTGATGGTGCTAATTTGGAATACTTATAACTAAAGGCTTTTCGTTGGTCCCTTGCAGGAATAGCCCAACAATGGCTGGAAGGATTGCCTGCGCGATCGATTCCCACTTGTAATGAACTACAAGACCTGTTCCTCAACAAGTTCTTTTCTCCTGCAAAGACAGCTGCTCTCAGACAACAAATCACGGCTTTGAGACAAAAGCCAGGGGAACCACTAGCACAAGTCTGGGAGCGCTACAAGAGGCTTCTGAAATCATGTCCTACGCATGGACAACCGCCTTACGTCATCCAGGAGATCATTTTCAACTGCCTGGATGTGCCTACTAAGGATCGGATCAACAACTACACCAACTATGAGTATCTTGGATACACTACACGTCGAGCATGAAAGGTATTTGAGACACTGACCAACTACGACAACACCTATGTGACTTATGCGGCCGCTTCTGACGAAAGGTATGAAAGGCATGCCCCATCTATGCCGTTGTATGTGCCACCAAAGGAGGTTGATCCAGGCGTCAGGGACCAGTTCCACAACGATCAGGTACGCCATCTTACCAAACAAGTTAAATTCCTCTCTAAAAATAAACCTTGTTTGGAATGTGGGTATGTGAGGCACAACACTATTGCGAGCCCACACGTCGATCAAGTACATCAAGGAGAGACCCACAAAGAGGTAAGGTATGTAGGGGGACACTACTAAGGGCCGCATCTGAATCAAAACTGGACCTACTATCGCCAGCTCTAACATCAAAATCCCCCTCTCTATAGAGCCCCTGGTCACCCTGACAGAGAAGGAAAGAAAGATGACCTGTAGACCATTCTTGAGGAGATGCGGAGGAACCATTCAGACACCAAGCAGTCTATCAATTCCATCTACACTCAGCTGTATGGTGTTAGCTCTAGACTTGGGAAAATTGATATATGGCGGAAATAATTGGAAATGCAGATTGTCCAGATGGCGTCATCCGTCCCCAGACAATCAGGTACGCTCCCTGGAACCTCTGAACCTAACCCTAAGGGTAAATCAGCTGGACAGGTGGCTGCATGAACCTAAGGAGTGGGCGATAAATGCAAACGCCCGAGCGCAACACAGAAAGAGAAGCTGCAAGAGACTCCTCGACGTCGACCAAGCAACTCGATGTCGACCAAAACTTGCTCGACATCGACCAACACCAACTCGATGTCAACCAGAACGTGCAAACCAAGCCGAAGTCGACCATTGTAGTCGATATCGACCAGCACCAACTCGATGTCGACCAACCTGTACTTGACGTCGACCAGTCTTCAGTACCTTCGACGAAGAAAAAGCTGTCTTTCCCGACGAAATCTCCAAAAGACCCTGCAGAGAAGAAGTTCCAGCGTTTCATAAAGATGCTTCAAAGGCTCAACGTCACCATACCATTTACGGAAGCTCTTAATGAGATGCCATCCTATGTCAAGTTATTAAAGAAGATTTTGAGCAAAAAGAGGTCAATGGCTGAGATCGCAGAGGAGTGCAACCAAATGGACGTTCTTGAGAAAAGGCCAGATCCAGGTAAGTTTGCTATAACCATTGGATTTGGTCAATATAAATTTAATGCATTATGTGACTTGGGAGCCAGTGTGAGTATAATGTCTCTATCAATCTGATCCAAGATTAAGATAGGTGCTTTAGAGCCCGTGGATGCTAAGCTTTATATGGTGAACAACACAGTGGTCATCCCAACAGGCATGGTGGACAATGTGCCAGTACAAGTAGTTAAGTTCTTCGTCCCTGTTGATTTCTTAGTTATTGATATGGTGGAGGACCCTGCTTGTCCAATTATTCTAGGTAGGCACTTCTTGGCGATGGTGGATGCCAACATAAGCGTAAGGAAGGGATTGCTCACTTTCAACATCAGCGATGAGGTAATTTAGTATTCCATTAATAAAACTGAAAGGCATACAGTTCCCATGGAAGAGGTAAAGTCCATATCAGCTGGTTACATTACTTGCGGGGAGTCTAAGGTAAGAAATATGACTCCCGAAGAGCTGGAAAAGAGGGAAATGGAAGCTCAGGTGGAGGAGATCATGGCCATCCTGAACGAAGAAGCTGAGAATCCACTCGACATAGACCAAGGTACGTCGATATGGACTAACTATTTTTCGGATGCTTTGCAAGGTCTTAAATATGGGGTCAAAATCGACTAGAGAAAATCGACTAGCCTAGAAAGTAGGTCGATATCGACCTCACCTACTCGATATCGACCAAATCATGTCGAGCAGCCTCCACCAGAAATCGAGTTAGGGCAAAATCGAGCAAAATGACTCGATATCGACCTCCCTAGGTTGATATCGACCTGCCCCCATCGACTTGATTCCACCCGTTGAGCCAACACAAGCCGATTTCGAGCTAGGTAACTCGATATCGACCAACCCAGGTCGGTATCGACCAACTAAAATCGAGTCATCTTCTTCTGCATCGACTGACATTCCACCAGAGCAGCAGAACTCGATATCGAGTGACCCTACATCCCTACACTCGATATCAACCAGACCCCGAGGTTCCGATATCCGATTTTGCGAAGGTAAGCCAAGGTATGGATCTTTCTTCTCTTATTTCCATTAATGATCTATCTATACATGGGAGAGGTTTGCCTTGGTATGTGCGCTTATGCAGGATTTTCAATGATGAGCCTAAGGAATATGAAGTTGGTGACAAAGTCTATGTTGCCAAATCAAATGATCATTGGTTCCCTAAAAAGTTCAAACAGAAGAAGATGGGCCCCTTCACGGTGAACAAGATCCATTCAGGAGGACTACAACTGATGGACAAGAATGGAGTTCTGTTTGAGGCCCAAGCTACATGGGCCCTGCAAATGCCACCTTGAGCTTAATGAAGAAGTCGGCCTAGCGACTATAAAGTCTAGAGCATGTAAATAGACATTTATTTTTTGGGATTTTTGGACATTGTTGCTTTTGTTTTTGGTTTTGGACATTATTTTCTATTGTGGGTATATCTCTTCTAATTTTTTCAGGAATAAGGAAGGACGTAGCACTCGATTTCTGACGTTATGCACACATGTCTAGTGAGTTTCTTTCTTTACCCTTATTTTTTATACAGTGAGGACACTGTAATGTTTAAGTATGGGGTGGGGGAAGGGGTTATTTTATGCATATTTGACATTTTGTGTGCATACTTAAAATTTATCTCTTGAATTGCTTATACATGGCTATTTTGGAATTTATTATTGAGATTTATGTGCTTATATGGATGTTTTCCAAGGTTTATAAAAAAATGACCCCCTATTGAATTTTTTTGATAAGTGTCATGGAAGCTATATTGAACTCAACGATACAAAATTGGATTCATTAGAGATGTAGCATGAAATTGCCTAGTAAAGGGAAGTCACAATGAAGTGCATTATTTTATTGAAAACCATGAAAGGAGGTAAAATTTGATGTTGCTTTTGACATGTTGCATAATAAGAGGATGGAAGACTTTATATTTCCATAAAATGCTCATATTGTTATATTCCTAGCCTTACCTATGCTTATGCATCACAAAAGCCATATTATGCCTTATTTCATATTATTCTCCACATGATCTAAATATTGCCCATTTTCTACCTTATTCCATCTGGGGATTATATTGGGAATGAAAGCTACATTATGGAGATTATTATATGGTGTTTGTGTTGTTGTTATTATCATTATTGGAGTTTGGCAGGAAATTGAAAATATATAGAAAATTTAATGAGTGAAAGAAAATCTGGTCACCTCACGAGATAAAGGTAGATCGACCCTGCTCGCTGAGATAATAGTTCGGCGAGATGGGACACACAGGTGAGGAGTCCAAAGCACTAAGTATCCGGGGCCATTCATGACACCCATGTTTGTGACTCGCGAGAAGGCAGTGCTGAGGGTAGAGAGGTAAAAGCATTATTGAAAAAAAAAAAGCAATGAACGATGAGATAAAGGTGCTGATTCTTATGAAAAAAGAATGTGGAAATACAGTTTGGAAAGTACTCCATTTCCCCGGATCATTAGCACCACATGGCAAAAAATTGCCCACCTTTAGCCTTTTACCAATCTACTCCTTATTGAGCTTAAATTAAAGTCCTCTTGATTATTAATGCTTTGTCACTTATGATTTGTTTTTGCATAACCCTCCTTTTGTGTGCGAAGTTGCTTTTATTCACAGGCACGGATTTGTGGCACTAGTACCTTTTCGATGATGGTAATTGATTGCAGGGACATATGAGAATGAATCTAAGATGTTGAGAGTTTGTTTTCTTCCCCTGTATGACCATTAAAAGTATTGCGTGAGGACAAGCAAGCTTAAGTATGGGTGTTTGTTGTGAGCCTAATTTTCCATGTTTTACACTTACTTTTATATCGAGTTTTGCATAGATTTCATACATTTGGGTTAGAATAGTTCAGAATCTATGTAGTTTATAATTATTTTCCAAATTATGGAATCTACACCAGTTTCTGTTTAATTTCGCAGAAATCGAGGCAATTTACAGCAGTTCAGAGAAAGGAGGAAAAACTAAAAGTCAACTACAGAAAGTGCGAGGTCAAGGAGTAGCGAAACCAGGACAAATCGAGCTGGAAACGAGAAAATCGACTCGACACACACAGGTCGATATCGACCTATCTTAGTCGATATCGAGGAAGCCAGTCGATTTCCACCCAGAGAAGCCAGAATTGGCTAAGGAAGAACAAAGAAGTCAATATCGAGTACAATAACTCGATATCGAGTAACCCAAAAATCGGGCAGATATCAAGGAATCGATCAGAGCAGGAGCAAAGGAAAAGTGAAGGTCGATATCGACCTACCTAAGTTGATATCGAGTTGAAATTGGTCGATTTTCATCCTGAAGCCCGAGATCGAGTCGAGAAGCTAAAAGAGGAAAGTTGCAGGTCGATATCGAGTTGCCCTAGTCGATATCGACTGGACCAACAGTGGCCGATTTCGAGCTAGTCCGAGTTCTAGTCAAAGTTCTACCCAAAGTCCAATGGAGATATCCACAAGATCAAATTCTATCAAGATATATCAAGATGGAAGAGATATTTATCTACTTTAGATATAATTCCTTTTGGATTTATTTCTTTATTTCCATTGTTTTATCTTATGTTATTAGATAGATATAGATATAGATAGAGTTTCTTTCCTAGATTAACTTGAAATGAAGCCTATAAATAAGGCCTTAGGGGTTGAGTTTTATTCATTCAATTCCAATTCCAATTAGTTACATATATATATATATATATATATATATATATATATATATATATATATATATATATATATATATATATATATATATATAGAGAGAGAGAGAGAGAGAGAGAGAGAGAGAGAGAGAGAGAGAGAGAGAGAGAGAGAGCTTGTGCCAAGAAGGAGAGAAGGTGTTGAGAGACGGTTTGTCTTCGATCGGTTATAAGCTTTCTTTTATTTCATTAATGCAATTTAGTTTCCTTTTATTATTAATGTCTTTCTTTGCGATGAAGAGCGAGTAGTCACCCAACTTCTAGGGTCGAGGTGAGCCCGACGGTAGCCATGTGAGGTGATGCGGTAAAGGTACAATCTTTGGATGCGGTTCTTCTTCTATCCCTACAAGCATGATTCTTTTGCGAAAGTTGAAGGTGATCCTTGTTTATGTTATTGAAGCGAAAGTGATCTTAATGCAACTTGGATTAATTATGTGAAAAAAGGTTAGTAATAATTAGGGTTTATGCGAAAGCCTCTATCTTCCTATTTGTTAATAACGAGAGTTATTTGATGAAAAGCATGATCTTTTATGCCTTTATGTGTTATTTTACATGGTTATCGTTGTGGTGTTAAAACCCTGATCTTGGAAGTCTTTATTTTATTGATTAAATTTCACAAATTTCGAGATTTTAAGTTTCTGTCAAGTCCATTTCGAGTTATGTTTGTCGATTTTTATACTCGATATTGAGTTCCGTAGGTCGATATCGACCAAGTTGTTGCCTGTGTGTTATTTTCTGCTTTTCTCTGTTAATTCTGTTTGTCTGGTTGATTTTCTGCTGAGATTTGGAACTGAAAAGGCGGACGCTGACACGCTTCCTCGTGGATCGATCCTGATTGCCTTCTACTACAACGGGAGGAAGTCTTGTATTTATTTGCTGAGACAGGGAGTCAGTCTGCTTTTATATTTATTTATTTTTCCATACTTGACCATCCTTCTGCAACATCCTCCTGTCTCAGTAGTGGTGTAAACCCCAAGCCCACCGCAATCGATAGGCATAGTTGAAAGACGCCACTATAAAGGGCCAAAGCCTGAACCCCCAAGCGTCACTATATGTTCAAGTGATCCCCTCAAAGAATCATCGAAAACACCTTGTGCATCTATGAAACATGAAGGCGGGGTTGTTCGCATCGCAAAGTAGAGTCGAGAGACTCCCGAACAGGCCCGTAGAAGCAATAACTCACACTGAGGATCTTCCAACCTCCTGATGGCCTCCATTAGGGCATTGGTTTTCAAAACCCTCTTCATCATATCCTCGTTACAAAAGGAAGGATCCAAGCTAACCGGCCCACCGAGGAGTTTGACCCCTCCCACCGGACGTGAAATATGCTCAGGAAAAACCCCAACTTCCCTACATCGCGGGTCCTCACTCGGCCAGAATATTTCCGTCTTATCAACATTAAGGTGAAGTCCTAGGGTCGGGCCATCCTCTTGGATAATGGAAAGGGCTTTGCTGACCATCATAGTTGATAATGCATATATTAGATAGGCATTATAGGCATTTTTAGCTTATATAGGTTGCATTTCTTTCATTCTTTGTTACTAAATTGCATCTTATGATTATTTTAGAAGAGTTCGGATTCTGCGCAAATTTGTGGTTATCTTGCAGATCGAATCGGAACACATGCGGGAGATGCAATACCTTGACGAGGAGTATAAAAGACATTGGAGAGAAGCAAGGAATAAAAGGAGCAAATCACCTCAAGAAGCTAGTCTCGGAAAGAAGACAAGAAAAACCGCAAACAGTAATGCGGCGGCCGCAGCATGAGGTGCGGCGGCCGCCGCCAGTGACGAAGAGAAATAATACTAATGCTGCGGCCGCAGCATACATGCGGCGGCCGCCGCATCTGCTGACAGCGTTGAGCGCGTCGTTTCAATTAAAAAAACCCTAGATGCTTTTTATGGTTTTTGTTGATGGCCGACTTTGGATGATACAAAAGGCCACTTTTTAGTTATTTTTGAAGTACTTCTATTCTATTCTATTCATTAGACATTTTAGAGAATTTGAGCAATGTCTTCCATGAGGAACTAAACTCATCTATTCTGCCTGCAATTTGAAGCTTTATTTGGATTGATTGTGAGTTTCTAATTCTCGTTCTTATTTCCTATATTTGAATGTTTCGACTTCCTTGTGCTTGATTGTCTATTGTTTTATTCTATCTAGCCCGCGCAACTAGTTAGAATCAATTCAATTGCTAAGGTTTTGTAGATTCCTGATTGTGAACCTTAACCTAAGTGGCAAACTTGTTCCTTTAGGGCTGATTGAACTAATTGAACAAGTAGGAAGTTGAATGTGTTGTTAAATCCTTCTTTAGGGACTGCAAATACCTTGGCTAATCTCTGAACTTAAAGCTATCAATTGGGTTAAATCCTTCTTTAGGGACTGTTCGATTGATAAGGGTTTCTAGGACTGATTGGACTAGTAACTATATTAGGTCGGGACAAGGGCATTCATAGGAAACTTAATAGGACGAGAAGAAGTTACAAGGATCGCTTCAATCCAATAAAGTGGAAAATTGTAGGTAGAATTACTTCTCCAAATTGTCTAAAACCAATTCCTTTACTTTGCTTTATTCACTTCGCTTCGAGAAAAGGCGAATCTTTCACACACAAAAACCCCCCAAACTGGTTACTTTGATTGACACTTGAAGCATACTTGAGTTATAAATTTCCCTGTGGATCGACCTCTTGCTTATCGCTATACTTGCTTTAGGTTTGAGTTTTCTTTGGCGGAATCAACGATAGGTTTTACCTCCGCCAAATTTGGCGCCGTTGCCGGGGAATTTTTTATTTAATTCTTGTGTGTTTTTAGTGTTAACTTTGGTGTGGATCGTCTTATATGGTCCATACCTGTGCTACTAATTCTTCTTTGTTGCCATTAGATTCAGAGATTGAAAGGACCCTTGCCGCTCTAAGGCGAGAAGCTCGTGATCGCTTTCGCGAACTCCCTTTTGATCAAGAAGAACCTACAACAGAGATGGCTAACGAAGCGAACCGCACTCTTAAGGAGCTTTCTGCTCCTGATCTAACACAGCAACCCTTGGCAATCCAATTCCCTGCGCTTTCAGAAGGAGTTAACTTCGAGCTGAAGTCTGGGGTAGTTCATCTTCTACCCAAATTCCATGGGTTGAGTAGAGAGGACCCCCATAAGCATCTTTCTGAATTCCATAGGGTGGTTGTTGGGATGAAACCAGAGAACGTAACTGAAGAGCAAATCAAGCTGAGAGCTTTTCCTTTCTCTTTGAAGGATGAGGCAAATGAATGGTTTTTCTATCTACCACCTGACTCTATTTCTACTTGGGCTGAGATGAAGAGAGTCTTCCTAGAGATGCACTTCCCTGCAACAAAGCTCAATGCTTTGAAAAGGTCAATCAGCAGCATTGAGCAGTACGCGACGGAGTCTATACATGAGTACTTTGAGCGCTTCAAGAAACTCTGCGACAGCTGCCCATGCCATGGGTACTCTCAAAAGGATCTGGTTCTCTTTCTCTTTAATGGGTTGACTGATATAGAGCGCAAAACAGTGAATTCTGCTTGTGGAGGAAACATGCTGAACAAGACACCTGCTGCAGCTTGGGATGTGTTTAAGGAGCTATCTGAGGGCTCCAGGCAGTTCAATAAGAGCCCTCGTGCTAGGGGTGTACTCATTGTTGATGCTCCTGTGGCTGCACTTCAGATTGATATGGTAGAGGTAAAGGAGATGATGAAACAATTGGTTATTGATAGAACTCCTCAACAACTGAAGGCATGTGGTCTCTGCAGTCAATACACTCATCCTATGGACATGTGCCCGCTTCTACAAGATCCCAATTTTGATTTGAATGCCATTGGGAATTTCACTCAACAAAGGCCTAGGCAAGGCAATTATGGAAATCCTGGGTATGTCAACAACAACAACTACAACAGAGGCTATCAGCAAGGCTATGGGAACTACCAAGCTCCTTTCAATCAGCAAGGGGGGCAATAGGGAAGGCCTCAACAACAATATGAACCTCGACAGGGAGGTCAGCAGCAATCAAATGAGGATAATGAGGATCCACTACAGAAACTATCACGATTGGTCATAAGGAATGATAAACAACAGTCAGAGCGGATGTCAAACCTAGAGAAGCAGCAATCCGATCGGATGACAAATCTTGAGAATCAAATGAGTCAGCTCATTCAAATCTTGAGTGCTAAGGATGCAAATAGTTCAGGAAAGCTTCCGTCACAGACCATCGAGAATCCGACAAAGGAGAATGTCAGTGCTGTAACACTTAGGAGTGGCAAGGAACTGGTTGTCACAAATCAAAAGGACGACGAGGAGATAATGGACGAGGAGATAGAAATTGTTGAAGACGAAAATGGCCAAACTAACGTGCGGCGGCCGCAGCAAGCTTGCGGCGGCCGCAGCATCCATGCGGCGCCCGCCGCCAGGGACGGCATTCATGCGGCGCCCGCCGCAGGTGATCCCACCGCCAACTCCGATCCTGGTACGTTTTTCTCCTCTCTTTCTTCTTCCCTCCCTCTTTCTCCTCCTTCTTCTTCTTCCCCTTCTTCTTCCTTACCTATGGAGACTCCAAAGCCCATTCCGCCTTTTCCGCAAGCCTTGAAAGATACACGAAGGTATGAGAATGACAAGGAAATCTTCGAGACATTCAGTAAGTGTGAGGTAAACATTCCTTTGCTTAATTTGATCAAAATCATTCCTAGATATGCTAAATTTTTGAAGGAACTTTGCACTATCAAGCGGAATCAGAAGCTAAAAGGTAAGCAAAAGGTGAAGGTAAGCGAACATGTCACTACTGTATTTCAAAAACGTATGCCTGAGAAGTGTAGTGACCCTGGTATGTTTGCTATTCCATGTGTGATAGGTGATACTAAATTTGACAAAGCCATGTTAGATTTAGGAGCATCTATTAATGTTTTACCTTCTAATGTTTATCATGCTTTGGGATTGGGACCTCTGAATGATACTAGGGTAGTAATTCAACTTGCTGATCGATCTACTATCTACCCGAAAGGGATTGTTGAAGATGTCTTGGTTATGGTTGACAACTTGATATTCCCTGCTGATTTCTTTGTGATTGACATGGGTCCTGGTAACAATGAAGGCCCTATTCTGTTGGGCAGACCTTTTCTGAAAACTCCTAGGACTAAGATAGATGTCTATTCAGGAGCTCTTACTATGGAATTTGATGGTCAAAGAGTTGAATATAATATTTATGATTCCATGAAATTCCCATCTGATGATCCTTCTCTGTGCTTTGTGGATGCTATTGATACTATGGCACAAGATTGTTTTGATTTGGAGTGTGTTGATGAGATGGAAGTTGCTTTACAGGCTCCTATAGATGAAATTGCTAGAGATTATGTATTGTCATCTGATTTGCAGGAGGCTATAGTAGCTTTAGACCATCGATCTCCCACCTATGTGCCACCAAGGGGAGACCGCATCGAGCTGACCATTCCTACTGAAAAGCTTCTGCCATCTATTATCCAAGCGCCTGATGTTGAATTGAAACAACTTCCTAATCACCTTAAATATGCTTTTCTTGGTGAAAATAATACTCTGCCTGTCATTATTTCTAATAAATTGACATTTGGATAGGAGGAGCGATTGGTGGCTATTCTAAAGGAAAACAAGGAGGCGTTAGGATGGACGATAGCAGACATTAAGGGCATCAGTCCTACCCTCTGCATGCATAGGATACTATTAGAGGATGATGCCAAGCCATCTAGACAACCTCAGCGGAGACTCAACCCGCCAATGATGGAAGTGGTAAAGAAGGAGGTGCTGAAGCTCCTTCAGGCAGGTATGATCTTTCCCATATCTGATAGCAAATGGGTGAGTCCTACGCAGGTTGTCCCTAAGAAGGGAGGTATTACTGTTGTTGAGAATCAGGATGGTGAATTGGTCCCTAGCAGGGTACAAACTGGATGGAGAGTCTGTATTGATTATCAAAAATTGAATGCAGTTACTCACAAGGACCATTTTCCCCTTCCCTTTATTGATCAAATGCTTGAGCGCCTTGCCGGCCGTTCCTTTTATTGCTTTTTAGATGGTTACTCAGGATATTTTCAGGTACCAATAGCACCAGAGGACCAAGAAAAAACGACATTTACATGCCCTTTTGGCACTTTTGCATATCGCAGAATGCCTTTTGGGTTATGTAACGCACCTGGGACTTTCCAACGGTGTATGGTCAGCATATTTTCTGAGTATGTTGAGCGCTTTATAGAAGTATTTATGGATGACTTCACTGTACATGGAGATGATTTTGATACTTTCTTGCATCATTTGTCACTTGTGCTTAGACGGTGTGTAGACACCAACTTAGTCCTCAATTCTGAAAAGTGTCATTTTATGGTTGAGCAAGGCATTGTTTTGGGTCATATTGTGTCTAGCAGGGGTCTTGAGGTGGATAAGGCTAAGATTGATGTCATTCAGTCTCTACCTTACCCCACCAATGTGCGCGAAATTCGCTCTTTCTTAGACCATGCAGGTTTCTATCGCAGGTTTATTAAAGATTTTTCTAAGATTTCTGCACCTCTTTGTGATTTACTGAAAAAGGAAGTAGCTTTTGAGTTTGATGACAGGTGTAGAGCGTCCTTTGATGAGCTTAAAGGTCGCCTGACTAGCGCTCCTATAATTCAAGCACCTATATGGTCCCAACCTTTTGAGATTATGTGTGATGCTAGCGACTATGCTGTGGGGGCTGTTTTGGTACAAAAGGAAGGAAGGAGCTCTCATGTCATCTATTATGTCTCCATGACTCTGAATGGAGCGCAAAGGAACTACTCAACCACTGAGAAAGAGCTCCTGGCTGTGGTCTTTGCACTGGAGAAGTTTCGCTCCTATCTCCTAGGAGCTAAGGTAATTGTCTTCACTGATCACGCTGCTCTTCGCTATTTATTAACTAAGAAAGAAGCAAAGCCAAGATTGATTCGTTGGATTTTACTTTTGAGTGAATTTGACATTGAAATCAAAGATAAGAAAGGTGCAGAAAACTTAGTAGCGGATCACCTCAGCAGACTTGTCCAAGGAGAGGATAAACCCGAAGATCAAAGACCCATTCACGGTGAGTTTCCTGACGATACATTGTTTTACTTGACTCACACATCTTCTTTGCAGCTGCAGGAAGAAACAGGGACAGAATATGCGGCGGCCGCAGCATTCATGCGGCGCCCGCCGCATAGCAGTGCGGCGCCCGCAACACCCATGCGGCGCCCGCCGCACGCTGTTCAAACCACCGTTTCACCTCTTTCTCTCCCATCTAACGAGGTAAGTTCTGATATTCCTGAACTTTTGATGGGTGTCCATACTCGACCTTGGTTTGCCAATATGGTGAATTTCTTGGTCACGGGAGAATTTCCACCAAACTTTACAAAAGCTCAGAAAGACAAGATTCGACATGACTCTCGCTTCTATGTTTGGGATGACCCCTACCTTTGGAAACATTGTGCTGATCAGGTGATTAGAAGGTGTCTGCCCGACAATGAGGTACAATCTGTCCTTACTTTTTGTCATGCCCATGAATGTGGAGGCCACTTTGGTCCCCAAAAGACTGCTAGGAAAGTTTTAGAAGCAGGTTTCTTTTGGCCTCACTTATTTAGGGATGTTAATGTCTTCTGTAAATCATGCGATAGATGCCAAAGGATTGGGAACATATCGGCAAGAAATGAAATGCCACAAACTAAGATCATATTCTGTGAAATTTTTGATGTTTGGGGTATTGATTTTATGGGTCCCTTTCCTAGCTCTTTTGGGAATATCTATATTTTGCTTGCGGTGGACTATGTCTCCAAGTGGGTGGAGGCAAAGGCCACCAGAACTGATGATTCCAAAGTAGTTGCAGATTTCCTAAAAGACATAATTTTCGCAAGATTTGGGGTACCTAAAGCTCTAGTCAGCGACAGGGGACACATTTCTGCAATAGGACCATCACTGCCCTGTTAAAGAGGTATCATGTCACGCATAGAGTGTCCACTGCTTATCATCCTCAGACCAATGGACAACCGGAAGTATCAAATAGGGAGATTAAGAGCATTCTGGAGAAAACAGTGGCCCCTAATAGGAAGGATTGGAGTCTAAGGCTGAATGATGCTCTTTGGGCTTATCGGACTGCCTATAAGACTCCCATTGGTATGTCTCCCTATCGAATTGTGTTTGGGAAGGCTTGTCATCTCCCGGTGGAACTTCAACATAAGGCATACTGGGCTGTCAAGAACTGCAATATGAGAATGAATGAAGTGGGAGAATTCAGGAAACTTCAAATGCAAGAGCTGGAGGAACTGCGTTTGGATGCATATGATAATGCAATGATCTACAAGGAGAAGACAAGAGCTTGGCATGACAAACATATCCTGCGGAAGGAACTTAATGTAGGAGACAAGGTCCTCCTATACCAATCACGTTTGAAACTCTTCCCAGGAAAGCTTAAATCAAGGTGGGAAGGACCCTACACCATCTCAAGGATTTTCTCTCACGGAGCAATTGAACTCTATGATCCCAAGTCTAATGAGCTCTTCAAGGTCAATGGTCATAGGGTTAAGCCATACTTTGAAAACATTCCACATAGTGAAAAGGAGGAGTTGGTGCTTGCTGAACCAACCGACTAGGCCACTCAAGAGCCATCACGTCGAGCCAACGACTTGAAACAAAGGCGCTACTCGGGAGGCAACCCGAGGTAAGTTCTCTTTTCCTTTTCATCTTCATTATTTCTTAGGTAGTTTCATTAGTTAATTATTTGAGGATTCGTAACATAGGTAGTTTAAAAAAAAAGAAATAAAATAAAATAAAATAAATAAATAAATAAATAAATAAATAAATAAATAAAAAGCTGCGTACAGATGGCCACCCTCTGGCGGCGGCCGCAGCAACCCATGGGGCGCCCGCCGCACAGCAAATCCACAGAAATACCTTCTGGCGGCGGCCGCAGCAAGCCATGCGGCGCCCGCCACCTCTCAGACCCGTGATAAACAAAACAAAACAAAAAAAAAAAACAAATTAATAAATAAGAGATAGAAACCCTACCTCTTACTTTTGAGAACCTCCTCCTTCCTCTCATATTACCTGCCGCCACCCACCCTCCATTGTCATCTCCTTCAACCTTTGCAAAACCACCATAACCACCTCCCAAGCTCTTTCTTTTCCTCTCTTTTTCCCCCTAATCCAACCTTTCCTCGCCGGATCTGCGCCCGCCGCTGCTGCTCGCCGCCACCGCTGCGCCCGCCGCCACCGCCGCGCCCGCCGCCACCGCCGCGCCCGCCGCTGCTGCTCGCCGCCACCGCTGCGCCCGCCGCTGCTGCTCGCCGCCGCTCCTGTACACGAAATCAGCCCCTAATTTGATATATTCTCAATTTCAACCCCTCTTTTACAACTCTCCTGGTATGATTTCCCCCTATTCTCTTTCAATTTCAGATTTTATTTGCTATATTGAGAACTAGGTAGAGATTTGATATTTAGTTGCTTATTCATTGATCAGAGGTTGGAATTTGAGTGGGATATTTTTGTTGTTTTCTTTTTAAAGGAGACTGATTTATTTATATATATATTTAAGGGCTGATTTGTTTTTGGGTTGTGAAATTTGAAGTTGGATCTTTGGTTTGAAATGGTAAATTGAGTAAATTTGGGGTGAGATTTTTGATATTTCTTAAATATTCTTGAGTTTGGGTGGATGATTGGAAAAAGATTTGGCTTTTTGGGTAAGTTTAATTGAAAAATTGGTGTTGGGATTTTGATTTGGGGTTCATGAGTTACTTGAGGTATGTTGGGTGCTTTGTTGTTTGACTTGAGTTGTATTGACAATTTGTTGTTGAATGTTAGATTTGATTATAATGGTGCGCCGGTTGAGGAACGTATCTAAGGAACAGAGGAAGGCTTTTGAGAGCTTCGACCTCAAGCGGTTCATACAAACGAAGTTCTTTGACGTGTCCACCCTTCAGAGACTGGGTATGTTAGATGTCACCAGTCGTATGCTCACTCATGGTGGGTTAGGGAGATTCATAGAGTGTAATGCCCCCACATACCCAGAACTGGCGGCGGAGTTCCTGATTACTTTTGAGCGTGTGGACGCCTCTAGGGTTAGGTTCAACTTGTTGGACGAAAGGCATACGTGCACACACGACCAGCTGAGACGTGCCTTTGGGATTACTCGGGCCCCCTCCCCAGATTGGCAGTCCCTATCTTTAGAGCAACAACGCTATGACTTTTGGCAGGCAGCTACTGGCACCAGATTCGATGGACATCATGGCGAATACAACTACAAATTTGTCCATCCATGTTTACGACTAGTTCACAAGGTCCTGGCCATGTCTTTCAGCGGTCAGGGCGACGTGAACAAGGTGCTTGCAGGCGATCTGTCTTGGCTATGGAGCCTGGCTCCCCAGTCACATGGTACACCGGACTGGGTTGAGATTTTTATAGACAACTGCATCAAGATCCGCACGAAGAAGAGGAAGGGGAGAATTGGCTTGGGGGGAATGATCAGCCTGATAGCCTACCACATTCTGCAGCCCGACCAGTGCGGTGCACCCATGTCTGGTGGGCACACTTATACGATTGATCAGCTGAGGAGGGCATATTTGATTGAGGTACCTGATGGGCCAGGTTACATTTGGAAGGCGGGGCAGAATGGAGCCCACCGCCTAACCCTGCCTATGGCCTTACCTTATGGGCCTACCAACGATTCCCTCTACATACAACCTGCTCAGAATGTGGTGGGGGAGGAGAATGATGAGGATGATGAGGACGTGTATGAGGATGATGCCCCTGCACAGACAGATTACCATATGGGGGATGCACAGCAGGCTGCTGGATCTTCTGCGGGACCTCGCTTCTCTTCTGCAAAGAACGACCCCTGGTGGGACCATTTAAGCAATGAGTTCCACCGTATGTCCTTACGCCAGGATGCCTTTGAGTTCACCCTCAACGACATCGGTCGCACTGTGCGGGAGACGGACTACAACGTGGCGGAGATGCGGAGAGAGCAGACCTACTACTTCCGCCAGCAATACCCTCACATACCACCGTACCAGTCACCGCCTTACCAGCCGCCGCCTCAGTGAGTGGTTAGTACTACCTTCTTCACCCTGATTTTTATGTTTATTTTGGTTGTCTGTACTGTTTCAGTGAGGACACTGAAAAATTTAAGTGTGGGGGAGGAGATTTATATGTATGTTATGTCAATTCTGCATTTTCTAGGACCATGTTTTATTTCTGCACAACATATTAAGTTCTGTAATAATTAGTTCATTTCATTTCTGCTAAGTTTAAATTTTTGTCTTTTATTTATTTAAATTTTCTGCATTTTCGGAATTAAAAAATAAAAAAAAATAAATAAATAAAAATAAAAAAAATAAAATCGAAAATTCAAAAATAAAGCATGCATTGCATACATATGTGTTATTCAAATACCCATCTGACTTAGTTTGTCCTCTATTTTAAATTTCAAGTATGATTCATAAAAATCCCATGGAGTTCTGGATGTTTTGATTTTGTCTTTATTTGATTTTTGTGGAACATGAGCTAGCAAATACAATTGAGCATGTATGATTGAGCTAAAGTATGATTGAAGTCCTCAAAACATGTCCCTGTGAGAATATTTGACCTTAGTTGAATACTTTTGCTCAATTGTGTGAATTACTCGCCTAGTGTTGCTACCTCTGGGCATTGACTGCAATATCTAGTTTTAAAGACCGACTCACATGTTGTTGCTTGCGGAGTTGATGTTATACTTTGAGTCTTTTGCTGAATTGGTAAATATTTAGTGAATAAGGTGGCAATGGTTGATGCACTTAGTAACCGGATCTATGCATGACACCCATGGGTATGATTCGCGCAAAAAGGTGTTGAAAACTATCCACTAGGAAAGAAAGCTTGATCATTGAGTAACCAGGTTCATTCATGACACCCATGTTTGCAACTTGCATCAAAAGATCTTCAAGTGGACTTCATAGTAGTAGGTTGAGGTGTTGATAGACCGGGGCCATTCATGACACCCATGTTTGCGCTTCGCGTAAGAAAAGCACCAAGACAAGAAAAAGAAAAAAAAAAGGAAAAAAAAAATCCATTTTATTTTCTTTATTGTTTCCCGCGAGTAATGACATTTCGGTAGAGAATTGGTGATATGGTGGTCAATGTCTATGAGCTTAGTGCATGATTGGTTTGAGTTGAGAGTTGTACCTTAAAGCCTAAACACATGAGTGAAACACACATTTCTGGTGAGATTGGATAATGTCTACTTCTAAGCTTTGATCACTAAAGTACATGCTATGACGTTTGTTTGCTTGGTTTATGTGTTCACCTGCTATAATGTTGCTTTTTTTTATAAGGATTGAAATTTGAAGGGATTTCCTGTGGGATACATTGATTCATGTTCATTCTATCATTGCTTGAGGACAAGCAAAAGTTAAGTGTGGGGGAATTTGATAATGCATATATTAGATAGGCATTATAGGCATTTTTAGCTTAGATAGGTTGCATTTCTTTCGTTCTTTGTTACTAAATTGCATCTTATGATTATTCTAGAAGAGTTCGGATTCTGCGCAAATTTGTGGTTATCTTGCAGATCGAATCGGAACACATGCGGGAGATGCAATACCTTGACGAGGAGTATAAAAGACATTGGAGAGAAGCAAGGAATAAAAGGAGCAAATCACCTCAAGAAGCTAGTCTCGGAAAGAAGACAAGAAAAACCGCAAACAGTAATGCGGCGGCCGCAGCATGAGGTGCGGCGGCCGCCGCCAGTGACGAAGAGAAATAATACTAATGCTGCGGCCGCAACATACATGCAGCGGCCGCCGCATCTGCCGACAGCGTTGAGCGCATCGTTTCAATTAAAAAAACCCTAGATGCTTTTTATGGTTTTTGTTGATGGCCGACTTTGGATGATACAAAAGGCCACTTTTTAGTTATTTTTGAAGTACTTCTATTCTATTCTATTCATTAGACATTTTAGAGAATTTGAGCAATGTCTTCCATGAGGAACTAAACTCATCTATTCTGCCTGCAATTTGAAGCTTTATTTGGATTGATTGTGAGTTTCTAATTCTCGTTCTTATTTCCTATATTTGAATATTTCGACTTCCTTGTGCTTGATTGTCTATTGTTTTATTCTATCTAGCCCGCGCAACTAGTTAGAATCAATTCAATTGCTAAGGTTTTGTAGATTCCTGATTGTGAACCTTAACCTAAGTGGCAAACTTGTTCCTTTAGGGCTGATTGAACTAATTGAACAAGTAGGAAGTTGAATGTGTTGTTAAATCCTTCTTTAGGGACTGCAAATACCTTGGCTAATCTCTGAACTTAAAGCTATCAATTGGGTTAAATCCTTCTTTAGGGACTGTTCGATTGATAAGGGTTTCTAGGACTGATTGGACTAGTAACTATATTAGGTCGGGACAAGGGCATTCATAGGAAACTTAATAGGACGAGAAGAAGTTACAAGGATCGCTTCAATCCAATAAAGTGGAAAATTGTAGGTAGAATTACTTCTCCAAATTGTCTAAAACCAATTCCTTTACTTTGCTTTATTCACTTCGCTTCGAGAAAAGGCGAATCTTTCACACACAAAAACCCCCCAAACTGGTTACTTTGATTGACACTTGAAGCATACTTGAGTTATAAATTTCCCTGTGGATCGACCTCTTGCTTATCGCTATACTTGCTTTAGGTTTGAGTTTTCTTTGGCGGAATCAACGATAGGTTTTACCTCCGTCAATAGTGTCTCCAATTAGCATCTCATCATCGAGATACCAAGCATTAAGCTTCAGCTCGCAACTATCCTTAACCTTACGGATCAACGGATCCAACGTAAGCGAGAAAAGAAGAGGTCCAAGAGGGTCACCTTGCTGAACTCCTTAACATGAATAGAGGACCTGATCAGCGTAGTATAAACGAGCGGGACGAGCATAGCAGAACTCAACCCAATGGGAGATAAAAGGGCACCTATGACAAACCTCCTTGATCATAGCACTGCGATCAACCAGATTGAAAGCATTCTTGAAATCAACCAAAAGCATAGTCAGGTCATTATCATAGCCCCGAGATTCCACTAATTTGTTAACCGCATGCAACACCGCTTCTCCACCACCCGAAACACCTACCCCAAACTGAGCATTTTCAAGATAAGGCCCAAGAGTTTTACCAACCGAAAATGCAGCCACTTTCGACACCAGTCGCCGCCAAATTGACCCAACAGCAATGGGTCGAATTCCCCCACTCGGCTTACGGAGAGGTGTGAGAGAGGCACTTGCAACAAATTCACTCAATGAAGCCGGACACTGGCCGCTGAGAAATAAATTAACCACACCTGTTATAGAGTCATAAACCTCATCAGCAATCGCCAAAGCTGCACCACTAAGGGCGTCCGACAAGTGTTGAGCGCAAAGCCCATCTATCCCGCATGACGTGCCCTTTGGGAAGCTTCTTATTCTGTCTAAAACTAAACTCTTAGAAACTTGCAAGGGGTCACCGACAATAGATTTGGGGGGGCATGTACGGTGCTGGAGAGAATGGATGTTTGTCCGTAAGCTCCTTAAGAGTTTCACTTGTCTGCGGAGCGACACTTGAAGAAGTAAGAATGTGAATGGTTGCAGAGAAATGCCCATCACCAACCTTCCTCTTGCATTGCTTAATGGCTTGCTCCTCCTGACACTTCTCCCTACCCCAAAAAGGGATATCAAAATTACCAAACAAAAGATCAACAACAAGACGATGAATACCCTCTAGTTCTCTCCACACCCGAATGGCCTCAGAAATACTATCAATCTGCAGGCGTCTCTTCAGCCCTGAACGATTTTCTGCACTAATCTTGGGCATGTACCTATGCAAGATACAAAGATGCATAATAAAGAGACACACCCAAGCCGACACACTAGACGGATAAGCCAAAACCCTATTAAGGGCGTCCATAAGAACTCTAGCAAAACCCAATCTACACTTCCATGGGACATTCTTAATTATATGAACTTTAGCACTAAACACCCTCTCCAATAAGGTGACATCAAGCCTCACAATCTGCGAAAGGTCACCCCGATCACCCACCGGATCTATATCAACCGAAGAACTACCAACATCAATAACAGGACGGGGCAACCCGTGAATGAAGAAGGCAATTGTTCCATCGTCACATAAAGGAGCCTCAACAACGTCTCTGTCATGGAAACAATTCTTGGACACGGTGTGGGTGACACAGCAATGTCCGCAAAACCAAAGACCAAGTTGTTGTAAAAACGCCTCAAATTGCCCATAAATGCCAAGTTATTATTATTATTATTATTATTATTATTATTATTATTATTATTTATTATTATTATTATTATAATAAAAACAAATTACACAAAGTTGGTTGGAAGCCTCGTAACAAATTGGGCTCCAACACCTTTTTGAATAGTAAAACTAACTCTATGAAAGATAAAATCGCCCTTAACAGGCCCACTATCATGACTATTCGTAACCAACTGAACCCGCTTTAGGAAACCGATAGCATCACCCCCCAACTCCCCAAAGGTGGAGAACGCAAATGCCATGAAGCAGTATCCCTTAGCCGCACAAATATCTGCATACTTTTTCTCCTTCCTTTCCGTTGCTTGAGAGACTGCCTTGCCAGGTACAAAGGAGTCATTGGCTCTGGTCGTGAACGGCGACGCTCCCACCACATCAACACAAGTGTCCCTACCCTTGTCCCACCCATACACTAACAGATCACCCGGCCTCAGCTCAACACCATCATCACTGCTCATACCTGTATGTGCTTCATTCTGAACCGCGATGCCTGCTTTAAAACAAATGTCCGCTAAAACATCTCGGACCATATTGTGTCGATGTTTAGTCCCTATGCCCCTACTGCCATGTAGAGCATGATCTCCAAAAGGATCCATCCTATGAAGCTCACAACTGGGACATGTTGGATAACCACTAAACATAGGAATTGAAAGATGGTACTAGAGGACAGAACGATATTGTCGCGATGGCATGGTCTGAGCAAGCCCCTCAATAGGAGTGGCCAACAGAAAATCTTGTGCTCTTTCTCCTCTCACAGCCTGTAAGATGTGTAACTGTCTAGGAGTTGGATTAAGAGTAGACACTAAGTTGTCGTCAATGAACTTGAAGTATCGATCTGCCATCACTGACATGAATTTTTTGCGGGCGGGGGATACAACTAAGTCATCAATATTCGAACCAACACAAGTGACATATCTCGAAATGGACTGGGTGAGAACAATGTCAGAGCCAATATCAGAGCGTCCGGGTACTGATGTGGCTAAACTAGCCTGAGCAAGGACTCTAGAAAAAGTATGAGCATGCCCATCCCGAAGAGCTAGATTACTCAAAATGAAGGTTTGGAGTTCAGCCGTTTGTAGACGGGATGCAGTGAAGGCAAAATGACTAACGTCATATGCCGTGAGCACGCCGAAACCACCAAGCTTTAACGGTAGAGTGGCCTGACGCCACTGCCATGGACCAAACCCAGGACCCCCTGCAGTAACAACATGATCAAGGGAGACCCGCAACTCCTCATCAAAACAACTAATAACACTGGAAAGAGCATGAGGGGAGCAAGTACGAAGGGCAAACATCATCTTTGAGACACCAATACAATTCCTGAGAAGGAGCAGTTCGCATTGAGGATCATCGAGCTTCCTTACAGCCTTTAAAACCTCTAACGCCTTGTCAACTCTCTTCATAACCAACCTGTTGCAGAATGTATCATTGTTACTGGCCGGTCCGCCTAACAATTTCACTCCCAATTTGGGTCTAGAAATGTTAGATGGAAACAAACCAACTTCGAAGCTCCTCACATCTTCGGTTGGCCAGAACAATTCAGTTTTCTGAATGTTAATGAATAACCCTAACTTCGGACCCTCCTTGACCACAATCTCCAGAGCTTTAGCAACCTCAACGGTTTCACCAGCTAAAGTACCATCATCTAAATACCAAGCATTGATATCAAGAACACATGAGGTATTGATTTTCGTGACAAGCGGATGCAGAACCAGAGCAAACAACAACGGACCTAAGGGATCACCTTACTGCACACCTTGACAAGAACGCAAAGGGACATCCTGCCAGTAAAGACGAGCAGGTTGGGCATAGAAAAATTCAACCCAAGGAGTAATAGAGGGGCAACGGGCCCGCACTTCTCGAATCAAAGCACTCATGTCGACAAGATTAAAGGCATTAGAAAAGTCCACAAGAAGTAAGGACCTACCACTGTCCAGACCTTTATCCACCAAAAGCCTGTTAACTGAGTGAAGGATAGCTTCACCGCCCCCAGACACACCCACACCAAACTGGTGTGTCCCTAAATATGTGCTAAGCTCCTTGACGATGACGGAAGAAGCAACTTTGGAAATCAACCTCCTCCAAATGGACCCGACTGCAATGGGACGAACACCCCCTCCCGGTTTCAACAATGGCGTGAGGGGTGCACTCGCCACAAACTCTGCAAGTACACGAGGACACAAGCCTGACAGAAAAAGATTAACAACTCTCGTGATGGCCGCAAGAAGCTCACTAGCAATGCCATCACATGCACCACTAAGAATCTCAACAAGATGCTGCGCTCTAAGACCATCCTTCCCGCAAGAAGTACCCTTGGGGAAACTCCTAATTCTATTGAGAACCAACTCCTGACTAACTGACAACGCAGGCACTGAAAGAGGATCAGAAGAAACAAACTGGCAGGGGAGAGGTAGGGTGTTTAGCAAGAATCTCAACAACTGTGTCATCATTGAAAGGGGCCGCCCCAGAAGAAGTGAGGACTCTAATAGCCGCAGCATAATGACCATCTACCATTTTGCGTTTGCACTGAACCACATTCAACTCAAATTGAGACAGGTCTTTTTTCTTCTTAACTGTGTCAGAGGCGTAAAAGGTAGACGAGATGAGTATATCATGAACAAGGGAATGCATCCCCCTTGGCTCTCTCCACAAAGCCAAGGCAGCAGCCATAGAAGCAAACTGATCCTTCTTCCTACTATCCGACATGCCCTTAGGGCGACCCCGCTGCGATGCCGTATTAAGAACACAAGCCGGCAGAACAAACAACTGAACCCAACAAGAGACATCCGATGGTTGAGCAATGACTTTGCAAAGAGCTTCCAGATATGCTCTTCCAAACTCAAGACGGAGCTTGAAAGGGATACTTTTGGTAGTCATAAACCGTTCTTCAAGAAAGCACTCAAATAAATGCTCATCAAAAATCAAATCCATCGGCCTTGCATTGCTAACATTATGGATAATAGGAGAGCCCCGATCACCAAAAGCTAACAAACAAGGAGAACCGGAAGGTCTTGAAATACCATGGATGACGAACGACTCCCCATTAACACTACATCCCGGCCCGGCGATAGGAATCTCTACCCCTCCATGTTTACATGCCATCCTAACCGTGTGATTACGCAAACACAAACCACACATCCATCGACCAACCCGTTCGAGATTAGCGACAAGCAAATCATAAACACCCACATCCGAAGATATGACCCCCTTGTATTTGTCGACAGCCTCTGGTGTACTGAAATGCCTAGAGAGGTGATCAACAAAATATTTCGACGTGAGACCGGTGTTTGCGGGGAGACCATCCCTACATCCTTCACTACCTCGGAAGGGGCAATGAAACCGGTCTCCTAATTCGGATAGAGACATACCTGATCAACAACTCCCACCTGCGTCGCTGGGCACCAGAAATTGCGGACACCGGAACAGCCCTGCACTCGCCGGTAGGCAAACCGCCACTGGCGTCGGCAGAGGGTGGGCCAAGGCGAGCACAAACAGCACAAAAAGCACGTCGGAAACCCAAGGGGAGCACAAACAGCACGCAAGCACAAACAGCGCAAGCAGCAATCGCCCTACAACCACCACCAGTGCCGCCGCCAGTGCATCCCACAACCACCACCGATCAGAGAGAGAGAAGAGACACACCTGAGCCGCCACCGGACTGAACCGATAAGCAAGGAAGATGATGTGCGAACCACCACGACAAGCAAACACCCGCGTCCCCAGCAACGATGATGTGTGAGGGGTCAACTTCTGCGATTCCGGCCCTCACGAATCGCGCGCCATGGAGATCGCATTGCCCAACCGCCGAGGCCGCTGACCGCCGGAGAACGCCGGATGCTGATCGCCAAATCGCCCGTTTTACAAGAAGTCAAACAACCGTTTTACAAGAAGTTAGCGGACAACCGAGAAACAAGCTGCGCGCCAACCCCTTGTTTCAAAATTGCCCATAAATGCCAAGTTATTATTATTATTATTATTATTATTATTATTATTATTATTATTATTATTATGACAATCCTTGTTTCAAAATAAATTGGGCATTCACAGTACTCATCATATGGGAAGTCCTTAAGTTTACTACCGTGTGCGGTGGGTGCACAGTCACATAATGCTTGATATTAAGTTTGTGACTTTATGGGATGAGTGGATCGATGAATATTACACTGAGTCACTGCCTTATTGGGTTACATTTCGGGTTTTTTCGGTTCTAACCGAACCTAAAATCGAAAATGAAAATTCCTTGAACCGAAACATCTCAGTTTGGTTAGGTTTCGATTATTTCGTTTCGGTTTGACCCAAAAATTCGGTTCAAACTGAATCTGAACAGCCCTACAAGGAGGGCGATTGTCACAATTTATTTACGAAAATAGGGTTGGTCAATAAAAATCCCTAAATCGAAACTAAAACCGGGCCAAATCAGCGACCACCCCGAAGTAGAGGGCGGAACACTAACGACAACCAAACGCCGAGCCGATTGAAAACTCAAGAGGGGTGAATTTAGGAGATAAAGGTTTGGAGGCAAAAGACCCCAAATCAATTGCTTGATCAGGAGACCTTCAAGCCGCCGCCACAGGGTCTACACATAGACTGGGTGTGAGAGAAGGGTGAACAACGATGATTGAACCATGGGAGGGTGCGGAATGAATCCGGATTCTCTCCAAATATTAGAAGTCCTAATAAATCAATCTCCACCCTTCAAATAATTCAATGATCAGGATCTCATTGATTAAAAAAAAAAGAAAGTAAAACCCTCCTTTTGTCTTCTCCTTCCCTAGCCCACCATCCTCCCCACCTGATTCCCAGCCAACAAACACTATTACTCCTGTCGTCGACCTCCTTCCTGCACCGCCCTCACCACCGCCACCGTCCGCACTCCACTCTGCCACCGTCCGCTCTTCTGCATTTCATCCCTGGAAGGAAATTATGATATTCGCAAGCGGATTAAGCATTGTTCCAAGCCTGGTGTCCGGTTGCCTCTTATTAGCCCTAATTGCAGAGCTCTACTACCTGCTATGGTGGAAGAAGCTCCGATCACCACCCCACCCGTTGAAGACGACTACGCGGCCTAAAGGAGCTCTTCTACCTCTTCTGCTGGAATAAACCCCTAATTCCCCCACCCACCACCGTCGGCCACCGCGAATCCGCGCATGGGAACGCCGAAACCCTGGAAATCGAGCGCGGTTCGAGCAAGGAGTTCATCCTCCGCACCATGGGAGGCGAACAAGACGCGATGGAGGCGGAAATCAACGGGCCAAGAACTTCCCCGCCTTCGTCGTTCAAGTTCTTGTGAGACGCGAAGAAGAAGTTGTACCGGAGATTGCTCAAGGAGGCCGAGAAGGGGAAGGAAACCCTCTTTGGAACGGAGGAGAAGCTGTACCGGAGAACTTTTTTTTATCAAAGAGATCCGGATCATTGAATTATTTAAATGGTAGAGATTGATTTATTAGGACTCCTAATATAAGGAGATGATCCAGATTCGTGCGAAATGGTGTTAGTTCGAAGGCCCAGGAAAAAGCCTGAGGTGTTTATAACCCTTCTTTCTAGAAGCTTCTTCAATAAGTAGATTATATGGATATATAATGTGAACCGATCTAGTTGTACAAAAGATTGGAGTATACCAACACCAACTATCAACAACAACAAGTTGTCATATACTCACATGAAGCAGCTCAAAACGACAGAGCAGCAAACCCCCGCATTAAATCCAAACCCGGCCCGCCCAAGTTTCAAGCTGCCGCCACGTGTTCCCTTGTGAACGCAGGAGACACCCCCCTCCCTTGTTCCCCGTTTGGCAGCGCTTTCTCATACCTTCTTACATTTCCCATTCTTGTTCGCGTTTTTCACCTACATCCAAACACGCTGCCGCCCCCTCCCGCCTCCTTCAAAGCGCGTCCCTTTCCCACCCTTTCTGATCCGCTTTTCTTTTCTATATAAATCGCTCTCTCTCCTTTCTCTGTTTTCTTGATCTCTCACCCAAACTAACCCTCCATCACGCTTTTCTCATCCATCTCCTTTCCATCTGAAATTGATCGTTGATGGATCCAGATTTACCTGAATCGACACCGTACAGATCGACCTCCTACACGGGGCACTCCTCCGGGACTATGGCCGACATCGCTGCCAGAGTCATCAGCGAGTTCGCACGCGACCAAGACGATGACTACTACGACGACGACGTTTTGTACCGCGACGAGCCTCTACGACAGCCAGAAGACGCCGGATTAGAGGAGGAAGAGGAAGGCGATAGTGATTTTGAGTTTTCATTTGCCGTTCCAGGCGGCGAAGAAAACTCCTCGCCCATCTCTGCAGGTGAGATCTTCTGCAATGGTCAGATCAAGCCTCTCTTCCCCGTTTTTAATACCAATTTGGTCTCCGGAGACGCCGATTGGCGCTCTAATTTCGATTACGACGGTGAAAAGCCGAAGGCAGCGGTGAATTCGAGTTCCGAGTCTTCGGAGATGAGTGCGATCCGGCTTCCACTGAAGAAACTATTGATTTCGGAGCGGGAGACGTCGCTGACGGCATCTGAGTCGTTTTCGTCGTCCGAGGCCGACGATCTCGAAGTCGCGAATCCGGAGACCTACTGCGTGTGGACGCCGCCGAAGGAAGAGATGAGCAAGAAGAGCAAATCGACAGGATCATCGAAGCGATGGAAGCTCAGGAATCTCGTCCATCGGAGTCACAGCGATGGGAGGGATAGTTTCGTCTTCCTGCCTCCGAAACCGCAAGAGGAACAAGAACAACGCAAGGAGAAGGAGAGGTCTCCAGCGCCGGTGGAGAGGGGCGGCCCCAGCAACGGAAGGAGGAAGGAGGAGAAGGCTCCGTCAACGGCGCCGGCGGGAAAGGCACACCGGGAACATTACCTGAAGAATCGGGCGATGAGAGAGAGTGATCGGAAAAAGTCGTATCTGCCGTACAGGCAGGATCTGGTGGGATTCTTCTCCAATGTGAACGGTTTGAACAGAACGGTTCAACCATTTTAGGGTCGGCTTCAGTTGATAATAAATTGAAAGTTCAGGGTCACTTTTGTAAATAAGAGACATATTTGGGGTTCTGCCTTGATTTTTGGCCTTCCGTTTTATTGTTTTAATATATAAAATAATGTATAATAATGTATATATTATAAGATTGATTAGTTGGGATAAAATATATAGACCAAAATGTAAATGAGGTCTTGGCATCCGAAAATCCAAAGATATGAATGAGGCACTTCAAATGAAACTCTTTGGAAAATTCTCGTGAAATCAGATAATATATGGGTAAAATTGATTCAGTACAAATATTTGAAAACAACACATATATTAAATTATAAGAAAAGCGGAGGTTCGTCTTGACAATGGTCGAAAGCAACTCCTCTTATTGAGAAATTTAAAGATGGCCTAATATGGTCGGTGGGTAATGGGAAATCTATCAAATTCTGAACCGACAAATGAAAATGAAACAATAGGTGACTATATATTAGGTGGAAAATGGTGGGAGGAAAAATTGTTTAACACCATCCCTCCAAGTATTGCAAAAGAAATTTTAGATATCCCCCTTCCTATGAATACGTTTGAGGACAGACTTTACTGGTGGCCAGATAGGGAATGATGGTTTACAACAGCTAGCGCCTACAAACTTATCACTAAAAATAATAGCCAAAATGAAGACAACAATTCTTGGACTTGGAAAATCGACATATCACCAAAAATTAAGAACTTCCTTTGGAAACATAGGCAGAAGGGTATTCCAATGCCTACCCGTCTATCCCAAAAAGGGGTCTCTGTTCCAACGTACAACTTGTATACTTTGCAATAGTGCCATGAAAGATGAGACACATCTTTTTTCTGGAATGTCAGTTCTCTAAATTTCATCTTCCATTCGCCTTAGGAACAAATCAAGCTATAATCAACATGACTGCAAATTCGAGAGATTTATCTCCTATCTTGTCTTTGATTGGAAGCGCTCTTACAAAACCGGAAATAGAGAAATTAGTGGTTACCTGGTGGACGATATGGGACATCAGAAATCAAACAATATTTAGAAATAAACCCATTCCAAATCAAGAATCTGTTAAACACATAATCGCCACCCACTTGGAAAATTGAAAGAAAACCTCTTTCTATGACAAGGTTGATGAAATCCAAAGTACTCAGAATGTGAATGTTACAAATCACACACAGCCAAGAATTCGGCGAAAGACTGTTAAGTGGAAAAAATCACCCGTTGGCACGTTTAAAATAAACTTCGATGGATCCACACTTAATAACAAAGATAGCTCTATTGGCTACATCATCCATGATTGGAAAGGGAGAATGATACACATTGGCTATGACAGAATTGGCAACCAGACTCCACTTAAAGCTGAGGCATTGGCACTAAGACATGGTTTACTCCAAATTCGTGCACTGGGTATAAATAAGTTACAAATTGAAGGGGACTCCCTTATAATCATAAATCATTTAAAATCAAGCTCTTCCTGCCCATGGGAAATTGAATTGATTATGTCTGATATCAAAACATTGTTGTCGAGTGTAAGAGAACTCAATTTCTCTCACGTGCCCCGCTTTGGCAACAGAGTGGCTGATAAGGTTGCAAACCTTTGCCGCTCTGCCAGGGGCTTCGACATTTACTATGATACAGGTATTCAAAACCTCATCCGCAAGGATGCTCTTGGGTAGGATTTTTCCACACGAACTATTACCTATTAAAAAAAGATTGATTAAACGCTCTAATAATATTAATTGTATTATTCAAGTTCATTGTATTTCTCAAGTATATCTAATTAACGAGCGGGTACATTGTCTTTTATAGACAAGAATAGCCTAATATGATCAAAATTAATTGAGGGTCATAAGAGTTGTAATATAAAGAAGCCGCAATAAGTACAGTACATTAAAGTGTACAATAGGAAGGTGAATAATTCATCAATATCACAACACTCCCCTTTTAATATTCACCTTTAGAGCCCGGGGTAAATAACGTTGCCTCATTAAAACTCGACTAAGGAAAACCCAGAGGGCAAAAAGCCAAAGCCTAGGAAAAAGAATACAACTTGTTATGTATGCTTTTTGGCATACTGTACTGCCTCATTAAATACCGTTGTCCGGAAAACCCTGTGAGATAAAAACCTGAATCAAGGGGAAAAAAGTGTAGTGCGTACTATTTTCTCCCCCTCAATTTAATGTGCCTCTCGAAGTCGATACATCCCGATTTTGTATACAAGTTTTTTAAACCTGTTTGGGGATATTAATTATATAATATAGTTAATAATATACATATAACTAATATATATAATAATAATAAAATATTGATAAAAATAATATTATTAATAGAAATATATTATTATTAAAAATAAAAATAAAATATATATTATTAATAAAGGATTTATAATAATAATAATAATAATAATAATAATAATAATAATAATAATAATATAAGCATAAGACTATCCACAATGGTTAGGTGTGCAAATGTGCACATTTGCACAAGATGTGTATTTTTGCACACCACTTTTTAGCATTTTACTCCATTGGTTAAAGTGTGTATTTTTTGCACACATCTATTTTAATAACCAAGTAATATATATTTATCTTCACATTTTAATTGTGATTAATATCTATTAAAAATTAAATATGTATTTTGTATTATAAATTTTTATTACGCACATTTTGATATAAAAAAAAATTCACCATAATTTAAAAAATCAAAATTTCAATATTGTTCACAAAGTTGGATGGTTATTTCTTAAAAAATGTATAATCTAACTTATTTTTTTTTATATTTAAACTTAAATATTTAAATGAATTTCTTAGTCATTAGACTAACTCCAATGGTGGTATGCAATTGTGTAAATGTGTATATTTTACACAATTATGAGCTGCAATGATTGTTTTATAGGTGCTCAAATGTGTACATTCGAGCATGAAGTGTGTATATTTGAGCACAAAATCCCCCCTACGTGCAAAAACTTTCCCTTTCCCACTTTTTGAGAAAGTGGATAAAAGCTTTATCCAATGAGAGGAGAGAAGGCATAGTTTCATAAAGTTTCCCCTGAACAGTGTTTTGGTTCAGAAAAACACTCTGATTTCCTTTCCCCTCCTTTGCCCTTTGATGGTGTTCGCCCTCCATGGTTCTCCGACGGGGAGGGAGTTGCTCACCCTTGGTGTTGCTCTTCCTCCTAGTGCCTTGCTTTCTTACAAACAACTCTTAAGCCAAAAACTCCCTATCACAAATAAAAAACCAAACCTAACAAACCTAAGACTACCAAGATCAATATCCAAATCCAATGTAACAGTTCTGGCTGGTACTTGGATAAATTTAGTATTTGATCCTGTATGAACAAAGCCAATAACATAAGGCTTTATCCTACTTATGAGTGCTATTCTCAACCTCAAGTCCAGGGTGAATCTTTCTCAAATTTCATATCTCAAAACTATGCTTGCAAAATTCGAAGGAAGGATTATTTTTCCTTCTGTAAATCTAAACATTACACTTCCAGCAAACCTTATACTAACATTTTTATCTCTAAGCCTAATCTTTACTCTAATTACCTAGTTAATATTGTTATTAAGCCTATATGCAGGTATAATAATGGACATGCAAAGCAATTCTATGGCCAGCTGGTGACGGTTGGGAAACAGTTGGTTAATACCTTCTTGATCCCTGTGCTCAGCCAACCTATGGAAGAGCTACTGATGAACTTTAGCCATGAGAAGAAGCAATTAGAAGAAGATGAGATGTATCTGGACGAGTACCATAGAAAACCTCAAGAGGCATGCAGCAGCTCCAAGAAGAAAGGTATGATTGTTCCTAGTAAATTGCTTCTAACTATGCATTTACTTCTTATGCAACACATATCTAAGAAGTTCAGATTTCCTAGTAATGTTATTCTCTTTTCTGCTATAAATACCTATGTCATTAACTGTAATTTGCACGCTCTCATTCTCTTCTTCTCTAATTTCACTGATACTGACTGCCTCCTTACCATGGATCATCATGTCTCTTATGCTGATGCTCTCATCAATACCACTAGGCATGGCATCTCTTTTGAGCCTGTCTCTAGCCAGCCTCATATCACTAAACCCATCACTGGGGAAAACCTGAATGTCAAATTGACTAACAATGAGCACCACATTCCTCCTGCCACTGTTAGCAACTCTGTCCCTACTGATCAAAGCTCCAACTCCACCTTCATCTCGGACCCCTACACCATCCCTGGAGTAAAAGATCTCCATCACAAGCTCACTGATTTCAGTCTTGTGGGGAGATTTGTTCAGGGGCCTGTTAACATCAAGCTTGTGACTGGTAAACTCAAAGGTGAATGGAAGAATCTCAAAGGCACTTGGGTGGTTGACACTATTGGTAATGACTGGATCATTTTCAGATTTGCCAATAGAGAAGATCGTGCCATTGCCTAGTCTAACAGACCTTACCATATTCAAGGTACCTTGCTAGCTCTCTACCCTTGGTCTGACAATTTCAATCCTATGGAGGAGGACACTATCAGTGCTGATATGTGGGTAAGAATTCCCTCCCTTCCTCATCAATTTTACACAGCTGAAGCCATCTCCCATATCCTCTGTGCTGGGGGCGTGGGCACTCTTATAAGAGTTGATCAGGCCTCTAACATCAGAAACAAACTTCGTTTTGCTAGAGCTTGTGTCAATGTTTCCCGTCTTACCACTCTCACTACCTTTGTTACTGTCAAAAAAAAATGAGAATGAAACTGTTAGATTAAGGATTTGGTATGAAGATTTTTCTGATGGTTATGGCTGTTGTGGAGGGTATGATCATCACTATGATCAGTGCCCTCTAAATGCACCTAGGCCTAGGAAGATCAACCTCATCCTGGAAGATAATCCAAATGTGGATCTGTTGGCCCCTGTTCAAGCTCCAGCTCATAATCCTATCCCCAATGATAACCGTGTTGTCACTACTGCTAATGTTTTCTCCCCTTATCACCATATGTCTGATGCCAATACCACTCTAAACATGACTCCTAGAACTGGTGACTATGGTCTTCTACCCATCAACATACCCACTGTCTTCTATCCCAAAGCTCCTATCCACAGTCTTTGCCCATGCCTTCCTATCCCAATGAGCTTATAACCCATCTGATTAACCTGAACAATGCCCATGTTGCCAAGATTACTGGTGAGTCTTCCACTGCTCCTTTCACCATAGCTCCCTCTATCCTTCATACCATCATGTCATCCACCAACACCAATAATGTCACCATTCCCATTCAAGTTGAGAATACTGCTGATCTGATGGCTAAAACTAAAGGGAAAGCTAAGATGATTGACTCTGGTAATGAAACTGATGACTCTTACCAGTCTTTGAGATCTGACACTTCTATGGTGAGGAAGTTGTGGGGTATTGTCATCCGCCAGGATGATGATGAACCCACTCTGAACAACAATGAGCAACCCAAACGCAAGGATGAAGATGACAACAACGAAGCCTCCTCCCATGCCAACAAAAAGTCTAGGAAGAAGAAGAACTAGCCATGATAGGTGTTACTAATCATCCAAGGTCCTAGAAGTTGTGCAACAATGTCTCTCATTACACTCTCTTCTATGATATTATCTCTTATTATGATGGTAGTTGTAACTTTGAAAACTTTGCTGATCCTCTGTATGGTTTAAACTTTCGGTTGTGGCTTGGTGTCCTTGCTGGGATACCTGTTTCTAGTCCCTGTTTCCCACTGTTTTCCTCTTATGCTGGGAACAGGACTAGAAACACTATTATCTTTAATGTTAAGTATTACCATTGCATCTATTTTATGAGTACTTGTCATATATCTACTATGTTGTTGATTAAAGGTTATGTTAGTGAAGATCATAGCTCCCACTATCACTTCCTCAAAACTGTGAAGCCATACAAAGGTATGATTTCTTTCATAATCCACTCAAAACTTAGGCTCTGCACCACTACCTCACCTCTGAGCTGTGTGGGGGCAAGCCAACACAAATCTACTGATCAACACTCATACCATATTTACATTCAAAGGTTTTCACAAACATTTCACTCTCAAGATTGGAATGATAACTCTTTCCTGAATTCTTTATACTATCTCTGGAGTAACAATTGTAACCTTTGTCATCACCATAAGACTAAGCTCATCTCAGCGATAGGGAGAGAAGGAAAGCATAATGTAGAAAACATCTTGGATATTCATAACTGGGACACTAGCAATGTAATTGAGATTTCTTACATTAATCTTCATCTTATCATTATTAATTGGCCTGCCAATTACTATAATAACATTCATTTGCTCTATACAATGTACTTTAAGTCTGATTACTTTGATTTTACCCTCGGATATTTGTCTCTACATCTTCCAAAGCCTAAAGATGATTACATTCATTCTCAAGTTACTACTGGTGAAGCTAAGTGTTGTACTACTGTTTTGTTTAACCTTCAGGATAGATCTTCTCTTGATATGGATATGCCTAACATTAGCTATAATAGTGGGAAATGTGTGAGTATCCTTATTAATCCTAGCATTGACTGTCACAATACTAAGGATTGAATCCAATAAAAATAAACAAACAGCTTTCTAGGAGTATGCCATCATAATTAGTGTATCTGTCATGAAGTAAAGAAGTTTTTGTGATCTTAGTCCCATTCCTCGTGAACAAGAAATCAAACTCACTTAAAATACAAATTCATGTTAAGGCATCAATATCATTCATGTAGGTCAAAGAAAAGAGAGAGCAGCTCAACTGACAATGAAATACGAGAAGTAGATGATCCAAGCAGTTCTACTTTGTTAGGATTCTATTGTACTAGCTACAGCCAAGGCCGAGAGATGTAGTTTCCATAAGAAGTCCTCACTGCTACTCTCAAATGCTTGCTGACTGCTAGTTTCCGTTAGAAGTTCTACTTTGTTTGCAGCCTATGCATTGAACCAAGAAAGATGTAAGAAATTAATTGAAAAATCATATAAGCCTAAGGAACCTAGAAAAATGACCTAGTACAAACCAATTGAACCATAGTAAAAACAACTTTATGAAGAATGAAGATTCGAAAGCATTACGAACCTTCTACTATGGTTAATTTGTTGGTTCGATAACCGGAGCATGAAGAGTCGAAAGCAGGCGATAGGGTGCGCTCCACATCTTCGTCTAAAATTGACTGCCAAAAGAGGGAGAAAGAGAAAGAAAGCGCAGAGCGGCGACAACGGAGCGGTTGGAGCCGCGTCTCGGTTTAGATCTGGTTACATAGGTAGCAAGAGGACACTAGTGGGGGTCGGAGGGGAGAAAGAGAACAACAGAAATTGATGGACACAAGAACGAGAACGAGCTCCCCACCGGCGGCTTGAGGGTGTGGCTCCGACGAGCGTGATGGAGGAGGGTGCAGACCGGCGACAACGGCGTGGCCAAGGCGACTAGGCTGGAGACCCCCTCTCGGTCTCGATCTGGTTAGACATGGAGTGAAAAGACTCGACGTGGGCCGAAGAGGGGAAGGGGGACGACGAAGATGGATGGAAACGAGGATGAGAATGCGAGCGAGCTCCTCAATGGCGGATAAGAACTGGATCGAACGAGTTCTTAGGGTTTTCGACAAATTGGAGTACAAGAGAGAGGAGCAAGGCCTGGAAGGTGTGGCGTTGTTGACGGCGAGGAGAAGGTCGGGAAGGGCGAAGGCAAAGAGGAGGGATCCAGGGAGCGATGAGGAGGGAAGAAAGGACCAGAGCGGCGCACAAGTGAGGATAGCTGAGAACGGATTAGGGCTTAAAGAAAACAAAGGGTTCTTTTCATTTTTTTTTCTAAAAAAAATACTTTTTACGACGGCAGTTGCCTAGCCGTGGCAAAATTAGTGACAACAATGGCCAGCCGTCGCTTTGTCGTGGCAAAAATCGACCCATTTGCCACGGAAAATCCATCCCGTTGCTACTAGGGGTGGCAAAATCGACTCAATAGCCACGACAACCCTTGCCGAAGCTACCATCGGTGGCAAAAGGGTGAAAATTGCCACGGCAAGCCCCTGCCGAAGCTAGGTAGGGTGGCAAAATTCTTTATTTTTTGTAGTGGTTGGCTACTGTATTCGTTGAATCCAGTGGAGAACAAATCAAAACCGCATAAGCCTAACAGGCAAATAAAAAAAAGGCAATTATGATTAAGATCGGATATTGGAATGTTAGGGGGGTTAAACGCCCCCTTCCACTCCAAGAAATCAATCAACTCAGATGTAACAATAACCTTGACATATTAGCACTCTCTGAAACCAAAATGGAAGAAGCTCCCACTGAATATCAATTAAAAAGCACAGGCTTCAGTCAAGCATTTTCGATAAGTTCAGTTGGTCACAAGGGTGGCCTCTGGATTTTATACAAGACCAACAATATACTAAATAACAACCAATATCTAGAATCCGGGAAAAGATTTTACATGTTTAAAATAACAATTGACAATTTTACATTTGCTATACTATTCATCTATGCACCATTAGTAGAAAATGAAAATGAAGACTTCTGGGAAGAAATATACACAGTTGTGAACAAACACAAATTACCAGTTATAATTATTGGAGATCTAAATAAAATAGAAAGGGACACTGAAAAAATGGGGGGCAATACCCCATCTTTATCAAGATTCAGAAGATTACTAAATATCAAACACGAACTCAACCTTCACACTGTACCTTATGTGGGATCCATATTCACATGGAGGAGAAGCAGATCCTCCACAAACAATACATATGAAAGATTAGATAGAGCTCTTGCCCATCAGGATATTGTAACCAAATTCAACAATCTAAGAACTCAACACCATTCTTTCTCCTCCTCTGACCACTACCCAATCACTTTAGATATTGGCATAAAAGACCAGAAAAAGGGATCACCGTTCAGATTTGAGATGGCTTGGACATTACAACCAAAAATGAAAGAAATCATAACAAGAGTTTGGCACAACAAATTTCATGGGTCTCAAGCTTATAATTTCATGAAAAAACAACAATTGTTAAAAATAAATATTAAGAAAAGATTCAAAAATCAAAATAATAATATACACAAACAGCTACAAAAGATAGAACCTGAAATAATGCAGTTACAGAAATTACTTCCCTGGGGTCCCTAACCACAAATCAAGAAATTAAACTATCAAATTTAGAAAATAAAAGGAAAAATCTACTAGAATTTAATTATAAATTCTGGAAACAAAGAGGAAGAGTAAAACATATACATCTAACAGATAAAAACACTAAATACTTTCAAATAAATGCGAAAATAAGAAACTTCAATGGAAGACTGAACTCCTTCACAACCAAAGAAGGCCAGATCATAACTGACCAGCAACAAATCACAGACCAAATAACAAAAGAAATGGCTGAACGATTCATTGGGAAACAACAAGCCAAAATTACTTCAGAAACAATCTCAAACATTCAGCCACAGATCACTTCAGAAGAAAATCGGCTACTTATAAAACAATCGACCAATGCTGAAATTAAAAACACCCTCAATAGCATGGCAGAGGATAAATCTCTGGGACCGGACGGGTTCCCGCCAGAATTTTACCTCCACTACTGGAATATTGTGGGTAACTCCCTTTGCAAAACAATCAAAGCATTCTTCCACTCTGGTAGCATGTTAAAACAAATAAATCAAACATTCATTGCCTTAATCCCGAAAGTAGAGGATCATCAAAGCATCAATAACTACAGACCAATAAGTCTTTGTAACACGGTTTACAAAGTTATAGCTAAAATACTAGCAAACAGATCAAAACAATTCTACCAAAAATTATAAACCCTTTCCAATGTGCCTTTGTAGAAAGAAGATCAATACAAGATAACACTCTAATAGCACATGAGGTTTTCCACACCTTCACAAAACAAAATGGCAAAAAAGGGTATATGGCTTTAAAACTTGACATGGAAAAAGCATACGATAAAATCAACTGGTCATATATAGAAGCAATCCTAAGTAAGATGGGCTTCCATCCAATTTGGATCAACTGGACAATGAAATGCATAACCACTACTTCTTTTTCGGTCCTAACCAACAATACAGCTGGTGACCTATTCAAACCAAACAGAGGAATTAGACAAGGTGATCCTTTAGCCCCTTATATATTCGTGATAGTAATGGAAATTCTAGCAAGAGAACTACACCACGAGGCATTACAAGAAGATGCCTTAATAGGCATTAAGCTAACTAAGCAAGGAACTCCAATACCCTTCCTAACGCTTACAGATGACACATTAATTTTCTCGAAAGCATCTCCTATGAGTTTGCATACCATCAAAAACTCCCTAAACAAATTTGCCAACATCTCTGGACTAACTATAAATTACAATAAAAGCTCAATCCAATTCTCAAAAAATGTTAGCCTGACACTATCTACATCCCTGACACATCAAATGGGAATCCCCATATCTAAAACAATTGAAAAATACCTAGGAATACCCCTTGTAAATGGAAGGGTAAAAAACTGTGTCTTTGAAGAAGCATTACAAAATCTAAAAAAACAACTCTCTAAGTGGAAATCCTCTTCCATATCTCAAGCAGGGAGAACCATTTTAATCCAAGCCAATCTCAGCTCCAAGACAAATTACCTTATGCAGAACTTCTTACTTCCGAAAGGAATTCTACACCAAATAGATCAAATTAACAAAAAATTCTTTTGGAACAAGCTACAATCCCAAAGATATACTCCTTTACTAAGCTGGGACACTAAAATAAAAACGAAGGAGGATTGGGAATCAGGAAAGCAGAATCTCTTAACGGAGGCTTACAAATGAAACTACTTTGGAAAATTCATACAGATAACTCTAGTATGTGGGTTAAAATTATAAAAGAAAAATATTTACAAACAGATCAAATAAATGAAAGAGATAATCAAAATACTTCTTGGCAATTTGGAAGACTACTATCCTTAAGGGAAAAATTCAACAGGGGCATCAGATGGCTAATAGGCAATGGTAACCAAATAAATGTTTGGAGAGACCCATGGTTAGATGGAATCAACCTAAGTCAATACCAAACTTTAGAAAATCAAAATCTAAATACTTCCCAGTTAATAAATGATCAAAAGCAATGGAAGCTAACAAATCTGCAGTAACTGTTCCCAACACACATTGTTGACCACATTTTACAACTACAGATTCCCAATTGGGAAACCAACGATAAACTAATCTGGAAACTCGAAAAGAATGGTATTTTCTCAACCAAATCAACTATTCGGCTAAACCACAATACCAACACAGGCAATATGGAAGGCTATAATTGGATATGGAAACTTGACATACCACCGAGAATAAAAAATTTAGTATGTAAGATAATGGTAGACGGATTATCAACCACTCAGAGACTTAACAAACATTTCAATAGGCTACCATCACAATGCTCACTTTGTAACTCGATAGATGAGGATGCCAACCACCTTTTCATCAACTGTGAATTTACAAGGAAACTAATCCAAAACTATGAAAGTATAAGCGGAAAAATTCTCCTTCTCAAAGAAGACTATGATGAGGATATTAAGTATATTCTTCAATATAAAAGGAGTTGCAGCAGATCAGCAATCAAAGAGTTAGCCTTTATTTGGCAAACGATCTGGGACACCGGAAACAATTACATTTTCAAAAATAAAAAACCAAATGCAACAATCAATCTAGCCTTTGAGATTATTTCAAACATAAAACTCTGGAACTCGCAAATAGAAGTAGAAAACAACAACAAAACCAGGAATACTACCAGAAGTAAGACTAGGTGGACCAAACCACCGAGAAGTATCTATAAAATTAATATAGATGGCTCGGTTAAACCCACGGGTGAATGCCAGGTGGGTGGGGTCATTCGTGACTCTGAGAGCGGGTTACTAGATGTATTCTTTCAAAATACATCTCCAGGTTCGATTTTACAAACAGAGGCAGAAGCTATCATTGTAGGCATCAAGCATGCAAGTGGTAAAGGGATCCGGAAGGCTATCGTTGAAAGCGACAATGAGACTATCATCAAAGCAATAAGAAAAGAGATCGCTACTCCATGGGAAGTCATTCATCAAGTTGAGAAGATCAACATTATGGCTACAGAATTCCAGCTTATCCAGTTCAAACACTGTTATAGAGAAGCAAACAAAGTAGCCGACTTCATAGCTAGAAAGGGTATCGTTGGTACTACTCCTACATCTCCCCTTACGAAGGAGCTGTACTCCATCATCATAAGGGATGATCCTAGTTTTTTGTTACAATTTACGTAACAAACTTCAATTGTTTGCATACTGTAAAAAAAGTAAAAAAAAAAAAGGCATAGTTTCATAAATGACTTTTTATCAATTTTCTTTTCTTTTTATAACTAAATTTGATTTAATATAAATTAAATTAATCTAATAAATTTCATTTGAAAAGTCACATCTAATATAATATTAAAATACTAATAAAAACATATTATTATTATTAAAAATAAAATATATATTAAATAATAAAATATTTATGATACTAATAATATAAGTATAAATATAATATAATATAATTAATAATAATAATAATAATATAAAACTAATATTAAATAATAAAATATTTTAAAAAATAATATTAATAGAAATATATTATTATTATTAAAAATAAAAATATAATATAATATATATTAAATAAAAAGGTATTGATAAGAATAATAATACAAGTATAAATATAAATATAATATAATATAATACAATATAATATAATATTAATAATAATAAAAACATAATATAATATAATATATATAATAATAAAATATTGGAACGTATTATCACTCCATCTGGGCCTGGATTTGGAGATTGGCAGTGGAGACTTGCCACCTTCCCTTTCCATTTTGGTGGGCTCGGAGTGTATGCTGCTGGGGATGTCATACACTATGCTTTTTTGGCGTCCCGTTTGCAATCTAATGAGTTGCAGGCTAAGCTGTTACGTCCTTCTGACATCATTGTTGTTGGTCCTACTTTCGATGATGCTTGTTGTTCTTTTAATGAGGTCACGGGTTCTGATCTTCTACGCAATCCTAGTGAAATTGTTACCCCTAAACTTATGAAAAAACTGGAAGATATACATATTTTGCGAAGGTTGCTGCTACATCAGAATCTATTTTCTCATTGACTCCTCGACAGCTGAAATTATGGAAGTCTCAACAGGGTGCTCACTCATTGGCTGCATGCAATTCCTATTTCTGGGTTGGGGCAGACTATGAATGGAAGAACCTATCATAGTGTGCTTAGCTATCGACTGAGAGTTTCACTGTTCACGGTGTCCAGGCCTTGTCTCGCTTGTTCTCGGGTCTTTGATGGTGATGTCTACGGTGACCATGATGTGTCCTACGTTGGTTTCGTGGGCATTAAACATCGACATAACCTCGTTCGTGATACCTTATTGGATATCTGCTACATGGCTGAGATTTCTGCCGGTAAGGAGGTCTATATCGGTTTGGCTGATGGGCATGATAAGCCCCTTCGTCCAGCGAATATGCTCCTTTATTCATGGGACAGAGGGATGTCTGACTTTGTGCTCAGTCAGGGATGGGATTCTCCTCCTTGACTCAGTCAGGGATGTCTGACTTTGTGCTCGGTCAGGGATGGGTGTCGATCTGACGGGATTCTCCTCCTTGACTCAGTCAGGGATGTCTGACTCTGTGCTCGGTCGTGCCGTTGTTAATGCTGCTCAACGTAAGAGTGCCAAGTATCGGGATTTGTGCACGGCGGCTGGTTATGGTTTCTTACCCTTCTCCTTCTCTTCATTGGTGGGGGGGGGGGGGGGGGGTTAGATACGGATGTTGTTGCTCTGCTGAACTGGATTAAGAAATTCTCGGTATCTCAGGATGCTAGGGCTTGTGTTGTAGCTTATATTTTTACTAGAGTTAGCTTTGTTATCACTAAGGGAGTGGGCGCCCAGATAGTATCTCGGTTGCTCACTAATTTCTTGTAAATCTATAATAATAATAATAATAATAATAATAATAATAATAATAATAATAATAATAATAATGAAAGTAGTTCTGTTAGGGCACGGGCGATCAGCGACCCCGGCGTCCGGTGTTCAGTGTTCGGGGTCCCCGACGTTCGATTAGCAATCATGTTCAATTGTTCAACGATGGCAATTCTGTTCAGTGTCCGTGGCTCCCGATGCCAGGGGTATTGATCCCTCGATCCTCCTCCCGGCTCGTGTTTCAACATCGCTCAGGCCGCACTGGGTCTTTGAGGTTTATCTTCCAAGTTTGTCGTCTCTCTCAGTTCGGTGGCGCTCCGGTCAATCTGGCGGGTTGCGTGGTCTGCACTGGTGTACCGCTGAGGGGTTGTGCTGCACTGGAGTTTGCGGAGCTGCTCTTGGTCATTGTTCATTTTTTGCGGGGCTGGTGTGCACTGGTGTTTACGGGGTTGTGTTGCACTGAGGCTGCAGGGTTGTGCTGCACTGGTGTTTGTGGTATGTCCCTTATTCATTGTTCATTGTTTAATGGTCTACACTGGTGTTTGCGGGGCTGCTCTAGCTTATTTAGTGCTTTTGTTGGTGGCTTTTAATTTGTTGTATTAGACATTGCTTGGATGTTAAATTGTTTGTTGCTACGGCTGCTTTGAGACTATTTTATTCTCTAAGTCTTCCAAGTTGTGCACGGGTATGTCCCTCTCTCAATCCGATGAACGGTTTCATTGCCCTTTTCGGGGTTTTGTTGTGAGCAGAATCTGTCATGTTTTATAGTAACTTTTATATCGATTTCTGAATACATTGCATGCATTTGGGTTAGAATAGTACAGAATATATGTAGTTTATGTTTATTTGCCAAATTATAGAATCTACACCAGTTTCTGTTTAATTTCGCAGAATTCGAGGCATTTTACAGCAATTTTAAGGAAGGTCAGAAAAGCTCGGAAAACAACTACAGAAGTCCAGAATCCGAGAGTACAGAACCGGGACAAACATAGCTCAAGCCATAACTACTCTATGTCGAGTACACCTTACTCGATCTCGAGTAGAGAGCCCGAGCAGACTTGGTCGACAAAGCCTGGTCGAGGAAACCAAGTCCGAGGCAACCTGACTCCGGAACCCTACTCGATCTCGAGTATCACTAGTCGAGATCGACAAAGCCTAGACGCCACATCCGGAGTCGAGAAGAGGAGCTGATCGAGAAACCGAGGACGAAGGCGCTGAGCAACCCTACTCGATCTCGAGGAGGCCTTGTCGAGATCGAGGAGCCACCATGCCCTAGTCCGAGTCCATGCCGAGGAGGAGTCCCCGACATCACCAGAAAGCCGTCTTCGACCACACCCCTAGTCGATCTCGAGGAGCCCTAGTCGAGATCGACGACACCTAGGAGCCCAGATCTGAGCCATGTCGAGCAGATCTACCCGAGCCGAGCCAGTCGACCATAACCCTACTCGAGATCGACTAGACCTTTGTCGAGATCGAGTAGACCTCCAGAGCCGCATTACTCGGTTTGACCAATTCTACTCGACTTGGGATTGCTTGGGTGCAAAGATTGCCGATTCTATCCAAATATATCAACATTGATCATGAAGAAGGAAGATCTATCCATGGAAGACTTTAGATTTATTATTTCCATTTTAGATTAAATTCCTTTATCGCATTTATTTATCATTAAAGTTTTAGATATAATTTTATATATAGATAGAAGATTCTATCATTGGTTAGCAAGGAATGAAAGGCTATAAATAAAGCCCTAGGGGCTGGTTTTTCATTCGTTCCACATCACACAATTCAATTTGAGGGAGAGATAAGTAGTTCCACAGAGAAGTTTTAGGAGTTCTAAAGTTTTTAGGGTTTTGGCATTCTGCGAAAGTTGATTGCCGGGATTGTAAAGGCTTTTAATATAGTTTAATGCAAGTTTCTTTTTATACATCAATGTCTGCGATTGCGATGAGGCGTGAGTAGTCCACCCACTTCTGGGGCTGGGGTGAGCCCGACGGTGGCCATGTGAGATGATGCAGTAAATGTCAGATCTTTTTATGCAATTCGTTTTCTATCCCTATGAGCATGATTCTTTTGCGAGAGTTGAAGGTGATCCTTGTTTGTATTATTGAAGCGAAAGTGATCTTAATGCAACTTGGGTTAATTATGTGAAAAGGGTTAGTAACAACTAAGGTTTATGTGAAAGCCTCTATATGCCTATTTGTTAGTAACGAAAGTTATTTTGATGGAAAGCATGATCTTTTATGCCTTTATGTGTTACTTTGCATGGTTATCGTTGTGGTGTTGATACCCTGGTCTTGGAAGTCTTTTATTATATTGAATTTATTTCGGCGAAAATCTGAGTTTTGGGTTCGAAAATTTGCAATTTAAGTTTTCTGTCTTTCTAGTCGATACAGAGGAGGAGCTCGTCAAGATCGAGTAGGCCTTAGTCAATCTCGAGTACGGTCTTGTCTAGGTCGAGTAGAGTTTCTACTTTTGTTGTCGGTTTTTCAGTTTCTGTCGACTTGTTGGTTGTCGATCTCGAGTAGGTAGTTGTCGAGATCGAGTACGTCTGTATTTGCCTTTGTTTCTGTTTTGCTTTGTCTTTTTTGCTTTTATTTCTGTCTTTCTGTTGCTTGTCTGTGAGATCTGATGCTACCTAAGAACTGCTAACGTGCTTCCTCGTGGATTCGATCCTGACAACCTTCTACTACAACGGGAGGAAGTCTTGTATTTATTTGCTGAGACAGGGAAGTCAATCTGATCTTTATTTTATATTTATTTCATACTTGACCATCCTCCTGCAACAACAAATTGGCGCCGTTGCCGGGGAAGCTATCATTCGCGCCTTAGGTAGTTGAAACTCACGTTCTCTTTGAGTTACTTTGCAGGTGTATGCGTCGTTCTGGTCAAACACCTGAGTTTGACGCCTTAGACGAATCGGAACGCCTTTTTCACATCAGAGCTAAACTACAAAGAGCCATGGCAGCTGCAGAGACACAGGAACAGTTGATTGCAAGGCTTACAAGGGAATTGGCCGCTAAAGATGCTGCTATCGCCACTGAGAAAGCAGCAAGGGAGCAAGCAGAGGCTGAGCTTGCCCAATATCCAACCACGGCAGAGGACTATATGCACCCAACTCTCGTCGTGCCTGAATCGGCGATTCTTATCCCTGAAAACTCTTTTGAAATTCGCACTCAATTTCTTATAGAGCTTAAAAATAATGCCTTTTTTGGTAGATTTAATGAGTGTCCTCTTGTACATATTACAAACTTTTCTGACATGTGCCGTACTCTTGATGAAGGTACAACTTTGGAATATGTCAAGATGAAGGCTTTTCGCTGGTCTCTCGCTGGACCTGCACTGAAGTGGCTTGAAGGGCTGAAACCAAGATCCCTGACAACATGGGCCCAAGTAGAGCAAGAGTTTCTGAACAAATTCTTCCCACCCGCCAAAACGGCACATATCCGCCAGAAAATCACCGCCTTCAAACAGAAGCAAGGGAAACCGCTGGCAAAGGCATGGGAGCGCTACAAAGAATTGCTGCGATCTTGCCCTACTCATGGACAGCCACCCTACGTCATTCAGGAGATCTTCTTCAACTCTCTTGACCAAGTCACTAAGGACAGAATCAACCATTATACTCGCTATGAGTATCTGACAATGCCGCCAAGTGACGCATAGGGTGAGCTAGAGAAGCTCACCAACTACGACAACAAGTATGGGTCTACTGCAAATTATGAAGAGAACCCCTACGCCAGGCCCGCACCATCCATGCCCCTCTATGAGCCTCCTAAGGAGATTGATCCGGATGTAAGGGAACAGTACTACAGAGATCTGAACAAGAAGCTCCTTAAGCAAGTGAAGTATCTTTCTGTCAACCAGCCTTGCATTGAATGCGGATCACAACGGCACACCACTCCTGAGTGCCCACACACAGAGCAAGTCAGGATGGCAGAACACCACGAGGAGGTAGCTTACGCAGGGGGTCCCAATCGCTACATGGGGGACCAAAGGTTTCAGCAACCACAATGAAACCAAGGTGTCCCTAGGAACCCCCCGCCCTACAGAGCTCCAGGACATCCGGAAAGGGACCAGAAAAAGGATGATATACAGACAGTCCTGGAGGAAATACGGAGAAATCACTCAGAAACTAGGCATTCCTTCAACTCCGCCTACACACAGATCCAGGGTGTCAACTCTAGGCTTGGAGAAATTGATATATGGCGAAAATCAGTTGATACACAGATTGGTCAGCTGGCAGCGGGAATCCCTAGACAGTCAGATGCGCTCCCTGGATCTTCAGAACCAAATCCTAAGGGAAAGATTGGACACATCGCTGCTGTAAAACTCAGAAGCGGACATCAACTGCAAGAGCAAGAGGTCGGAAAGCAGCAGAACAACGAAGAATAGCAGGTCGACGTCGACCAGGGTCTACTCGATATCGAGGAAGGTCTACTCGATCTCGATGAGAAACTGCAAAAGCCCTCGTCTGCACTGCACAGCAACTCGACATCACCCAATCTGGTCGATATCGACAAGGGTGTACTCGACATCGAGGAGGATCTTGTCGACGTCGAGAAAGCTGCAGCACCTCCGACGTCTGTTCTGGCTCCGAATCAGAAAAAGAAGCTGCCTTTCCCCACAAAATCTCCAAAGGACCCGGCAGAAAAGAAATTCCAGCGTTTCATCAAGATGTTTTAGAAACTCAACGTCACCATCCCGTTCACAGAAGCTCTCAATGAAATGCCATCCTATGTCAAGTTCCTGAAGGAGATTTTGAGCAAAAAGCGATCGATGGCTGAAATTACAGAGGAGTGCAGCCATTTGGACATACTGGAGAAGAGGCCAGATCCAGGTAAGTTTGCTATAACCATTGGATTTGGTCCATACAAAATTAATGCTTTATGTGATCTTGGAGCTAGTGTGAGTATAATGTATTTAACAATTTGGTCCAAGATTAAGATAGGTGCCCTAGAGCCTGTATATGCTAGACTTTATATGGCCAACAACACTGTGGTCATCCCAACAGGCATGGTGGATAATGTGCCAGTACAAGTAGGTAAATTCTTTGTCCCTGCTGATTTCCTAGTTATTGATATGCAAGAAGATCCCGCTTGTCCAATTATTCTAGGGAGACCCTTCTTGGCGACGGTGGATGCCAACATAAGCGTAAGGAAAGGAGTGCTCACCTTCAACATCAGCGATGAGGTAATTGAGTATTCCTTTAATAAAACTGAAAGGCATACAGGTCCAATGGAAGAGGCCAAATCTATCTCAGCTGGCTACATCGCCTGCGGTTCCCAAGGTCAGAAATATGACCCCTGAGAAGCTGGAAAAAAGGGACATGGAGGCCCAGGTGGAGGAGATCATGGCAATCCTAAAGGAGGACGCAGAAAATCCAATCGACACAAACCAAGGTACATCGTTATGGATTAATTATTTTTCGGATGCCTTGACAGGAACCAAGTATGGGGTCAAGATCGACCAAGGCTACTCGACATCGAGAACCCTAGTCGACCTCGACCAAAACTAGAAACCTCCATCAGCACCAGCATCGTCGAGCAGCCAGGCAGAAGCAGGGTCTTACTCGAGATCGAGTACGCTACTCGAGATCGACCACCAGAGCCCTACCTCGACTTCGCCTTCTTCGACGCTGACTCCACCAGACGAACCAGACTCCTCGATCTCGACCAGGCTTGTCGAGATCGACCACCACCCGGCTCCACCAGCCCATGTTTCCTCGACATTGGAGCCACCAGGAGCAGAAAGCTACTCGAGATCGAGTAGTCTACTCGATGTCGACAAGACCTCCTCTTCGTCGACTCCTGCATCTGCGAGCAGCCCACCACCAGAACCTGCAAACTCGTCGAGATCGACTAGCCCTAGTCGAGATCGACCAAACACTGTGGTCCCCGATTCCGTCTCTACAAAGGTAAGCCAAGGTATGGATCTTTCTTCTCCTATTTCCATTAAAGATCTATCTATACATGGGAGAGGTTTGCCTTGGTATGTGCGCTTATGTAGGATATCCAATGATGAGCCCAAGGAGTATGAAGTTGGAGACAAGCTCTATGTCTCTAAATCAAAGGATCATTGGTTCCCAAATAAATTCAACAAGAAGCGGATGGGACCCTTCGTGGTGAACAAGATCCATTCTGGAGGATTGCAGCTGATGGACAAGAATGGAGTCTTATTTGAGGCCCAAGCTACATGGGCCCTGCAAATGCCACCTTGAGCATAAATGAAAAGTCGGTCTAGCGACTATAAAATCTAGAGCTTGTACATAGACTTTTTGAGACGTTTTTGGACATTGTTTTGTTTGTTTTTGGTTTTGAACACTTTTTGTTTTTTCTTTTGTGGGTATATGTCTTCAATACTTTTCAGGTCCATGGATAGAACCAATCAATATTCATACTCGGCTCAGGAGGTGCTTCCATTCGAAATTTAGAGGCCTTGCACCCCTGTCTAGTGAGTTCCTTTCTTTACCCTTGTTTTTATATAGTGAGGACACTGTAATGTTTAAGTATGGGGTGGGGGAAGGGCTTACTTTATGCATATTTTCTATATTGTGACATTATGTGTGAATGTTTAAAGTTTAGTTCTTTGAATTGCTACATGGCTATTTTGGAATGCATTATTGATTTATGTGCTTATATGCATGATTTCCAAAAAGTTTGAAAAATGACCCCCATTGAAATTTTGGTTAATGTCATGGAAGCTTTAATTGAACTCGATGATGCAAGATTGGATTCATTAGAGATATAGCATGAAATTGCCTAGTAAAGGGAAGTCACAATAAAGTGCATTATTTTCTTAAAAACCATAGAAAAAAGGTAAATTTTGAAGTTGCTTTTGACATGTTGCATGATAAGAGGATGGAGGACTTTATATTTCCATATAATGCTCATTGTTTGAAACCCTAGCCTTACCTATGCTTACGCATCACAAAAGCCATATTATGCCTTATTTCAAATATTGCTCCACATGACCTAAATATTTGCCCATTCTTTACCTTATCCGGAGATTATGTTGAGAATGATGTTACATTATGGAGATTATCATATGGTGTTTGTGTCGTTATTGTCATTTATTGGAGTTTGGAAGGAAATTGTTTGAAATATATGGAAAATTTATTGAGTGAAAGAAAATCCAATCACCTCAGGAGATAAAGGTAGATTGACCCTACTCTCTGAGATAATAGTTTGGAGAGATGGGACACATTGTGAGGAGTCCAAAGCACTAAGTATCTGGGGCCATTCATGACACCCATGTTTGCGACTCGCGAGAAGGCAGTGCTGAGGTCAGAGAGGTAAAAGCATTATTATTGAGGAAAAAAAGCATTATGAAAGGTGATGAATCTTATGGAGAAGAAATGTGGAAATTCAAGTTTGGAAATACTCCATTTCCCCGGATCATTAGCACCACATTACCAGAAATTGCCCACCTTTTAGCCTTTTACCAAATCTACTCCTTATTTGAGCTTAAATTGAAGTCCTCTTGATTATCAATGCTTTGTCACTTATGAATGTTTTTGCATAACCCTCCTTTTGTGAGTAGATGTTGCTCTTTCAATTGCACATGCATAGATTTGTGACACTAGTACCTTTTCGAGGATGGTAATTGACTGCTGGGTTATATGACAATGAATCTAATATGTTGAGAGTTTTGATTTCTTCCCCTGAATGACAAATAAAGGTATTGCTTGAGGACAAGCAAGCTTAAGTATGGGGTGTTTGTTGTGAGCAGAATCTGTCATGTTTTATAGTAACTTTTATATCGATTTCTGCATACATTGCATGCATTTGGGTTAGAATAGTACAGAATATATGTAGTTTATGTTTATTTGCCAAATTATAGAATCTACACCAGTTTCTGTTTAATTTCGCAGAATTCGAGGCATTTTACAGCAATTTTAAGGAAGGTCAGAAAAGCTCGGAAAACAACTACAGAAGTCCAGAATCCGAGAGTACAAAACCAGGACAAACCTAGCTGAAGCCATAACTACTCTATGTCGAGTACACCTTACTCGATCTCGAGTAGAGAGCCCGAGTAGACTTGGTTGACAAAGCTTGGTCGAGGAAACCAAGTCCGAGGCAACCTGACTCCGGAACCCTACTCGATCTCGAGTATCACTAGTCGAGATCGACAAAGCCTAGACGCCACATCCGGAGTCGAGAAGAGGAGCTGATCGAGAAACCGAGGACGAAGGCGCTGAGCAACCCTACTCGATCTCGAGGAGGCCTTGTCGAGATCGAGGAGCCACCATGCCCTAGTCCGAGTCCATGCCGAGGAGGAGTCCTCGACATCACCAGAAAGCCGTCTTCGACCACACCCCTAGTCGATCTCGAGGAGCCATAGTCGAGATCGACGACACCCAGGAGCCCAGATCCGAGCCATGTCGAGCAGATCTACCCGAGCCGAGCCAGTCGACCATAACCCTACTCGATATCGACTAGACCTTTTTCGAGATCGAGTAGACCTCCAGAGCCGCGTTACTCGGTTTGACCAATTCTACTCGACTTGGGATTGCTTGGGTGCGAAGATTGCCGATTCTATCCAAATCTATCAACATTGTTCATGAAGAAGGAAGATCTATCCATGGAAGACTTTAGATTTATTATTTCCCTTTTAGATTAAATTCCTTTATCGCATTTATTTATCATTAAAGTTTTAGATATAATTTTAGATATAGATAGAAGATTCTATCCTTGGTTAGCAAGGAATGGAAGGCTATAAATAAAGCCCTAGGGGCTGGCTTTTCATTCGTTCCACATCACAAAATTCAATTTGAGGGAGAGATAAGTAGTTCCACAGAGAAGTTTTAGGAGTTCTAAAGATTTTAGGGTTTTGGCATTCTGCGAAAGTTGATTGCCGGGATTGTAAAGGCTTTGAATATAGTTTAATGCAAGTTTCTTTTTATACATCAATGTCTGCGATTGCGATGAGGCGTGAGTAGTCCACCCACTTCTGGGGCTGGGGTGAGCCCGACGGTGGCCATGTGAGATGATGCAGTAAAGGTCGGATCTTTTTATGCAATTCGTTTTCTATCCCTATGAGCATGATTCTTTTGCGAGAGTTGAAGGTGATCCTTGTTTGTATTATTGAAGCGAAAGTGATCTTAATGCAACTTGGGTTAATTATGTGAAAAGGGTTAGTAACAATTAGAGTTTATGCGAAAGTCTCTATATGCCTATTTGTTAGTAACGAAAGTTATTTTGATGGAAAGCATGATCTTTTATGCCTTTATGTGTTACTTTGCATGGTTATCGTTGTGGTGTTGATACCCTGGTCTTGGAAGTCGTTTATTATATTGAATTTATTTCGTCGAAAATCTGAGTTTTGGGTTCGAAAATTTGCAATTTAAGTTTTCTGTCTTTCCAGTCGATACAGAGGAGGAGCTCGTCGAGATCGAGTAGGCCTTAGTCGATCTCGAGTACGATCTTGTCTAGGTCGAGTAGAGTTTCTGCTTTTGTTGTCGATTTTTCAGTTTCTGTCGACTTGTTGGCTGTCGATCTCGAGTAGGTAGTTGTCGAGATCGAGTACGTCTGTCTTTGCTTTTGTTTCTGTTTTGCTTTGTCTTTTTTGCTTTTATTTTTGTCTTTCTGTTGCTTGTCTGTGAGATCTGTTGCTACCTAAGAACTGCTGACGTGCTTCCTCGTGGATTCGATCCTGACAACCTTCTACTACAACGGGAGGAAGTCTTGTATTTATTTGCTGAGACAGGGAAGTCAGTCTGATCTTTATTTTATATTTATTTCATACTTGACCATCCTCCTGCAACAACAGGTTTTGAAGGGGTGTAGGGACGGTTGTCTCTCACGTCAATGTATTTTGTTGATCACCTCTCTAGGCATTTCTTCGGACATGGTTGTTCATGATCTCTTAGCTGCTAATCTTGAGCAGGCTGGTCGTTGGTTGTGTGGCTTGTGTATGCATAATCACACGGTTATGATGGTGTGCAAGTATGGATGTTTAGGAATCCCTATTGCCGGACCGAGGTGTGGGGGTAACAGTGAGTCGTTTGTTATCCATGGTATTCCTAGACCGTCTAGTTCTCCTAGTTTGATAGGGCTCCTGCATGTCAGATCACTCCTGATGTCCATAATGTTGCTATAGCTAGGTTGAGGAAATTGGTCTTCAATGAGCATTTGTTTGAGCGTTTCCTTGAGCGAAGGTTTGTGATCTCTAAAATTATCCCCTACAAGCTCTCTCTTGAGTTTGGGAGGGTGTATCTTGAAGCTCTCTCTAAGGTCACTGCTCAACCATCAGATATTTCTTGTTGGGTTCAGTTGTTTGTTCTCCCAAATGTGTTCTTAATACGACACCTTTGGGGGGTCGTCCTAAAGGCATGTCTGTTGGAAGGAAGAGGGATCAAGTTGCGTTTGTGACTACGGCATTGGCCTTGTGGAGAGAACATGAAGGGATGCAAGCTCTAGTTCAGGATATACTCACTCCCTCTGCCTCTTACGACTCTAGTTTGGTAAAAAAGAAAAAAAAATTGTCCCAGTTTAAGTTGAATGTAGTTTAGTGCAAACACAAAATGGGGGATGGTCATTATGATGTTGATATTCGAGTCCTCGCTTCCTCTGGGGTTGCACCCTTTAACGTTGACACAATCGCATATATTCTTGCTACGCATCATATTCCCCATACCCCACCAGTTGTTCCATGTGATCCTCTCTTGGTGCATGCATTGTCAGTTAGTAAAGAGTTAGTCCTCAAGATCAGATCAAGAGCTACCCCAAGGGTACTTCTTGCGGGAAAGATGGAATTCGAGCACAATATCTTATTGAGATTCTAGGCGGGGTATGCGACGGCATTGCTAGTGAGCTTCTTGGAGCTATCACATGTGTTGTTAACCCTTTTATGTCGGGTGCTTGCCCTCGAGTGCTCGTAGAATTTGTAGCGAGTGCTCTTGACGCCGTTGCTGAAACCAGGTGGGGGTGTTTGCCTTATTGCAGTAGGTTCTATTTGGAGGAGGTTGGTTTCCGAATCGGCAGCTTCTATCGTCACCAAGGAGCTCAGCGGATATTTGGGCACACACCAGTTTGGTGTGGATGTGTCGGGGGGTGGTGAAGCTATCTTTCATTTTGTTAACAGGCTTCTGTTAGATAAGGGTATGGATAGTGACATGTCCTTGCTTCTCATGGACTTTTTTAACAACTTTAATCTCGTTGATAGAGGCGCTTTGATTCAGGAAGTTCGCATCCGTTTCCCCTCTATTTCTCCGTGGGTTGAATTCTGTTATGCCCAACCCGCTCGTCTGTATTGGCAGGATGTTCCTTTGCGCTCTTGTCAAGGTGTGCAGCAGGGTGATCCGTTGGGTCCCATTTTGTTTGCTTTAGTGTTGCATCCTCTTGTCACCAAAATTAATACCGCTTTTGCTCTTGACATTAACGCTTGGTACTTAGATGATGGTACCCTATCAGGTGACACCAGGGAGGTTGCTAAGGCACTTGAGATTGTGGTTAGAGAGGGTCCGAAGTTAGGGCTATTCATTAATATTCAGAAACCTGAATTATTCTGGCCAACCGCTTTGAAGTTGGTATGTTCCCATCTGACATTTCTAGACCCAAATTAGGAGTGAAATTGTTAGGCGGCCCATCCAGCAACAATGCTACATTCTGCAATAACTTGATTATGAAGAGAGTTAACGATAGAGGCTCTTAAGGCGGCTAGGAGGCTAAAAGATCCCAGTGTGAATTGCTCCTTTTGCGAAATTGTATCGGGGTCTCCAGATTGATGTTTGCTCTTTGAATGTGCCCTCCCTAACTCTACAAGGTGCTTTGATGATGAGCTTCGGGCCTCCCTTGAGCAGGCTATTACTGCAGAAGGCCAAGGGTTTGGTCAGTGGCAGTGGCGTCAGGCGACTCTTCTTTAAAACTTGGTGGGTTTGGGGTGCTTTTCGGCGGAGGATGTTAGTCATTTTGCTTTCATCACATCTCGTCTCCAAACGGTTGAACTCCAAACATCCATTTTGAGTAAGTCAACGTCTTCACCTTCTAGACGTCCGGGGGTGTTTTGAAAATAAATTATTCTAAAAACTATTATAAATAAATTAATTAGATTTATTAATTTAATAAATAAATTAACTAGATTGTTTTACACATATATATTACTTGGTATTGTTGGTAGTTAGCTTGTAAATAAATTATTCTAAAAAATGTTATAAATAAATTAATTAGGTTTATTAATTTGAAAATACATACGATAAAATTACTTTCATTTAATAAATAATTAAGTTTAAATAATTATTTAAAGTATAGAATCTATAAAAACAAAATCAAAACATCTTAATTTTAGTAGTAATTTGTAACTAAATCAAAGATTTTTAATAAAATATTAAATAGAAATTAATAAAAAGCTATCAAAATGAGATAAGAACATGATTTATTTTAACAATAAATAAATAATTTATTGAGTGATTTAAATTAATTTTTTCAAAACACTCACTAACAATAAAATATTATTCGGGAGTGTTTTGAAAATTATTTAAATATCTAATTAATTGAAGATCGATATGGACTTTGTAATACGTCCAAAAAATATTGAGTTAATTTTTTTTTAAAATTGACGTAGTATAAAATTAAGGTTAAATTACACTATTATGTGATTAAGTTAAACAAAATGTATAGCATAGTTGTTAGCATAATCTCAAAATATTTGATTTAAGTACCTATTCTTTTTAGACTAAGTATCCTAACTGAAATAAGAAACAATCGGTAAGGGTTTGATAATGGAAAAAAGATTTGTATTAAAAATATTTAGTTAAATTCATAAAATAGAAGTTTTGAATAATTAATAGAGATTTGTAAAGATTTGGATAATTAATACATATTTGAATTGAGTGATTACTTCTAACTTAGTTTGATTATTTAGTTAAATTAATAAATTAGTTTGATTATCAAAAGTTTAAATTGAAATAATATTTTAAAATGAGAGGTGGGCTCAAATTTAAGGAAAAAATGACATGTATGATAATTGAAGGAGAATCTGCCATGTGACATCTTCAACATCTGTTTTAGTATTATTATATATAGATTATAGATATAGATATAGATATAGATAGATACCCTTGGTCTAATTCCACGCCTTATGACGTATTTGATGGGAGGCTTGGCATAAAGCGAAGATTGAAGGAAGTATAGAAGATTAATAGATATAGATATATAGATAGATGCTTTTGAATTAAATTTATATATAGACATATATTTAGTATATTTAAGGTAATATAAGATTTTTAAGTGATATTTGAAATAGAAGTGTTTTGCTAGCTCAATTGGTAAAAGGGAAGGAAGGGAATTAAATGATCTTGGGTTCAAATCTCAATCTCTTCAATTGGGAAAAGGGAAAGAAGGGAATTATATCATTATTCCACATAATTATTTTAGGGATTTCTTTTTACATTTTTAGTTTCTCTAAACTATTTCAATTAAAAAATCTCATGTCATATTTAAATTTAATGTTTTTCTTCAATATTGATTTAAAAGTAATTCTTCTTGATTTTTTTCCTATATTTTTTTGTTTCTCTCAACTATTTAACTAAAAATATCATAAATAAATCACAATTTTAGCATTTTTTTCAATATTTTTGTAAAAATCTTCTTAATAGGTATAAAAAAAATTTACGAAATTTTTTTAGCACCCCTGGATTTCATCCTGGCTCCGCCACTGTACATAGATATATTGATAGATAGATAAAAAAAATCGATAAATTAAACCCATCCATCCAGTATAAATGATTCTATTTTAATATAATAATATCAAAATAAATCTATCTTAATAGAATACTTAGGGAATAAGTAAGATAAAAATCTCCAAGCCCTTAAAAAAGGGACCTGAAAATTTGCGTATAAATTAATGGGCAACATGTCTCAGGAGATTGAAAACTAGACAACAACAAACAATTACTGCAACTTGTAATTCGTAGGAGCGTCGTTGATCGGCAATTTGACGTCAATACCTTCATTTTTTGAGGTACAAATTAATTTTGTTGTAATGTTTTGATTTTTAGGGTGAAAATTAGAATTTGATTACTTTTTATCAGAACATGAACATGATATTGTAGGTGGAATGATCGATGAAATTCGTTAATTAAAAATATAGAATTTAGATTGCTGTCATCTTAATAGCATATGGTTAAGTATAAGTACAATTAGAAAAAATCTTATAGATTTGATTGATTTTTATTTTATTAATTATCTTTTTAGAAATCATCTATATGAATTTAGGGTTCTGTTTTCAAAACCATATATACTTAAGTTTTTAGGGCATAAGTTACAATCTGTTGATTTTATCTGAACATAGTATATATTATAAGGAGGGTTTTCCTAATGTGGTGGGGATAGGTTAAGAAATTTGTTTCGAAATCCCTAAATTTAATTTAGTTTTTTAATATTAATTTCTTTAGATCGATTAAGACGGAAGTAATTGTAATTTAGGGATCTATTTAAGAGAATGAAATTACATTTATATTTGTTTGATTTCAGCAATCCATATATATACTTGAGAATTTATTGTCCTCTTATTTGCTGCTCATCTCTTTCAAATTGACTTTGCAGAAGATAGCATGAATGCCATGGCGGCTGATGAAATGTATGTACCACAGACAGCAGTTGAGTGGGTCCCACCCCCAATCGGCACCGTCAAACTAAACTTCGATGGCGGATTATGTCGACGCCGAGGTTGCGCCATCTCGGCAGGGATATTTAGAGACCACAACGGCACCTCACTCTACTCGTACACCTGCGCTGATCCCAATTACAGCGGCTACACATCCTACGAGGGCGAGGCCAATGCGCTCGCCTTGGGGCTTGAGATAGCTCTAAGGCTCGGCTTCACCGGCCTCTGGGTCGAGGGTGACGCCAAATTGCTCATCAACGTGGCGTTGGCAAGGAGACCCAACTTTTGGTACGACGAGGCCACAATCAAAAGGATCCAGTACATGATGGCTTTGATTCCCGATCAAGAGCAACTCATGTTGACGTTCATCGAACGCGAGGGGAACGAAGCTGCGAATCCTCTGGTGCTGCATGCGCGCGATGACTTTTTTGACATGAGATACTGGCTACAAGATCAACCATTGCCCAACGGAGTAGCACACTTCGTCAACCAAGAACGCAACGGCAAAACGTACATTAGGAAGGATCGCTACGTTCGTCGTCCCAACAGTTGCTACGTACCTCCGGCTTCTATTGTTTAAAGCATTTGTTTTGAAATATCTTTAGCATTTCATTTGTTTTTTTAAGGTTGATGTAAGAGACATAAAATTGTACAGTTTACCATATTTTGAATAAAATTTTGGACAACCTCATCTCTCGATCTTTTCCCATGTCTTTTAAGTTCACTGCTTAATTAAACGAAAAAATAAAAGAAGGTATTTTTATTACCTGATTTCTATGTATTAACCATACGATATATATATCCCAAAAGTGTTTTGGTCAAGGGAACTTTGTTTGAACATCAACAGCAGAAAAAAGACTTCCCCAATGGAAAAGAGTTCCAATTTTGGGGCAATATTTGACCCTTTTCTCATGTAGGAATTGAATAAAACACCATTAATTTGAATATGAAATGAAATAGGAATTACAGTATTACACAACACAGCCGATGGAAAAGTGAGGGGGAGAGGCTCATTACTAGCTACCTTATGCAGGCAGCGAAACACTGGTTCAAACCAGCTACAAGTCACAAATAATTAAATCCATCTTCTTGTTTCCTCCTTCAAGGCAAGCCAATCAATCCTAAGTCCTAACCCAAACTAAATTATTTTATGAAGCTCCATTCCTTATTTGCTAGATTGTTTTTTTAATTAGTCTTATTATAATGTATAAAAAAATCATGTTAGAATAACCAAATACGACTCCTAGGCTTGTTTAAAGAGGAGTCACCCTATGTCACACAAGTATAGTCCCTATACCTTGTAAGGTATTTGCCCCATAAAGCAAATAAATTCGATTGTGTCATTATAATTTTTTTGCTAAAAATATATAGTCTTCATCTGTTTCTTTTTATTTTTTATTTATCCATGTACACTTTTTAAGGATGATAAAAACATTATAAAATATCAAAAAAAATTAATAATTTTCATATACTATATATATTTATAATTTATAGTATATATTATGCTATGTATCTAAGTTTATTTTTATATTGCATATGCTATATTATTTTAATAATAAAATAATTATTATTTTATAATTTTATTAAATTTAAGTATTTCATTTATTATAACTAGTACATTTCCCGCGTCATAACGCATTTTTAATTAAATAAAAGTTTAATAACATGTGGAGCAAAATTCTTCTCATTTAATATAATATTTAGTTGTGTGTGTGGATTATAAATTTATTTAGTGTTTTGAATTGAATCAATTAATTAGAAAGTATAGAATATAAACATACAATTTAATTGGTTAAAAGCCCTACAATTAGTTATTTAGTTTAGTTATTACACCTCTTCAAAAAAATTCTATTATTTAAATCATATATTCATATTAATATTAATTTGACGTTTAATTTTGAATTAAATCTATTGTTGAGAATGATTCTCGTTAAAAAAATGATTCTCATTTACATATTGATATTAATATTCATTTATTAAATAATATTAATTTAAGTTTTAAATTTTTAGTTTTGAATTTCATGAAATCCATATCCTTACATAACAATATTATATATATATATATATATATATATATATATATATATATATATATATATATATATATATATATATATATATATATATATATAGGGTTTACTTCAAATGTAAAAACTCATTAACGTGTAAAATTTGCTTATCGCGTAAAATTTGCTAATGGCATTATGGGGTAAATAGGTAAATGTGCCTATATCAATTATAAAAATTTATAATTGAAATATGTTTAATTTATGGGTAAATTGGTAAATATGTCTAATTTTATGGGTAAATGCACTTTTCCCGTTTTCGATATCTTTTGTGCAACTGTGAAGTGCATTTGTGGAACTGTGAAGTGCATTTGTGCAACTGTGAAGTGCATTTGTGCAATTGTAAAGTGCATTTGTGCAACTTTAATTGTGCAATTGTGAAAATTTAAAGTAGGATACAATTGTGCAAATTTAAACTACAATTGTGCAAAAGTAAGATACAATTGTGCAGATTAAGAATACAATTGTGCAAATGTAAGATCATAATGTGCATTAATAAGACAAAAGATGTGCTTTTGAAATCGATGTTTTAATTTTGTTTTTTTTTTACTTTTGAGAGTTTGGGTTCACCTCTCGGATAATTTAGGTTGATAGATGTAAGTTTGAAATCGGTTTTTTTACGTATAAGCTTTTAAAATTACAGTGCATAAATAAGATTAAAATGTGCATAATTAAGGTTAAAAAGTGCATAAGTTAGATTATAATGTGCATGATTAACAATTTGCGATTGTTGCGCTCTTGTCTATTATGTAACCTATGTGGGATTTGAACCCACATCTTTTGTGCAAACGCACATTACTTTACCAATTGAGCTAATAGGCTAAATTATGATTTTTATGCTAAAATAGAAGAACATAATCGACATAAAGCATATTGCAATAAAATTATAAAATTCAATTAGCTCATGATTCACAAACAATTTGACAATGCTATAAACATGAAATTAGCTCCAAATCAACCCAACAACACAATCATATCATCAATTTCAGTCAATTTGGCTGTTGGCAAAAAACCCCAAATTCCAAAGCAAATCGCAATATAAAATTCCAAACTTCAATTAGATCATGATCCATAAACAATTTGACAATGCTATGAACATGAAATTAGCTCCAAATCAACCCAACAACACAACCATATCATCAATTTAAGTCAATTTTGCTTTTGACAAAAGCCCCAAATTCTAAAACATATCGCAATATAAAATTCTAAAATTCAATTAGCTCATGATCCATAAACAATTTGACAATGATATGAACATGAAATTAGCTCAAAATCAACCCAAAAACACAACCATGTCATCAATTTCAATCAATTTGGCTTTTGGCAAAAAGCCTCAAATTCTAAAACATATCGCAATCTAAAATTCTAAAATTCAATTAGCTCATGATCCATAAACAATTTGACAATGATATGAACATGAAATTAGCTCAAAATCAACCCAAAAACACAACCATATCATCAATTTCAATCAATTTGGCTTTTTGCAAAAAGCCCCAAATTCCGCCCCTAAATCAAACCCTAGGTTTTCAATCTCAACCTAAATCATTCAAACAATCTAAATAGTTGTAATAAACAAGTTTAGGTTTAGAAATCATACTAAATTCGAGTGGAAACAAAGAGCTAAATTGGGATTTCGAAGGTATTCCGAGCCAAAAGCACCGATTAGCGCTGTTGGGGAAGATGGGCTCGGCTGGGCTCGAACCATGGGGGTTCCGGTCTCGGGGGGTGCGCTTGAGGGAGGGGGTTCGAGCAGGTGGGGGCTGGTGGCCGGAGGTGGCTCGTGGGTGGCGTGGGAGGTCGATGAGAGAAGAAGCGACGTGGGGCTTTGCCTGGGCTCGCCTGGGCAGCAGTTGGCTCGAACCAAGCCTAGTCAAGGCTCGGGGGGTGCGCCCAGGGGTGGGCTCGAGCGCGGCCAGGCGCTGGTGGCCGGAGGTGGCTCGACACGGGTGTGGGTGCGGCTCGACGCTGGTGTGGGTGCGGGAGGCCAAGAGCAAACGTGAGCGCAGGCGTTGTTTTTTTTTTTACAAAATTTTACACGTTAAGCGTATTTTACACGTTAAGGAGTTTTTACATTTTAAAGCTTCCCTATATATATATATATATATATATATATATATATATATATATATATATATATATATATATATATATATATATATATATATACCATAGTAAACCGTCGTTGTGTTGTTGTCTCTGGAAATATGACCATAGTAAACCATGTCGTTGTTAGCTATGGTTTACTATGGTCTTATCCAGATGTGTTAGCCTAACATCTCTGGATGGGAGGCCAACGCCGAGGAATCAGAGAGCTTGCAAAGCCTCAAAATTCTATCTGTCGTTGTGTTGCCGTATCTGAAAATATGACCATAGTAAACTGAAGCGAAGGACCGAGCGCTGAGGAGGGCATCCGCGATCAACAACTCAATTTCCCACAGACAGCAGATTAAATTCCCTTGAATTTATTACGATTTAGATTGTCACATTCAATAATGATATTAGAGATGTGAAATCTTCTTATGGCAGCCATACCAACGGCTAATCCCCTACCTTCTACCACAAGAGGGGAGCATTTTTCGCACACTTCTGTCCCGCGCGCGGTCCACCAAATCTCCATTGTGGTCTCGAATGATCCGGTCAACAAATGTTGGATCGCCAACCGGACATGAGCCATCAAAGTTTAGTTTAAATACCCCTCCGAGAATCTTTTCCATTTTTAGTTTTCGCTTTGTTTGTTGGGAGCAACCATTTTCCTTTGTTGTGTTGGTTTCCTCTTCGTGATTCCTTTGTTGTGTTGGGAGCAACCATTTTCCTTTGTTGTGTTGTGTTGGTTTCCTCTTAGTAGCTTAATTTGGGTCGCCCAAATACCGTGGTTCCCAACTTCTCTATTTTTAAAGATTTTCTTGTTCCTAATTGTCTAACATTTCCACCAGCAAATCACGGTACTATGTTGTTCTTTTGTGAGTTTTTGAAAAGATCTTCTTATTCCTAAGAAGAATATATGATTTAAGTTTTCATAACTACACCGCCTATATTTAAACACATTTTGTAAAAACAAAAAGATTTCTTAAATATCCCTACAATATAAGAGCAAAAGCATTGTTTGTTGAAAAGAACGCTCCACGTGTCTAGTAGAGTTTTTTCAAGAGTTTTTTTTTTTTCTTTGGAAAAAAATTCACTGCTTTTTTTCCGTCTTTCTTGAAGCGGTTTCCAAGCTCTGCTCCACAAAAAAAAAATAAAGTAGTAAAAGATGAAACCCGAAAACCCTCTTTTTCCCAAAAAGTACGCGCTAGCGCGTGTAGCACCATCTTCCCCAAATCCCCACACCAAGAACCCTAGCCCCAAAACGAAGATCGAAAATCCAATCTATTTCACTGCTAATCATCCTGCCAATCTGACTTCTAAACCTCCAAATAAACAAAGCAAGGGCTGTCATCTCAAATCCAAGTCTCTAGTTTTCTGGATATGGCACAAAATTTGGAAATTCAAGCGGGGTGGAGTGTGGTTTGGGTCTTCGGCTTCTTCTGGCTCTGCTCTCTCTCAATGGAACCCACGAGACATTTCATCCACAATCATTGCTGCTACCAGAGACCCTCTCTCTCTTGGCCCCCTCTCGGGGTGTCTGACTCGACTTGACGGGCTCTCTGACCGGCGTGGACTTCTTCGACTACATGGGTATGGCTTCTCTCCTTCAGCCTTCGGATTTGGTTATCGCCATCATCATTCTCTGCGCTTGCTGGATCCCCAGTGTGGTGCATTCGACTTTGGCAGGTATGGCCCAAATCCTCCTCTCAACTTTGATTTCCAGTTGCTTGCTGGATATGTGAACTTATATCTGCTACTGCTTTCAAACTTCTCCTATTTAAGCATCAGTGTTCTTACATTAAATGTATCTCTCACAACTACTTCTCTGCTTCTGATTTTTCCTGCTCTTAACCAATTTCCTTCTGATATCTCTGTGTTCTGTTGCTGCTACTTGTACCTACACTATCTTGCTCCAATGGAGTCAAACAAAATCGATAAAGGGAAGGGGATCCTCTTAGAGGATCCACCGACACCCAAAAAACCCAAAACCAAAGGGAAGGGGGTCCTCTCTGAGGAACCACCGACACCCAGCAAAACCCACAAGAAACCAAAACTTCCTAAACCACTGAAAAGTGACAAAGGAAAGGAAAAGATTGATTTAAACTCTTTCTTCACCCAACTCCAACAATTCCAACCACAATACCGTTTTCCAACCAATGCTAGGCTTTATGGGAGGGCTTTTGGTGCTCCTATAGATTTCAAGAAACTCGAATCCAAGCTTAATTTCGATTGGAAGGGCATTTCTAGTGATTTGCAAATTGTTGAGCTTCCAAACCATTGGTTTGAGGTGAGATTCTCTGACCCCAATGATCTTCTTATTGTTTAGGATGCTAGACCTTTTCATGTCTATGGCCAGCTTATAATCCTTAGGCACTGGTCAGATGCCTTTAACCCTATCACTGAAAACACATCAACTATAGATATGTGGGTTAGAATAACCTCCATCCCAGATGCATACAAAAAGCCTGTTGCCTTGGCTCTTATCATTGAAAAGAATAAGTTTGGAACCCTTATTAAATCTGATCCCACTGTTGATCCTAGTGCTAGATATGCCAGGATTTGCATTAACCTAGACCTTGGTCGACCTGTGTCCAACACCATCCTCATCCCTGTCAACCAATCTGAAGTGTCTGCTCACATCATTTGGTTCGAAGAATTCCCTGAAGGATGTGGAAACTGTGGGGGTCAAGACCATGTTTTCAACCATTGCCCCAATTTCATCCCCAAACCAAAGAAAATCCAGGTTACCATCAAAAAACCACACAATATGATCCCTAAACCTGTTTTGGGAGATGGCTGGGCTACCATTGGAAAAAATGGGAAAATCCTAAAGCTTCCCAACCCCATTCATGCTTTTGGTAACAAGCCCTATTTATCTGGAAGGGGTGGGGTTGCCATTGCCTTTGAAACCATCTCAAACTCCTCAAACTCATCCATTGGCTCCAAATCCTCCACTGAAACTAGTACCATCCCTGATATATCTTTTGTGACTATCCCTCCTCCTACTGATGTGCCTGACTCTGTTGGGCTGGTGGGCTCTGGCTCTTCTCCCCCACTTGCTGGTCTCACTGGTAACCCTGCAGGATTTCCTGCAGTTGGTTTCAGTGTTGGCCCTAGTGGCTTGGGACTACCTGGCTCCTCTGCATCAGGAGTTCACTCTACTGAGAACCCCACCAGCACTGACCCACTGATGGCTTCTGACTTTGAAACCACAAAAACCTCTGATGATGATCATATGGAAGCAGCCTACCCTCTCCCTAATCCACAGCACTACAATGAGATTGGAGCTGAAGTGAGTTCTGAGATCCTTCCTTGTCTCCTCTATGACTATGAGGAGGATGACCTGCTAGGTGGAGAGTATGATGAGGGTCACTACCTACTGGATGAACCCATGACTGATCATCAAATTGAGCTGCTATCTGAGCCTTCCTTTCACTCTCTCCACTCCAACACCTCTCTGATGAGGATGCTTACCACCTCTGATGCTTCACCAATGGATCCCTCTACTTCTGGCTCTCTCAAAAGGAAGGTTGTGGGTGAGGAAGATGACACGGCTAGCTCCATACTGAAGAGGGGCAAAAACAAGGAGTAATTCATGATATACAAGATTTTGCCAAGCAATGGGTTAACTGGACCTTGCCCATGGGTCTGCTGTGATGAATGTTGCTTATCTACATCACCTTTTGAGAATAAAATACCATCTTTTGCAAAACCCTCTACTCTTATTTTTTGGCAAAATCTTGCTTTGTATGGCAGAAAACCTATTGCCTTTTGGTATTTCATCAACTGTATTAACACTTGTCTAGTTTGCTGTTGGCTTTGGCCTTCTAGGGTTTACTTATGTCCTTCTAGCTTTGCTTCTACAAGTGTTTGTAACCCATCTTTAACCAGTAATCAAAATCTATATTATGTACTTATATGTTGTCAGTATGAACTATTTTACCTTATTGTTGAACAGTCTATAAATCTTAAGCCTATTCTCATAAATTTGCTACATACTCTCTATAATTTAACTGCTGGATTTAACCAACTAAGTGTGATGCCACCTAATTTGAATCTTAATACTGCTAGGAATGTAAGTCTTGCCTTTTCTCTTGGAGATCTTACACTGAAAAACTCTGTTGATGATAATCTGGCTCCTTATTATGATGCTGTCTTGTTCCTTTTTCATAGTACCCTTACCCACCTTTTGCTAGAACTTCTTGTCATATTGTTAATTAACTTAGAATCATACCACCATCTTATTCTTTTAATGAATAACAAACTCCATAAATTTTCCATTCCTAATGTTTGGCAAAAACTTAACTTATATAGCAGAGAAACTAAAGCCTTATGGTATTTCTATAACTGTCTTTGCACCTATCCTGTTTACTGTTGGCTTAGGTCTCCTAAGGTTTACCACTGTCTATCTAGCTTTGCTTCCACAAGTGTCTACAACCCATTTTTCATAAAGAACAAAAATCTACATTATAATCTACTATACTGCCAGCAGGAAGTTCCTTATTTTACAGTTGAACATGCTCTAAACTTTATGATTATACTCATAAAAATGCCATATGATACCCATAATCTGAATGCTGACTTCAACCAACTAAGTGTGATGCAAGCTAAACTTAATTTTATACCTGCTATAAATATGAGTCATGTCTTGATTCTTGGTGTTTTATCACTAAATGTTTCCTTTGTTGATACTATGGCTTCATTTCTTGTCTTGTTCCATTATCAGACTACCTATACCTACCTTAAACTAAAATCTCAAGTTATACTGTCAATTAATTTAGAGCAATACCAACTTTATTTATTTACTTCTAAAGATGAACCTATTATAAGGTACACTACTAATCTTGCTCGAGGGAGCCATTCCCTTGAGCATCACTTTTACTTACCATTGTTTCAGCTTGTGTCAAGGCTCTGCTGGCTCCTTGGTTGTAGCTTTGATGTTAACTGGAACCGAGCATATGAAGAATGGTATAACAAACCACCAAATCTGCTGACATTCATCTCTATCAAGAGCGGGTTTGATAGCTGCTTATTGCCATATCTCTACACAAGTGTGCAATCATGTGTCTCCTCCCAACCTCTTATTACTATTTGCCCTTGTGTGGTTACTGCATACAACCCATTGTTTTGTTTTGTTAATTACACTCGCCATGATCTATTTGACCCCCTCAAGTTTAACCCTATGGTTAAGTATATCGCTATGCTCAAGAATTCTGTAGATAGCATTGTAAAATTTGGACATTCTATTAAACTCAATAGGTCTCTCTTTTTTACATCTTTCCTTTGTGGGGTTGTTATGGCTGTTAGCAATACTAGTGCTTTCTGCCCTTTTCAGACCCTAGGCATGTTCACTAAATATTTTCTAAACTGTCTAAATGCAAAAGGCCTTGATGCCAATACCCATAATCTACCAATTAGTAGCTACATTCAAGATACGACTAGAAACATTAACTATTTTGGCTTCTCTATAATCCAAGAAGCCTCGACTTTCGATTTCCTGCATCATACTGTCACTCAAACTTTCATACAAAAAAATGTAACTTATAACAGTGATCGAAAATCCATCAAAACGCACATCAATTGGTGTGTCTTTACTTTTTTAAGTAAGGTCCTAAACCTCCTAAGTACCATTTCTCCCACAATTGGTTATAATGAAGTTTAGCTTCTGGAATGTAAGGGGCCTAAGTAGAAAGAACGTTTGGACTCACATCGAATCTACCACTAAAGCTGAACACATAAAAATCCTAATGCTAGCCGAAACAAAATTAGTAAACCCTCCTCCGGAAAAGTGCTGGAGGAAACCGGGTTTTGATAAGATGTTCTTCTGTTCGTCAAAAGGACTGGCAGGAGGTTTATGCCTTCTTTGGAAGGAATCCCTTTTCCAAAATGAAACTTTTACTATTAGAAACTCTACAGACCGTATCATTCAGGCAGATTACAGGAACACATCTCTTAATATTAATATTGAAATTTTATTTGTTTATGCAACACCTTATGCAAATGAAAAAAACTCTTTCTAGGCCTCACTCTCAGACTATATACGCAAGGCTAAGGGCGATCTTATTATATTGGGAGACCTAAATGAAATATTAGAGCCAAACGACAAAAAAGGTGGAAAGCTTCCATCTGTAAATAGATTTACAAGGCTTCTTGATATTATTAGCACTTACAATCTTATAGACTCCCCCACTTGTGGAAACAGCTATACTTGGAGAAAACATGAACATGGAAATGACAATATATTTGAAAAACTAGATCGCGCGCTGATTAGCCACTCTATTCTAAAACAATTCCCCAACCTTTGCACCATAAACCACGCCTTCTTAAAATCAGACCATGCACAGATTACTCTAGACCTTATGGATAACCTTAAACCAAAACTACAGCCTTTCAAGTTTGAAATGGCAGGGACAACAAAACCAGAATATGAAACTGTTGTGCGCTCTGCTTGGAGGATTGACTCTCCGGGCTCTCAAATGTTCAAATTAACAAAGAAACTGCAAGAGGTAAAAAGAAAAAGCAAAATATGGAGCAAAGTAACGTTTGGAAATGTTTTCCGCCAGATTAAAGAAGTAGAAACAGAATTGCTGGAATTACAGAAAAATCTTTGTAATGCCTATAACCAAAACCTGGATAACAAAATCAGAAGGCTCACAACAAAGCATACATCTCTCCTTTCCTTCCAACAAAAATATTGGGGACAAAGGGCAAAAAGAATACACGTAAAATCAATCGACGCTAACACAAAATACTTCCATAAAATAGCCACTGGGAGGCGAAACAGAAATATAATAAAGCACCTTCAAACCACCGTTGGTATAACACTTAGCAGTGAAAAAGACATCAGAGAGCTAATCAAGCAGGACTTCAGCCAAAGATTCTCACTACAACCAAGACAACAAATACCTAGCAATTTACTCCAACATGTAGGTAACGAAATCTCGAACGAAGATAATGACTGGCTAACTCGCCAAATCATAAATTCTGAAATAAAGAATGCGGTATTTAGTCTTGCCAATGACAAATCCCCAGGACCAGATGGATTTCCGGCAGGATTCTTCAAAAAATACTGGCACATAGTTGAACCATTTGTCATAAAGGCGGTCAAGAGCTTCTTCCTGAGTGGCAAAATTCTAAAGCAGACAAACCACACGTTCATAGCATTAATACCAAAGATAGACAACCCGACCACAACATCTCACTATAGGCCTATCAGCCTATGCTCAACAACATACAAAATCATATCCAAAATTCTAGCAACAAGACTAAAAAAGATTATCCCCAAAGCAATAAACCCTCTTCAAAGTGCCTTCTCTTCTGGCAGATCAATACAGGATAACATCTTAATTGCAAATGAAATATTCCACTCTTTCTCAAAGAAGAAGGGTAATTCAGGCTGGATGGCTGTCAAGCTTGACATGGAAAAAGCCTTTGATATGGTGGACTGGAACTTCCTACTCTCAACCATGCTAAAACTGGGTTTCTCACCCAAATTCACGGAATGGATCAAAGAATGTATTACAACTGTAACATACTCAGTACTAGTAAACAACGAACCCACAGACATGTTCTTCCCCAAGAGGGGATTACGCCAGGGATGCCCGCTCTCTCCATATCTATTTTTATTAATTTCCGAAATTCTAGCTCGAGGGCTACAACATGAATCAGAAATACCGCAAAGCCATCTCGGAATTAAAATAACTCGCAGTGGTACGAAAATCCCCTTCTTAGCCTTTGCCGATGACATTGTCATCTTTGCTTCAGCAACTAAAACCGGTTGTGACCAAATTAACAAAATACTACAAGAATACTCATCCTTGTCAGGAAAGCGTGTGAAGAGGCACAAATCTCAATTTCAAACATCCGGAAATGTTTCAACCACACAAAAAAACCTTATTCGAAATGAGCTTGAAATAGCTCACACACCAAAATTGGGGACCTACTTGGGATGTCCGATCATTGAGGGACGAGTGACAAAGGACGATTTTAAAGACTTGTTAACAAGAACTAAATCACAGCTACATAAATGGAAGGCGAATTGCCTCTCACAAGCGGGTCGTTGCACCTTGATCAAAACGACTCTAGCAGCTAAACCTTTACATATAATGCAATGTTTTATGCTCCCTAAAACTGTCCACACAGAACTCGATAAAATCAACCGAAACTTCCTTTGGAATAAGGGCCCAAATCACAAACCCCTCATCAGTTGGTTTGAGGTTTGCAAAACCAAGGAAAATGGAGGACTAGGTCTTCGCAGCTCTGAAGACATGAATAAAGCCCTCCAGATGAAATTACTTTGAAAAATACTAGCTGAACCATCTAGCCCCTGGGTTACATTAATCAAAGAAAAATATCTCAAAGATCAAAACATTCTGAATTATCAAAAGCTTGGGTCATCTTCCTGGCAATGGACGAATTTAATAAAATTATTACCTATATTCAAGCAAGGCCTAAATTGGTCTATTGGGGACGGCTCATCCATTAATTTCTGGCGGGACTTGTGGCTAGGCCCTTCGCCGCTATTTTCGCTTATCTCGGGAACACAACAAATTGACGAAACACTCAATATAAATTATTTTCTAAAACAAAATAAAACATGGGACCAAGATAAACTACATGAAAATCTACAAAACATCATCCCAAATGACATAATAGAAGCTATCAAAGCAACCCCAATACCACAACACATCCACGTCGATAGATTATACTAGAAATGGAGCAAGAATGGCTGGTTCAGCACTAAATCCGCAATTGACATGATACATAAACACAAAAACCATGAAATTTCGGATATAAAATGGGTTTGGGGTCTAAAGATTCCTCCTAAAATAAAATCCTTCCTTTGGAAAATCTAAAAAAACGGAATACCCACTACGGTTAAACTGGCATCGCGCCATCTTGGTATACCAACGAATTGCCCACACTGTGACTCCTGCTATGAAGACCTTAACCACCTACTATGGGACTGTCCTATCACTAGGGAAACCCTTATTGCGAATAACCCGGGTGCATTTAGGAAAATTCTGGGCTGCTTCTACAAAGGGCAACACCTAAACGACACAATCTGGGATATCAAAAATACAATTGGGGCAAAATGTTTTGAGGATCTTGCCTTTGTTTGGTGGGGAATTTGGTATTTCAGAAACAAAACGATCTTTGAAAATATAAACCCAGATATAAGGCGTATCTTATCATTTGTAAAGGAACAAATTTTTATCTGGAAAACATCGTATTCAAGAACCCAGGATCACTATACAAACGACAAAAAACCTTATAAAAAAGATGACCAAACCAGATTGGAATCGAAAAGAAAAAGAACAAAATGGGAACCTCCTACTAATGGAACTTACAAACTAAATTTTGACGGTTCTCTCGCCCCTGATGGATGGTAGGGGCACGTATGGCTTCATCATCCGGGATTCCATTGGTGCTCCTATTTTCAGTGGCTCAGGAACCTCACCAATAACATCGGTTTGTGGATGCGAAAGTATGGGCCTTTGGAAGGGCCTGCAAGCCGCAAAAGAACTAAAACTCATTAACCTAATTGTTGAAGGAGATAACTTAACGATTATCAAAAGTCTAAAAGGTATGGGGAAGCCTACTGGAGACTCTGAAATGATTGTCTCGGACAGTCTAGTCTCGCTGGGCTTCTTTGGTTCTGTTGAGATTCGTCATGTCTTCCGTGAGGCAAATCAAGTGGCAGACCGCTTGTCACGTATTGTCTCTGCTTCAAACGGATCAATGACTCCTGATGGTTCTCTGTTGCGTAGTCTCATCCGCAAGGATGCCTTGGCTGATAGAGCTTAGCTCTATGGCCAAATTCTTTCCGTTTCAAAAAAAAAAAAAAAGCTCTGCTCCACA